>JAWWEW010000001.1:56357700-56644147 GCA_035583185.1 Anabacerthia variegaticeps
CAAATGAAAGGTGTGCAAAGGATCCAGAAATGTTTTAAAAGTAAAAACAGTGTTCTAAGAGATATCTTAGAACATCAAATGGGATTTTTGTTTTGCTATATAATTATTCAGTTTAACTTTTTTCTTAAATATAAATGCAAAGGGCACTGATTTTGGGGGGAGGACACAAAGTAACTGGTAAGGATAACACCGTGTGGGGTTTTTAAAATTTCTGATGGTTGTTTCTCCTTTTTTTTTCAAATTGGTCCAAGTTTCAGTATGATTTTTGCTTCAGCCAAGTCCATTAATTTTTTTTCTGTGGTCTTGTTCAGGAAATCCCTGTCATCAGTGAAGCTTGTTTGGGGAAGATTAACAATAGCTTTATGGCATGAAATCTGATAGCAAGCACTCTGGTTTTTGTTTGGGATTGATGAAGGGCTGATAGGTCTGTGCAGACCTTGGTCATCCTATTTACTTTCTACAAAACTGACATGGTTTTAGCGATCTTTCTCTGCTCTGGAATTTCTCTGGTACTCTAAGATTAATAGAAAATCAATGTTGGTGGTTCAAAACCTCCTAAGCTAGCTTTTTATACAGAAGTGCTGATACAGCTGCTGTTTAATATGCTTCCAAGCTACTTTCCAAGCAAAGAAAGTATCTTTTGTAACTGAGTATGAATTAAAACATCAAAGTATCTAAGTAAACTGCACCTATGTATCATGGCAGGGGTGGGTCAAGGACAATGATGGAAGGATTTCAGGCATCTCCTGAGGATATCACAGACTTTCCTCCTTTGTAGAGTTATTTCATGTTCACTTATCAAATGGTGACAGAAGGAAAGCTCAGTCTAAGAAAGCATTGTATAAGACAATAAAAAAGGAAACATTGACCGTCAAAACACCTGAAAATCCAAATGGACCAGCACAGAACTAGAATAAAGAAGTGCATTTGGCAGAGAGACACACTTGGTGTGGAAAAGTAAACTTAAGAGAAGCTGCTTCTCACAGACAAAAGCAGAACCAATTTATTTATTGAGCATGTTTGACTTTCCTGCATCTCTATTGGCATTTTTATCATTTCCATTCAGAAAAGGACTAGTGTCATGGCTGTGACTTGTCTTCTGCTTGTTATGCTTAGAAAGTTGTTACTGTCCTTTAGACTACATAGTATTGATTTTTTCCCTTCTTTCATTTTTTTTTCCTGATCACCTAGTGTATATTATTTGCATTCCATTTCCCTATGTTCCCTGATGCAGATTATTTTTCATGTCTATTTTTACTTGAATATGCCAGTGGATTCAGACAAGTATTCCTTTTTTTCTCATTGTTAATGGTTTTTTTAGTGTCTGGTAAAATGTTCTTAAACAGACCCCAGCTTTCATCTTTTTCTCAAATAAACTGTTTCTCCCAGCTGAATTTGCTTGTAATTGTTTTCAGGATTGCAAAATGAATCCTTTTAAGGCATCAGGTGTATTTGTTTTCACGTTATCCTGTTTGTGAATAAGAAACATAATAAGCAAATGATATCATTCATAAACAAGCAACTGCTAATTTTTAGTTCTATGCTAAATTTTATGTTTTCATTCAAGATTAGGTATAATATAAAATTCCCACAAACTAAAACCAGATCTTACTGAGTTCAAAAATATTCATATGTAGAATTTTATTTTTTTAAAAAATTTATTTCAAGGCAGCACTAACTCTCCAGCGTCTGCTATTAAGTGCTCTGTGGTAACTCAGCTTTCTCTCCTACACAGTATAAACAGATGCTTGAGGAATCCCTCGTCAGCGTATTCCTCAGTGTATTTGTGGTCTTGAACAGATATCACCCTGCTGGTCTTGCACAGCCTTACTTTCAAACTGTTTCAGCCTCTGTCTTCCTCCTTCCACTGCACCAGGATGGGCTGTGGGAAGACTCAGTTGTTTCTGTCCAGCAAACACTTCTCCATCCTTGGGGTCACAGCTGCAGCCTGTCTTTATTGCTCAGCCAGCCCAGGGAAACCAAAGATTTCACTGTATCGTGGTCAGTTTGTAAAGCTACTTAATTCAAGAGATTTGGTATTTTTTCATAGAATATGCTGAGTTGGAAGGGACCCATTGGGATCATTGAGTCCAACTCCTGGCCCAGCACAGGACACCCCGAGGATCACGCCATGCACCTAAGAGCATTGTCCAAACACTTCTTGAACTCAGACAGATTTGGTGCTGTGACTGCATTCCTGGGGAGCCTGTTCCAGTGCTCAACCACCCTCTGGGTGAAAAACCTTTTCCTGATATCCAATCCAAACCTCCCCTGGCTCAATTTCATGCCATTTCCTGGAGTCCTGTCATTGGTCACGAGAGTGAAGAGATCAGTACATACCCCTCTGCTTTGCCCAATGAGAATGTTGAAGACAGCAGTAGAGTCTCCCCTCACTCTCCTCTTCTCTAGATTGAACAAACCAGTCTTACAGGAAACATCAGTCTTACAGAAAATGTGAGGCTGATAAACCCTTTACCAGGGTGGCAGTGCTGGGTTAACAGTTGGACTCAATGATCTGGAGGGTCTTTTCCAACCTAAATGATTCTCTGATTCTATTAAAAAAGAGATGGGTAGAGAGCCTTTCTGAGAAGTTGCAGGTATATGGGATAACACAGGAAATATGGGATGTGTCCACACATCCCTGAGTCAGGGCTGCTCCTAAGGGTCAGGGTAGCTGGGAATGTAGCAATGCAGGGGCAGTGTCCTTCCCAGCCAGAACTAGGGGCCAACAAGACATGGGGCAAGGCACAGCCTGGCTGCAGCATAGCACAGGCAGGGAGCGAGGGACAGGCCTGAGTGCAAACACAACAGCTGAGCTGTGGGAGAATGGGATCTCAGCAAGGTGGCTCATGACTCCATCCCACACCTCAGCTGATCTACACCACATTCAGCTGGCATTGATCAGGCAGGACTAAAACGGCTGCTGATTGTTCTCAAGGAACTGTTGCTTCTCACTACATCAATAAAATAAAAGCAAGGCTCTAGGTTACATAGGCAGTGCCTGCTGCTATGAAACATGACATTAACCTTCCCAGCCATGGTGAGTTTAAAAAGACTGTAATCTGAATTTAGGGTGCTTTTGACTTGAATTTCACACCAGACCTAAATACAAATGATATAAAAATGTCTTTCAATGTCATTTCTGAAGTGGTAGTATACCCTCAGTACAGCCCTTCAGATCTCAAAGTAGAGAAAGCTCTTAGATATGTTATTGTTTTAAATTTTAATCTGTTCTGATGTTCCTGAAATGCTCTGTCTGTAATGTCTTTTGTATTAATCATCATAAATATTTTATCTTTTCTGGAGAGGGCATGTTGACGTAATGTCTAAGTGAGAGAGGCAACTTAGCTACTTTATCATACTTGCTAGACTTAAAATGATTATCAAGAAGTTCCAACATAGATGTTGAGCAGATAATAAAGGCAATAAAAAATGGATAAAGACACAAAATGATAACCACATGAAGCTGTTTGCTTGCTTGCTGTTTTCTAATTTACAGAAACCAGAGCTTACTTGTAGTGTAACTGTACAGGTTTAGTAGGTGCAGCAGTCCCTGTTACAAAAGTAGTGCAGAGGAAGAAGCAGGAGCCTAAAAGATGTGATACAGGTTTCAAAAGCAGTTGCTTGTTGACTTCTTGCATTACTTTCTTTTTTATGCTGCTCTATAAAGAATAGTCAGCCTTGGCATGACTAAGTCAGTAGCACCATGCTTGGGCTTGGTCTTTGAAAAAAAAAAAGGCAAGTGCATGGTGCTACAGAAATTGAAGCACTGTCCTGAGGGATGTGAACATCTGCCATCTCACCATGGCTCATCTGATTATGGGCAGGTATGAGCTTGAGTGTATGGCTCACTTCTATTTTCCACATGCAACTGAGTGTATTTAAACAGACTCTAGCTCAGGTTTTGTCAATGTACTCTCATTGCAATGGGAAGAACTATCTTGGATAAAACTGTACCATGATGGATCTTTTCAATGGTTAGTGTCTTGTAGAGTGATGCACAGCATTTATCTATTACCTTCCAAAATATCCAGATCAAGCTTTCCTGCTGTAGAACAGATCTGTGTTCAAAGCTTAACAAAGACATTGGTGTGGCCTTCTGTGTTGACATTGAAAGCTCCTGCACACATCACTCTTTTGTAAAATTACTGAGTGCTTCTCATCTAGTGCAGTTCTGGGAATAAGTGCCCTGGATCCCCTTTCAGAGTCAGACAGACAGGGACTGGAATGCACACCTAAATAATTAATGGCTGTTTATCCAGGTACTAAGAATACTGTGTGGTTTGTTTTTTAATTGCAGCTTGCAAAGAGTATTTCTTGCCTTACTTCTTGGTTAAGAGTAGAGTGTGGTCAGAACAAGACAGCCAGAGAAATGCATATTTTAGAGTGTCAAATAGATTGGAAAAACAAAAAACCACACTCTTCTTCCTGACAGCTGAAAATCACTTCTGTCCACTCTTCTTCCTGACAGCTGAAAACCACTTCTGTCCCCAAATCGTGGGCATGCTATTAGCAGTCATTTGAAGGAAAAAATGAACAAGAGAGATAAGATTTGGGGAGAGTTTGGCAAACACACAGCAGACAAACCCTACCAGAGCCCTGGGGTAGGAAGATGCAGATTTAATGCATGATGCTGGTTGTGACAGCATTTTGTACATCTGGTTCAGTTCGTGGACTGGGTCCATTAGTGGAGGAGAGCCTTGGCTATTATTGGTTGGTCCCTCTGTCTTATTTTAGCTTCACATTACTCAATGTCTGATTATGTTGGACAATATTCACTGTTGCTGCTGAGAACATTTTGGACAGCAGTGAAAAAATGCCAAGGATTATGTCCATATCATTCTATCATGGCTTAGGAAACCTGTGAGAGTGAGCCAAGGCAGGCACTGGGTGCTTTGCCTAAGGAGGGGTACAAGCCTAGGATAAATAAATTAGTTTGTCTCCCCTATTTTCTCACACCCTGACTACCTGTATAACAAGAGAGTTAAATGTCAGTCCTCAAGCCCACTGAGTGATTGTCTCAAGTTTGAAAAATTGTAAGAGGGGAAAAGAAACCAACTTTGTTGCAGCAGGGTGGGAACTTTGCAGATCCTCTGAATTTTGTCATCGTGTTAAGAGCTGAGATCATTACTGGGCATGCTGTTCAGCAAAGCAGAAATTCTGTCCATGTTTTCTTTTCAAGTTTATCCAGCCTGTTCTACAGCTGTGATAACTTGTGCCACAGCATGGTCCAAAAGCTAGGGGCTCTATATATATACATGCACACACATATATAATACACCTACATATATATATATAGGTAGAATGTCAGCTGTTCATACTTGCTATCTGAAATTGCAAGTTGCTGCTTTGAGAAGAATGGATACTTGCATTTTGAGTTGTTATGTGAACCAAACAAAACCAGACAGAATATTTGGCACATAAGGAAGTATTATATTTCATTTCATTATAATGTTTTCAGTGGATCCAAAATTCAGTAACTATCCCAAATTCGTTGTCTTCAGTGTTACATATCATCTTTTTGTCTTAGGTTTATCTGGAACAAGTATCTCCTTTAACCAAATTGGAGGTGATTCAGGAATACTGATTATTTCACCAAGGTTAATATTACCTTATACTAAAACTTGTGCTTTATGGATTCACTTACTTAGGGTGATACAGCTTGCATATAGTAGCTGATACTAAAATCTCTACAAATGTTTCTGTAAGTAACTAAAATTACTGTGACTTTTATGGTATTCCCTTTTTGTAGATTAGGGAATGAAGCAGTTACTTAAATTACCTTCAAAGCAAAACTAGACTTCCATTCAGGAATTACTTTGGGGAAAAAAAAAAAAGAAAACATGAAGTGCCATTTTGGGTGGTATAAGTGGATTTTAATATGTGCCATGACACTGCAAAGGCTTGAAAACTGGATGTGGAGGACACATCGCTGCTTTCTGCTTCTTTGTCCAGCTGAAGGGGTGATACATGTCACAAGAGGGACATATGTTCCATTCAGTTGTTCAGTTCTGTGAGGGACAACTGCAGGCTTTTCTGGCCCTGTAAATAGAGCCTGAGACTCTGCAATAGCAGGATGTACTTAGGATGCAGGGAATAAGGGAAAGTGGTTTGAGGCAATGGCTGAGCTACAGGAGATGCCCTAGACAGACAAGAGATCAGCTCTGGGTGGAGCAAGAGAATGGATGGGGCAAGATGGCTAAGAACAGCTGGGGAAAAGGGATGAGGTGCTTTGCAGAGGCAGTAGGGCTGGGGGTTAAATTCAGGAGGCTGTAGCAGGCACTGGAACAGGTTGCACAGTGAAACTGTGGATTACCCATCCATGGAAGTGTTTATGGCCAGACTGGATGGTGCTTTGAGCATCCTGGTCTGGGTGAAGGTGTCCCTGCCTGTGGCAGGGGGATTGGAACTAGGTGATCTTTGAGATCCCTTGCAATCCAAACCATTCTGTGTTTAGTGGGTGCTTGAGGCTTTTTCTCTTTTTCTCCAAGAAAATCCTACTCCCTCTGCATCCTTCTCTTTTTGGGAATACTAGCCTTGAAGCTCACATCTCCTGGAACTTGCAGACTTCTGTTGTCACCATCTTATTATCTTATTATCATTCCAGCTCATAAAAGGCAGTCTGTCTTCCACGTTCATCTCCAATGATGCCTCCTCACCTTCTTGTTACTCTGAAGGAGGAAGAGGAAAAAAGATTTAGAAGAAGAAAATATAGAGAGCCCTACTAGGGGAGGAACTGCAGTCAGTGCCAGAATCAGGTGTGAAGGCAGCAGCTGCTGAAATGTGAGGAGTTTCCTATTCTGCTCTAGCTTTGCAGCACCAAGCCATAGGGTGAGATGGCTTATCTCATCCCCATCTTTTCAGGCATTGAGAGTGCCTATCAGGAGCTGATAAGGTAGACAGGGCCCATCTCTGGCCAATGCCTACCTGCCTGTGTCTGAAGTTTTACCATAAGAACAATGCCTGGATCTCAGGAAAGAGTTTGGTTCACAGTAGACCCATTGACTCTATTCTGGTTCTTTTGATCTTTTTATTTTATATTTAATTATTTTTTCTTTTTCCTGCTAGCTTCATGAAGTTATGAGGAGTTTAAAAAAATAAAACCAGAAAACTTACCTTTGCTACTTAACTCAGCATTTGAACAATTGAGCAAAAGTATTGCAAAAATACTGCAATAGGTGTTGAGTAAAAATGTCTGTTGTGGTAACTATTCTGGGTATAGCTGCTCTTTCATGACAACTCCTTTGAATTATTTCCATGTGGAACAGAGCAGCTCTGACAGCAGCTCTTTTTTAGAGGGAGGCAATTTCCCTCATATATGACTTGTCAGCTGCTAACTGTGGGTGTGTAAATATAGCTGAAATTTGGAAATAGTGCCGATCTGGCAGAGATTTGGGCAGTTATTTATGGCTGAGTGGATGAGATTTACTAAGCTCAGATTGATGGTAAATGTTGCAGGGCAGGTACGTTACCCAAGCTTGTGTTTGTGAACCACCTTGAAAATTTTATATTGATTTCAATAAAGCAATTCTTCTTTAAACAGCTCTCTAAGTGGTGGATAAAGTATGTAATTTATATAATAACTGTAAGAATATTCAGAAGCACCTCACTTTAATTTTACTCCAGTCTGATTGACCTTTTCTCCTCCCTTTGCTTTTGTGGTTATGTCATCCTCCTCTCATCATTCTTATATCTCATTTAGAATTTTTCTTCCTCATATTCCATCTTTCTGCTGAACTCCCACAAGGCATGGAATCCTCCCTCCGTACTTCCAGCATGGGTGGCCTAAATTGTTCGGCAGACTCTGCTCTATCTCTGCAGTTTTAGCTCTCAAATTTATTTCTTCTTGCTTGGTTTGTCTTATGTCATCCAGTGCCATGTTTCTGGTTTGCATTCTGTCTGTGTTAAGTGAACTTTCCAAGTGTGTTCCCTGCCCTGACTTGTCTTGTGTGTTCTTGGTGTGTCAGCTTGAAGTTTCTGTCTACACAAAGGGCAGAGAATCTGCTACAGGCCAGTTCTGCCATAAAGTTAGTTGTTTCAAAATAACTTTAAGTTCATGGGGCTTTAACTAAGAAAGGTCTTCAGAGCTTTTAGAGGGCTAAGAATATGTCTTTCATTTCAAGCCAACCAAAGATGCCGGTACTATAAATACATTTCTGAACCTTCTGTGACTTTCCTCTTTGACTGTAAGCTCTCTTCCTGAGAAATCATGTGAAGATTACTTTCAAGATGTTATCTCCCTTTTCATCTGAATATTTATGAGATCTACTCATCCACATAGTTGCAAGAGAATACTATAAAGCACAATGCACCTCTTCTGTTGTCATCTCCATGTCTCAAGTGTCAGACCTTCTATTTCTACTAAATCTACTTTTTATCCCTCATTGATCTAAATGTATCAAAATAACAGAAGACCATCCTCCTTTTTACAGGAAACCTTCAAATGCTTTTATTAGCCAAACTTTCACTCAATCACAGTATTGCAAAAGGTGCAGCAAACTCAAGGAATAATTAGTAAGAGACACCAGCAGAAGAGAACTTCCTTTTTCAAGAGCAGCTTGTTTTAGTTATGTCTGATATGATCCGTAGGACAAAAGATTGCCTTTATTTGTGCTGTGTCTTTGCTGCATAGAGCAGCAAGCTTATATTGAAACTTCAAGTTAGTAATTTAGGTTGAGTTGTCTGAAAGCTGGAATTTTGTATGTGTTCGCATTTCTTGCAGATGTCTGTCACGCAGCAAACGTTGCTGGCTGGCTGCTCTCAAAACACTGGGGAAAAAACAAGGTCCTTGAAAAAGTGAAGTAGTAATGACTTAGAGCCACTTCATATCTAATAGATAGTGAATGCACTTCTTGCTTGAAAGGAATGGGACCAGTGAAACGTGGAGTTTGCTTAGTGGTGGGAGACTTTGTGTTGTTTTTGAAAAAATACTTGCAAATTCTGTTTCATAGCTGACTTTTTAAAATGCAGTCAAATCACTACATGATGATGATAGAAGTAATCACATTATTCTAAGTTTGACTCAAAATACGTATTGCATTGGACCAAAAAAACAACCAGTTACTCAAAAAAAAAAATATGCTCTAATATGTTTTACTGGGTTTCAGTGTCTCTGGGGAACTTCATTTTATGATTTTATCAGCTTACCTTAAAGCCACAGAATATATGATTCACAATTTCACTGTCCTATTAGCTCATGTTTCTGTTTGGAAAGTGAATCAATTTCTGGATCTGATGTGTGTATAAACAGTTTCTTTTTCCTAATAGTCTCTAGTGAAATCATGAAATGTCCAAAGAATAAAGGGACACAGAGTTATAGTTGAATTCCAGTGTGGAAAGCTGAAAGTTAAGACATATCTAAACGTTAGAACTTTAATAAGAATTCAGCGATCACTGCTTTGCCAGCAATGTAGCAATGTGCTCTCTCCCACTTACCCACTATTTGTACACACGGTACTTTGTTCACTGGATACACTAACCAGGAAAGAACAAAACACTTAGCAAATTAAATCTAAAGATTTCCACTCCTGCTGTAGAACAGATACATGTAATGTACCATTTCATCTTAAACCAAATTATGTACCAGGACATTCAGGCACTTGTTTCTGAAGCCATCAGTGTACAACCCCTGATATAATAAGGACTGAGATGCTTAAATTCCAATTATGAAAAAATCTTTAAACTGAAAGCAGAGATACCTGAACTAAACAGCTCTATGATCTACTCAATCCTTCCCCTCCTTCTGCCTTTCTTACTGTTAGTTCAAGTGCACATGTAAAACAAGGACTTGATCAAAAGTCCTTTGACATAGATGATAATCTGTCAGCTGGCTTGGCTACTGTTTGGACATCACCTGGATGTTTTTTATCTTTGTAACAAACACTTTAGAGATTTCTTGAGTGTTGATAGAGCATATGATATACAAGATGAGACTAAGACAGCTGAGTCTGTTTGGCCTTGTTTGTTATCTTCTTCTGTTATCTTCTGCATCTTAGTGGAAATCAGTCTTTCCACAAGCATGCTTTTGCAATACCTTTGCCATAGGAGATTTTTGCGGAAAAGAATCTTGAGGAAAGATCTAAATGCTGTCTTCAAGGTCTAAATGTTATCTTCAGGGGCATGTAAGGAAGAAATAACCAGGTGTTTCTTGTAAGGGAAAAGTAATAGGAGAGGGAATGGACACAAGTTGCAATATGGGAATTCCCAACTAGATACCAGGAAAACTAAAACTAAATTAAAAAAAACCCAAAACACAGTAATTTAGTCAAGCATTAGAGCAGGTTGCACAAAGAGGCTGTGAACTTTCCATTCTTGGAGGTATTCAAACCTGGCAGTCTTGAACAACCAGATCTGAGCTGGCCACAGAGCAAGGGATTGCACCAAATAACTGCCAAAAATGCCTCCCCAACCTTTGTTCTGTGCTTCTATAATTTCTGTTCTATTTATGTAGTTTGCTGTTTTCATCTAACTCTTCGACAAAGGGGAAATGTTTTGTCTGTTTTCAGAATCTACTAGGTTTGCTCTCATTTACTTATATAAATGAGAAATGGAAAGGTTGCTAAAGAAAGGATCCAGTGAACTGCAAAATCATACACTTTTCTATGGATCCATGCATTTTATACATTTGGTTTATAATACCCAGTAGAAAACATGTGCTGGGAGCTCACTGCTTTTATGAGCTGAGATATCTGTATCCATGAATAAGATTTATTTGCAGTGTTTTCCCTTCTTTTCTTTTTAATGAACAAAGCAAATAAAAGTATTCTTTAGTTGTTTGTAATATTAAAACATGCCTGCATTCATGCTGAAAATAAACTCAAGTCTAATAATGTAATAATTGTCACAGATAAATCTGCTTTTCTATATAAATATAAGCATCTCTTCTTGCTTGTTCTAATAATCTACATCTCAGGAATGTATGTCTTTTGTACAGTGTGCTTTTGCAATACTTTTTCCACAGAAAATTTTCTTTGGCAAGTTATTAAAGTCGAGACTTCTAAAAACTCTTGTCAAAAAACTGAGAATTAAACTGATGCTGTTGGAGATATAACAATGTTTAAACAGTTTTCCAGTGAAATATCCCAGGTGTGTGTTTGAAAGTTAAGAAGGTAAACATTTCTACTTGAAATATTTTGGTAGACAATTTATAAACTTTTTAAAAAAACTTCAATATGAGATATATTATGAAGTGAAATTCTCTTTGCAGTTTAATAAAATGCACTTTAATAATGTTGTAGTCAATAAATTTGGCTTGATTTAGGGTGGTTAAAGAAACTTTATATATCCAAACCTCTTATAGCATGGGAGAATGATTTCTTATTTAATACACAATATGTTTTATAGTATATTACAGTAAGGGATGGAATATGGACAGATAGAATTTGAACACTAGCTTTTATATGGATGCTGTGTTTTAGCTCCATTTGGAAGCTAAGCCCCACAAATCCACTCACATCCCCTCATGGTTGGATGAGGGAGAGAAAATGAAGGGTTAAAGTGTGCTGGGTTAAAGGAAATTTAATAAGTAAAGCAAAATCTGTGCACAAAAGCAAAACAAGGAATTAATTCACCACTTCCCCTGGGCAGGCAAGTGTTCAGCCATCCACAGGAAAGCTGTGCTCCATCACACACAGTGGTGACCTGGGAAGACAAACACCATCACTCTGAACATCCCCCTTTCCTTCTTCTTCCCCCAGCTTTTATGAGCATGATGCCATATGATACAGAATATATCCCTTTGGTCAGTTGGGGTCAGCTGTCTGGGCTCTGTCCCTTCCCGATTCCTTGTGAAGCCTTAGTCCACTCACTGGTGGAGTGGGGTGAGAGATAGAAAGGGCCCCAACTCTGTGTCAGCTCTGCTCAGCGGTAGCAAAAACATCAGTATGTTATCAATACTGTTCTGAGCACAAATTCACAACACAAACTCATGCCAGCTACTGTGAAGAAAATTAACTCTGTCCCAGCCAAAACCATCTCAGTGGACTTCAGGAGATCTGTTCTGTAATAAAATATTATATTATATTGTCCTGGAAATAGGACAAACATGTCTGATTAAGGAAAATAAGAAAAAGCTGAAACTTCTTAATACTGTAGATTGAGCTGCGTTGTAGTCATGAGAGACACTCCAGTAACACTGCTTTAGATATAAAACAAACTGGGAAGGTTGAGGGTCCAAAACTTTAAACTGCAAAGAAAGTCTGCATTTTTTTCTAAAGCTAACAGCATCTGAATAAATGTTTCTGTCCTTCTCTGGAAAACAGAGTAGAAACTAGCACAGAACCAGAACAGTTTAAACAAACACTATATTTTTTTTTTCCTCCCTACCACATCATCTTATGATTGTTGTTGAAACATCTGGTTTTGTAATTAATGGTTCTTTTTTTCATTTGGGACCGGTCTTGCACAGCTCTGCCTTCCTGGGGAGAAGCAAAAAAGTGCTGTGAAAACTGATGTTTCTTGCAGGAAACATGTACAGTAAAGGCTAAATGGACTTCATTAGTCTTAATTACTTAGCCAGCAATAGCTGTTTATAAGTATCATATACAGATCATTGTAGGCTTATAAAAGACAATGAAATAATTGTGACCAGATCAGTTAAGTTATACTCTTCCTTTCTGAGCATTGGCTTTCTTAGCTATTGATTAAAGCTTTTGTGGAATAAAACTTTGGCTTCACAAAACAAAATGTATTATATAGTTTTAAGCATAAGCAGCCAAGATTGTAATTTTGGAGAGACTCAAACAATTTGTCTTCTTCCATGAAACCTTTCTGAAGCATTTTCGTGACAAAAACATCAATGTTTTATACACCCAGGTTACTCTCAGACAAGGAGTACTTTAAACAGTATTTAATTTTCAACAGTTTTTCTTCTGCCTACTTGTTCAGCAAAAATAGGTGAAATTATTTTGTTTAGAAATGTCTAATACCCTAAGTATCTATGTGCTTTTATCTCTAAGTAACCATTGCACGGAATTACAATATCCTCAAGATATGTTAGGATAGATGATGATTGGCACGTATTCATTAGGACATAACTGATTTCCAAAAGCAGTAGATTTAGATCCCCTTTTAAAGGTTTTTTCCCCCTGTATTAATGAACAGCAAATTTCATAAGACATGTACTCATGCATGCTTTTGCTTACATACAAGCATATGCTATGTGTGTCTAAGTAATGCTTATGTATATGTATGTCTTCCACAGAGGCTAGGATTATCCAAAAGTCAGCAGAGAGAATCTTTACACATGAGGTGCAGTCATAAAACAATACCTAGGAAAGCACTGTCTAATTTAACGCACTGTGCGGCTGGGAAATTACTGTTGAGTAAGTGTTGAGTAAGCTCGTAATGCAGAGCTAAACCTTGCAGTAACGTGTGAAGAGCACTCGGATATAAAATCAAGATGAATATCTCACTTCTACCTATGGCTCCCTTGTCAGGTTGTCCTCCATTCCCTTTTCTTTCTGTTTTTTCATTTTTTGGGTTTTTGGGTTTTTTGTTTTGTTCTTTTTCCAATAATCATCTGCTTTTTAGAGGGGGAAAGTTCAAGTATAGAGAATGTGTTCCCCTTTTTTTCTGTTTGCTCATTCTGTGGCTTTGATAATCGTCTGCCTATTGTCTGGTCATTACTTTTCTGTATAGTTAAACTGGTTCCACTGCTTGTTCACTGGCTGAATTGCAGGATGGTAGTGTGCCCTCAGCACACACCTCCTTAGTGCACTCATGGTTTAGGTGTACCCTTCCAAGACTATATTTATATGGCTTCCATCACATGCCCTGGGATTCCTTCTGGTGTCCAACACTGTGGCTTTCAGGAGGAAGACAGCTACTGATTCTTTATTCTATGGCCTTGGTTTCATCATGGCATGTGGCTGCTGTAGTGTTAGGATCACTCAGCATACCTTGACTTGTTAAAGATGAATGCTTCATAAGGAGAAATTACACTGCCGGAGAGCAAATTAGTGATTGATATAAAATGGAGACTTATAGATTGTAATTGTGCTAGCAAGATATGAGATGAAGCTTAAAGTATAATTTTAGCAGTATTTAATTAACTGGAACAGTAGATTAACCACCACAATCCTAACTAAACACATATAGAAAAATTGCAAAATATAAATGCTCGTTATTGCTAAATTGCTACTGCCATCAGTGACTGACTTGGAGATTCGATGATTGACTTGGAGCTGATTTAAAATTGCTCAGTTTACAAATGGAATTTTTAATCTTTTCCAGTTGTTCTCCTTTAATGCAGGCAGGGGAAGGTGACTCATCTGTTCACTGCTGCATGGTTCAGTGGGTGGGGAGAAAATGACATATTTTATCTGGTCACTGAGATCTCACTGTGTCATTTCACTTTGTGTGTAGCAATTAAAGCAAAGGGAATTACTTACTGAACACATTTAGTCTCTTGTTCTTTCAATGGAAGTATTATTATCTCTAGTTTATATTTGTTTGAATTGCCTGATGGCAGATTTCTCTCATCACCTTGGTTGCTGGCAAACTGTAATTAGGTATCCTTGTGCATGGTGCTAGATGAAGAAGGTGCAGTGCAGGGAACTGGTGCAGTTCCTTTACCATTTGTTTAATTAACTTTGAGTGCTGGATCCAAAAGATTTTGGGAGCCTGGCCTCCCTTGCTTCATCAAGCTGTGTAAATCCCATATCAATTATACCTCCTATTCTGAAATCAAATCATGGAGTATACAAGCTTTGAATTCGCTTTGCATGACCATTTGTAGGAAGCAAACATAAAAGGAGCTTGTGTTCAGCCACAATACGTTTATTGTTAATTTGAAGTGAGTATTTATAACTCTCTTTTTACTATTAACCTGATGCTGCGAGCAATTACTGTGGTATTCAGCTAAATCTGCCCAGCCTATGCCTGGTCAGAATTTTCTGTCCTGTGTTTCCAATACATTTCCTACACACTATTTTGCCCTTACTGCCTTTATAGCTTGTTTATTGGAAACAGGTTTTTAATTATTTTTCAACAGTACTGGAGACCTGATTTAATGAGCAATTGTTAGATATACTAGGGAGACACATTCACCTGATTAATGTGATAGTTAACTGAGCAACAAAATTGGCTCATGAAGAAGCAGATGTACACAGAGTCGAAGCAGTAAAAAAGTTCAAGGGAATGTGAAGAAAATATTTGAAGAAAGATAATTTAAAATAGGATACCGAGCAAGCTGGAGACTAAAGTATAAATATACAGTGTTAGCTTGTTGGTTGGTTGGTTTGCTAGTTACATCTGTGTGCACCATGCCTGTATTTATTAGGAGATGGTTTATATAGGCTTGACTGAAAGATACTGCATTGGAGTGCTGGGATATTTAAAGACTGTTGGAAAAAAATGCGGAGGATGGGTCCTTCAGGTGTGTGTTGGAGATGAAATTTTGCTGCAGCTGACACCAATTGCATGCAGTGTTATTGTCCAGCTTCAGTGCTAATGTATGGTTTTGGAAACAAATGCGTCCTTTGGCTCATAGTTCTTTTCTTAGAGAGAGGCAGGTAAGAGGGAAGAAGTTTGATACTCTATCGTTGTCAGAGCTCATACTGGGGTGGTTCCTGTGTAACAGACTTGCTCCTCTCAGGAACACTTAGGTTCTCAGTTTGTAGTGGACAGCTGGAAGGATCAGACTAACATGATTACCACAGGATTTTAGTACAAGATAGTTCCACTCATGCATTTTGATGGCATCTTCCCTCCTCTTTGCAAAGGAAGATGTTGCAGTGGTAGTTCAGTGAAAACTCACGATGAGATCACCAGGTTTCATTCCTGCAGTGGGCCGTGGCATCCATGGAGAGAAGAACCACAAGGGGATTAATAGACACAAGGTGCACTGAGGCCAAAAAGTGGCACAGCAGCAGACAGAGAGAGGAGAGTTCAAGTGTGAATGCTAGAGGAAACACAACTCATTTTCTGTCATGGAGTTTCCAACTTGACTTGTATGATGGATATCTCTTCACAAGACTGAAAATACAGAATGTTTCAGTCATGGGATGGTATAAACCATCCCACTCACAAACTTACTGGACCGCTTATGGCACAACATAACCCCTCTGTTTTCAAGTTAGAGCTCTGATGGCTTTGCATTCCCGCTCTCTCATACATCAGTGAGGGTAGGAGCTTTTCTTTCCAAAAGAAAAAAATGACCTTTTTACATGGGGTGTTGTATTCTTGTTCACATACTTTTAACCAGATGAGATCTGAACAGGTTACAAAGAACTCACTCAGGGAAAATAAACTGGCTTTCTATACCATGCAGTCACTTTGGGAGCATAAATTAGGGGGAAGACTGATAAGACGCTTTACTAAGATCAAAACTTAAGTGAAACTGAGTGGGATGCATTACAGGGATTTTCAGAGAATTGAAGGAAATTGAGAAAAATGAGGAGGCAATTAACTTACACCTCTTTGGAACAGGAAAATGCTCTGGTGAGTGTCAAACTCTCTGCGTCACCTTTGCTGGTTCAGCTCATCTCTGTTGTGACAAGTAACTTGGACAATTCTTTGCAAAGCTTTTTTACTTCCTTGCCATGCTAACGTGATGAACATATAAATTGCTTTAGTTATGATTTCAAAGATTATTTCAAAGCCAGGAGGGATACTGGTCTGATGATTGAAGAAACAGGCTAAAATTCAGCAGATCTGGATTAATTTCAAATTCCTGTCATAGCTTTGCTTTAGCAGGTCTTCAACAGGTAACTTTTTTATTTTTTGTCTGTTCTTCATTTTGCTGTCTGCAAGAAAAGAGATAATGATCCTTATGTTCCACCCATGCTGTCATGCCTTACCAATTTAGCTGGAAGGATTTCTGGGGCTGTATATGTCTGTGCCTTGGATCAGCAGTGCTCCAGCCCTCATGGGCTGTATCAGCCCTCTGTTTCAAAAGCTTTTGTCTTTCCTGGCTTGGAAAGAAATTTACCAGTGATGCTTTGATTTGGGCTGGACTTGCCTTTTGTTATTTTCATATGGCATCTTCCTTAGACCTATTTTGTAGAGGCCCCAGGGTGCTAGAGCCAGCAGGGTGGTTGTGCAGGATAGCTCTGGGCATTGCAGGTCACCTTGTGAAAGCCTAAGACAGGCTGCAGTTCAACAGACCGACTGAACATAAACATGTTCCAAAGGGTTTTGCTATCGATGGGTGATCTCCAAAATGTGCAATTGTGCTTTGCTAGATAAGGATCTGGATTTCTCTCTGGAAGAACTCATTATGGGACAGACACATTAGTGCTTGCGTGCATTTTTAGGTAAGAGACTTGACACTCTGCCATTTATCTGGCAGCCAAAGTAGACATAAACAGAACATATTTATTGAATTGCTTCCTGGCATATAAATAGAGCTTATTTAGTGTTATAATTTGCACGTGTATTATAGTAATGCTATCAAACTAAACTATGTGATGGCAACCACTCCTGCTAATCTTGTGTTCTTTATTCTTCAAAACCAACAAAAGTCATCTGCTGAACTCAAAACTGAGTTGTTGAGTCCAATTTTTTGGTTGTTCTTTGTTTTGGTTTAATTTTCCTAATTTAGAAGCACATCAAGATAAGAGAGTTGAAGTGGTATAGATCATATGTTCCAACGGAGGAGAGAGTTTTCCTCTTTTTTAAGAGCCTCAGATGATTTAAGAAATTACTGATTTGAAAAATAGCAAATAATAATACTGTCACTTACCTTTGAAAACTTTAGGAGTTTGATGTAATTTAACAGCTGGCCATTTATATGTGATTGCAACTGCCATAAATGTAACATTGCACACCTGATAAACTGACAGAAAATGTGGATGATCCAAAATACATGCAGTCGGAGCATCCTGGCCTGCATGTATCAAGTCTTGTATAATCACATATGGAAAACTATTAAGCCAGGACTTTTAAAATGCGTGAGACAGGATAGCTTATGAAGCAAAGGCAGCAGCCAAAGTTTGTAACAGCGACTGTCTCTTTCACATATGTTTCTACATATATATGCATATATGTAATTATAAACTGTATGATATGTATTCAGACCTGATAGAGAACCATGAATGGCAAAAGTTCTGTACACTTGCCTTCTGAAACTGTTGAGCCCTCTTCCCTCATCCTTGTCCTCAGGCTTACCAGTCATGTTTGTGATGCTCGGCCCTTCACTAGTTCATGCTGAAAGGAAAATTTAGCATGATTTCCTTCTTTGTAACTGAGGCCCTTTCACTAATTTGCTTGATGCAGATACAGTCCTGAGAACTCTGCTAAAGGGGTTCAGATACCTCCCTACCATCTGCATTCCTTATATTTTGCCCAAGTGCAACTGTCACAACGAAGTGTGGGTGTTTTTGTTTCATTTTTTTTTTGTTTGTTTGTTTGCTTGCTTGTTTGGTTTGGTTTGGTTTTAGTTGGTTTGTTTCTTTGTTTTTTTTGTTTTGTTTTTTTCTCTTCATAAGACCTGAGTATTAACGCTTCTGGTAGGAGGCATATAACAGAAACACATTTGCCAAATGGTGCTGACTCTTTCCTTGGGTATGGGAAAGCGTTTTGTTGAAATAGGAAAACCAAATGAATAGAGCCTGCCTGTCCCACACACACACTCACCTCCTGTCTGTGAGCATCCCCACCCTGGGGATGTGGGTTGTGTTACTGGCTCAGGGGAATGGGTTTAGAGGAGCCCTTTGTTGAAATATTGGCAGCACATCACTGGACTTGCTGTTGTTGCAGATGGAGCGCCTTGCCGAACAGATGGATTCTCAGTTTTCTGAAAGAAAGGGAAGGTACTTGATGTACCGCGGTGGGAAAGAAGGGGGATATTCCAGGCATATGGAAAGGCAGGAAAGAAGGCACGTTCTGTGCTTTTTGGTGCACTTGGAGCCTAGCAACCTCTTTTTGGCGAACTTGGAAAAGCATAAGCACAGCACTCTGTGAGAGGGCAAAGGGACTGTAACAGATGTGGAGGAAGTAATTTACACAGAAGCAATGAAAATGAAGGCTGAGCCTAGTGTATAACTAAGTATTATGTGCTAGGTATGGGAAAGTGCTGCTGCCCAGGATCAGAGGTGCACTCTATTAAGGCACAGGACTAAGTCGTGCCAGAAAAGTATAACTGGAACAGAGGAGTTCTTAATATTTTAAGGTCTGTGGTGTTGTGAAAGAGGCTGGAGATAAATGTTACCTGCCACTGTGAAGCCAGGAATCCCCATTTTCCAGAAGTCTGTGCATCGATTTTGTGGTGGCACAGTTTGTGCAATGACACTATTGAGATACCATGCTTCCTCTTTCCTTGTGCTCTTCTTCCTTTCCTCCACATCTTGTTCATAACTCACTTCCATCTTAATTGTTAGGGCAGGATCAGTCCTGTGCAGCGCCCACGAGCCTGAAATTCTGACTTGAAATGTTGTCTGATCCGATACTTACTGCTAAAACCTTCATGCAACTGCCCCATGCAGTGTGATAAGGAAATGGAATGAACTGATATTAATGATCATATTTTAATGTTGTGTGTTAATTCCCTACAACTTTTCGGTCCCTTCACACACATACACACACACCCCCCAGACTTAGCAGAAATATTTTACTTTACTGTGGTACAATTTAGGATATAATGACAATGGACTTCTGTCTTTATTTTTACCCCTTATCTTAATTTAGACATTTTTAGCACCTTGGAATGCAGATGTTAAAGCTGTTTAGCAATAGTAAGGATGGCAAAGGCCTTGGAATTCCAGATTTTTTGAGAAACAAATGAATGTGATAAAGGGCAAAAATGTTGTTTCAAAGTGTGATTCCCTGCTGAAAACAGCTATGCAAAATTATCAGTTTCTTAAATAATGGCTCTGGCTTTTGTTCATAGTCAGGGTTATTTCTGAAGCAAGAGAAATGTCTAAAGTATTTTTCCTGAAAAATGAAGTGAACTGGATTACATGCCCACTTTTTCATCAACTGTGATCCATTTTACAGGATCAAACTCTTAGGGATGCTCTGAGATAGAATAAACAATGAATCCCATAATTGAATTTTAGTATGAATGTTTTTCAGATGCTTGTATCTGGATCTCTGCCAAGTTTCAGCCCTATAATAAATTAATTCCAACCCACACAAAATAAGAAAAAAAAAAAAAAACAAACCACAAAACCAACAACTTTTACAAGACAAAAACACTGGACAATTTTTAAGGGGAAACAAGTGACCAAGAATAATTTATTGGAAAAGTAATTATCTAAAAAGAGAGTGAGCTCTTTTTTCTAATTGAAAATGATAGCGTTTTCCAGCCTTATTAAACACAGTATAGGGTCATCATTTTGCTTCACCAATCTGTTTAAATCAAATATAAAGTTAAGAAATCACTTTCCTCTACTTTTATTTCTCCTTGCACCCAATACTGCAATTGAGCCCACTTCCCTTTCTCTGTGGCAAAATCTAATCTGGCTGCCACAGGACCTGTGAAATTCATGGAGGTGATGAGCTAGGGTCTGCTTTCTGCATTGTATGTCTGGCTTTATTGCAACTTTAGTCACCCTCAGATAATAAATATTTTGTATGCTGGACAGGTGAAAGATTTCATTTAGCTGCAGATCTGCTTCCAAGGCAACTGATTCTTGTCATTTGACCAGTTTAAATGTGTTGAAAACAGAGCTTGCTTTCTGTTTTTCTCTTCTATGGTTTTATGTGTAAAGTATTATCCATGTTCTCCCTCCTGTCCCTCCTACAAGCAGATACAGAAAAGCCAACAGTATTAACAAGTAATTCTAAACAATTTATAATCCAAATGTATTCTCTGTTCCAGTCAAGATGGGATGAAAAATGTCATTTCATTTTGCAAGCATAGAGTAAGTATCTAGAGATACAAAATTGCCTGACTTAGCATCTATAACAAGTCTATATGCAAAAAATATATGCAACCTACTTTATGTAGTACTACTTTATGCTTCTCCATTGCTATTGGATGTTTCCTCAGTGTCCAGTAATTCTTTTATAGAATTGAGTTTGTTACTTTTTCTTCTTCTCTCAAGCCCTCCCCACATCTGGATTTTCTCACCTGTTCTTTGCTCCATGCCCAACTCCATACCTCTGTTTGCATACACAGCTGGTGGCTTCAGAAAGCATTTCACTTTCCTGTGTCCTGAGTCAATTGTAAAGAAAGAAGAATTCTATTTGAGCAGTGGTGAAATTTTGGTAGACAGGTTCCAAATAAAGGGATTTTCTACCATTTCATATCAGGCTCAGAGACATTTTTACTTGTATCTGACTGTGTGGATGTTCCCTTGATGCAGTTATGGCAGAATGGTGGCATTATTTCAGAAGGTGCACAATTGTCTTAGGAAATAAGTTGGAGAATAGATTTTGGTATGCTATTGGGGACTTTTAGATATTATGGAGGTCCATGCATAGGTGGCTTATTTAATCTCTCTGTCCTCTCCTATTTGCTGTACAGGCACTTTCTGGTGATGCTTTATTTGGGAACTAGGAGGATGTTCTAGATCAATTCATAAAGACTGACATGACATGATGTACAACTGCTATTTTGGGTTTAGGGGGGAGATAGAAAGTGGGTACAGCTTGTGACAGGTGTTTTGTGCCTGGTAGCTCTGTGGCTGGTCCCTTGCTAGAAACAATTGAACTATATCTGACCTTGCAGCCCCTTTCCTTCTGTTTCTAGGCATATAGATTTTAGCCAGCAGGTCTCTAGTTAACCCCCCCTCACTGCCGTTTATTTCCTGCCACTCCATAGACACACCACTGAGCGTTAAGTATGTGAACTCAAAGACGTTCCCTCTCTCCCGTACAGTCTTAATAGCAAACAGTCACGAGCTGGGCTTCTCCAGGCAGAATTTATATCTAAGAAACATAGGTTTCAGGAGTATGCCCTTTCTCTCACCCTTTTCAGATTGCATTAAAAGCATCCACTTCAAGAAACTACAACTGTGTTTATTCAAGCTTTGAATTTGGAAGTAGTGCCGGGATCCCTGCCACGGCACGCTTGAACCGTGAAACCCAGGTCAGTTCCATTTTTTGGTTTTCATGTACTGTCACAGTGCTGCAGCTGTTTGAGCTTCCAGGTCTCTGTGGAAGCAATACTTCTTCTAACATGCAGAAAGCATATTTGCTTTCCTAACCTTACCTTTTGTTTTGGGTTTTTGTTTTTTGGGGGTATTTTTTGTACTACTAAACGAAAATGTCAGGGTAGCGTGTCAGCAAACATAATGTGTTGAAAAAGGATCATGCTGACAGACTCCAAAACTAAATGCTCTCTTTTAAACAGGCAGGAACAGCTCTGATTTTCCTTCCTGCCCACCAGGCTATCCTTAGACTTGAGGGCACAGCTGTGCTTATTCTGCCTTTTGCTCTGTCACTGCGACTGCTGGCTATTGCACTATATAATCCGATCTTGGGCTATGGGGTATAACCAGTTTTATCACTCTTCACTGAGGTTGACACTGTGACTTAAAGGCTACTGACTCAGTAGCCCATTAGTTTTGTCAGTGAATCAACCCCTTCTCTCTTCAAGCCTTCTATGGTGTTAGAGATTTCGTGGATTTGTCACATTACTAGAGAGAAAGATGCTGGGTTGGCTATTGCACCGAATGCAACTGGGAGGTGTTACTATGTTTGCATGAGTCACTTTCTGAGAAGGCTCTGTTTGTTAATAATTCTACTCAGACTCCAAATTTCACCCAAATGGAATTTGCATTTCTTAAATTTCACGTGCATAGTCTTTCACTGCAATGTGGAGTTACACAGGGACAATCAAAGATAACAAATTTTGGTACCTGCAATGTGTGTTCCTCCAAATGTATGTTAGACAACTCTGTTTGAAGACACAGGACTATTTGTCTGCTTATTGGGAAAAGATCTGGAGGCAGTAGTGCTTTGTGCAAGGAAATTAATTGTTGTTTGACTGTGGTGTGGTTCTGGTTTCCCTTTAATTCCTGCGCCCTGATCCCTAATGGTTGTATTCTTTGATGTTGCTGGAGTGCTCCTGGAGTAATTCTCCTCTCAGTGAAAGTTACACTGCTGTCGTTTTTCTAATGTTTCATACAATAGAAGGAGAATAGTCTGGAATGCACCCAAACGTGGGCTTTATATCACCATGAAACTTGCAGCTAGAACCATTGTTCCATTCAATCACCAAATAAGAGTCTGGAGAGTAATTACCATGTCCAGCCCCAAGTCTTCTCCAGCTCTTTTGTGGCACATCGAGTTACTCTGCTTCTAAGCATGTTTCCCTTCTTTCCAACTCTTTTTTTTTCTTCATGAATTTGTTCCTTGTCTAATTATTTTAGGTCAAGTCTACAACAGCTGAACGGAATACAATAAAGGTAAAGGTCTGTGATTTTTTTGTGGCAGGAAAATTTTTATGAAAGATAAATATCTTTTTAGGTATTATATTTATCGAAGACAATGGGGAGATAAGTTTTGAGTGGCTGAAAAGGTTGTAACTGCACCATTAATGTTTAATTACTATTGGCAGCCAAGAAGTGCCTTTCTGGATTAACCAGACACTCTGCTTCTGGGATCTGCATAGGTGGCAGAAAGTGATAAAGCTAGTGAAACCGCACCTCTGGGAACATGTAATGGGATCTTTCCTGTGATATGCAAATTATGCTGCCAAGTTGCTGTATAAACAATTCATGGGAGAAGTAGTGAGAGGTAGTTAAATAACTGGATCACATATCAAAGATAAAATCCATCACTGGGAATGGAAAAATGTGTTAAAAGAGTGGTTTTGCTTTTAAAAATAAATAAATAATGAACAAAATAATCTTTGACCAAAACTTGTAGTTGCACTAAAGAGAAAATAGCAAATGGTTTATCACACTTGTTGTAGTTCAGAGTAAGTAAGCATTTTGGAAACTGGTGTGCATAGAGTCTGTGAAAACCAAGACTTTTCCTAGTACAAGTAATCTAGCAAATTATGCTGCCTTTTTTTCCCTTTTTGGTAACTGAGGAAAAAAGATTAATTCACTAATGTTAATTTGGTCATTTTCAGTGAGAAGACATGCACTGCTTACTTTTCAGTGATAAAACCAATCCTGCCATTTCTATTCTAAGCATGAGCAATGATCTCAGGCAGCCCAGCAAAATGTATTTCAGGGTCATATACAGCCATAGATCAATGAATGTGAGCAAACGGTATCGACACCAGCAGAAGCTGAGCTCATTCCTTCAGCTTGGGTTTTTACTTCTTTTTTTTATACTGTATGGGGAAAGGAGTCCATCTAATAGCACTCCTTCAATAAATCAAAGATTACTCTTTCACAAATGGTATTGAAACCCTCATTGATTCTGTGCCAAACTTCACTGTTTTTCCACAGAGGTCAATTCCTGGGGCACTTGTTTTCCCTCAGCCTTTTGCTCTATCTGCTGTTCGTTTAGGATCTCATGTGGCTCAGCTGAAGCCCAATGAGAAGCCTCTGAATCCCTCCTCAGTGTGAGCTGCATCATGTGCTGGAGTCCTAAGGGGCCGGCAGCAGGAAATACTAAAGCATCATGAGGCAAGAGAAATATTTTTGGCCTATGACTTTCTTTTGTTTTGCTTTGTAACAGGAATGATACTCTAGACAGAGTTGTATAGTCACAATAAACAGATCCCACATTCAACAAATGCATCGAATTCTGTTCTATGTTTAATCACCCACAAAAACTATGTCAGATGCTCTTCCACCAGGAACAATATCTCCTAATTAACTGTAATTAAGGTATATTATAACTACAGGATATGAAACTAGATGGATCTGTCTCTTGACATTTCAAATTTGGATATTTTCTTTTCCTGCTAAGTCTCTTAATATGCTCCAATTAATGATAACAGAGGCCAAGCCATTCTCAGTGATGGATCTGCATATATGAATCTGAGTACCACTGAGATGAGATGGAGCATGAATCTTTCCATCATTAAACTTCCCTTAGAAATGTGTGAACTTCAATTAAACTGAATTTACTGGCCCAAGTGTTGATTACTAGAAAGCTAATGGTGAAAGCTTGATTGCCTTATCCTGGAAAGTGCAAAAAATTGTGCCAGACAACGGGAAAAGTCTGTACCTTGTATGCAGATTTTTCAGAACATCTGTAGCCATTCATAGCAGGAATGGCATATCTTTTCATTCACTTAGAAATCATACAAAGCTGTTTTGTTCATGCACTATTTGAACAACCAAATGTTTAACCTTAGTGCCCCACAAAGGTGTTTGATTATCATCTAGAAAACTATTGCTTCTCCCTCTGAGCTGTGGCAAACATCAAGTCTTCACCAACAGATAAGCATTTGGAGAGCTAATCAGTAGTAAACCTTAGGTATAGTCTTTGTATAGATACTTTAACAATTACGACTTTTTAACTATTCCTGAATGAAAGGCAATTGCTAACTTGAAAGAGAGAATTCCTAGCTCAGACATTTCTGGTCATGTAATTAAACTAAATACACTGCTTCCTTGCCCCTAGCCACAGTTGTTCTAAAGAAGATTAAGAACATTGAGTTTCTACCCAGGCTGAAATCTTGTTTCTGCCCTGAAATATGGACTGGCGCAACAGTGCACTACAACTCCATCTGGTGACTCCTCCCAAATTTAGTGATGCTTCACTATGTGCCAGTGATGCGCTTCACAGTGTCACCAACCCACTGGACTCGGGAAGGAGTTCATTGTTTCAAAGATGAGCATAGATGAACCTGGGTTTCTGCACTGCACAGTGTGGTTTAGAGATATTTGCCTGAAGTAATCTATTAGATGTAAAGCATATGCAATCAAAAGATCTTGTATAAAGCACTGGGGGGAAAAGGATGAAAAGTTTCTTTCTCATGCTTTGCCACTGAGAAGCTCTATTATGATCAGAACTTAATTTAAGTGATCTACTGTGTCTGTGATTGCACAATATAATCATGTTCCTGGTATTATTATTTCTTTCTGTCATTTATTTTTAGCTATCTCAGTTCTCTGTAACTTCTTAAAGAAAATATTTCATAGATTTATTTGAATTGTGTTCCCAAGCACGATTGTAAATCAGTGAGAAATGGCATGATTACAAACTTTTAGTTTTCTTTTAAGATGGCAGTAAACATTTTTTTTAAAGTCCCATATTTTGTTTGCATCTTATGTGCCCATACTCGCTTGATCACATGCAGGAAATATTTTTGTACACTGGTGCTATGCATGACTAAGAAAGGAGCTGTAGATAGAACAGGATGAGATACAGGCTGTAATTTACACCTGACAGAGTGTGAATTTCATTGCAAGTGCTTTTAAAGGAAACTTGCTATTTTCTCCACATTTAGATAGACAGTGATTCCATTGGAAATTATGATTATTGATTTTTTTTTTGTTGTTTATCCTACTCTGCTTTGGTTTTGATTTTTATGGGGAAAAATATTCCTCAACCTAACGCAATCCTGTGTTATTTTCAGGCCCAGGACATGGTCCTGTGATGTTGAACATACCCCATAAGCAGAGAACAACCTGACTAGGCAATATTAATAAAGTCTGGGATAAAGAAAGTATAATCACACAATTTCACGTAGGGCATAGACAATTTAAATTACTTGCCAAAGGTATGTCGCAGAGCTATATGAGAAACAAAGATCTCCTGGATACTTGTCCAGTTTCTTTTTATTTTCTACAGAACTGAAGACCCCTTATTCGTTTTGGCTGAATTGCCATTTTGGATAGCTTGGAAGACATTTGGAGGCAGAAGGGCTCTATTAGTCTTTCCTACTGGAAGAAATATTCTTAGGCAATTAAAAGAATAATAAATGGGACCCATTCAAAATGCTCCACTTGCTTCAGGCAAGAAGGTACATAGAGGTCATTTAACCTGACCACTTATATATCAGAGGCCTCTAGTGTCACTCGGACACTCCTAAATTAAACCATATATTTTAGACAGAAATATAGCAGTCTCACAAAGCGTTATCTATTCATGCTATAAATTCAAAGGACAGGGCTTTGTCCTCTACATGTATCTGCATTGCACTTCCTGTAGTATCACCTGGATAAACAAGGGCAGTTCATACTCCTGTCAGTTTAATCTCTTGCATCATCACCATTATTTTGATTAATTTGATACCTCAGAGCTTTAAAGAGCAAAGAAACCATTAGCAACATGAGCAGAGATGGTGCCAAAGAGGCATGGACGCTGCTGGCACCCTGTTCTCCCTCTCTTGTGCCAGAAGAGCTCTGTGCTGCTGTGGGGAGGGTATTGAGGGTAGCCTTCAAGGTACATCGGGAAAACTGAGGTGAACTGCTGCACCCCAGTGCACTCCACATGGGCTGTGCCCTCTGTACTTTAAAGGGGTGAAGTCAAGATTGAGTCCCAGAGTGCATAAATTTTCTAGATGACAGTATAAATAAACAAGTCAAAAGCCATCAGATACCATATTCATAGCTAAGGGCCAAATGCTTTATTCATAATGTTGCAGTGAAAGTATTAACATTGCATTTGTTTAAAAAGTAACTAGAAGGCCATTTGTGACCCTTATAATACACATGTGAAGCAGACCTCTGCTGGTTTACACTGGTTATGTTCTGCTTTATATTTTCCAGAGGGTCAGTTTGCAAGGATTTGTACTGCTATTTATGAATCTAAGTAACTAATTTACCAGTTTCACAGAGTGACTTCATGGCTTCCACTTCACGGTTAAAGGTTCTGCAGATCTTTTGGTCTTGCTGTTGACTTTGAGTTGTTTCTTATTGTATAGTGAAGGCTAGAAACACGGTATTACGGTAAATACATTTTTCTTGTTATTGCCCTTGTTATTAGAAAATATTTATATAGTGCAGTAAATTGACATTGTACTTTACCAACTTAGATAAAGGAAAATTCTCTGCCCTGAAGAGCTTATAATTCAAATAAGAAGAGGCAAACAAATGTACAGCACTTTGGAAAATGGTGGGTGAGAGGATTATTAACTATGTGAATGGGGTGGAAGGCCTTCATGAGGAGAGAAGGAAATGCTATGATAGTCAGTATTCCTAGTTTTACAACACAGTAGCATCTTAAAAGCCTCAAACGGGATGAAAGCCTTGCTGCACAAGGTGCTATGCAGAAGCTTGGCAAAGGGGTGGCCTTGCCTCTGGGTCTCAGAGCATTTCTGGCTCGCTGACATCCCTGCCAGGGGGCTCCTGGCTAAAGCCAGCATCAGTCCAATTACAGCACAAGGAACAATGGGTTTCTAGTAGGTTTTAGCCCTGCTTGAGGGAAAATCCATATGATCTCCTGCCCTGAAGAATTATAACTGAAATTGAAGAAATGCACATACAAGAAGGTGTTTCAGATAAAGGGGCGTAGAAGGGTTGTTGTCTGGGTAAAGGTGCAGCACCTGAAGAGAGGGAGGGCTTTTAGCATCGCTACATTCACCATGATCTGTATCTCAAGCCTCCTCTATCCTCACCCCCTGACAGCTAGTTACAAGGGAGAAGCATCAAAATAATTTTTGTTGCCTGATGCACAGTAGCTGCTATTCTCCTGATCTGACCTTATGTTAACTGTGGGATTGCTTCTCCCTCAGTGCCCACAGAGTATGTGATAATCCTAAGTTTATGTAACTTACCAGTGATGCCATAAACAACTGTTCAGAAAACAGACAAAATTCCTGGCTCTGCTTATAGCTTAATTCAGCCTATGCTGAAAGCTATTGGGTATGAGGGAGCACAAAGACCCTGAAAGCTCTGCTTTGTCCTGTGGGAGGTGGGAAATATTGTTTGTTCCCCTCATTTATCTATAGCAAACAACCTGAGAAAAGAGGAAGGACAGAGGGAAACTCCCTGTAGCTGTCCTCCCTTCCTGTTCAAAAAAAGATAGTGCTCCCAAGTATGGCAGAAATGGTAAAGAAAGCCATTAGGAGCCTTGGCAAGGCTGATGGGCAGAAACAGGGGACTGTGGTAGCCAAGAGGTGACTCTCAAAATGGGAGTTGCAAGGAGCCAGGAAGTTGTGTCTGGTAAGGAAATGGAGCTGAGGAGACGGGATTCATTTGGAAGTAGGAGGAAAAGGTCCAGGATGAATTCTCTCTCCGGAGAAAAGGCAGATGTAGAGCATCACAGTTGCAAGAAATGTGTTAGAGTGGGCAGTTCCCGTTGTCAAACACTAATAGTCATGTGTTGGAATAATCACTGGGGATGGGCAGAAAAAAAAATCAGAAAGCAAGCCATCTTTCTTTCTAAATATCTGTATGTATCTATATTTGGGACATTCTCATGAGTTGTTGCAAACTGAGTCATGCTTTCTGTTTTCCTGCAGTTCGCTATGCCAGAGTTATCAGGCAAAGGAGCCAAATCCCTCAGGACTGAGTGTCTTGCTGGGATTCATATGGCATGCAGGTAGCAGAGTGACAGTTAAGCTCCCAAGGCACAGTTCACTCAGGCAGGTTCATCTCATCCCGTGGGTGTCTGACAAAACAGATATTCATATCCAAAACTGCAGTGGAGACTTCTAGTCAGAGGAACGAGATGTGCACCTCCAAGGTGTGCTTCACTGCCCAGTGAAGTAGGTGTCTGAAACAGGATGGCAGAAGTATCTGGTTCATGCCATTGGCAACAATGGCAGCAGGAAAGCTCAAGCATAGATGTCTGCATTGGCAGAAGTTAGGTGAGGTGAATCCTTCCTGTTCCTAATAAAAGAGCACAGCCTAACAAACAATAATGTGAAGAGATACTTGGATGAGAGAATGGCCCATAGCAGATTAAGGCAAGAAATGTGCCTCCATTGTAAGGGAAAGTGTGGAGTCAGTGGATGGAAACAAAATAATACAAAGAAAAGCAAGAAAGAGCATTGTGAGGTAAATGGAGAACAGGAGTTGAACTAAGAGGAATGAAAGAATTGGAGAATAAATGAGCCCAGGGAGCACACTAGCAATTTGGAGCTTGTAGCTGAAGAAAATATCCTGAGTGTGCTGTGCTAAAAGGGGTGGCAGCTTTCAGAGAGAGGACAGATGTACATTGATAGAAGAGATAGTGAGATTTTCTCTTAAGCAAAATTTAGCACCAGAAACCTCAAATTAAAACAAACAAACCAAGCCTAAATCTCTTTTCCAGAGTTTCACTTAACAGCTGCCACTGAGAGAATACTTGATTGTACTGCATAAAATTTTGATCAGTATGACTTTTGATTGCTTCAGTATTCTGCAAAAAAAGTCTTATGCAGATCATCCAGGCACTTAACCAGGGACACTGAGATGTCACCCCTTGCCTTAAATTGACCAAATGATAAAAGCATATTTTGAAAATATGAACATAGTTTGATTGACAGGTTTGGTTGTTGGGTTTTTTTCCCCATGAATCTCTGCCTAAAAAGACAGGCTGCCTTAACTCCAGGAGTTCAATTATACAGACTTTGAAGGAGGAGAAAAATGATAATGAATGCATTTTAGACACTTCTAAAAAGTTACTTAAAATAGACTTTACATAGATAATGTTACCATGTGAAAATCAACTGTATCCTGGTCTTCTGGGACTAGTAGACAGCAATCTGTGTTCACTTGGAAATTCAATAACAAGGCACCCCTGCCTCTGATGGTCTGTATGATACTGTCACTGGGGCTCGGCCACAGGCAGGGCTTACTCATCAAGCTGTTCGTTTTTTTCAGGAGGTGATGTGGGGAGTGATTTCACTTTAGGTTAAACAGGAAGCTAATATGCTCTTTCTGGACATATGTCCCAGCTTGCTTTGGTCCCTTTTCCTTTCCTTTCCCCCCCGCCTTTGTCTTTGCTTTTGTTTTAAAAAACCCCAACCCAAAACGCCCTTGTATTTCAGCTGCCTGATGTAGGTCTAGTAAACATGAAGCAAGGACATTGAGTGAGGGAAGGTATTTGTCAAATGTGGTGCGTTTATATAGGTATTCTCTCAAGCCCAGAAAGATAAGAAATAGCATGTATAGCCCATATATAATGACTGGCCCAGGTACTTTGTGGCATCAAGGAGGCATTCCAGCACCTCTCATTTCAATAATTTAGCCTTTCAATGAAATTGCTGAAGTGTGTTTGCTCAAAACCTGCTTCAGGTGCTTCCTCTTTTTTGTGAAATACATTGGTGTGGGATGCCACATTTCTAAAGTGGTTGCTGGCCTTTGGCAAAAACCATGTGATACAAGGTTTGGTATTAAAATACTGCTATAAGTAATTGAAAGATTTCAGAATAATTTTGTTGTTGTTAATATAAATTAATTTAAAATGTAGGCATTTAAGGAGAGGATTGTCTTAATTTAGTCAGTCGTTGCTCTTTTAAATGGAAAGCAAGTGAGTCACTATTGCAAGCCATCTTGGCAGGGTAAAAAACAGAGATGCAATCATCAATTCACAACAGTGTTTTGCGTTCAAGGAATAATCAGACCTCTTTTTATCAAGGCTGCGCTGCATTGCTAGCCAGCAACGTGGCTTTTTTTTTTTTTTTTCTGTTCCAGATGATTTTGGAACTGCATATGCTTTTTCAGTAAGTAAGCTGAACTTCTATAGTGCTTTGCTTAAAGTGCCTCCAGATTCTGTTATTTATAGACATCAGCGTATTCAGACTACAGCTGCTAAAATACACACAAAAGAAAAAGTGCATTTGTAACTTGTTAAGGCTTTGCTCTGAGATGGCAGTGAAGTTCAGGATTTACCATGAAATATTACCAAGTGACCTTTCAAGGAGCATCGCAAGAGAACACCTGTTTATCTTGGAGACTTTTGTTTTATTTTTCTTTCTCTGTTGAAATTTTTCATTGTTCTGCTTTTTCTCTAAGTTGACTTATCAGTGTAGCCACGATTTACTCATTAACTGTTTCTCAGCGAAAATTGGTGGCTAGGATTCTTTGCAACTATGGAAAAACCTACATATTCAGTGTACATAGTGAAAAGTGAAAGCCCTTAATGTGGCAGCACGTATTTTCTAAGTTTATAAGATGACAATGTAGTTTTTTAGTGGCATAATATGGAATGAACAAAGGTGTTATAAATCATTCATAAGACAAAAAATCAAAAAGATTATGTGAGTGAACACACAACCAGAGCTCCCATCTAGGCTCTAAGGGAGCTTATCTTCACTAGCTACTGCCTACTGAAGCTGTTTTCTTAAGGAAAGTGCCAGTTCCTGCAGAATCACTCTTTGCTTTTGAAGGGTTCCTCTAAGAGGGAGACGTGACAGACAAATCCACATAAACTGGGTGACTGTGGAGATGCTGGAAAGCAGCTGGCCTCTCCAGTAATGCTGTGAGGAAGTGAAGCATATGGTAGATGCCTAATTTAGGGTCCCATCCCAAAAAATAAGACATTTTCTTCAAAAATGCTCTAGTACCTCATATATTTTTTAAATTGCATTAGTAAATGTCTTTTTTTTTTCCAAATTGTTGCAAGAAATATATGTATTTCTTCAATTCCTTTTGAATTTCAGAATTTAGATGAGGTTTCCTAGGCGTTAACATACTGTTAGCCATGCAAAAATATGAGACAATACCTCCACTTGTAACACTGCATATGCAATACTATTAATAAAAGCCACATTCAGAATCACATTGAAAATGCTTGTTTTTTTCAAGTGCCCCAAGTAGGATGGCTATGGCACAAAAGTATCATCTTCTTTGTTGCTACTCTGGTCTTTCTTCTTCATCATAAGATGGTCAGGAAGAAACGGCTAGTGACTTACAGCATATCCTTGTCTAGATTTTGTTTCTCCCTTCTTTACTGGGAGTCCTATGTTCAGGTGGACAAAAAAAAACCCTGGGAAGAGCCAGTACAAAATGCTTAGAAAACAGCTGGAGCGAGCCTAATAAATGGCAGGTCAGGTGGAGTGTGAACAACCCAATGGCCACTGTCCTGTGAATCACAGTAAACAGTAAGAAACACTTTGAAATTGCCAGTCTTTTAAGAGCTGGAAAACTCACCTAGATGTAACAGTTCACAAGATGCCATATTGCCGCTTCCCAGCAGTGTTGTCTCAAGAACCGGAACCAACAGTGTTTAATGTCTGCAAATTGTGGTCCCAGGTTTTGAAAGGCTGACGCCATCAGTGTTTTCCTTGAAGAATGTAGTGGTCACAAAAATTAGAGAAAGAGATGAAATTACTGAAGGTCATCCAGCAGGTTGGTGTCAGAGATGGGCAGAGAAACCTCCTCCTTGCATCCCAGAGCTGGCCACTGACCTGGGCACTCCACAGAGCCTTTCTACAGTGGTGCATTTAATCAGCTTCACTCCCTGTTGTAACTCATTGTCTGTGATGTTATGGATATCTAAAGGGTAGGATTTTAACTTTGCAATCTGCTGTGTTATTGAATTAGTTTTATGTTATGGTAATTTCTTTGTCTCATGGCGTTCATTGCCTGTGATAATTGATGGACAATATATAACCGACTCCTGTATTCATTTGGGTAACTGCATTTAATTGCCTGGTATAAAATATGCACGCTAAGTACAATCTGCTATGACTGCTATGACTGAGAAGTGCTCATTGATATGGACTTGAGGGTGCTTTGTCTTCCTGACAACCTGTCTGAGGGAAGTCTTAATATCTCTTGCAATCCACCATCAAAGGACTGGTACTTGCATTGTGTCTGCAAAAAGAGAAACCACCAAAAAAGTGTAACGTAAAATCACTTTGCAAAATGTTTGACATTAAAATGTCATTAATCAGAAGTTCTGAAATAAGGAATTTTGTATTAATGTCCCTGCTTCTCCCAAACCTCAAGGAATAGCAGGGCCCTGAACATGTTACACGTTTTCTCCTAAATGTGAAAATAAATCAAGATTATGGCTTTATTTGCTTCTGAAGTTACTCCCCTGGAGTAGAACTACTCCCATGCACAAATGTTATAAACACAGATTTCTTTTACATATATCTTCAGGTCATTAATGCCTGGGGAAGCATTAATGAATTGTAGATCAGGAATGCTTTCTAAAGGTGCAATGTCAGTGAAATGGTGTTGATTAATGTCTGCTCAGGTTACACAAGATCCCTGCATAAGCTTACACTTTCTTGCCTGTTTAATCAGTGATTCCATTTATTATTAAGAAAGCAAGAATCTTTGCTATTAGATTTATTTCTCATCGGACTTAGCACTTTGCTTTTTACATGACCTAGTCTGTGGGTTTGTTTGTTTTCTTGGCTTATTTTGTCTCGTGTCATGAAGGGTATAATAGTTCTGTGTCTGAGCTATACAAAGAAATGCTGAAATTTGTCCAAAAGCTGATTTTACTTTAAGAATTAATGAAACCTTCTCTCTCCAGATTTTTGAAAGTTTTTAAACAAAAGCTGATGTTTGAGTCTAAATCAGGTGTGAAATGCCTGTAAGATTATTTTAGCCATATTATGTTGCTCTGTGTTAATGTAACCACTGAGTTGTCACTAGGAGGGATATTCACAATTAGTATTTTTCTTTTTAAAAGAGCCAGTTTCTACAGTCTGTGTCCTTCAGGATGGAGCATTAGTTTTGCCTACAGCATACTGCAAATTATTCAGTGTTCATAGGTTCGTTTATGCTTGTTATTCAGCTCTCTTCCACTGACAAAATAGCCTGCAGCAGTTCTTGGTTAGATAGAACTAGTTTCACTGTAGGGTCCTCACATGCTCTCTTATGGGTTTTCCCCTGGTTCAGCCTGAACTGCATCCAGGTCTTGCTGATAAAACAATAGACTTGATGGTCAGAGAGAAAACAAAGCTGCTCATAGCCAGCATGGGCTATGAGAGTGTGTTTTGAGCAAAGACTTCCATGGCATATTGGGCTGATCTGGTGTTAATAGTACAACATGAGTGTCACCAATTAACCCACTGATTCAGCTTTCTTTCAAATTCATGGTGTAATGTTCTTGTTCCTCTGCAAGGACTTTAACAAATACTTGGGGCTAATTCATGAAGGTATACCAAAATTTGAAATATGTGGACAACCTGTCAGAAGGCAAACACCAAAAAGTCGCCTATTAATTCCCAGTAGGTGCATTGTGGAGCCCAGTGCCTGATCCTTTATGCACCAGCTCTGAATTTCTACTGTGATGTGGGTTTGGGTGGAAGAGTTTGTAGCATCTGGTGGCATATCTGGTTATGTCACCTGATGCAGACTTCACCAAGCAGTAAAATGGGGGAAGGAGAGTGGCAGAGAGAGAGAGTACAATGCCCATTTTCTACCTTTTATCCCAGTAATCCATGCCTACCTGAGACGCCTTTGCCCCAAAACCATGAGGCAGTACCTCGTTCCTCCTTGTTAGTTATGGTGAAGCATTATGGGGAGAAGCCCACAGAAAGGTATGAAGAGGGCATTTCATCACTGTTGGCTTTGAAATGCACCTTTCTTCAGCAAGGCAACAAGGCTGCTGGTCAGAGGAAGAAGTGAACCACTCTCATCTGAGCTATTCAGCATATGTTTGTAAATTGGGATTGATTTGGAAATGATTCACAAAGATCAAGGGAGAGAAATAACTTATTGAAAAGGAATAATTCAGCCAGCCCTGACCTTGAAATAGATGTTTGTGGTCAGAATTTTATAGCCTCACTGGAAGGAGCTAAGTACAAGTTTAAGGAGCTGAACAGGAGACACCCAGTTTTTAAAAACTGGACATAAATCTTGGGTGCCTTGCCTTATGTTAGTTCCCTGCAGAGGACTTTCATGCAGTGTTTTTTTGGTGTTTATAGATGTTATTTAAAAGCTAATTTTATCATAAATGTATTTTATGTTATGTATAATGAATAGTGGAGATCAAATAAGAATTGGAATTGCAAATTCAAATATTAAGAGTTGATAAGTATTGACTTTTAAATAGACCCACCGAAGATTTGGACAAAATGGTTTTTAGCCTAGTATACTGTTTATTTGTAAATTACAACATACTAAATAATGTACAGCATTGCCTGATCCCTACTCTTTCTTCACTTTTGCAGCCATTAATGTGGCCATGTTCCTATGAAGTGATTTGTACAGTGTCATGGAACTATCATATAAAACCTTCCAGCTCATACTTTATGCACATCACATGAAGGAGTGTGGGAGGTACTAAGCTAAAATATAGTGTAATTATGTTAATTGTGTCTTTTCTAAAGATGAATCCTTAGGGTTTGCATGTTGGAAACCTCTTAATTAAGGTATTTCAAGTACTTTTTTAAAGTCAGCACAACTATTTTAGAGCTGAACAAGTCACCAAGATACACCAGCACAGCATTAATGATCTCCCTGAATGCCTTTAAGCTTCTGGTCGTTTGTTGGGTCCTGGTACCAAACAACCTGTCAGACCTTTTAGGCTACTGGGCAGCCAAAAAGATAATGCATTCCTCCTTCGCTCATACTCCCATGTAACTAATGCACGTGGGATGTGTATATGATCATCCTCTGCCCAGTGTTTTCTCTCTCTGCGGTAAGTGCTGGGAGCTCACACACTTTGGTCACACCTCTGACCAGTTGCTCCTTCAGCCTCCTTTTCGACCAGTGATGTGCTGACGTGGTCAGCTTCACAAGCGACAATAGCAACAGCAAGAAGTTGCCCTTATGTAAAATTCATGGTCTGGCAGATACCTGATGAGAGCAATGTGGTTTAGCTAGAAACGGATACTCCACTTTTGCTTTGAGCTAACTAACCTTTGTGAGCCAAAGATACAGCGTTAGTTAAGGAGCAGGCATCGTCCTCAGCTTTGTTAGGTTTTCTTTTCCACACCGCTGCAAGCTCCATTCTGTAAGTCATTGCATAGTATTTTTTTCCTTTTAATCTCAGAACAGACAACTGTTTCCTTGAAACTTGCAACATCAGTTAATTGTTAAGAGTTTAAAAAAAACTTAATCATATTCATGCCTTACTATGTTCTTTCCGCTGATGCCTCCATGCTGAGGAGGCTGTGTAGCTACTGATAAGACCTAGTTTTTGAAGGGCTTTTCAGTGGTCTGACAGGTTCATACATGGTACTGTTTGTTCAGCAGGCAAGGATGAGCATTTGCTGAAACACCTCTACAGTGGCCACTAAATGTGTGCAAAGAGGCTGGGCCTGACGATCCAGAGGGAGTGGGCAGGATCTCTGAGTGCATTCCCAAAGCAGTCTGTTGTTGTGTTCTGACTGTGGCACTGATAGTTGATTTCCATCTTTTCTTTTTCAGAGCCTAATGAGCTGTGTGTGGGCCCTGTGCTTGGTGATATCCCATCTCAAGATGCTGCTAATACAGTAGTTCATTATTCCTAGCTGAAGAAGTCTAACAGGAACAAAAGGAACTGGGGAAAAGCAATGGCTGCCGGTAAATAACTCAGGTCTTCAAAGGTCGTAAGAAATTAGATGGAAAGAGCTGATTTCAGCTGTGACTGGGGAATGGAGAAGCAAAAATGTGTCATCATATCCTGTGTTTGGTATTTCACTATCAGAAATGTACCATCCTTTAGCTGTCTGACTCGCTCTTCCTTCGTCATCCAAGGAAAATCCATACCTGGGCTCAATCTATTTTGACCATATTCATGATAATTCTCTTTTGTTTTTAGAACAAAACTTGGTATTTCCCACAGTGAATTGATTTGGTTTGATCTCTTTTTATTTAGGGGATAATGTATTCTTAAATCTTTTACGAACAAAAAATTGCACCATATGGAAAATAGTTCTTTCCTTGGGATGTGTTTTGATCTCTCGGCTTTCTGAGAAGTTGCCATAATTGTTTATGTATCATTAAATTATATCAGGGTATTGCAGGGCAATTCATTCAGGTTGAGAGAGACCTCAGATGGTCTCCAATCCAACTCCTGTTGAAAGCAGGGCCAGCCATAGGGTCAGACCAGCTGCTCAGGACTTTATCAAGCTGAGTCTTGAAAGGTGTCAGGGATGGTGACTGCACAGCCTGTTCCACTGCTTAATTATCCTCATGGTGAAAAAGTTTTCCAAATAACCAGCCTGAATCTTTCTCATTTTATTTTATGTCTGTTGAATGTTTCCAATGTTTTGCTATACAATAGCAGGCACTATTAACAATGTTCTAAAGGTGGATCAGAATTAAGAAACAAAACAAACCCAAAAGCAGCAGAGGCGATGCCTCATTTTCACTGAAAGTTTTGTTTAAAAATTGTGGTATGTTGACTTCTCTTGTTTATTTTCTTGCAGCAGCTGATGGTTTGGGAAGCATAGCTATAGATACCACACAGCTTAACATGTCAGTCACTGATCCCACGGCTTGGGCTACAGCTATGAATAATCTGGGAATGGTTCCAGTAGGACTAGCAGGACAACAACTTGTGACAGGTAAGACTCTTCTGTTTTAAAGAGATCTTTTGCACCATCCATGAATTCTTCATGTCCCTTTAAAAATATATGGGATGTTTTCTGAGGATATTATATTTTTATGTTCTGAAAATAGCACCTATGATTAATATTGCATACTGTGTATTAGTTGCTTCTTGTAGTAGGTGTGTAATCCATATTGTATTATAACCTCATGTCAAAACTAAAACTCTTGGAGGAAGCTGAATGACTAAACCATCAATTCTTACACTGGGTCAAGACCTGGAGGCAGGTCACGTAAGAGAAATGTTTGCTTTTGTTTCTCTGTTCAAGCAGAATGTCTTGAGGTTCTTACCAAGAAATATCCTGGGCTTAGAAATCTTGACTGGAGATTTTGAAATTATGTTAGTTAGGCAGAGGGACGTGAAGTTCAATTCATATGCTCTGTTGATATTAGTGAGGTGAAGCTTTCCTGTCAGGTGTGTGCTTATTTACTTTCTGACTGGCTCCATAAATTGAATTTCAAGAGAATGTTTTTGGTTTACTTTTTCATTTCACTTCCCAAGCATCATTTGGGAGAGTGTTGCAAGGGATCAATTATTCTAACACCTGTAAAAGTAATATTTTGAAACCAACAATATTTCTCAGACAAGCCTGGACACAGCAGACTTCATTATCAACAATAGAGGCCCAATTAGTTTGGATTAATAAAACTTCTTTGATCCTGTGTTGTAGAGAAAAAGTATTTGTATGTGGGTGGGTGCCCTGTAGACACAAGCCACTTGCTAGGCATATGACAGATGCCCTCTGAAAGTTGCATTGCCACTTCAAGCTTAAGAGCTGTTCAGTATCTGTATCAGAGAAGCATCCTGTCACATCTGTGCCTGTCCGTGTAGACGTGGATGCAGTGAGCCAGGTCATGATGTAAATCACTCTGCTTGCCTCACCAGGGATGCGTGATGCTTAATTTTGGCCAAATATGCCCCCTCCTGACAATGGGAACTGAGTGGAGCTCTGCCAGTTCACAGCTGACAGTCTGGCTCTGAATTACCTGTTTTACAGGCGGGTAAACTAAGCTGCAAGAAAGCTGATTTATAATGAATCAGTCTCAAGCAGAGAGTTTAGCTGGGGAAGGCTGTGAACTGATTCATGATCTCTGGCTTTAACCCCATGCTCCCGATTAAAAGAAATAAGCAAAGCCGTCCACTCTTTTGGATCCAATTTTCTTCGATGTTTTTTATCAATGATCTGGATGCAGGAGCTGAGTCGACACTAAGTTTACTGATGATACTAAATTAGAAGAAGCTGCTGATTCTCTTGAGGGTAGATAGGCCTAATATAGAGATCTGGATAGATTAGAGGGCTGGCCAATCACCAAGTATATGATGTTTAATCAGGACAAATGCCAGATTCTTCAGCTGGGATCATGTAATCCTGGATGTATGAGTGGACTGGAGGACAAGAGGCTAGAATGTCCTGCAGAAAAAAATCTGGTGGGTTTGGCTGATGGGAAGCCCAGTATGAATCAACAATGCATCCTGGTGGCCAGAAGGGGTTCATGAGGCACAGTGTAGCTAACCAGTCAAAAGAAGTGTTTATCCCACTTTACTCAGCACTGATGCAGCCTCACCTTGAGTGCTGTGTGCAGTAAGAGGAATATAAAAATTGCTAGAATGTGTTCAAGGAGAGGCAACAAAGATGATAAAAGGACTAGAGGGCAAGACATGAGAAACAGCTGTGGTCTGTTCAGCTTAGAGACAAGGAGGCTGAGGAGAGGCCTCATTGCTGTCTACTACTTCCCTATGAGGGTGAATGCAGAGGGTGATGAAGATCTCTCTGGTGTCCCATGAAATGATGTGAGGGAATGACTTAAAGCTGCATCAGGAGATGTTTTGATTTGTAATTAGGAAAAAGTTCTTCTTTGTGACAGTGGTCAAGCACTGGAACAAGCTCCTCAGGTCATGGCCTGTTGTTCAAGAAGTGCTCGGACAGCACTCCTTGATGCACAGTGTAATTCTTAGTTTGTCCTGTGTGAAGTCAGGAGCTGGGCTTGATGATTGTTGTGGGTCCCTTCCAACTCAATCCCACTCTGTTCTGCACTGGGGCACCCTCACCTTGCATATTGTGTGCAGTTTGGGGCACCACAATATAAGAAAGATAGTAAGTTCTTAGAGAGCACCCAAAGGAGGGCAGTGAAGATGGTGAAGGGCCTTGAGGAGCACCTTAGGTCACTTGGTCTGCTCAGCCTGGAGAAAAGGAGACTGAGGGGAGACCTCATTGCAGTTACAACTTGCTCATGAGAGGGAGAGAAAGGGCAGGCACTGATCTCTTCTTTGTGGTGACCAGTGACAAGACCTGGGGAATGGCCTGAAGTTGTGACAGGGGAGGTTTTAGGTTGGGTATTAGAAACAGGTTCTCCACCCAGAGGGTGGTTGGGCACTGGAAGAGGCTCCCCAGGGAAGTGGTCACAGCACCAAGCCTGAGAGAGCTCCAGAAGCATTTGGACAACACTCTCAGGCACACGGTATGACTCTTGGGGATGGTCCATGCAGGGCTAAGAGTTGGACTTAATGATCCTTGTGAGTCTCTTCCAACTCAGCATATTCTGTGATTTAGTGATTCTATGTGCTAATGGGGAAAAAACTTTTTCTGTTTTCTGGTGGGGCTTTGCCTGAAGGTATTGTCCTCAACTTGAATGCAATTACCTCTAATCTGAAAATAGCCATGTGTCAAAATCAGCTTCTGCTGTTTTCATTTATAAACATTTTGGTTGCATATCCTGTGGAGGTTTGCCCAGCTTTTTGTCTTGCTTTATTCTGTGTCTTCAGTTTAAGTGTAAATTGTGTCCTCAGATCTGCTCTGCAATCCCTGTGTGGCAGCCTCATCTCAGGTGCAATGTTTTTCCCCACAAAGAAGGATCTCCAGGACTTCATTTCATTGACAGCCCCCTACTGTAATTTCCATAATTATGTGTATCACGTATTGAAAAGATGTTGTACAAGTCAGTTCATATTTGTTCAGCATTTTCAATGTATAAAAGGTGCCATAAGTAATAAATATTAATTACTGAAGTGCTGCCTGATTTCTCCACAGGTGCAGAATGACTTTTTTCTTTCTTATTGTTTTCCTTTGTTTGAAACTCCCTTGTATTTTCAAGGTAAATAGGTGCTTTGGCACTTCATTATATTTCCTTCAGATTCATAATTTTTTGACACATTTTCTTCATGGCAAATCGATAATGGCAAAACCTCAGTTTGTCATGAAAAGACTTACAGATTTATTTCCTCTAACATATTTACTCTATCTGCATTCAGTGAAAGTTTGCATCGCCATATTCGACCAAATATCTAGCTAGTCCTTAGCCATTTCTGGCATTTTTCATTTTTTTGCTGCTAATCCTAGTAATGAACTGAGCTCTGTCAGCAGCCACATATTGCTTTTGCTACTGTCATATTACATTTCTCCGAGCCGAAAATTATGCACCCACGTCCTAGTGCTAACTATTTGTCCATCTTTAATTTTTTTTTATTTTTTTTTTACAGCATTGTTGACAGCTAGGAAAGCAGTAAGTGGTTTAGATTAATCTTTGAGAGAGTGTGATCTTTCCTGGTTGTCTTTATATAACGTGCCATAATCTGGATTTTGGTGTATGTAATTTGTCTGTATCCTTACATATCTCTTAGTTCTCTGGTCTTTCAGTATTCAAAGGACTTACACACTCAGGGACTTCCATTCCACAAACTGACTGGTTTCTGATTTCTATGCAGGGCATTTTTATTCTCACACATGCAGAGTCCATATGAACTACTCAGTCTTTTTAAAGGTTTTTGATGACTTTTTTTCCCCAACACTTCTTTGCTTTGCTGCTGTGTAACATGCTGGGATTCCTGCCTTGTAACAGTTATGCTCCCCAGTTTGCAATCTGTGAAGCTCTTGCCTAGCTTGAGAGTTTGTTAAAGTGACAACTAAAGCTTTTGCAACATCTGGCAAATAATCTTCTCACAGCCTGGGATGCAGGCTGTCTGGTCTTGGTAACTAATCAATTTTAAGCACTACTAACCTTTTAATACCAGTTTAGATGATATCTACACTCTATTTAATTCCTTATCTCCCAGTGCTGTAAAATTGGATTTTTGATCTGGGCAAATGTCACAGCCTTTCATTTGTATAGATGGATTCTTGTTAATAGCTGTATAATATCTCTTGTGTTTCTACATATATTTTGCTTACACTTACTGTTATTCAGAAAGCTTACCTTACATAATATTTGGCTGCTGCAATACATATATACTAATATATGCATTTATACATATACATAATTCATACAATAAATTGTAGTTTAATAATGCATTAGTTAAAGTGTTAAAGATTGATGTGAAATAGTTATGGCTGAAAAGTGTTTTCAGTCTAAACCTCCCCATTCAGCAGGTTATAATTTCTTAAAAAATTTACCTTTTAGGCTGAATTTTCTCATGGCTGGTTTCAGCCCAGAAGGGCGGGGGGGGGAGGGGAGGAAACAAAGAAAAATATCTGGAAAAGTTGGAGGAGATCTCTTAAACGGCTTTTCAATTAGCCAGGCCTTAAAATTGCTGTTTTCTAGACTTTGAGAAAAATAGTCAGATGAGAATGAAAGGATAGCTTGTAGTTTACCCATCTAAGATCTAAATCCTTTTTGCACTCAGCAACTCTGATTCAAGCACATCTTTCACATGCATTCAAGTCTGCTGTTTTGTTACATTTTAGGATTAGAAGAAGTGACCTAATCCAGCTGAGAATGTTTTATTTTGCTTTTGCATTTGTACTTTTAAAGGCAATTTTGGCATTCCTGAATTTAGTGTTCTTGTGCTTCCATTTGTTTCAGGTCACCTGTTTTCTAAAGGAAGATATTCTGCTGAGAACTTATTTACTTCTCTGGTTCAGTTTGATTCTCCTTTCACTAATTAACCAGTGCTCTGAAAAACATGACGGAATTTTGAGATTATTTCCTCCAGAATGATTTAGATGACCTAAACATTTGTGAGTCGAAAGTGGTATATGGCAAAAAGTTCCCTGGTACAAATGAAAATAAAGAGTGGTATACAAGTGGTAATTCATTTAGGCGTTAAGCCCCTGCCCTGTGATGCATATTTGTGCTTTTACAGAGCAAAATAACAAACTACAATGGCAGACATCCAAGATGAAAGTTACAGGTCTGCCTAGAAGTCAAAGGTATGTCTGAAAACTGTTGCCTTTTACTTTTTTACAGAATAATTATTAAAGCACACTTTTCCAAGTGAGTCTGGCCAACATGCCTCAGCCTCAAGGTACTAAAATTTTCAGTGGCCCACAATCTTTTTTTTCCTAAGGTTGTCTTTGGTGACAACTTGTACAAAATCCTGGTGAAATCAGACACTAGGAAACTTTGAAGCCTAACATCTTGCTTGCCAAAAGGTAAAGAAAAGAACACCATTTTTGTGGCTTCAGGCCTGTATTTTTTAGACACTGGAGGTTGTGAAATATTAGACACATCAACCTTTCTGTTTTTCCATTTGTCTCTGCTTTCCCCACACACTTGTCTTTTGACCTGATTTCAGTGGAACATAGGAACTGTCAGTTCCAATCAGCTCACCTCGCTCAGGATTGTGCTTTTGACAGCGTTGGGTATCAGATACTTCATAGGGAGCAATGGGCAAGGCAAATCAGTGCTGAAGTACTGCTCTCTCCAATGGGCTCTCCTCTTGATCATTAATAAATAGATTAAGGTTCCCCAAACTAGAGGTTATCTATCCAAATAAGTACAACTCAGCAAAACTTCACTTTTGAAAGCAGTATCTGTGACAGTAATTAGTTGCAATCCTGAAACTGCAACCCCAGACTTACTTTTTTATCGCATTAAAATTTGTGAATTTTTTATTAGAAATTCCTCAATCCCAAGACACAGGGTGAAACGTTCCTCCCAGAATTTTAGTAGCTCAAGTCCAGTGTTTGAAGACATAATATTCAGACTCTTTCTTCAGAAGGCAATCATTATATTCAGATTCCAATTAGTCTCAAGCATTTTTCCATGTGATGGGCATATTAGGGGGAGGACTAGCATGATGACTTTTCCTTCTCCTACTCACTCTAGTATCTTAAGAGGTCACTGATTCCTACACAGGCAAGAAGATCTGGAGATTATTTGAGAAAAATCATGGGTGGTCTGAGACTTAAAAATTCCCTCACCTGTCTGCCTTGGCTATGGAGAAGTCCTTTAAGCATCAGTGTCTTTCTTTCAGGCATGCTTTATTAATTATTGTTGACCGCAGGTCATATTGTGCTGACTAAATTGCCGACAACATATCCCTCATTGTTCTGGTTGTGTACTACTTTTGTAGTGTTAATGAAGAAAAATCAAATAAAGTAGGAAATAAAGGTGTATTTGATTATATATACCTCCCCAAAGGAAGACTGTACACTAAGCAGTGCTGAAGTCTTTAAGAAGTCAGCTGGCCAGAAGACTCCGCCAACTCTCATGTGTATACCTCTTCTTCTGTGGCCTCTCCATTACTGGAGGCTTGGAGCCACTGGTGGCCATCTGGCAGTCTCATTTCATTCTACCCATGCTATCCCTTTACCTATTAAAGCTTGCTTTTTCTACACTTCATTGCTTAGCCGCTGAACCTAATGTGCCAATGAGCATGTAACTCGAATCATCCAAGACATGTCTAACAAAACACAGCTTCCTTTTTTGTAATGAATACTTAACTCCTGCTAATTAATTACAGGGTATATTCACAAAAGTTTTAAATTGAGCCACTTGTATTATGAGCTGAGGATAGCCACTTTTTTTAGCAAAAAAATGCTTGGGCGTCCATAATTTGTGACTAAATTTTAGCACACTCCAGATGTAAGCTTTGGCAGCACACAGGCAGCTGGGGAAGGCACTCCATGCACTCTGGTTCCCCTGCCCTTGTAAGCTGCAGACCACAAGCAGCCCCAGTTCAGCAGCCCCATGGCACAGTGGTGTACAGTGTCTTTACCTCTGTTCTGAACACTACGCTGACTTGACTTCTGGCAGTAAAAGAAGATTATCAAAAGTCTTAATAAAAACTGCAGTTTTCCATAGGCTTTGCAGCCCTCTTAAGGTTACAAAGTGTCTTCTGGAGGCATCTTTCCAGCTATTATGGCTTCACAACCTGTTTTATGCATTGTGTTTTTATAACAAGTTAGTCTGTAAAGCAAGAGAAATGTAGTAAGGTAGGCTCTGAAGAAAATAATATAATTTTAATAATTTTATTCTAGTTCCTTTCCACTTTATTATCTTTACTACAGAAACATTGCATTTTAGGCAAGAGGAAAAGATACACCCTTTAAATTATCTGAATGACCAATCAAAATAATTACAGTTGTATGAAACATATTCTAAAGGATTAGTATCAAACTTCAACCCAGATAAAACTATGTATTTTTATTATCAAGACACAGGAGAGCTGCAAGGGTAAAAGAGAATAGGTACTGTGGGAATCCCAATATGTAGAGCCACCAGGAACATCTCTAAAGTATTATATAGTAGTGTAACAAGTAGTTTTTTTCATTGACCTGAAAAGCTCCTGCAGAGTTAATCACACTTTCTATCATGTGAGTGTTACTCAAGGAGACTTCACACCAGGGGACGTTAAAGTGCTAGGAACAAACACAGTCAGTTTACAACAGAAAAAGGAGAGAGAGATTTGACGGCCATAGGAAATGTGGCAGAAACTCTGAGTGCCTTTGACATGCTATCAGGAGTAAGTGTGCCTCTTAGGTCATTCAAGTGCCTCCTCTATATTAGAACTTAATTGAGGCCAGGGATGAAGATAATGATTAAAATCTGCTCGGTGCTTAAAGATAAATAGTACTTTTTAAGATGGTATGAAGGGCTGAATGTCCCAAATAAATAGCTCTCAGAGGTGAGCAGGGCCACATAAAGGGAATTGCTAAGTGAAAACCTTGTGTTGCACATGGAGTGAAGGAGTTTTCAGGAATATGGTGTCTCTCTGTTGAACTTTTGTCCAGGCCAGTTAACAGTTTAGGAAAACAGACTGATTACTATTTGGCATACTCTTCTTCATGGTCTCAAAATACTGGAATAAGTTTATGATGCAAGCCGTATTGTTTGTATTTTGGCTTTTTTTGTTTGTTTAGTTGGTTTTGGTTGGGTTTTTGGGGGGTTTTGCTCTGTTCTGTTTTTTACATTACTGGCTGTTGGTAATTACAACATCAACAATCTGTTTGGCATGTTCTTGCTCGATGTTGTAGCAAAGTAACATAAGGAAATATTTTATTTTTGCAGAAGTTTTCACTGTCTTTTATCGTGCTTTGGAAAGCCTCCATTCCCATTATTTTCAGTGTGTTTGTTTATTCTAGACAAGAAAGCCCATGAGTAATTATGAGCATCCCACTGCATAAACTAAGCCAAGAGGCTGTTGGGAACCATTTGCTACTGACTGTTTTTTACTTCTGTTGGAGCACAGCTTGTCTGCAGTGCTTTCCTTTCACACATCACTTCCCATCCAAGGATCCCAGGTTCCTTGGCTGAATGGGGAATCCAGCATAAACCCCTGTGTGACATACAGTCTGATGATGGAAAAGTTGAGTTATTGTGGATAGAAATCAGTAGAAAGAGTAGATTGACCATTTTAACCAAGCAGACACAATGTATCAATACAAGGTAAAAAGAACTAAAAAAAAAAAAAAAGCTCATTAGTGCTAGACTGTTCAAAGATGACCTGTTGAGCACAGTCACAGTGTCTTGGTGGCAAGGTGATGACGATGCTACCTTACGCCAAAGCTGTTTGCAGGTTCTGTAGATGGTCCATAGAGGAGGGACACAGCAGTCCAAAGAGGACCATTAGCTCAGTCCATGAAGAGTGTTCTCAGGAGGATGTAGAGATCAGGGTGGCACAGATAGCACCACCTGGGGCAGTCCCAGAGCAAAACTTCCTTGGGAGGGGAAGACTTGAATATGAGTGAATTCCCAGGCAGCCACCCCAAATCAAGAGCTATAAAATCTTTTGTTCTTCCCCAGTCAGGCTCTCTTTTTACCTGCATGGACTAGGTTAATGCTTAGAGCTTGGCCCCTGGAGACCAAGCCTGAGGAGATTGCTCTCTATGTTCTCCCTGCAGATGAAGGACATAAGTTTTCTTTCCTTTCTGACATCTGCTCTTCAAAAACCCTTTGCTTATTGCATGAGAATTAGGTCTTGCAAAGTGCATGAAGATGCACATTCTGTTTTACTGCAGAAGTCTGTCTGTGAAATATGAGGAGAGATGATCAGTGTGGAAAAATGTCTTTCGATGGTCCGCATTGAAGAAGAAAGTAGGGTTTCCATGAGCCTGACCTGGGGCATATGAGGGACCTTGTAACAGAATACTTCATTAATGGTGACTTTTGTCAGATAAACAATGGATTTGTCACACCTTCCCATGCTCTGATCGTGACAAATGATGTGTGTGACATCAGCAGCTCTGAGTAATGTCTCTGTAATGGGAAGCAGCTGGTCACTGGAGAAGTTCTGTTAGTGGAGGTGGAGGTGAAACATAAGTAAACTTAATACATACAATATGCTCTAATATGCTGTAGCACAGATTTAGATTGTATTCTGCCCAAATATAAAAATACTCTGTTATTGTGGCTTCAGAAATTTAATAGGTCTGTGAATAGCTCTATCTGCCCTTCCTGGTTTTGCACATTTCTTACTCCAGTTTTTCTTTTCTTAAAAAATGGCTTCCTTGACTCTAGCAGATTTTCCTTTATAAATAATCTCCTCTTTCTGACCACAATGCTTACATTATTTGGTAATTATTTGTTATTTCCATTCAGGAAAGACTTAGAGATAGTGAGCTCCAGTAAGTTAAACACTGCCTGAACACTTAAGAGTCAATCCTGACCAAAATTGCACATGGTCTGTTTTCACTCACTTAGATAAACCAGAGAGGTAAGGGACTGTATGGAAACAATGGGATAATACTGATTGACATGAAAAGCAGGAATGATTATGGAGCTGCCTGCCTATTATGTAGCTTTTTTTGTAGGTGTCTTGGCACAGCAGTAATATGGTGTTAAGTGAAAAAGCAGTTTAACTCTTTTTATCTGATATTCTGAGTCAGGCACTGAAAAACAGGCAAACTGTTGTGCATGTTGGAAACAGTCAGACAGTTCCTGCCTTCTTTTCCTCTTTGACTATGTTCCTCTGATATATAGAAAAGGATTTGGAAAATGGAAGGGAAAGAGCTTTGCTAGTATTTAGAGAAGGCAGCACTGTGGGAGAAGGTGCAGATGTGCTTTATTGTCACCTTTTTTGTAAAGACCTGGTAGCACAGGCTGTGTTTCAGAAAAGTCCTGTCCAGGCTGCAGTAAATGGAGGGGGCAAGTCGTAGGCTTCTCCAAAACTTTTTCTTCTTTCTAATACAATTGTATTTCAAGTAGTTTGTTTCCCTAGAAATAAATGTATTTATATTATAACCAGCTGCAGTGTTGAAGTTTTACCCTGTTTTGAGCTGCATCTGTCAAATGTACTTAAGCCTTCTATTGGAAATCTCCTGTTCCAGGACTTGATCTATACTTGGATTTGCCTGAATGAGCCCTTTCCAAGAATAATCATTGAAACCTTCTCTGGTGCCTTTTGATAACAGTTTTGGCACCTAAGCATGCTTTGTTGAAGCATTTTTGAGACATTGCAGAATATCCTACAACTTTATCTGCTGGAATAGCCAGCACCATAAATAATTTAAATATTCATTAAAAATAGCAATAAACTCACCTAAATCAAGAGGAAAAAAAGAGAAAAGTGACCAGATTTTGTGGTTTTGCATTTCACATTAAATGTGTGTTACACCCAAACACAGTACTGCTGTCCTTTAATAAATGTTGCAGCATCCTTTCTTTTCTTTGCTGTGCTTTTAATACATTGGTAACCTCCTAGGGACTTAGAGAAGGGCCATGGGCTGTGAACGGAGAAAGCTCAGAAGCTGCATCTGAATTTCAGAACTATGCTCAGGTAGCAGGGAATGGGAGGAATCTGCAGCTAAAAAACTGAGTAACTGATTTAATAAACTGCTTATTATAAATATTGTGGAGTCCCTTTATGTTATTACCCATAACTGAGTATATGAAAAATATTCAAGTACAAGTTTGTTCTTGATATTCACCAGCCTCTGTAAAGCAAGATTTCTCTTCCAGTTCTTTGTACATATGTTGCCTTTTAACTTTTTATCCTTTTGTTCTGGTCTGTCTAATTACCTCAAGTGGATAATCAAGCTTGATTTTATAATAAACCGTAGCCGGTTCAGGCTTGTCATGACTGATTTATCGACTCCCAAGACTAAAGACTTTCAACCTCAAGACTAAGATCATTTCTGGCTGCAATTCAAGGTATTAGTTCTGAGCTTTAAGATCTAAATATGGCTTGGAACATGTGTCCTATGTTTTCCCTTCAAAAAGAGAAAACTGACTGTATTTCTGTTGTTTTTTGTTGGTAGTGTCTGAGTGGAATTTAAGCTGGAATTAAGATAAAACAAACCCAAACCCTCTGATTCTGCAGAAACAGGCTTGAGTGTAACCATCATGGCAAAGGTTGTCCTTTTGAAGGCAAGGGAGCTGTTATATAATGGAAGTTTCTTGCAGAGGGCTTTGAGTGCGAACAAACATCTCCATCAAGAATCCCAGCACATACTTCCCTATAACTAATTGTTGCAGCACCACCTGATGGGGTGACAGGAGTGTCTACACGAATGTAAAGAAATGTAAAGGCGCAATGCTAAGAAAACTCAATGACGATATCCAATGACTCATATGTACCATTTGGTGTCCCTTAGGGACTGCCTCTCTTCCGGTGTTTTTCTTCAGCAAGTGTTTTACTTGAGCTCATCGGGGACAAAAGAGCTAACCATCCTTCCAACTATTTATCTGGGGATTTGAGGCCCTAAGTTCTTATTGGAGGACTCTTTTATCTCAGCTCCTTTAATAGACAATGTTGTTCCTACTTCCCTGCTTTCTTATCGCCCTGATCTCTAGTTTTCCATCAACAAAGCATTGTCATCGATTTGAATCAATCTCTGTAATGGTGCAGATACGTACTAATGCGCATGAAGGTCTCAGATCACTCAGGTAGTAACAGAGGGATCCTATTATTCTAAGGATCATGTAACAGAAATATTATCATATGTCTGCATGTTTTAGCCACTGTTCCTGGGTACTATAATTCTCCTTTCCTAATGCTAGCAGGCATTGGGTTGTGATCTAGTGGCATTTTTTCAGAGTTCTCTTGTTAGAATTCGAAGACAGTTTGGGTTTTAGGCATTTCCTAGGTTATTTGCCTTATCCTAGCTCAATTATTTCACATTTTCCAATGCAGAATAACATCTGGCCTCTCTGGGCCAGGTTATGTGAGAGCTGCATCTCACTAGACTTGATTACATGACCCATTATTTGTTGTGCTTCGAAGATTTGTTTCATCTGTAGCTTTGAGATACTGCATTTAATACCTCATCCACATATGTATATAGTAAGCATGAACTGAAGACATCCTCCAGAGGACTTTTTTAATTCCTCACCATGTTTTTGTGATCAAAAGATGACACCCTATCACAGTTTTCTTTTACAGTTTTGTTACAGTTTGAAAATATCAGGAAGGTCCATGTTACTTGATGACTGCATATAAATATAGTTTACAGGTTTTCAAGTACTTCCCACTCTGCAAACACATTTGGAGATTTAAAGGGTAACAAACCTGGTTTCACTCTGGCATCAGTAAAATACAGTAATAAAAATGTTGCTGGGCAAATATTGTTGTTGGAGCCTTGATTGTCCCCCCTGGAGTTCCAGAGATGAATACAGAGAAGAGAAGGATCGCAGGGTTAGGCAGAAAGGGTCCCTGCATCAGTAATACAAACCAGAATAGAACCCAGTTTCCCTCTTCTACTTGTAGAGGTTTGCAGACCCATCAGGTGTAAGAGGTTCTAGTTTTTTCCCCCTTGTGTTAGTAAAATAAAGAAAAATGAATATGACTATGAAAGACCAGGCTTCATCTGTTTTTTAGATTAGAAAACCTAGAAAACAAACAAACAAAAAACCTCTTTTCTATCACATATGATTAATCCCCTCGTTTAAAGCCCAGGCCCACTCACAGCCTGTGCTGCCCTGACCTCAAAGACTGTGTGGCAATAACAGATCAACCTTTGTGAGTGCAAAGGGGAGGAGAAGAGAGAGACAGGGTCACAGCAGGCTCCTCCAACATACATTTGCTCATAGAGTAAGGAAGCAATTGGTGCCCATTTTTAGAAGCAGGCTCTGTGCCTGTGTGCATGAAGCAAGATTTGTGGGTAAAACTTACATTGCTTCTTGGATGAACTCATGTAGCTGGAAGAATATTCCATCAGTCCTCTGATTATCTCAGGTAACCAGGGGACTAAAACTTTAATTATAGCGGACAGTAAAAAAAGTGAAATCAAAGGAAGGAGTAGTTTTTGCAGTACATTATAATTTTCCTCCCTTTATTAATCTTTTCATCTGCCATAGGCTTATCTGTCTATTCCTTTACAGAATAGTCAGTGTCACCACTTCCTTTTTAATATTCCCTTCTATTTTACAGGTGCCAATCTGTTTTTTTGTCTACCTGACTTAAGATATCTAATCAAACTCAAAGTATGTGCTCCCTACTTGTACTTTGCCTGCAAGTTCCCTCCTTCTTAGATCTGAACATGGGCTTCTCTTTTTCTTTTCTGACTATACGGACCCATAAACCTTGTCCTGCTTATGCCTTTAGACCCTTAGAGCTACAGCAATACTCTTACAAATGTGTGACATTATTCTTAAAGTAGCCCTCCAAATCCAGACCCACAGGATAATGGTCGATTTATGACTGTAAGGAAAAGATCTCATGTGTAAGAGGGATAGTCATCTTCTAAGGGCAAAACAACAATTTGAACTAGTTTTTATACAGAGTAGACTTTTTTATTTCTTTATTCTTGTTCAATGCCCCTTAGTCATTAATCTCTCCTATGGAAACTTGTCAAATACTTTTGGAAATTGAAACAAATATGCTGCTTCCATACTTATTTTTTCTTATCGTTTATAAACACAATGTCTAAAAAACAGCCCCAGCTTCTCTTCTGTGCTTGCTATCTCCTAAATCCCTTTTGCCTCATTCAAAATGGACTACCATTCCATTTCAGTCTGACACATTTTTCATCTGTCCCTTTTGCAACAGTTTTCTAGTTGATGGCTTTTGTGAAATTTTCATGTGATGAAACTCTTCAATGTTTTAAGCACGTCTGGAAGTCTCATCCTTTCAATATATGTCTTAGGTGTTGCTTGTATGCATAACCACTCAAGAATATAACAGCTTTTTTCTAATGTGATTTAACCAAAATGAGACTGTTCTAAGTTGCCTCTGTGGTTCATAGTAATTTTTCCACCAAGGCAGAGTTCAAAATTTAATTCCTTGTTGTTGGTGGTGTTTAAGGAGGTACTGCAGTGATTTCCCAGTAGTTTCTTTATAGCAAGGAAGTGCGTCCATGGTTCTGCCTCCCTGTTACTGAATACAACAGGAGTGCCAAAGAAAGGACTGTGTGATGGCAGTAGGTTTCTGCCATAGCTTTTGGAAGGAGATCAGGATCTCCTTCAGGGGTTGCAGAGATTGCTGCGAGTGGGCCAAATCACTCTACAAAATCTTCACCTTTTTCACCTTTTCCACCTTTTCCGTATAAGGAAGTGAAAAGACTCCTGTCTGAGATGCTGTGGTTAGACATTTTGATGTTGATGATAACAATCTTTCTGAATCCATAGCGAGGGCCCAGATTGGCATTATCTTCATTTCAACTGAAAGTGATTTCTACGATAAAGCTGCTGCTTTTTTTCCTCAGTGAACAAAGACATTCCTCACAAAAAAACCTCATTGTTCCCTGATATTAGATTATACCCAAGATGAAAGTAGATGTTTGCTTCAGAACTAGAATTGAATTACAGAAGGGGTTCCTGGATTGTGTCATCTCTGAGTTGTCATGTTGTCGCAAAACAGGGGAGGATGGAGAGAAAAATTCAATTTTCCTGGGATCAGCCTTGCTTTGTAGATTTTATATTATATCAGCCTTTGAATGAGGAATGTTGCTGTGGCATTTAGGCCCTTGCAAGCTGTTGTGTTAGTAGAAAACTGCAGAAATTGGGTTAACAAACAGACGGAGGTGGGCAGAGGACGGGTGAGATTCCTCTTTCCCAGGAACTCCTGCTGGACTTGTGTGACAAAGCCAGAGGGAACAGGTACAGAGGTGTGGGAGAAAACTGAGCTACCAAATGCAGGCCACGGTGGCTGCTGAGAAGTTGTCAGGGAGGCGCATGAGCTTTGAAGGGCTTTCGTGAGAGACAGCCTTGATCTTGCCTGTGCACCTTGTACGTAGCAACTTTCAGGTTCGGAACCCAATATTTTGTTAATTAAAAAGTTGCGAATGATTGTGCGTTACACATGAGCAATGCTGTAAAATGAATGTTTTGTGAGCACGGGTAAGCTGAATGTGGCTTTAGACGTACACTACAATGCCATTTCTCCATTAATTACATTCACAGTTTAGAGCTGCCTGTGAGGTAGAAGAGCTTACTGTGCTGATATTTACTGACAGAAAAGCTTTGCAAATCACCTACCAAGCCAGATGTTCATAAACAAGAGTTTGACAGTTGGTCTATAAATCAAGTCAAGCATTTCATCATTGTTCTCTTAGGTGGCTCTTGCATTTAAGCCTGTTTAGCTAAACACATACATTTACTTAAGATGAACTGTAAAAATAACATCTGGAGATCTTTTCTCTGAAAGAAATTGCCAAAGGGTTATATACAAGAATCAAGCACATTTTATAAACTGTGGCTGGGATTTTGGAATTCAAGCTGAATAAATGTGCTTTCAGCTTTTGAGGGGGATCAAGGGCCAGTATTATTTAAATGTTCTTTTTACTTGTGTGCTGCTCTGCAGGGAACGTGCTCTCACCAAAGCATTCTTACATTTCTTATTCCATAATGAGTTTCTGTTTTCATCCTTGCCACTTGGGACCCTGGCACAGTCCTGCTAGTAGCAGTGGGGTCACACTGGTGGAACTGGATGCAAAGTGCAGTCCAAAATATTTATTTTAGAATATTCTGGTTTGCAGTAGATTGCCTTCAAAGGACAATGTCAAAGAAGTTGCTGGGTGGTTTACATTTTATCTTTACTTGTATCAGTTATCTCTCTTTTCTCACTTTTTTTCCTTTTTTTTTTTTTTTCTCTTTTTATAAGGTCTGTGAGATTCTTTCTTTCCTGAAGAGGCTTTTTTTATCCCTCCCTTTTTTTTTTTTTTCCCCCTTATAAAACCATTCTAATAAGTTGTGGTTTGCTGACCTTCAGATTTGGTGTTAATGTGCATTTTAGCTTTGCTGAGTAACAATTTGGTCACTTTGCTTTTTCATATTCAGTTCACAACATGACAGAGAATTCTGCTGAAATTTAACAAGCCCTGGGGAAAAAGATTCAGTCAAGTGCAGTCAGATTTATAAAGTGGCAGATAAAGTGGGAAGGGTTTTCCATTGCTTCTGCCACATTGTGTGTTTTTTTGATGGATAGGCTATATCTCATCCGTGATTCAGAATGACATCAGTTCATGTTTGGAGGGGAACCATGGCCATGACTGTTCATGATAACATAAAACCTATAATCTAGAATTGCTAGAAAAGGTGGGTGCAAGATTAATACACATGAATTCCTGGCCTAGTCCCATAGTTATTTTGTGATTTAGTTCTCAGGAACACAACCTGTTTCATAATGTGAAACTGGCATTTAATCTGAGAAACCTGACTGTTTTGAGAATTATACAAGGCAGCATGGAGCTGTTTAATGCTTAAATGACAACATAACATAAAGATGCTGGCCATAATTCTATCTGAAGTACTATACTTTCTTGTGAAGCTCAGACAAGTACATTCTTGATTTAAATATCTGGAACTACAGTACATGGTGTGAAACATAAATCCTTTCAGTGCTGGAACCTGGAGACCAAAGAAGCCAGTTGCAAACCTCTCTGAACAGCAAATTTATCGGTTGAGTTAAAAGTCCTTACACTAGGCTTAGAAAGGACCTTTCCTAACCTGGTCCTTCTGTCCCATTTCAGCAGTGCAAATGAGCTATAAAGCTGCCTAAAATGTCAAAGGCCAAAAATTCACTGGCATGGCAGAAGTGGTTAAGAGCTGGTATTACGCAGAGCAGGGCCACAGGGCACGTGGCCCATTAGCAGCCTTTTTAAGTACTGCAGCCTCACAAAACTCAAAACTGTCCTGCGGCCACTTCAGCATAAACCAAAGGACAAAGCAGTCACTGCCAGACCCAGGTGCTAAAAGCCTGTTCTCTAAGCTCCCCTGAATACAGCTGTAGTAGAGCTGAGAACAAAACCTGCAGAGGTAACCAGTTCAGCTGGTGTGAAAAAAACGCAAGCAAATCTACTGACTCTAGTGAATTCATCTAGCTGAACCACATGGATCCAGATTTTAAGCCATCCACACCATGCCAACAAAGCTGGTGGCATGGCCAGTTCCCATTCCTTTTCTCCTCCCCCATCAGCAGCTCCCAAAATGTCTTTTCCTGTGCCCATTGTGGAACACAAGGAGAACTGAGCCTCTTCTGATGGAGAGAAGGGCAAGGGAGGATTGATGATATTGTCAGCTCTGGCAGGATCTCTCTTTGACATGCAAAAATCTATCGTCTTCCTGGCCCTCACTCTTAGAGCTTGAAAAGGTGTTTTCTGCCTCCCCGGTGAAACTGTTGTTAGGTGGTGAGCTAACAGCTAACAGTGGACTAGGTATATCCTGGACATGGTCTATCCTACTGCAGATTATAGTCTGAAAACTTGATTTCTCTTCAAAACTCCTGTGGAGAGGAGGAGCTGTTTCAAATGAAATGGCCACCAAGTGAAAAAAAAGCAAAACTTTAAGAACTTTGTGAATGTCCCCTAGAATCACCATGAAAGATATTTTTCCCCATAAATGAGGAAAGATAAGAGAATAGCAAAACTTGGGAAAAATTCTGCTTGTTGGCTCTGTTGTTCTCTGTGTTCTGTTGTTGAAAAAATCACAGGCAGAACATATGAGGCAAGATCCAATTAGCTGCTCCAGACCCGACAGACTTTTGGGAGAATCAGGCCGCTCAGACAATCTTCTGATTTAACCACTCTGATCTCAGCAAGTGTCACAAGGTTAGATTCATCCTCACCGACTAAGCTGGAATCTTTGCAGAGTGAAGGCAAAAAGAAGAGAGAAAGTAGAAGGCAACTTTAGTTTTCAAGTTATGAAAAGCTGGAACAAATCATTTCAAATGTTAGCAACAGCTGAGATCTTTCTGCTTTAACTCTTTCCTTGTTTGCTGAGTGGAGGCCCAAACATAATCCAGCACATTCATGGAAAATGTAATCCTTTATGATTTCAGCTAATAAAACTAAAAATAGATCTATTTTTCAGAGTATGAGTGAATATCATTGTATTCAAAGGCATAATTTGTCTGAGTTTTCAGATAGAGTTTAAGGAGAATAGCAAATGTTACTGCTACGATGCAAAGGCTTTTCACCTCTGAAATATTACATTGTTCCTCAGAAGTCTGGAGGGGCTACAACTGCTGAGACACAACACCGATTTTTTTGAATAATGAAATAAAAAAAAAGGACTTTTCTCTGGCTCCATTTGTGCAGCAGCTGAATTGTTCAAACTAAAATTTTCCAGAGTATTTCAGCCTCAGGCAGATATTTGATGTGTAAAATTTCAGTCCAAACTGCTAATGATTGGCAAAGCTAAAAGCAACTGACAACAGGGTGTTGTAATAGGGAATGTCAGAAGACTTTAATAATAGATGACCCTGCCTCCTGTTCTATCACTTTGAACACTTTTGTTGTGTAGGGTGTATGATGTATTTCTCTGTGTGGTTTTGTCTGTATTTCCTTCTTTATATTTTAATTCTGATAAGATCTTCATTCAGTTAAGTTTGACATAACATGGAGTTCCACGGGAGTAATTCTTGTTGCAATTAGGAATTGTTTCCACCTACCTGTTCTTCATTTACGACTTCTTTATTTATGGCACTAAATGCTTTTCAGTTTTTTATCATGGAACAGAATCCATGGTACCTGTCCACCTACCTCCTCTATAAAATTCATGAGCTTTTTAATGCTCCTACACAACTGCCTCTTCTCCCCAGTGAGCAATCCAAGGGTTTTTCAGCTATGGTTCCTATGAGCTCCTTTATAATGTTCCTGATGATACTCATTGTCCTATTTTTGCTATGCTTTTATACTCCTTGGGGAAGATGGGGTGACTAATACAGAATACGGTATGTTGAGTGAGAGTCTGGGTTTTCTAAGAGGCTTGCAGTAATTTTCCCATACCTTTTTGTCTTATCCATTATCCAGGCTAACTTTAGTTGTCTTCCCTGGCCTTTTCAATGGAGTGCCACACTGCCAGATCTTTACTGCATGAGCCATTCAGCCTGTCCTCTGAAAAGAGATTCATTTGGGATTCATTAGCACTGACACCCTCATGCTCCTCTGCTCTCTTTGTGTTTGGTTCCTCTAAAATGCCTCTTGAGATATATACATATATATATATTATTTTTTTCAGGCAATCAATTCTATGTATTTTGGGGGTTTTGCTGTAATGTTACTGTCTTTCTTTTCAATACAATTATCAGCATTACCTCCAATCACACTGCTCATCTCAGATGGAAAGCGTTTGTTAGTTCCTATTCTCTGATTTTCTTTGGCCAGCTTCTGACCTGTATCAATCACGACAAGACCTTGTCTCTCACTTTATGCCTGCACAGTTTCTTTGGCAGCCTCATGGGAAAGACTTTAGCAAAGATTTTTTTTCAGTCTTAGTTACACAGTCTTTATTGAACTTTTATTGTACATAGAAAGTCAAATATGGCTGCACCTTTATCCCCAATACATTTGCATGCTACAAGTGTCATTGTGTTCTTTTTATATTGCCACGCTGCTAGAGATTGTAGTTTGACGCCTTGTGAAAAATGCTTAACAAAGCTTGTGAAGGAGGATTGGGTTGGGTTTTCTTTTTCATATTCAAAAAAATGCTAAAAATATACTAAGAACAATACTATCACATATCTTTGAACTGACAACCAACACTGGCAATTTTCATCTTGAAACTTATTTTTATAGTTGACATACAAACCTCTGGGAAAAAAAAATGGTTTTTTAATAAAACTATTAACAGAACCCTCGCTGTGGAAATGTACATGGTAGGGTGAAAAGAAGCATCTTAATGTGGATAACATATTCTAGCCCACCAATGTTACAAAAAAATGCACTTTCACTAAAAATGGGATAAACAATCATTACAATTTGAAAATTGTCTGTCTGACATCATTTGGCTTCATGGTTAATTTGTGAAAAAATGGATACTCCTTGAAACAATGAATCTCGCTTCTGTTCTTGGTATTTGCAAACCTGCATCTTGTTTGAAAGCATTGTCAAAGAGAGTCACATGTAGAGTGTTCTGATGGTGAACCATAAATACCAAAAAGGCCAGTTTCATTTCTGAATGGTGGAGTTGATTCGGTGTATGAGTGTGTATGAAATTGCTATGCATTTAGTTCATTGCTCTGAAATATTAGCAGGTGAACCTTTGGTGCAGGCTGTCAGAAATTACAAATGAAATCTTCTAGCAGCAACAATTGTAAGCTACAAGTTTTGCACACAACCACTAATATAATCTAAATTAAATGTGTTATGCACAGGAGATACAAAGCCTGGATTCTTCCTTAATTGGAATTAAAGTTGAAATAATTTTGTGCACAGTGTCTCACTGCTTCCTCTAGTATGCTCTTCATTTATAGAGCCTCCTGATTTCTTTTCAGACAAGATTTTTCCCTGTTAAACTAAATAATGAAATACAACATTGTAAGAATGTTGTCAAGATAGCTGCTTTCTGAGGAGAAATATAGCCCTTTTTTTTACTCACATGGGAAGACAGCCAAGAGCAATGCCTGTACTTTAAGCTGTTTTGGAGGTACAAAGATGCAAGTGTTCTTGGAGAGATTCCTTCTTCCTTGTGTAAGCATTTCTCATCTTTTTAGTCTCTTTTTTGGTGAAGAACATGATGAGAGATTTGTGTTTGTTAGGAAATAAAAGCTATGTCATAATAAATAATAATATACAAATGTTCTAAGATTTTTTTTTTTTCCCCTGGTTGATTTGAAAGTTTCTTATTTACTGATCCTATTTTTACCTATTTTCTTGAAGACTTCAGGCAATGCTGTGATTGAGCTAGCTGATGGCTGGCCAGAGAGCCCCAGCTGTTTTATATTTGGCAGGGTGTTCTCCACATACTCAACGCTGGTTTATTATTAGTTGAAGCATGCATTTCCCCTTGCTGTGAGAGACAGGAGAGATGGAAGGAGTCACTGGGGGCCAAAAGCATTAACCCACTTCTGTGCACTGCCCTGTACAGGTCCCAGAATATCTTAAAAGAACCTCAGGATGATTTAACCTGTCCCAGCTGGCTGCCCCTGGGCTATTTGCCAAAATCAAGGTTTATTAGTCTGCACCGTTCCATTGATAATGGTTCTGGTAGTGAGGCCCCAGGGAGTGAGGCCTGCAGAGCAGCTGGCTACTCTGGCATATCTAGCTGCTGATGACCTTCCTTGTACTGGAGATGTACTCAGATAGAGGAAAGAAGGGTTTTCCGCTCTGTGGGAGATACAAAAGGAATGGAGATGAGCTGAAAAATCTGTTTATAATGTTGTGATTATTGTACTGTGCTGGAAAATTTGATGGTTGTGTCCCAAATGTCAGAAGACACAGAAATTTCTGTCTAAAGTCTGCTAAAAGCCAGAAATAACAGCTTTCAGACATAGGGACTACTGTTACTTACCCTAGCACGGCATACTCTCCCCTGTCATTGTTTTAGTGTCAAGCCTCTTCTAAATTGGTCAATGGAATAATTACTGCACTCAGAAAGCATGAAGGGGAATTGTTTTGTCATGAAGTTAGGGGTATTCCATTTGGGATTTCTCTACCAGCCATGAGTACTGCGGTTACCACCATTGCCGGCCATTTGACCATTGAGTCTGGCTGCCTAAAACAGGCACTTCAGAGAGCTGAGAGGGCCCTTGTGCTTATATCATCAAGATCTAAAAACAATTTATAAAATTCATAGATGGAAGGGGAATTTGAAACATTATCTTGAATTGCAATGAATGCATCAGGCAATTTTCAAACCCTGTGAAATTTGAGAAGTGGGGAGGTAGTCAAAAGAAGCCTTAGCTAATTAAGAGGTCTTTCAGGAACTCTAAGTATTTTTAGCTCAAGCACAGTATTACATTCATGAACTTACAAACTGCAGAGGAAGACAACATTATCATGTAGAAGCTTATATTTATTTATTATTTCCTATTTGTTTGTGTTTGAGAACACAGGTCAAATCACAGGTATAACAATGGAAAGGATAAAAACCCAAAATCTCCTGTTTAATTAGCAACACAGTCCATTTTTGTGTAGCACACTTTGTTATCTTCCTTTCTGACAGGTCTTTGGCTAAAAACTGAGGGTGTTGCAAATCGTCCAAAGCTGAAGGACGTTGTGAGTTATCCAAAGCTGGAGAAGTGATGGTTGACTAAGCACTGACTAAATTCGATGGTCTTTTTTGCACTTCATCCTCTTTTGAATGTAGAAGGAACAGTACTTTGAATGGTACTCTTGATTTATACAACTTTCATCCCATTCTCCTCACTGCAAAACGCTTGTCCTTTAAGTTGCTCATTGTGTCTGATTTTACATCCTTTGCCATCTCTGTCTGTGTGCAAACTCTCATCACCACAGATCACTCTCTTCCTCCCCACATGGCTACCCAGTTCTCGGGTCATGTCTGGCTATGACCCCTGTGAACTCACAAATCCTCTGTTTTGGATGGAGACATGGCCTGAGCCTGCCATTAGCTGAGGTACCTGCTTATGTAAAGCTTAATGGTTTCTCATGTTCCTGAAGAGCTGTGGTAACCAACACTCTGTATTTGCATTAAGAACTAAGCACATAGAAATGTTTTCAGGTTGCTGAGGTGCTATATGACTTTTAAAGCAAAAATCTAAGCAAATGCATTGGAGCTTAATTAAAGTAACTCTTTCTACAGACACTCAGGAGCATTACTTGCTGCTATGAAATCTGAATTCTTTTCAGATCATGTTTTATGTAGCATAATATTCTCAAGATAGGATTCTTGGTTAATTCTTAACCAATAAACAGTTTATTAATTCACCAAGTACCACTCTATTACTTACTCAACAGTTAGTTAATCAAATTCAAATCCAACAGGTATTCTGCTCATGCACAGAGCATTCAAATACTGTCCTACAAGTTTCTGCCATAAACTGTATGGAGGTCAAACAGTTCTAGTGGAGGATAATAAAAAAAATATCAAGATTTATTATTGCATTCATATACAGACAGGAAATCCTTGCTACATCTAGTATACTTAACCTCTTTCTGGTACTCCATGCTTTAAAGATACTGTGGATTTAGGAATTTGGATACGTTATTTAAATTATTTAACATTAAAGAAACTAGGAAAATAGTACCAGTAACAGTCATTTAAAATTATGGCTTAAGTCTCTCTTTTGTGTGTTTGCTCAGGCTTTTAAAAGAGAAGCATGCATGTAGAATAACTTGGTTAAAAGTTTGAAATATCATCACTCAAGATTTTCCAGCTGATTTCACAGGACAACTTTCTGTCATCTCCTGTAATGACACCAAGAGAAATACTTCCCATGCAGTAAAGCTCATTGGTATTTTCATCCAAAAATAAACCTGAAGGAGGCACAAAACTTCCCCCGGCTTAGGAAACTCCTGAGCCTGCAAAGTGTTGGAGACTGGGAGAACGTTGTACAGAGGTGCCACTTCAGAATTGTTCTGGTCTTGTACTAAGCAAAATTAGGGATTTGCTGTTAGAGGCAGGTTTCTGGGTAGAGCGTTAGAGGGATCCTGCAGTCTGTCAGAGCCCAGTTTTTCTCGTGTTTCTGAGAGAACTTGACCATGCAGCTGATTCACCTTTCTGGGCTGTACAGCTTCTTTCCAGTTTTGGCAGGGCTGTTGTTACTCCGGTGACCCTGGAAAGGCAAGGAGAGTGTTTGTATGCATTCCACAGATTCAAGGATCCACACAGTAACTCCAGCTTAATAGCCAGAACTTCTTTCATGATTCATGAGAAAAGGAATCCCTTTTGTTTTCATTTGGAAAATGTCCAGTGGAATGTCTGGATTTCATTTTTTTTTCACCCATTTTCTCTGAGGTCACATTAATATCCAGAAGATAGTATTTTACCATCTTTTACACACTGAAGGCTTTTTATGTTTCATTTATTACAGGAGTTATATTTCACTATTAGCCTAGCTTGGGAATTGAATTTCTTCTTATTTCTCCAATTTCTCTGCAGTATTCATTTACATCTTAGGAGCTTGTATCTTCCAGTAACCCTTTTTTTCTTTTTGTGCTTCTACAAATGCCTCTCAGATTTCTGGAATACTGCACTTTCCTAGATAGCAAGCAAAGAAAAATCCATCAACAGTTCCTAGGCAGTATAATCATGTTTTATTTATTTCTTTTCTCATCTTCTAGAGCTTTGAAGTGAAAGGTGATCTCATTTTCAAGGAACATGGCAAAGTTTTATTTTAGGAAGAGGTTCATTTGGCAAACGGATTGAACAGTTTCCAATGGAAGGAGCTTAGAGAGGCTGTTTAATTTGGCAAAGGCTAACCTTACTAAATAGCCCCCTATGATGAGCTGAAAACTGGAAAAATGGAAGGAAGAGTCTCAAAACTGGAGAGGATTGTCCCAAGCAGCACATAGTGAGTGCACAAAGACTTTTGAAAGTCAGGAAATAACAGCTGTGCACATTTTACAGTGTATAGGCAATGTACTACATTGCATATTGGCTGGTCCCATATTTTTACGAAGTAACCCAGGAGCCATTAACTGGGGACCAGGTGGCACTGTGCAGAATTTGCATTTTTGTTATTTTCTTCACAATGAACTGCTGACTGACCCCATGCGAGGAAGTAATTTATTGATGAGGATATGGAAGAAGCCCATTGTTCCTGCTGTGTGGAATACTTCTTAAGCAGCAGGGACTTTGGGAAGGTCAATGCTCTGGATGTTGTGAGGTGCTATAAACTCTTGAATCCTTCAAAATCCTGGCAGAGGTCAAACCAGCCTTTGGATAAAGCATGGGCACAGAGGGTCCAGACAGTACTGTTGTCTGTTCATCTTTCCCTCTCCTTCACCTCTTTCTCTGCATTTATTTGTATTTGTCTCCTTACAATTTTCCTTCTTTGCTATTTTTCTTCATTTTACCCCTTATATTTTCACTTCCACAAGTTTATTCTGCAATGGCAACAGGGTTTTACACATGGAAGAACAGCTGATTGTGGATGGAGACTAAGATTAGTCACTTTTTTCTGGCTTAGCTTCTTATGCATGCAGCTGTCAGCCATCAAAAGCTGAGAAACTATCATCAGACTCCCTCAACATTAAGTCTTGAGTTTTCCAGCTCGTTCTCAGGCTTTCTATTCAGGTACTTTATTTGCAGAGCTGTTCTAAGGGGAAACTAAATAGATTCAACATGGACAGGTAGTGCCTGAGACCCCTTTGAGGTAAAAATGGCACTGATGGCTATCCATAAGCAGAAACAGTAACAGAAATAACATTGGCTTTCTAGATTTCTTTTCACAAAAGTGTTGAAATTGTATCTTGGAGGTAAAGTGGCACCCATTGTGGTAACACTTTGTTGTATTATTATTATTTGTTATTCTCTCCTATTATTTGCATTGCATTAAAAACTCTGAACAAAATTGAGGTCCTGTTGTGCCGAGCCTGCAGCAATAAAGGATGAACCAGGAGTGATTCACCCCATGATTTGCGTGTAAAAAGAGAAGGTGGTTTTCTTTAATTTAGTCTTTGACATGTATATTGCTCTAAATATAGTGTTTACCATGTGATTTTGCGGGCAGGGATCAAGAGGAGGCCAGATTTGCTTTTAGTGTTTTCAGCCACAGCATAACCATCTCTGAAGAACAGCATTTGGGATTGTCTGCTGTAAACTATTCCTCTGTGCAAAGACAGTGCTCTCTTAAAAAAAAAAAAAAAAGAAAAAACCAACACAAAAAACCAAGTACAATAATACAGCCCTAAAGCTTTGTCAGTGATATATGTCTCATAGAAGTAATTTTCAAGTGGCAAGTGTTTTGATGATGCTACAAGGGCTTTGTTTATGAAGTGGGTCTGGCAGACACTGTAGAGTTCACATAAATTATTACTTCATTGATTATTAATGAGAAACATTCATCTGGATTCCCCCTCATCCCCTGCTTTTGTCAAAACTCCCCTAGAGACTTGTGTTTGCTACAGACCCAGCTCTGCTTCACAGAATATAGGTCTTGCTGAGCGGTGTTAAGATGAATCCCCTGGCCAGCTGAGAAAGCTGAAAGTCGAGGAGGTGATTTCCTGCCACTTCTCTATTCACTTCTTTCCACTCCTCCAAATACACACATGCACACATGCACACACACACACATGCACATTGATGCTACGTGCCTTACTCCTGTTCCTGCAGGAGTCCTATGCTCACATGATGCTTCATCAATTGTGTTCATGCAGTGCCTGTGTAAGGGCATCTGCCCACGTCTTCAACACTTAGTTCTTCAAAAACTCAGGACTAGATAAGCACCTACAAAGACATCTCTGCCCTTGCAGTTACCTTCTCATGATTTCAAAAGGATCCACAGTCAGGAGGTGCCATATCCATGTTCCTTTGTAGCAGTTCTGCAGAGACAAAGATCACTTTGCCAAACAGATGGCAAAATATAAAAGCAGAAGTAAAATCTGGAATCTTGAGGGTAAGGGGAATAAGGAATTCATGATTTGTCAGGATGAAAGAACTAGGAGGTGTACCTGGAACTGCCAAATACCTTGTTTTAGCAAAGAAAAGGAAGTACAATTCCCAACTCAGTTGCTACTGACTAGCACACTGTGAAAGGCAGAGGTATAAACAGGTTCCAATGAATTTGAAATATAAGTAGGTGCACAGTAGGATTTAGTGAAAAGGTTTAAATCAAGTCATGTGGAATAGATGCCTGCTAGAAAGGATTGTTCAATTATGATCTCTATCATTGGCAATATGTAAACACTCAGTGTATATGAGCTGGGACTATCTTGCTCTTTACCTGCCTGTTTCTTCTGATCCCCTGGGCATCTGGCTACAGTCAGATGGTCCTAGCTCTGAGACGTGATGATAGTGGTTATGCTGCTCAAATGGAGGAGCTGTCAGACCTTTTATCCCACCTTTGTTTATTGGAATGTGTCTGGAATTTTACCAGACAATCTGGCAATTATTTTAGAGACAGAGAATTCTAGAAGTGTAATGATGTCTAAACTGGTCAAGGAAACGTACTTGAAGATGCTGATGAAAGAAGCCCTATAATACTGACCAAATGGGTCACTTCCACCGTAAGCTTCCTGAAAACCAGAAGGTGGTAGGATTTCGGTGACCAGGGATAACAGTGATCCAGCCTTGATCCCTTGCAGCTCAATATTCATTCTTAATTGCTGATAGGGAAAAAATGTGTTTGACATGGGGATAAAGACACTGGCAGACTGCAGAGTTTTAAGAGAGAATTTTAGCTAGAAATACAAGAAGTTTTTAGAATAACTTTTCTGTACTTTAATAAGGTACTTTCTTAATTTCAAAGAAAATACCAACTCTTTCTTAGCTACTGACAGTTTATATATATATACACACATATATGTATGTATGTATATGTATTTGTTATAAGGAAAGCACACTATTAGATTTGCCCTTTCTCAAGAAAATCTTAATTTCAACATTTGGAAATCAATTCTATGTTCAGTCTCAAAATACTCAGCAGTGGTGTTTCTGAAGTACACAATCAAATCTCTGGTCTCCAGAAGCCTTTTTTAACTCCACAGAAAACAAAGTTTAACGAGCATCTTGCTACATTTATTACCAGCTGCTGCCTGGACTGTCCTAATCCTTTCAGTGCATGTTGGCAGGCAACTCTGTTCCCTAGCAGAAAGCAGACTATTTTTGTAGGTGTAAAATTATCACTCCCAGGCCATGGGGACCTTTTCAATGTTTATTATTTTTGTGAGCTGTTTTGTGCTCAGATCATTGTTTTCACCACTCACCATCTCTCTGTGCTTTCGACCCGTAGGTTTGAGCCACATGGCTGACATTGTCCGTGGTGGAAACCTTCCATGTGTGTGAGTAGGGGCACACAAACAAATCCTTGTTTGCACACATGGGTGTTCTTATGCATCCAACAGAAATACAACTTGGCAGCTGTTGTAAAACACCACAGAAACAATTGGCAGTTGCAGGCAAAACAAATGACACATCCAAGGGCTAATACTGTGAATCATAGAGGGGATTATACCCTTAGAAGGCTATTTTGAGCAGATAAATAACTTGTGGCTGGTGGAAATGCAATGGTACCTTAGTACTGGCAATGGAGTGCAGTACCTGAAAGCACAGTTCATGGGAGTTTGCATCCCTGTTATTTGGGCAGAGCAATAAGATGGCAAAAACAAAAGGTGATTCAGACAGCAGCTGTTGCCAAAGAAGGAAAGGAGGATGCTTCTCCAAGTTGTGTGGCTGTTTTTATGGATGACAAAGTTATTCCTGCCCTCCCAAAATGGACCCTAGTAAAAGCAGTTGTTTTACACTACATGCTGTGTTAGAATATAGGTATCCTCAAGGGAATTTTATTGTTCTTCTTTTTTTTCCAGACTCAGAAGTTTCATGTGAAATGTTTTGTTCTTCTGTTATTCTCTCGAAAGAAAAAGGTGCTTTAAAAACTACTCCAAGTGTCAAAGAGATTTTTCTTGTTGCTTCTGACTGACAATTCTAAATATTTGCTTTTCGACGGTTTTCATTGTTCTCCACCATGCCAATTTCTTATCAGATGGAACAGGAATTAATTTGTTTTGCCAAATTTAGGCAGACATGGACTTGAAAATGCTGATGTTCAGTACTTTTACTTTCTTATACAAATGTGTGAATATTCAAGCCTTTTGTATAGTATCCAAAGAGACTCTAACTTGTACATGTGCTTTTCCATTCTTAAAGTCTGTTAACATCTCTGATTACTTTCCATTTTAATGATCTCATTTAGTAATTATTAACATTTTTCAAATGAAAATTTTCTCTCTCTTCTGCCAAGTTATTGTTTATAATTTCAAGAGATTGAAAGCCGTTACCTAGCTGCATAAATATATGTATAGATCCCTTTAAAAATAATGCTATGATCATTGGAAATATAAAATGCTGCTTTTTAAACTTTTCTGATGTGTAGTATATAAATGTAATGTAGTACTGTGTTTAGTGTAACATTTTCAAGTCTACAAAATCTTAATAATTATGTCTTTAAAGCGGTCTGTTAAAAAACCATACGTGAGCAGGGTTGATTCCCTTTCTATTTTGTGGGGTTTTTTTGTTTGTTTGGCTGGTTTGTCTGTTTGGTTTGTTTGATTTGTTTGATTTGGTTTGGTTTTGGTTTGGTGTTTTTTGTTTGTTGGTTTTGTTTTTTGTGTCTTTTTTTTGTTGTTCCTGAATCTCGCGTAGCTCTATCAGTTTCCTTGATTCTGAAGACCAGCAGTCTTACCAGTAAGTTCAACAGTAGTTGCTCCAGTGCTAACTTTGGTATCCTGGCCCTGCTCCAAATAGGCATTATGCCAGGACGTGGAGCAGACTGCAGTGGTGGTGCTGATGGATGATCATCCCTTATTTCTAGACAAGAGCTATATATCCAACTTCTATTATTGCACCACTTGATAGCATTAATATAGTTAAAGTTGGGATTCTTCTAGATCCTATCACAGATGTGGCAAATTTATCGACTTTCCTTTCCAGTGACTTTATCAGTTCCTTTTTTCTCTTCACCTCAGAGTCCAGACCAGTATTTGGACACCCCATCTTTTCATGGTTTGTCAGAAATATGCAGGTGGTATGCATCAGCTTCTCTGTAGGTCCAAACATTACCCATTTCTTCAGGTGTCTGAACAAGATCTTTACTGTTCAGAAATCCAGCTGAATTTTCCATCACTGCATTGCGTGGTAATAGTTTTAGTATTCAGAGAATGATTTTCATTTTCAGGATGCTCAACACCTGTGCATCCTCTCAGTGTTCATGCTCTGTATGAAAGGATTTCATTCTCAATTTAACACGTTGAGAAACTGAAGCAACTTATTCAAGAGGACAGAGAAACCTGGTCAGGGTTAAAAGCATTTCATGCCTTTGGTAGTCTTGCTATTGACCTTAGCAGGGTTTGGATTAGTGCCTGCAAGATGTGGAATTAGATTTCAAGAACTACTGACTGAGTACTCTTCAGTATAGCTCAGCACGGTCACCTTCTGAAAGCATGTAGTCCCAGCACACCTGGAAAGATTTTTCATGACTGTTGCACCCCAGCACTTTCCTTGAGCTCTTGTAGATTGATTCCAGTTGTAAAAGAAACTGATGACAAAGCCATGTACTTATTTAACTCTGGCAAAGTTACTTACAAAGTCACATTTCCTTGAATGTACCCGGAATTAGTAGTAAATAATTTTCTTCCACTTAAATTGCAAACCTGATTTGATTAGCATACAGCCTAAAAGCTCTTCCTCCCCATGGCCAGATTTGCAGTGTTCGTGGACAAGTTTCCTTATTACCATCTCCCTTAGAGTTGTTTTTCTTTGCATCTGCATCACTGCCAAAGGAATATTCAGAAAACTGTACCTTTTTGAAATGTGCCATCTTTGCTTTGCTTGAGAGCATATGTCTGTGATTTGGGCAGAGTTTATTATTATTTCAGTTTTCTAGTAATGTAGTGAAACTGAAATGTATCTAGTGGTTGTCTTAAGGAGAGAACAGTGATGGTTAAATACAACTGATGGTAGCAATTGCCAGATGATCTTTTTCCTTGACTGTGACATGGGGCCTGAAAGGTATATGCAGGACAGGGTGAACTTGGCCTTCTGTCCATCATTTTGCAACCTGCTTCAGAATGCTGAATGTCTACTGTGGATATTGGATTCAATATGAAATTTCATATCTAGCTAGGACTGTAGCTGACGCTACACTTGCCAAAAGGAATGGAAAAAATGCCTCTCTTGGCATCTCCTGATCCTTGGAGAGGACTGGTATTACCCAGTGTGCTGAGTGGTAGTGTGGTGCCTCTGCTTTTCATGCCACCAAGCTCTGGAGGATGCTTTAGCAGCAAGTAACAGTGATGGAATTCTACTCACAGCCAGAGAGTGCTGCACAGAGTGGTGTTCTGTGACAGTCAGAAGTCTGACTCTAAAAAATAAGATTAAGATTATTAGCATAGCCTAAGGACATCTTTGAATTGTATGTTGCCCTTTCACCTCTGACATTATCTCCCAGCATTCACAATGAATCTTTAATATGGCCACCACTGCATCCCATGGAATAAATGACAGGCTTCAGGTTTCAAAGCATAATCTGAAAAGCAGTGCATATACATCGATAATGGGGGAAAAAAAAAACATCACACCCAGAGCAAATCATTTTTCATAAGCCCACTTATTAAAAAAAGTAATGTAATATCATGACTTTTCATTAATACTAGTGTTCCATAAGCCTAAAGCAAATCCTTGCTTGCTGTGCACTTGCTACGCTTGTTGTACAGGACTGCCTGAAGGTGGTGAAGGCTCACAGTCAGTGAGGGAAGAGCAGGGAGCATGCGGTTGAGAGAGATATGAGCTCTCTTAGAGTATAAGTTCTCAATCGTCAGTTGTCCTTCCTGGAGAAGATGATTATGAATGTTTCACATGAATAATAATGCTAATTTTCAGCCCCCACAAAGTGCTTTACACCTGCAAAGTGCTATAAAAATGTGAGCTAATACTCACCAGTAAGTATGTATTACTGTACCTGTTTTGCAGAGGCAGAAATAGAGATACAGAAAGGTCCGAGGGCTGTCCCATGACCACATAGCTTCTCAGCAGCAGATTTAGGATGAAGAAACTGGTCTCCTTTGATGCCTAAATTTCCTGGAAAAGACTCTCAAAACAACATTAGTGGACATAGATAGAGAAGTACTTTTATTTAGAAGCTTCTAGGTGCACACCAGAAGTATGTGCACACATGTTCAGTGATGTTACAGCTTTTATAACTTCCAGTAATTAGCATATATGATGTCTAAAACCAACCTGTACTACCAATTTTCCCAGGTGCCCACCCTCAGAAAGCTCAGAACTGCCCCTTGGAGCCTCTCCAAGGGCTCTGGGCCTTCTGTGCTGTTTTGTCTTCAAGCTGTCTTGCAGGTGCTTCTTCAAAACACTGTGTCTTTGGGAAAACTCAGGAACGTGTGAGAAAAACGTTTTAGTAATTTCTAACATCACCTCTTGTGTGAGCAACCCAGGAAAACCTACATAATTCTAAAAATTCTGAAAAATCTACAAAATATGCACTAAAACCCTTAGGCATCACCTTCTGGACACATTGCACTGACCATGCCTTGTAACTAATTAGCTCAGATTTCCTGTGGATATATATGGAGAGATATATATATAATGCTTGACAAGGAGTTGTTTCCCTCCGTGCTTCTTCAAAATAAACAAGCTCCTGAGCTACCAAACCCCACGTTTATGTGTATCATTAAATACTTTCCAGTTGCTAGCCAGAAAACTCAGCAGAAAATCTGTATAACACCGAAGTAACTCTCTTCTTTTAAATAATTGATGATGCCAAATAGCAGCAGCGTTATGCCAACAAAGAGATCGGTCTCTCAAAATATTTTATTCATTATGCCTCAAGAAACCCAAAGCCTTGTTTTTAACGAAAGTAAATTTCAGAAGTTGGCTCTCAGTTCCTCTGAAACATCTGCTTATTACAATTCTCGGTGTTACAGCACTGGTGCTCCCTGGTAAATCTTTCAGCTTTAAGTAATACGTATGGAAGTCTTGGCAAAAAGATCAGGAAGGAGAAAGAGTAACGTTTGCCAAATATTCATTTTTCTTTATGAGGCTGTAGTGCTATATGTTAATAATACATGTATTGAAGAGAATCTACTAATCCGATTAAATAACAGGGCAAGAAGGAACTAATTCCAAGGTTCAAAAAGACCGCATTCTACGCAGCTGAAAATTTTATATTCCAGGGAAAAATGGTTAGATGTCTTGGCTAACTAGACTTCTATAACAGAGCCAGAAATGGATCTTTTTCTGTACTGTTTGTAAATCAAGGTCACTTATGTGAGAAAACTATGTTGTGATAAGGTACTCTGACAATTAGATGGAGAGGACATGTCAGTGTTAAATTATATTCTTTATACACTTTGGTCAGAAGGCAATGCAAACATCAGAGTAGCATTATGAAACTGAAAATTGCATGTCAGATAATAACAGATATTCATGCTGCATGGTTATACACTTTAATGTGCTGTGGTTTACTCAGTCATGTTAATATTTTAGATTACATAATATTCCCTTTTTTATGCATAGTTTATTGGTTTTTGGGGTTTTTTTGCTGAAAATGCACTTCCCTCCCCCTTTTCCTCTCTGTTTCTCTCTCCTTCCCTCTTGCTTTTCCTCTCCATTTTCTTCTCCCTCTCTCCTCCCTATTGCTCTTCCTTTTTTTTCCCTTTTTCCTTTTCCCTTTTTTCTTTTCCCTTCTCCTAATTCTAACAGTGATGTTTTGGGAAACAAAAAAGCCAAAACAACATAAAACAAAACTGTCTGTGCAAGAAAATTATAACACGTAGTTTCAAGATTTATAAGGCAGGATTTTATGTTATATGTTTACAGATTCAATCTGTGTACCAGGCTTTGATCCAAGCCTTAGCATGATGACTGGAATCACTCCAATTAACCCAATGATACCAGGCATGGGGTTAGTGCCACCACCACCACCAACAGATGTGCCTGTAGTCAAAGAAATAATTCACTGCAAAAGCTGCACTCTCTTCCCTCCAAACCCAAGTAAGTAGATCTGATGAAAAAATGTTACTTCCCTAACTACATTGTATGAAAATTTTTTATCTAATAAGAATTATGGTTTTTAAATAGATTACAGGTAAGTATGATGTTTCCTTCTAAGGTGTATTCTGTGTATAAAGCAGGGTATAGTGTCAGAGCATCTTTATTCATCTCTGTAAGGTCATGTAAAATAAACTACACATCTTATACAAAAAGGAAAAATACTTAAAGGAAACTAACAGAGACTGAAGGTCTTCACTCCTCATAGTAGAAATCTGTCTTTCTTGTAGATCAGAATGCTTATATGGTGCTGTTCATCTCCATGGTCCCCTTCAGGTGCCCACAGTTAGATGGGACCAACCTGGGCTTGTGTTGCTGAACACAGTTCCTTGCACCCAAACACTGACTAGCTACAGTCCCTCCTTGGGGGAAACGGAGGGAAAGTGGCACTACAGCTTCTCTCTTGCTGTTTTTCAGGGGGGTCGACATGGCAGATGAGTTCCCCCTTCATTTTGAAAGCAGGGACCCGGCTTCCTTCTGTCCTTTCTGTCACTTTGTGCAAATGGAAAACTCCTCCTGCTGAGACACCAGCTCAGGCACAAACCCTGATTTTGTGTATGTTGGCCCCATGAATTGAGTTTCAGAGCCATCATACCAGTGACTTTCACTATCACTGTGGAGTCAAAAGAATGTTAAGCAAGTAGTCTGGGGCTCTTGATTTGCATGTACCAAGATCATGATTAAATGAAACTGGCTGTGTGTGAGAGTATGTATATATATGTACATTTTAAGATTGTAACCCCATTTTTCTGTGTTGAAGGGCCTACAAGCTAAGTCAGATTAGTCAGATTCCTTCTTAGAGAATTACTTTTAGAGGAATGCTATAGTAATCTACATATAAACAAGGTGAAGTGTTATGACAGTTTATTTTTTTTATACAGCCTTCAAAAATTTAATAGTTTTCCAATTTAAGTGTGTATACATTTTCGCTATATATATACATGAAAACAGCACTTCTAGCTACTCCACCTCATGAGCACTTGTAAACAGCGAGGTTATCCTTCCCGTGTGTTGGCGTCTGCTCCATTATCTGGCAACAAGACAAAACAGATAACCGGCAGAGCGTTTTCATCATGCTGTCACTTCGTTGTGTTTCCCACTCTGTTTTTCTGTTTGCTGTGCTTCTGTACTCTGAAACAGAAATGAAATTATGCTAAGACCAGGGAAAGGTTCCAGCCCAAGTGCACAGAGTGTACGTAGCATGGGCTTGCTCACAGAGAGCCCACACACTTTCTGAGCATGGTGAGTGATGGGTATGAGCCAGAGATGGTGCTTGAGGTCTGTGCTTGGGGTCAAATCAGTTGCAGAAGCTTCCTGCTTTAAAACAGAATATTTTTCTATTTTTTGTGTGGCTGTTCAGGGAAAAGAAAGATTCTTTCAGACCTCATTGTCTGTCTTGGAGAACAGCTTGCAGTGGCAGGAATTAATGTCTGAAACACCACCTAAAGCTTAAGAAGGCATAGATTCAAGTAATAAATTTTGGACAATCTCTACAATATTCAATTATTTTGCTTGTCCCTCTCTCCTGCCTCTATACTATGTCAAATAACTGTTGCTGCCCAAAACTGATTAAGGGGATGAATAGAGCCAGTGGATCAAAAGACAAATTTTGTATTCCAATGTGATTTCTGTTTTGACTTAGATCTTCCACCACCTTCAACAAGAGAAAGACCTCCTGGGTGTAAAACAGTGTTTGTTGGAGGATTACCAGAAAACGCAACGGAGGAAATTATTCAGGAAGTCTTTGAACAGTGTGGAGACATAACAGCAATTCGGAAAAGCAAGAAGAATTTTTGTCACATTCGTTTTGCAGAGGAGTTCATGGTTGATAAAGCCATTTACCTTTCTGGTACTTCACATTTTTTAATGGATTTTCCTTCCTTCTCATTTGTATTTTGTGATGCTAATGCTTGCTTGTTTTCTTAGCTTTTATCTCAGCAAGTCTTTCTTGAACTCAGTGGCTGTAGTATGGAGTGGCAAGGGGCAATTCTGTTATTTCTCTGTCTGCCAAGACTCATGCATGGTTTTGTATGTTACTTGCCCAGGAGCAATTTCCTTGCATCCCACAACAATGCAGCAGATCCTGAAATTCACTACAGAACAATCTTATTTTCGATTTACACCGGTTTATATAGTTCTGCTCACAGGTTGTGGAAAGAGGAGGGCACCGGGCCAGGAACTCTGCTGTTTTCCAGTGCCAATTTCTCTGATAGGCTGGCACTTTCACTGGCATATTTTTATAGATTTGCAGTGCAGCCTGAATAAAGTCTGTCTTTAAGCATGCATGTGTTCAGCTACTGCATGGGTTAGATTCTGAGCCCCATCTGTAGACTACGTCTGTTGCCTCCCAGGACAACGAGCGCTACAGAAACTCGTGTGTAAAATTTCAGAATCTCTTTATTTTCCAATATAGGAACAGCAAAACAAAAAACCAAACAAAAAACGCCTGCAACTCACAGAGGGGGGGAAAAAAAGAGAGAGAAAAAAAGAAAGAAGAAAAACAACTCTGCTTTCACAGATCAGGCTTCCACAACTGTCAGTGCCCTCTTAAGGTTACAGTCTCCCCCATTTGAGGATTGGCTTCCTAACTGAGTCCTTTTTCACCTTTCTGAGTTGGATCCTATGCCCTGTACATATTTGTCTCCACTCCACAGGATGGTTCATCTATCTTTCTGGGTCCTGGTAAGACTCAAAAGCGTTGGTTTGCCCCACAGGTGTAGTGTAACACTTTAAAACCATATGCAAGGTATTCTTAAATAAACAAGGTTCAGGGACTGCTCCTTGGCCTGGACAAGCTGACACACACTGGCTTACGTCCACCCACCCTTTGTAAGGTGACCTCAGAAGGAGCCACTGGAACCATCCACATTTGAGCCTGGGAAGCATCTAGCAATCCGGGATGCCTTGTTTGAGCTCCCACCCTGACCATCTTCTGTACAGCAGCAAGGACATAATGTCAGCATCCTGTAGTTGTCCATAGGATGCTTATGCAGCTAGAAACAAGTTGTCTCTCAAATCATCATCAACTATATCTCAAAATGAAAGAAAGAAATAAAAGAAACCATCTAAACTTTTGAAATATGTTGTCAGGAAAAACCTTGCTCCTTTGTTTCACAAAAGTTTTGATAGGGTTTGTGGGTTGTTCGTTTTTTGTTTTTTTCTAACTTGGTTGCTTGCTTTAAGTATCTGTTTGAAGAACTACAGAAAACAATGAGTTATATGGGGCCTATATAAAGATTTCTTTGAAATATTGCCATATTTTCAGGTTTCTTGCAGATCTCCATTCCAGTCTGTTTTTTCGTTCCTTTCTTTTTCATTTTTGCTTAATTTCTTCTTCCCTCCTCATTCTCTCTTCCCAATTTCCATCCTTCTTTTTCATTCACATTGCTTCCAAAATACAGTAGTTCATTGCAACAGATTACAGCCATCACAAACAATAGCACATTAACTAGCTTCCAGCTTCTGTCTGGGGACCCCATCGCCACAAGTAATGAAACAGAAGAGGGGCACACCAGATTCGGTAGAAGTTGGTATTACTGTATTATGATAAACTAAACAGTGGCAAGAAAGGGAGCAAAGAAAAGCTCCGGAATGTATAGGCTGCCATCCTGGGCCAGAGCCAGTGTCCCTCTAGCTCAGTTTCGTGCTTCTCAGCAGATGGCTGCACCCTTTGCTTCACTCCGAGTCAAGTTTTGTTTTAATTTCATTTGCCTCAAATCCTGAAAGACCAGATTTGATTATTAGAGGTAAGAAATTTCCTCATTCATAACACTCTAGAGTGCTCATTCAGAATAAGGGAAATGGAAGTGAAAGATTCCCTTCCTCATTCTTCCTCATTCTGAATTTTCTGCAAGTTTATTTCCAAGTTTCTGCTCCATCTTCCCTTTTTCTAATTCCTTTTGTCCCAGTCATGCTGTCTGCACTTCCTCTTACGTCTGTTCTGGAGCCTCCATCCCCATTTGTCTTTTCCTCCACACCTTTTATTTCTTCCAAAGTGTTGTGCCTGATGTCTCTGACCAGATCAGGTAAAGAAGCATGGAACTGGCAGTGAGGAGGAAGAACTGCAGGGGCAGTCTGTAGCCAAGTTTCACTTCATTTTACCAAGATGTCTGAGCTGTGCAGATGAAACAGGGAGCACGGACTGTTCCCCACCACCAGAGGGAGGTTAGGTACTAGGCAGGGGTATGTTTTATTTGTACTGAAATATTGAGGGGTTTTAATCAGTCTTTATTCCATTCCTGAACATAATGTATTCTGAAATGGTGAGAATAAAGCATATTGTTAAGGCATTTTATTTTCCCTGTAAGAGACAAAAGAGACATACAAATGGAATTTGTGGTTAATATAGTATATGTGTTATATTAGGGGGAAGCCATGCCTTTGATATCTGTGACATAAACATAATTTTGTCTACCTAATCAGTTTTATCTGTCTACCCCATCTTATCTCATCAAGCTTTGCATTTATCCTATGCTTATCACTAGAATTATGCAAGTGATTACAAAATCCATCAAGTAGTTTAATCACTGATTTTTTTTTTCCCCTTTGTATTCCCAAGTAAACATGTTTGAAAAGGGAGACTGGGATACGGGTAGAAGACTGTGATAAAAATTTTGACTTGAGGAAGGCTAGATTTTATTTATCCCTGAAAGTTTTATTTTGATGTCCCAAGAAAAAGACTTTCTAAAATTGTCATACCAGCCCCTGAGAAAGCTTTTTTCAAAAAAAAAAGTACTCCTGTGGCTGACAATCCAGTAACTCCTGCAAATAGTGTTGACCCTGTACTTGAAAATATGGGACAAACAGGTGGCTTGAGACAGACTTGTTTATACCTCAAAATCCCTTGTATGCATTTTTCTTGTGTTGATATTTTCCCTCATGAGTTTCCTTATAGTACCACGTACTTGTTTTATTTTAAGTTCTCTCTGATCATCATTAACACTCTGATCTAGATCCCCAGTTAGAGAGCAGATATTGTCTGGTCCCCAGTATAGCAACACTCAAAGGTAAGTCAAGCCATGGAGTTTTCACTAGACCTGTGATATGAAAATACTGTTTGATTTTAATTTAGTACCTTCATTAATTTTTTCCATTTCTCCTCCTTTAATGTGAGGATCTTGGCAAGTTCCCAAAGTCTTTTCCTCTGCCACTGTGTGCAAAACTGAAATTAAAAATGACAAGCGAGGTACAAAGTTAATGCTAGGTGAAGTCCTGTGCACAGAAATGGGTAAAAAAATTCATTGCCCATGCATGAAGGGGAGGCAGTGACAGGTGGTTCTCTCATACTTTCAAACACCCTCAAACATCAATAAGGAGAAATGGTAGTGGAAAAGACAGAGCCTTCCAGCTGCCTCATGACTCAAAGTTTCCAGCGCGGATGAGCACCGGAGGATCTCATCTACGAAATAGGACCTGCCAGTTGTGCCCCTTTCTACACAGTGTCTTCCTGGTTATCAGCCCATCAAGGAGTCTGTTCTTTACTGGCCAGGCCATTGGTCTTGTAGTTTCTGCAAAGCTACAAGAGTGTGCAAGAAGCCATCCCAAAGGCATTTGTTGCTTTTGTTAAGGGAAAGATGCCAAGTCCTGAGTGATCTGATCTGACTTGGAAGCTAGCCCTGCTCTGAGAGAGGGATTCGAGTAGGTGACATCCAAGGTCTCTTCTGACCCAGGTTATTCTAAGTTTCTGTGCTGGTGGAGACAACCTGTCTGCCTTACCACCTTCAGTCTTTAGAGAACATTTTTTCAGTGTGATTCATGGTCAGTTTCAAAAATCTGTTAATTTGGAGACACTTAAACTGGTTACCTAAAGGGAACCATTTGTCCAGTGCTGTGCATGGTACTGGATTTTGAACTGCAATGTACACCGTTCAAATTTTTTTTCCCCATTATCCCCATTTACTTCACAAATGAGGGCTGCTTTAATAGGACTCAGCTTTGCTGGTGCACACACAGTCTGCAGATGCACAGGCCATTTCATTAGTTCTTTATTCAGGTATTGTGAGGGACTTTGAAGTCCACAAGAGTTTTGCATTCTGCAGTGCTGTGTTTCTAACTCTGCCCTTACCTAGTGTGCTCCTGCCAATGGAGGCAAAAGATGGGGTAGAAGAGGAAGAGGCACTGTGTCTTCCTGGAAAGTACAGCCCAACTGGGAGATATAATTTTAGGTTCATGAGACTTGGCACCTTTGCAGTGTTCTCTACTTTGCTGATAATGCCGTTTTGGCACAGAGCAATCACTGTTTGAGGAATGCAGCTGGCATGTCAAACTGGCAGGGAGCAGTGATCAGGTTAGCTGCACCACTGACCCTTTTTGGCTGACTCCTTTGTGCCTACACCTCTGTGAATAAACCCACATAATTACGCCCTCATTAGTTCAGGGCCCAGCTCTGAAAGGTCACCCACACTCTTCTTCTGTTACGCCACACTAAACATGGTGTATCTGTAACTGTTCCCTTCAACACCTTGGGACTAGACCTACATACATGACCACAAAAAGCCTGCTGAGAGGCAAAGGGTGATGTTTACTCATCTGAGCCAGAGAAAGCAAAGGAAAGGAGGCTTTAAAGTAATACACAATCCTCTCCTTTGCCACTCTTGCAATATTTGTTAGGTTTCATGGCAGGTTTTGGTGCCTTTTGGTTTTGAAGGACCTCTGAAACATTTGGCTCGAGTTTTTCATCTCATTTTGGGCTCCTTGCTGGACAATGCCTCACTGGCAAGCTCCTTAGCTGAACTCCACAAGACATTTGAAAAGAAAATGTCAAATCATAAGGCACCCAGATTATTTTCTTTTTGAAGGGTCACTATATATATGGATTTTTAATGTGTTTGAAGCTATTGTCTTACATGTGCTGTAGTACAGACAGTCCCTTGTATTCATACAGGAGAGTATGCTTAGATACACATTTTTGCAAAGATGTCCCTAATCTACTACACAATTCTTAGCTTCGCTCTTCTGGAGGAGTTCAAAACTGAGTTTTAACTGTGGTGGTGAGGTGCTGAAGCTCTTTAAACCACAGACAAATCACAAGACTGAAAGGTAGGTTCTCTTGGATTGCTGTTCAAAAGCAGTAAACACCATTTTTCCTGACAATTTGAACAGGAGTTTCCTCTCCCTGGTTTCACAGTTGCTGTGCAGTTGTTAAAAAAGTGTGTGTTTCTGAAGAGCCTCGTAGGTGCCTGCTCAGCACAGAGTTCATCTCCGCAGCATCCCATCATTTGAGAAGTCTCTGCTGTTCTTCTGAGTCCACTGCAGGGGGTTGGCATGGAGAAATTAGAGTTATCCTGTGTAGACTGATTGATTATACCCACAACTGAAGGCTCTGTTTGCAACTTTCTACATAGTATTTTCTCACACTTTCTCTGAATTGGCACTTTAAAAGATAGACAAACTGCTCTGTTCGTATCTTTCAGCCTTGGAAATAAAACTTGGAAAAAGATAGGTGCTCAAGTGTAGTCACAAAAAGCTCCTTTATAGCTTTAGCATGATTTTTTTGTCCTCAGACAGCAGTCAAGGGTTTTAGTTCAGAGCAGGTCCCATTTGTACTGCTGTGTAGCCCCTGATTTAAACCTTTGCAGTCTGCTAAGTTTAGCGTATGATATGCTGACCAAGTTATGAATATGCAAAATATCCCTAAAGATGAAGCACAATGGATTTAGTTGTTTTTTCTGAAAGGGATCTTGCAATTGTCTAATAAATCTGTCCGTACCTTAAAAATTACTTTAAGGAATGATGAACTTAATTAATTTGTAGGTGGTTATATTTGCTGCTAGATTATTTTCACTGGGGAATTGGAAAATCATGGTTGCAACTGTGAAGTCTCAAAATTAGAAGTCTAGCATCAATATAGTTATGAAATCACCTTCTTTGTGGCACAGAAATTTATGTAGCATAATTTCCACATTCACCTGTAGTCACAGATTTTGTAAAATTCAGCCTTTCCCCATACTTCCAACGCATTTAGCAGGCTGGAGAAAAACATTGAACTGAATGTGATCTCAACATGATCAGGAGAAGAACAACTCTACATTCAGACCAAAACATGCTTTTTTAGTAATTTTTTTGTTTGCCTGGCCTTTGCACTTTTAAAATTTGTGGGCATCACACAGAAAAATTACATGTTTTGAGAGACTTCTGAAAAGGAATGTAGATTTTGTACCTTTGGGTTGACTCTTCAGTTCATCTATTATGTTGATAGCTGGTGCAGAAAATTGTGAAAAAAAAATGAGTGGTTGAATGTTTATCTTCTTGTGTAAATATGATGATTGATAGATCCTGCATAGATATGTGGGAATCTCCTAATGTACATTTTTACTTAGCTGCACTTGAAGAGTGGGGGGAAAAAAAGTAAGTAAAATTTAAGCAAATAAATCCTGCAACAGTTAGTTCTCTTTGTTGATTTCAGGTTACCGCATGAGATTAGGATCTAGCACAGACAAAAAGGATTCAGGTCGCCTCCATGTTGATTTTGCTCAGGCAAGAGATGACTTTTATGAATGGGAATGCAAACAAAGAATGCTGGCCAGAGAAGAACGCCACAGACGCAAAATGGAAGAAGACAGACTGCGCCCTCCTTCACCTCCGGCAATAATGCATTATTCTGAACACGAAGCTGCTTTGCTGGCTGAAAAATTGAAAGGTAAGCAGCATTTGCTACTTCTCATTTTATTATTCCTTGAATACAGGAGCCATACAGAAGACAGAGTGGGAGACCTGGTTTCTCTCCAATGTATTTCATTACTTGCCCTGTTAGCTTTGCCCCATTGAAATGGCTTTCTCTGACATTTCTATGCCAATGGTAATGATACTCATCCACCTGCTAGAAATGTATGACATCTGTCCATTTACCTATGCTTTAACAGCTAAAACAAAGCCTTCAAATACTACCTTGGAAATGCTCTCATAATAAGACTGCCCGTTGCAAGCATCCTTCTTCATATTAAAGGCCTGATTCTTAAAATATCTTTAATACTTGACATAATAAGTTACTACATCACATGCATGTGACTGTCCCTGGCATTTAAATTGCCCTCAAAGGCTGCGTTTTAACATGCCCCTCAGATGCAGTGGTACAACTTATCTCTGACACGTGCCATCCATTCTTTCATTCCCTCTTTAGGGATACAATTACTTGTGCAAGATAGTGTTGTGTTTTGGTATGTGTTTGCTTTCTTGTTTGTTTTTTTCTAGGTACACTTACTGATTTAATATTTTTCAAGAGTGCACTTTGAGGATTCTTCTTTAATAGTTAACATAGAAAGTAAGAAGCAAAGAAATAAAGTTATTCATGGAAATTTAAAAAAAAAAGTCAAGTAAACAACTCTTCACACCCTTTAGGGTTGTATTTGTTTTCATTAGGTGTTTAGCAATGTGTTTGGCATTCTTTCCCCCGTGATGTCCAAGCACTTTATTTCACTGTGTGCCAGGTCATAAGAAGCTGTGATTCTTGCCACTGTTTCAGAATTATCTAGATTAGACTTAGGCTATCTAGCTGTCATCACACTGATCTCTGTTCTAACTCTGAAACATGTTCGGGAGGCTGAAGAAGGACAGTGCAAAGTGTTTCCTCCTTGGAGCATGGAGCAGAGATGCACCCTACTGTCTCTTTGAGTACTGCACTGGTTACTGTTAGTTGTTACTGCTGCCTTGGTCTGTTATTAGTTTGGCTGACTGTCGTTCTCACCATATACACTCCTCTATTAAATAATTCATTAAGTAACTGGCAGATTGGTATAATAACCCAGGTGGATTGATAGGCCGGGAGAAAAGGGATAAAGAGGCCCTAATATAAGAATTTTTAATTCTTACTTAGCTTCCAATATGGTTTTAGATCCATCTGTTTTCAGTTGAATATTTTAGGAGTTAATCTTTTGTAGGGAAGTTTTTCTTTATGTAGTAAGGCCTACAGGTTTCCTGAACTAAGCCAGAAAATCCAAGAAGTCTGAGCAATTTCTTTCATATGGCTAGTCATTGCCTGGGGCAACTGAATGTGAGTTTTTGCAAGATGTTTAAGATGTCTATATTTAGAAAGGTTTTCTTTTTCATTCTGGGAAGCTTCTATACTTAATTAAAATCTATTCCAAGCATTTATATCTTTGGTTCTCCTGAGGGAAATTTGACCATTATGCACAAGTTCAATGTAGAGATATTTTGCCTTGTAGCGAGATTAATGGCACCAGCCATGAATCTTACAGATAGCTGGGGATGGAGAATGCAGAAAAGCCCCCTCTCTTCCCACTTGGCATGAGTTGTCTCCTGTTCTCGGTCCTGTAGAAAGAAGAAGTGGGGTTCAGTCATTCTACTGGTCTACTTTACCCTCCCTAAGGCATCATAGCCAGTATCTGTAAGGTAGTGAGTGGGGTTGAACATTATGGCCTCCCTTGGGTGACACGGATTCACTACATGAGCATTTTGTGACATCCTAAAAAAAAAAGAAGTAAAGCAACACTGGAGAAAATGCTTTAACTGTAGCAAAGGGCAGTTCATGTCATAGAATTATAGAATCATTACGGCCGGACAAGACCGCTAAGATCAAGTCCAACCATCATCATACATTCAAAATTTAAATGTGAATTTCAGTGAAGCTAACATATATATATATGTGTGTGTGTGTGTGTGTGTGTGTGTGTAAACATATATAGGTACACGTATATATGTGTACACACATACACACACAGAGGCATATATAAAACAGAGTCAAAAATCTCAGGTCTCTGAGATTTTCTCTCTCTATATCACCAGATTTGCACTGCTGCAAAAGTCTGGACAGTTCATCCCAAAGTAAAGAAGGACCACCATGCATCTGCACTTGGCAGGATTTACCTTGAAAGATTGATTTTTGAGCAGATGCTTTGCAGTTGTTTTCTTCAGGAAAGTCACGACCTTGCCATGGTACCCACTTCAAAAGGCTCCTGAGCTCTCTTGCCAGCTCATGAGACAGAGCTGCAGGTGCCCAACGTGCAGATTTCAGCTCCTGCAGTGCCTCCAGAAGTTCACAGAGCAACACTAGCTGAAAAGCAAGCCAAAATAGCTAAACATCTCTCGTCTCAAGATACTGCTTTGCAACCACGTATGTAGACAATTCGGTCTGAATCCAAGCTACTTTAGTTGTCAAAATAACCTTGGAAGTTCCTGACAACAAGGAAATCTGATGGTGGGCAGAGATGATGTAGGCTCATCAGCCACTCCCCTAATGTGGTCTAGATATCTACTGAGTCTATAACAGAGGTGGCAATATCTGTTTTCACCTTCTGCAAACTGAAGTATAAGACTAAGAAATCACTGTTTTTATGTACCAGACTTGGCTGGAAATTCTTGCCCTGGTGTTGTCAGCATATTCCTATTCATCTCGTGCTGAAGTCACTGGTAAAGCAGTAACTGTGGGTGAGAGAATATAGAGGAACTTCTGTGCCAGTTGGAAACAAAAGTTCATTGCAAAATTTTGGCCAGGTAGTCTCTATTGGTATGATGCTTCGTAGAACAAAAGAACCAGTTCCTCATAATACACTACCTTGTGACTAGGACTGGGAACTCAGTCCGTGCGAGACCTTGTACACCTGCAAAAGCATGAGGGTTTGTGATATGTTCTCCATCTCCTTCTCCATGTGGACTACCACAAACCTCTTCATATCTGCAAAGAACTCAGTTAGAACATTTAATTTATGCAGAAATTAGAAAACCCATCAAACTATGGACCAGTGCAATTTTTCACCACTTTCCAATTTATAGTGTGGCAAACACTGTCAGTTTATGTGTATGTCCGTTTCCTTTTCCTTCTTTTCCTTCTTCCTTTTTCCTTTATTTTTTAATCCATTAAGATCTTTTTGCAAATGAAGTCACTCATAACTCTCTCTCTGTTGACAATGTAGAATGAAGTGAGCTCCAGCATTCCAACTAGATGGGTAACATGAAGAACAACATGAGCTCCTTCTCATCTGTGTTTCCTTGAGGAAATACATCAATAAATTCATAGATATGAATTCTGGGAATCCAAGGTCATTTACAGTGAAGTGTAAATGTTATTTTCCTCCTTAAATAGCCTTTGAGAATAGACCCTGAGTTCTTGTTTTGACAAAACCAGGAAAATATTGCGTCTTCTGCTATTACATTACAAAAAGGTGACCTTCTTTTCTTCTGGCTCATTGCAGCATTTGTGTGTGTCTTTGAGATTTTAATTCCTCAGTGTTAAATCAGATGCATTATTACTGCACAGTGAAATGTGTCGCTAGATATTTAGATTCAAATTTGCATGCTCTGACATCTGTTTTCCTGGGTGCTTTATAAATAGTTGAATATTGTGGTGCCCAGAACATGACACAACTGGAGATAGGCTGAACCTTTTATCTTTCAGTGGAATGCTGCTCTGTCAGGTGCATTGGAACAAAACATTTTAATCTGTGTGCTTATGACATTTGCGTTTCAAAGCAGAATTTTGGACACTATGGTTTTCTTAATTCAAGCATATCTGTACCTAATGGTATCATCTTCAGCAATCACTTCTTGCAAATAAGCTCCTTAAAAATGCTACATCTGTGTTATTTGCTCCCAGTAGCTAAATAGTTCCATTATCTAACAAAGACATCTCTTTGTATCCGAATATCTGTTTTTAAAATATTTTGAGCAAAGGAGACATAAATATCTGTAAGTTATTTACAACACACTGGAATTTACCTCCCTTTTAAATGCAGTGTTTCTTTTTGCGCACAAAGAAGTTATTCATGTGGTTTTCCATTTAAGAAAAATATAATTTGAAAAATTGGGAAGCTGCTTCTTTGGCAGGCATTGTATTATACCCTGAAGAGAGCACAGATCGGAAATTTAAATAAATAGATGGCAGTTACAGTAGAATGAACTAACCAGGGCAAGATTCAGGTGACATCAAACCTGAGAATCTCGACTCTTGCACATCATTTGAAATATAAACAACATTTAATTTCTCAGGAAATAGGATATTTCACTGAGAAGAAAACCAGGCTGCTTTCATTATCATCCTGCACTTGAGAGTCAGACTTGTGGAGCACTGCAAAACTGGTGCAGTTTTACAGAGAGGCAAGTCTTACACAGAGAGGATCGAATTCAGTGCAGGGCTACGTCAGAAGGGGAGGCAAAGTGAGATCCTCTGAACAAATCCTGTGAATGCTGGGTTTAATTGCTGCTGAACGACTCCAGACCTTTTTTTAGCACAATCTTTTTTTATTGGTGGTATATCAGGACAGAGCCCTACAACAGACATGTTTCGTTGCTTTAGCATCAAATCTGTTCACTCACCCTTCCTGGTTTTAGATTATCATTTTCTCCTTCCTTCTTCCATATGTTGCTGACATCTGCTGTGACACAATACATCTGGCTCCAAGAGCCTCACACAGGGGCTGTGATCAGGCACAGTGCGAGGGCACTTTTGTCTGCTGGCAGAAGAGCATAAGGTGGGTTCAGATATCGGCAGCCTGGTAACCCAATTTCCTGGGCACCTCCCTCCCAAAAACTACAAGAAGTACGCTCACTGATCAGTGCATTGCTAAAAGTGTCCGCCCTCACCTAAGCTGTATTGTACCTATGCAGATTTTAAGGTTTTAATATAAACCCACTGGGTTAAATATACCACACTGCTAAATGACTCAAGTTAATTTCTACAAACTGGGAGATGGTAGCTCACTGATCTTAAAGTTTGTGCTGTGATTTTGAGAAATAGGGAGGAAACTCAATATCCTCATAATTACTTTTTATTGGAAATAGTGGCATCAGCAGGAGAAGATAATGGATTTCTGTGTCTCGCATGAAACACCTACCCCTGGAAGAATCATGTGTGATTTAATTTGAAAGAAAGAGTTTGATGATACAGGGGGAAAACAGTATGCTTTAATATATCTTTTAGAGAAAAATGTATGTGTATTTTTATCAAATCTGGTGTCAGCTAGTCATTTATTGCATAACTGAAAAAATTTCTTGGTTATAGCATACACTTAAGGTTATTTAAGAAATAGTAAGATGGATATTAATCATTATTTAAAAAAACTCTTTGGCAGTAAGAATTCTCACTTATTATGCAATGCCACTGGGTTAAAAATGTTATTAATCCCAGAAGTACCAGACTGATGTGTGTGTTGCATGGCACAATTATATAAGGAATCTGAGCAGGGGAAAAAAAAGAAGGTGAGGGTAGTAGACTGAAGTGTTGCATTTCTAGGTCAGTGGCAGGCAGTCTGTACAGGAGAAGCTCTTAAGCCAAGAGAAAAATAGGTTGTCATGTTGGCACCAGAAGTGGTTGTGTGCTGGGAAGCAAATTGTTCTGATGCACAGGGGAGCTGCTCTGAGTCTGCTTGTGAGAGAGGTTACTGAACCTTTCTCCTGACCTGATTCACCCACAGCAGTCACCTGCTGTGGTTCATTCTTTTTTGTATTGAATTCAGTCTCTGCAGTTTAGAAATCTTAGTTATAGCTATAATAAATTATCAAACCAGAAATCAGATTAACAGTAGCCTTGGCCGTACATCCTACCCTGGCTACAGTTACATGGAATGAAGAGGTTTGCGTTCTGAACTAAACTATGGCACCTTCATGTAATAGCTGAACTGGGCCCAGTTTGGCAAACTGGAAGTGGAGTGTGATCAGCCGAGTAGCTCTGTGCAGACCTGAAAGCAGTGTAACCTTGAGCAAAAAGGTAGTGCTGAGCAGATGGTGATGAGGCAGGGAACACATCTTCCCATGGCACTGCTACAACTGACAGAGGACAGGCTGTCAATCAGAGGCAAAATATCTGGCATATCCCACCGCTCTTGTCCCCTCACTGCATGCCCTGCAGCACAGTCAGTCTCGGTCCTTACTGGAGTACCTTCAAGAGGTGTTGGTTACCTGGATTTCTACTGGTCAGGGCATAACTTACCAGAACTTACAGAAGGACCAAAGAAAAATGAGATTTTTAATGCAACCCAAAACATATACAGACAGCAAAGGAGCTTTCTAGGTGTAGTCATTAGGGTGAAGAGCAACAGCTCTGTCTTTTCAGCATCTCCTTGCAAGCCTAGGAGGTTGCATTGAGGGAGTAAGATAAGGAACAAGAGATAGTGCTGACTCTGGACAACACCATGACCCATAGAACAGTATAAAAGGGTTGGTGTGATTTAGACAGGCTCCAAATCTTGTGTGAATTATCTGAGATAATTTTCAAACATCTGAGAAAGCCAAGAGTTGAAAATCTAGTAACAAGGCTAAAAGCAGCTGTAGCCCAGTGTTTGATCTCCTGGCTAGAAATCCAGCATACAATGTCACTCTTGAAATACAGAAATATAAAGTCATCTATATTTGAAATGTATCTATAAATGTAAAAATATTACTAATAGTGTTTGAATGCCTGACTTCAGAGTGATGGTTTACTCTATCTTCTTTCTAATGGCTAAGGTCTTAGACACCATCACCCAAGTTGTGAAAACACCTCATGGAAGTGCTTAACATTGAAAGATAAATACTCACGTTTCAGGTTACTCTGAGCTGAATTCTGCCCTGTGTTACACCAGGGAAAGTCCATAAGCTGAAAGTAAAACCTCTGTTTCCAACACCTTTTGCCAGTAAATCATTTTGTAACAGTTCTTGTCATACCTTTTTCAATTAAAATGTTTATTCCTTTTGGTTCTGCTTAGAGGTGGTCAAATTACAAGCAGAAAAATGCCAAATGTATGTCAACAATTATTCCCTTTTATCATAGGAACATCCCTGTTAACAATTTCCTGGGCAGCTCTGGGGATGCCTTTTCTTTTCTTTATATTTCATTTCATCTAAGTTGCGAGGTAGGATTTAAATGTCAAATATCTTTAGTTGATACAAGAGGACTTTGAAATACCTTATCTCTAGAGCCCTGTGAGTGGGTCTAGCAGCACCTGGAAATCTCTATCGTCAGACACCCAGCAAGCCATCCTCAACAGATGGGTAATCGTAAAATGACACAGCATCGTCACAGCTTTTGTTAGAACTGAACATCTGAGTGCAAGAACACACAGGTACACAAATGCTTGGTAGCTGTTCTGTGACAGGTGCATATGTGTAATGGTTGGGATTATTCTGACCAAATGTATACCTCTGTCCCAGAGATGTTTACATATGAGCAGGCCACCCCAGGCTCCCTTTGCAGCCAGTTGAGGGAAGCAGCCACTTCTGGGGCACAGTTCACCCCACCATTAAATAGACAACTAAAACAGGACTGATAAAGCCTACCTGATTTGCTTAATATATGCTGTACCTTGGAGAAGAAAAAAGAATTCTTTTATAGAATTTTTTTAAGAAATAATTTGCCATGTGTTCATTTTAAAAGAACAGTTACATATGGGAACATGTCTTATATAGAGGAATTTATTTCAAGAGTGTGTTTTTAAACAGTGTATAATTATGTGCATCCTACCATGAGGGAATAATTTTGAACAGAATTAGGAGTTTTGTTTTATTTTTTTTAATGAACGGCTGCAATCATAAGGCAGTTCCTTCATGCTCTGCTTAAATTAGATTCCGTTGCTGCATTTCTTCTACTGTTTATCTACTAACTGAAAAATAAATGAACAATCTGGTATAAAAATCTGATTTTCTAAGGGAACCTCTGATTGCTCAGAAAGGGTCACTGTATTCTGGATGAAGAAAATGAATTCATGGTGAGTTACCTTATGCCAGTCACTGAGCAGTGAACTCAAAAATACAGAAGTCAGAAATGAAGGTGAAATAAGGAAATTTTAAAACTGTAGAGAAAAGGTTTTAGTAACTAATGTGCTCCTGTTGTGCATATATTACCCTCTAGCATTTTTGAATGTGTCTTCTAATTATGTAATCAATGAAGATGTTTACCAATGAAAGGATTTTTTTCCTGCTAGTACAGAGCTGTGAATTAACTATAACAGTCCCACAGACATCTGCAGCTCCCTGGAAGTATAGTATGTTGAAAAAAGGTTTTCAGCATGTCCTTTTAAATGGGTAGGATCTATGTGACAGAAGGATGGCATGTTTACGAACATCCCTTACAGACACCTACTGTGCCTGATCGAAACAAAACAAGGGGAGGGGTGTTCTTATTTCATAGAAACTCTGCAGCAAAACAACACACAAATGTGTACTGGGGAGAGATTAATGCAGGAAAAAGGGCAAATTTTCTATTCAACTGGATTTCCTCATGCGTTTCTGTGAAACATTTTTGCTTAGTTCTGCACACTGTTTCTTCACAGACTGAGATGCACCTCTTTGGAGGTGCTTTTGTGGGTCATTTCTCTCAACTTTGTGGTTTATGCCTTGACCTAGATTGAATGGGATAATTCAGTCTAAATGGTACTATAGTATTGAGCGATAAATTATGATCTAGGTAATGATGTCTACAAGGTAAAAAGAGGAACATTCTGCTGTAGTTACTCTCTACTCACAGTCAGCCCCATGGTTGCTGTTAACAGACTGATACTGTCCACAGGGTGACCTGAATGTACAGACTATTGGAAATTGCATCCTAACATTGCCAGAAGCCATTACAGGTTATTCTTATTTACTACTGTAATTATAGTAAACATTTTGTTCCAGGGATGACTTCTTGTCTGTATTGGATACTTGACATCCATTTCCCATGCATTTCAGCAGTCTACAGATTTTTCCCAAGTTTTTTGGAGAGCCTTATCCTTGTGTTTTCTTGCAATGAAGAGGTTTTGCATGAGTATTGTTTAAATTTGAGGGTTCTGAGGCTTGTATTCAGCCAACCTCACTCATCAGAGCCACTTAATACATTCCTGCTACATATCTATCCAGCAAAGCTCAGAAGTGGAGTCTAATCCAAGGGAACAATACTGAATGAAAAGATGCTCATCTGACTCTTCCTCCCCATGGACAATTACTTAATGAATGATGATAATGAATCACATGGTAATGTTAAGTTACAACAGATACACCATTGTACACAGGGAGGGTGTTATGATGCTCTTATTTTGCAAATTTTTTGCAGGGATCTTGGATGAACATGCCTATTCAGCTGTGGCAAGCAAATCTTATTGCTGTTGCTGAAAGCATGTTTCAGTTAATTAGATGCTAAAGATCAGGCAATGTAGAAATCTCTTCTTCAGAAGCTGTGGGCACAGAGCATGTCAGTAGTTCTCTCTGTACTTTAGGCTCCTCACCTTTTTAGGGAAGCGATTACTGATTCAGAATAAAAGCCAAAATCATCACTTAAGAATTAGTATTTAATTATTTTTTGTACAAAGAAAGCAGAGTCTGACAAATTCTGTCCCATGTTTCTGTGTCCTGTAACACAGCTGGCTGGGTTTAGTGTTTTCCAATTTTTGTTTTAAGTGGCTGTTGGTTATAGCTATACTGCTTCTTCCCACCATAACCATATACCTTCTCCTATAGAAAGGTATAAATACAATCTAAAATGTATATAAATAAATATAACCAAAAAGGATTAGATGAAATGTTTAAAATGAGTTGTTGGGAAATGGAAGTTTTATAGAATAGAATCCTGGGGGGAAAAAAATGAGTTCCACAGGAAGATACTGTTGTAGTAACATTTTCTTCAAGTTTGGCCTAAATGGGACTTAAAAGGAAATGTTTCCTCTTAATCCTGATGAAGCCTGAAATGTAATAGATGGTGCACTAAGAGTCTTCTGAGGAAGCAGAGGGCACTGTCAGAGGAAAGAAGATTACTTGTGGAGGGAGCACACAAAATCTAGCCTTCAGTTTTGTCAATCTTTCTGCAGAGAAATATAATTTTTGTTACCCAAATGATAAACATGAAGCTGTAATCCAGATGTTTTCCTGGATTTATCTGGAATCCTTTAAGAAATATATATATAAATGAAAACATAGACAAATAGTACAAAACAAATAATACAAAACAAATGCAGGCACTTCATCTGTTCAAAGCAGTTCCTTGTAATTAATCAGTGTTTTGAGGAGGAATTGTTCAACCTCAACGTTGTTCATTAATTACGTTAACCTGTTGACAAAAGTATGGCTGAGCCCAAGCGCCAAGACTGAGCTTTCAGAGGAGCAGATTAACACAGACACATTTCATTTCCTCGGTGCGTCCAGTACCACAGAGGTCTCTTCACTCCTGCTCTAAGGTCATTCATATCACTGAATGGCTTAAGGGAGACATCGTGAAAGCAAGGACTCAGGCCACAGGGAAGCGAGGGACGGTGCCTTTAGTTGCGAGAAAGCTATTAAAAGAAGAAGACAAGTCCTGAAGGAAGATTTATGTAGTTTCACATGGCTGTATCAGCTTCTTACATCTGATAGAACAAAGGACACAAAAGTTGCCCAAAATGATATACTGCAAGCAGGATTTATGGTGATTTTAATGTGACATGGAGCAGAAAATGTGTTCTCAGCAGGATATTTATGCCTGCAATTTGAAACCTGTGCTTTGATTGTTCTAGATGATAGCAAGTTTTCAGAGGCCATCACAGTGCTGCTTACCTGGATTGAGCGAGGCGAGGTGAATCGTCGCTCTGCAAACCAGTTTTATTCGATGGTGCAGTCGGCCAACAGCCACGTCCGCCGGCTCATGAACGAAAAGGCGGCTCATGAGCAAGAAATGGAGCAAGCCAAGGAGAGTTTCAAAAATGCCTTAACAGGGATCCTCACTCAATGTAAGTAACTCCCATTTTGTCCAGTGTTGTTTGTAGTGATGGTGGTGGTGGTGGTAGTGGTTTTTTTATCATTTTGTTTGGGGGTAAGTAGTTGCAATGCAGTCATATTCTATTTCATATCCTATTCCATACTCTATGGCAATTTGGAGGATCAAGGACCATTCCTAAGAGCTTATTATTCAAGGTGAGCAAAGTTTCAGTAGTTGTTTTTTTTTTATTATTAGACAAAGACATGCTCTATGCATAATGTCTACTGTTGTGTAGACATAATGCTTTCAGAATGGACCAGACAGAGGCCTCACTGCTCTGAGAAAAGATCATGGGGTTTTTTGAGAGAAGGGATACGTAGCCTGTGCGTGGCAGCTAGTTAACTAGGTCAGTTACAGAATAGAGTGCAATTAGGTAATATTTTTATCCTGAGTTTAGGTAAAAGGCAGTAGGATCCAGCATACAGGCCACCCCCGCAGTAGAAGAATACGCTCTACTGTTGCTGGCATTGGGACTACTTAGCTGATACAATGCCAGTAATAATTTGGCAGATAAATTGTCTTAAATACCTACTGCTGGCAGCGATTTACTTTGTACAGAAATACAATCAATGAAGTTACCTTAATGAGGTTCCCTCATAAAACAATAATCGGGATACTTGAAAAGAAGTTTCCTTCAAAGTCAAGGGGGAGGAAGAGAAGAAAAGAGAGGTGAAAAGTATGAGAAGAAAGAAAGAAAGAGGGAAAAAAGGGAAAGGCAAGACAAAAAGAAGAAAAACAACTGATTTAGTTTTTACTGGTTTTTAATGTGCCAACTCATGGTTACTCATGCAAGAAGTGCTATGATACTCATAAGGTTGAATGCAATTGTTGCATTGTAATCTCTGAATCATACCCCTAATCCTTATACAAAAAAATAAGCCCTAAATGCTTTTCAGCAAAGTATTTCTGGTCCCTCAGTGGACATATCCTTCAAAAGTTAGGGCTGAAGGCATAAGCTTGGATGGACTTGCCTAGCTTAGGAGAAAAGCCCCTGAGGCTTCCTGCCTATTTGATGGTAAGCTCAGCATCTCAGAAGGCCAATTCACCCCAGGGCACATGTCCTTCTAATTTAGGACCTTAGATGCCTGAACTTAGGGAGAAAGATTCTGGGCCAAAGGCATTTGATTTCTGCGGACATCTGTTCTGTGAGTAAATTTTAAAGACAGCTAATTCCCTTGGTAATTTGCTAAGCAATATTATCTTCCATCTCAGCATCTAAAAGGCAGTGTGAGGCACAGAGATGCAGGCACCACGCATGGCATGCTGTTCAGTTCACACCAGGGCCTCTGTAGTTTTGTGTGCCACAGCCAGCTCTAGCATTCAGAAATGCCTTCTTCAGCGGCATTTAAAAAAATCCCCCATTGTCAGCAGGCTGAACTTTAGTTAAATCAGTCTAAATTAGCCCATTTGTCACCAACTGTTGTAGAACATCTGTCACTTTGGAAATAGAGATCCCTGTAGTTTCAGGTGGAAACTTGCAGTTTTGCCTATCTGTTTTGCTCTTGTAATGTGCTGAATGCTGAACTTACAAAACCAGAAATAGGTCTGGCTTCAAAACATGAGTTTCAGAGTCGCAGCAATGCCTGGAAGAAGAAAGTTTCTGACAGATCTGGCCTAGGAGGACAAGGTCAGCAAAAAAAACAGCCTCAGGGAAAGGTGTTACACATTGTGGATTATATAAGAACAAATTCTTCAAGCTTTCCAGATGTTCCCCATTGGTTATTTTATATACATCATAAACATTGGCCATTATTAGCATTAATGTGTCATTAAAATTCCTTGAAAACTTGATGCGAACAGATGGATGATATTTTTGCTGTACACATGTATATGCCTAAGATTGCTAAGCATGGAGACTGTGAAATGAGCTTCCCTTCTTCAAGGGAATTTGAATTGATCTGAGGAATGTTTTTCATGTGTCCTTTTTCATTGTTTTTCCACAGTCCAGCATAATTGGTTGCAATGTGTCAGTTGCTTTATGAGGAAAAATTTGTAAATACTAATTTCCAAAATAGGTGTGTGTGGTCTATTAAATTTTGCCGCATGACAAAAAAACCCACTTCTGCTGTTCTGCAGTAAGGATCCAAAAGTCTAGGGTAATGCTGCAGCTGTGTGGCCATCTGACATAAAAATTACAGTATTTTAAAAATATAATGTAGCATTCCTCTGTCATGAACTAGGTCAGATGTCCAACTTGGAGCTGGCCATTCTGAGATTTCTTTGCAGTTAGAAGAGAAAAATAAGAATCTCCAGGGAATGAGTCATCAAACTGACCTCATGGTGCTCTTCCAATGAAATGAATCATTCCTTGGATATGCCATTTTTTCTTTGCTGCCTGTAGAGGATTCAAAGAGGGCCTAGCTCTGAACCAGATGTCCAACTTTTTACATTCCTTGTCCATATTAGTGCCACTTACTGTGTATAGCCTTGATAAAGAAGGATGTAGCATAAGGGAAGAACGTGGTGTTAGATAAAAATGCCAGCATTGGAGCAACAAAAGTTATGAAGAGTGAAAAAGAAAAAAAATGGGCTTCAAGTACACTCATCTGGAACACATACATGCATCCACACACAGTGTCTGTGTGGGTCTAAGTAGAAAATGCTTTCTTATTAATGAGGATTAGTGTGGCCAGAACATTTCAGCTTACGGCCCGAGTACTGAAGAAGTACAGGTATTGAAATCCCTGCTACAAATTTGTGCCTGGAGGTATTTAGAAGATTACCAAGAGGATTACCCCTAAAAATTTGGGTCAAGTGTTCAGCACGTGAATTAATTACCTGACCAAGATACTTGTGCCAGGATGATCTGTGAAATAAAGTGTATTACTGCTGTCACACCACAAATTTACAGCACCTGATTTAAGTTCTTCAGGGAGTCTTAGCCTTGTTATGGTGCTTCTTCAGTTATTTAAGGGATAAAGAGAGAAAAATGTCCTCTTCCTTCCTTTTATTAGATTACTTAGTTTTTCTAGATTTGAACCTATGCTTCAAATACGGATTGTTTTCCAGGATTTTGGATAGGTCTGTATTTGCGATTTGATTTCTCAATTCTTCCACCATGCTTCCACGTCTTAGTGACACGTGACACTTCTCCTTGATTTCCTGTTCATCTCCTTTTCATTTCCTACCAAACCACCTTTTCAGCCTAAGGTTTACCAGTGTTCTCATGTTTAAGGAAAATGGAAGCCCTAGAGCCATCCATGTTGGGCTGTGGGTGGCTTTTGTACCACACCAAAGCTGCATTTCTCTCCTCTGACTTTCTTCTCCATGCACTGTAAACTTTGTCTACCTTTTATTGAGGTTTCAGACTATTTAGTGCGATGTCCCTTTACAACATTGTCTAAAGTACCTATAAGTGAATAAAAATCCAAAGTCCTGTATTCAAAAATTAATTTGAGATCTCAAGAGTCAGACACACAATGTGATGGAAGTGCCTCAATATACAAGTTAATGGATTACACACAGTGTAATGAAGAGAAGTGCCCCATGGCTGGGTACTAGGAGATTATGACACCTGCTTACTTGGTTGGTTTTGTCCATTTTACTAGCGAATGACTCTGCAGTGGACTTTGGAAACAGGCCCCCATCAGGGTCTATGAATCAGTGTCTTGTGTGCCTATGAAGGAATAGAGAAAGGGTGTTTTTTTTTTTGTCATGGAACCATCTGGCCACATTACTTCCTTGTCATAGAATCATAGAGTCAGTAAGTACAGTTGGACAAGACCAACAAGACCATCGAGTCTAACCTTTGAATGAACACCGCCATGCCAACTAAACCACAGCACTAGCTGCCATGTCGTCATTCCTTGAACACTTTCAGTGATTCTGACTCCCTGGGCAGCCTGTTCCAATGCTTAACTACCCTTTCAGGGAAAAAATTCTTCCTGATGTTCAACCTGAATGTGAACAAGGAGGAATGACTTTAAGATGAAAGAGGGTAGGTTTAGCTCAGATACTAGGAAGAAAATCTTTACAATGAGGACGGTGAGACACTGGCACAAGTTGTGCTAGAGAAGTTGTGGATGCCCCATCCCTGGAAGCTTTCAAGACCAGGTTGAATGGGGCTTTGAGCAGTGTGGTGCAGGGGAAGGTGTACCTGCTTATGGCTGGGAGTTTAAACTAGATGGTCTTTAAAGTCCCTTCCAAGCCAAACCATTCTATGATTCTGTGGATGATGAGATTATGCAGTTCATCTGCTTAGCTTGTTGCTAAATATCTTCAGCCCCTATTTGTGAAACAAGATATGAAGCTAGATACAACTTTGAGCTGATTCAGTAGGCCTGTCCGTTACGAACAATCAAAGGTTTGGAGAGAAGATTGTGTCATGTGCCCCTTTTTGGGAACCTCAGAATTCTTAGCTTGATTTTTCCCTCTGTTCCTACTGAAGGACTTCAGTGGTTTGTTTGACTACACTGACTTTTTGTCAGATAGCTGGTAGGTATCTGATATTAATTCTCTACCCATGCCCACCTCCCTCCTCCGCCCCCCCAAAAGAACCTGAAGTTAAATAATTCGGAAGGGAAAAACATTCTCAACACACTGAAGAAAATTCTCTTCTTTTGAGATTTCTTCATTTTCATTCTCTGATCTCCCTGGATATGATTTAATCTGTTTTAACATTATCAGTACCTTCACAGATAGAATCTGCAATTTTAATATTAAAAAAGTAAGAAAATGTTAAAAATCCTTTTTGAGCTTTCTTAAAAAAATGATTGACAGCAGTTTTGTTTTTCTCATTACAGGTTCACTTCAGACATTGCTCTCTTGCTTTAGAAAAGATAGAATTTACATTGATATGATGGTGATTACTAAAATCACGGTCTTATCTGATTTGCTTTAAATTTCATACTGCAGTCCTTTGTCCCAATAATCCTTCCACTTTTTAGTATGTTCTCACAGTACTAAAAACGATGCCAGTTTCATTACAGATATTGAAAGCATGCTGGTTAAAATTCTCCTAGCAGTCAGGCTTTTTATGTACAATCATGCTTTCTGAGTATTCTTTGAATTGCTCCGCATTAATAACAACTTTTAAAAGGATTTTCCTGCTCTTTGATTGTCCAGTTTTACAGTCTTTCTTTCACTTGCCAGTGACTAATTCAAAAATATGAGCTTACTTTATGTGCAATTTTTAGGTCATCATTAAGCTCTTTGTGGAAGAGATTGAGTCATATAATGTGTTTTTACATTGCAGCCCAGATCTCAGTTGGTGTCATAGAATGCCACTGTAATACAAATAAAAACACTAATCATTCATGTCATTAGTTGCCACTATTACTTTCTACCTTGATGCATTTAAAAAAAAAAATACAAAAAAACCCCACAAAATAACCTCCACAATCCACCCATGAGCTTTTGATTAGCTCATTTAGTTAGTGTGCTCTTGGGTTGTTTCTGTACTGATAATTTATCCAGTAAAGCTCAGCTGGGTATCTCTGTTCTTTCTCAGTGGTCCTTCCATTTTCTGTCACATGTACACATGTTCTCAAAAGCATCTCTATCCAGGATGCTGTGGCAGTGGCAGAGAATAAAGACTCCATTTATATTTTACCTTGCATTCTTTTAGTTTTTCCCCATTTTCTGGCAGTATAACTCTTTGTAGTTGCAGCTTGTAGTGTTTTCACGTAGCTTATTCCTTTGCATTTCATTGTCTTTGAATTTCTGCATTCCTTCCATTGTCTGTAACTTTCATTGCACCTAAAGTCAATACAAATCTTGATATTGATTTGTGTGGCCAGAATTTCAACAGAAACTCTTCTGTTATTTTAAAGACTTTTTTTAATGAGGGCCACTAAATATGCATGCTGTTTTATAGCAAAATAAAAACACTGCCTTCCAAGAGATTTTAGTCTAAGGCCTTATTTTGACAACTTATGACACTTGCCTGGAATCTGCAGATCTCCTAGGTGATGATGCAAGGATTCAAGGCAAAGAAGCATGTGCTTTAATCATATGGAAATCTGTGCTTGGTTTTGACATGCTTTGCTGAGTAGAGATGAAGGTAAGGGCCTGATGCTTCATGGAACAGAGCTACAAATATACTATGGAAATAAAGGATAAGGGAAGAGAGTATGACATTGGGGCAAGAAAGGAAAGATGGAGGTTTCACCCTAAAGGGTTCCTGAATTGGTTGTGCATATCATGTGGTGTGCACATCTAAAACTGTTTGGCCTGTTTATAAGTGACTGAATAAGCCTTGTAAATATGACTGATTGAAATACTTACTCCCTTCATTATGCATTAGTCGCACTTCATGTCAAATCCCTGGATTTGTCCCAAATGGTGTAGTTCATGACGATGACAGAGATTTTAAGGGGACAGGAAAAGAGTTTTGGAGAGGAATAGACTGTGTGGGAGAGAAAGATGGACACACACGGAATGAGGGAACAAAAATACCAAAGGAAAATGAGACTGGAGGCAGTGAACAAAGAGAGAAGAGGATAAGGCATGGCAGGCAAGGTAACGTAAGTTTTAGCAACAAATGGAGAAGTAAATATTCCCAATTAAGATGTGTCAGACAATTTTTTGTTTTGATTGCGAGAAGAGACTATGGCTGTTGAAACTTCCTCTTCTATCTCCCTATTCTTTTTCTTCAGTAAGAGAAACCATACTATGCCCCAAACAAACATAACCCTCCTGATCTCATAGGAACATTCTAATCTGCAAGATCCTGTGTAATTACTATTGAGAGAGTCTGTTCACTTAATGGAACCTGCCAGAGCTTGGGCACATTTATGATGTTCATTCTTCACAGAGTTCCCTTTGGGGTTCTCATTTTGGACAGACTGACCAAAATAGTTGTTCGTTCTTTTGCTGGTTTTAAATCTGAGGACTGAAAAGTCTACTTAACCATAAATAACAAAAAGAACAGCTAATGAAATGTGGTACATTATAATCTTGTCAAGCTGATGAAGAAAGCAGCATTCACTTAATCTTCCTTTGAGCTTGGGCAGGAAGGTTATGTGGGTTGGGGTTTTCCTTGGATTTTTATTTCTTGTTGTCCACATAAGGTCCATAACGTCCATTCTGTAATGTAAGATGGTGGCACTGAAAGAGCAGGTGCTATACATTTGCACCTGCCCTGCTGTGTTTCGTTGGTCTGATGTCAGGCTCCTGTTTGTTGAGAAATGACATGAAGGTGAAGTGGTCTTGTTGAGTCTGAGTGATTTATCACATGGCACAACGCCAGCTCTTGCAGTTACACCAAGCTGTCAGTTTCTTTGTCCACGTTTCAGAACCTAAAAGATTTTCAAAGCTTAAATTGTAGACAGATTTTCTAGCGATACCTTGCAGGGCAAACTGGGCTCTCTAATCAAATTGTATTTTCTTTTATTTCAAAGTTTAACAGTGTTCTTTTATTTCTAGAACTACTAATTGTGGATATACATACCGCATAGAAGTTACTGTGCAGATTTCAGTATAAATCCTGAAAATGGGGCATTTTTAATATCCCTATAATGCTCCTTCTTTCACTGTTCCTCACTGGGTTTCGTAGCTGAAAGAAGAAGAAAGGAAAACAATGGCTGCTGACACTGAAGTTTGATATTCTTAAAAAGCAAAGATTATAGCATGTGTTGTGGTATAAGTAGGTTTTTTTTATCCTTTGTCTATGTGGAAGAATCTTCTTACTGTATTATGAAAAAATATTTCTTCCTGCATCACTCAAGTATAGACCTCTGACATCACTCAGCCTCTTAATAACCCATGCAAGCACACTGACTGGGACCAGTCGGAGTCAGATGGAATAGGAAGGGAGATCAACCATCGACCAAGGCATACCTCCTCGTGGTCTCAAACGCTCTAGGCCTAGTCAAAGGGAAGTGTAGAAATAATTTAGGGAGAGGACATACTTTCTAGTAATCAGGTAGGTGAGACAGGGTAGATGGAAGAGGAAAACATCCTCCTTCCTCTGGTAAGTCTTGTAACTTCTCTCTGCTATGCTGACTCCTCTGCATCAGAATGTGCACAGAAAAGGTGAGACTGCTAGTGAAGGATGACGCCACTGACTCTGTCTGCAGGATTAAATTATGCTGAGCTAGGACAGGCTTGCCCATACTTTCAAATATAAGAAATAGTTGGTCTGGTCCACTTAGCATTTTCCCACACAATGCAGATATCGCTTAGAGTTTGATGCAGGCCAAGTAGTTTCCTAGAAAAGCATCTTTTTTGGAGAGATAGAAGGGTTGCTGCTGCAGGGACAACTCAGCATGTTGTGCCAGTGGGTTTCAGGGAGTAAGAATGGTCCCTGGCTGGTTTTGATCACTAGTACAGATGTAGTTGTTGGAAGCAGGGCAGGCTGAGGAATGGCATCCTTGCAAGCTGATTGCCCACATAGCAAAACAATTTGGGAGATAAATCATTGGAGGCAACGTTCTTTTGGTCTGTCTAAAAAGGTGGAATTTGGGGATATAATAGCAAAATCCAATCGTTTTCTCTTTTATCATGCTGTGTCTTAAGCACTGTGTCTTAAGAAACCTATTCGCATCCAGGCAGCATGCAGACCAAAAAGTAGGCTTCTCTAATGGAGCTGCACTGCAATTCACCTTCTTTTTGATACCCATGGATTTTTTGAAATTTTTTTTAAAAAAAACACAGCCAAGCACAAAACCTCAGCAAAACCAAAACCAAAGTGAAACAACTATACCATTTATTTGTGGCAGACAAGTTACTTTGCATAGCTGTCAAAATCTGTATCTTCGTTATAGAAATCTATAATGGCATTTGCTTACGTATCCAGCTGATGACCTGTGATATGCTTTACTTTAGTACCGATCCCTTGCACTATATGCAGTCTTCTCCAGAGAGATATTTCCAACTTTTATGTTTTCCTCTGCTAGTCAAAGGCAATCACATCTGTTTCTGCCTCTGTGACATGTGAATTGAGTAACAGGGAGGGGCTGCAGGTTTTCGACTGTAAATGTGAGAAAGGCAAATTCTTTTTTGAAAGTAAACAGTATAATAACCAAAAGACTGAGGGTTTGGCCCAAATTAATTAAAATAATGTATGTTTCATTACTCTGCAATCTGTCTACTGTTTCTCTTATTATTTACCTATGTGCAATTTTAGTCTTGGACTTAATGCTGAGTTCTGTTCAGTTCATTACCAAATGCCTTTCAGGAGTGTTGCCAAAAGTATTCTCTTCCCTATCCAAAACTGACCTGGAGACAGCATTGACTACAGCATGTAGCCTTGACTACTGTAATTCCTTGGTTTGCTGGGCTTGAAGCCAAATCGATTGGCATACTGCAGCTTAGTCAGAATTCAACAACAAGGCTTCTGACCCAAACCATGCCAACTTTATATCCTCCCCGTGCTGCGAATCTATATTTGAAAAGCATGTTATACATTTACTGTAACAGTTTCCTTTACACTGTAATTTTATGGGTGGAATTTTTCTTTTACCCTTCATGTCAACTGTCAAACTCTTATAGAATTTTTCTGAGCTAAATTGCCATATATTCTACTCTTATACTTAGAGTCATTTAGGGCAAAGGCCTTTTCATCCTGTGTCCCTAACTGGTGGAATTTGAAGTGAAATTATACATGAAATCTGATGATTTTATCTGTAAGAAAAGACTTTTTTTTTTATTTTATTTTAGCACATTATTTTTCATTTTCTATTTTGTTTCCTTTCTAAATTATGAATTATATATATTACATATACTATAAAATAATATGCATGGCAGCTTATAATGTAATAAGCAACGGAAAAATGGAGTACTTCTTTTCTCCTGAACCCAAGGATAAATTTCAGCTTTCACTCAATCATGTATTTAAAATAGCTTGCTTAATAAATGTAATGCAGGCTAAAAGGTTTTCTCTACCTCTTAATCTACAAATGAGGCTATGCTTTGGTTCTCATTTATTTCTATTATTTTTTTGTACTATAATTTTCAAATAACCTGTACAAAATATTGTCTTGCTCTGGAGATATTCTAGTTTTCCATTTAATACAATCTTCTATGCATCTTCTGCAGGCATTGTTTAAGGTACTTTTGTTGTCATTCCTCGGTTTTCTGGTTGCTTTTACATTTATTCTTGATAATGATACCTTATCCTGATAGCATCTTTTATGGCAGCAGAAACTGAGGTTTAAACTTTCTTTTAATATAGTTACTATGAGTTGGCACCTCTAACAAAGTGTATTGTAGTTGCACTTGCATATCACTCTAGGCTTAGTTGTTTGGATCCTTCTAGTTATTTATAACACAGCAGAAAAGCAATTAGATAATAATATTTTGTCTGAAACATGCCACATGAATTACCAGCCACAGAATAAGTCATTAGGAAAGCTGCAATTACTTACATCCTGTAAGTTATATTGATAGGAAAAACAATGACATTACGGACCCTTCTAGAACAATGTGTTTTTTTAAAATCCCAATTTAGTAAGGAAACAGCTTTGCATATGGTCAATGAAAATTTGATATAGCATAGAACTCACTAACAGATGTTTGACAATGAATATTTCATGTTGCTTAATAATTCTACTTACCAGTCGCAGTTGACAGTACAGTGCATCCTAGAGTTCAAGGTACCTTAGAGAGATAGATATGGCCTGTTATTTAGTTTTGGAAATTTCTTTCTGGGGATCAGGAAATAATCTGAAAACCATGGTCAGCAGTGAGACTGGGAACAACTGTTTCACTCAGATTCTGCAGATATCAGCCCAAAATCAGGCCTCTCTTTGGCCAAATCTTACCCAGACATAAAAAAAAAAAAATAGTTAACTGCAGAGTTTCTCAGATAGTATGAACCTCTCATGGCTTCCTCTTAGCGGTGAATCTGCCATCCTTCTGGGCTGTGTGCTGCTGGATCACTTATCCATACAAATTTGATCCTGTTCAGGGGTGGGTACTTTGCATCTTGTCTTCCAATTACCCAGGGCACAAGCCTTATGCCAGCTTTATGTTTCCTCAGTGTCTGTGGGCAAACAAATGAATCTTGGTGCAACATGAGCAAATATGAGCTAGCAGAATGGATTTATATAGAATTGCCATCTCATAGCATGTGAATGCAGGATTTTGATGCAGTACAAAAAGTTGTGAAGGCACTTTCCTGTACTGTCAAACCATGGCCTTGGCTGCTCTTTAGCTATAATGTAGTGCTTGGACACCTTTTGTGTTGGTTGGGCATTACCTGCAGGTGTTTGCAATACTTCACATCCTGGATAGCTGTGAATATTGAAATGGCTGTATATACATTGACACTCTCTTTGAATAGAATACTGGGATGTTGGTCTTCAATACATACTAATTGAGTATTCTCCTCTACATTTCTGCTTTTCATTACCCCTAGCTGCCTGTTTCATAGTTTCTTTAAATGCCTTGGTTTTTAGCATGTCATACTCATACTATCCTAACTCCTACGGCTTTTTTAATTCCTAAAAGTTAAGTAAGTGAAGGAGATGCTTCTTCTGTTCACTTTGTCTCCTGCAGTTATAGAAGAAAAATTCTTTGACATCTTCCTAGCTTGTGTTTCCATTGAGGAGAGTTTCTGAAATGATCAGATAATGACTTTTGATAAATCTTAGCACCTGTTCACATAATGGAAATTAAACACTTTAAAGTTCAAATGTTTTTCAAAATTTGGGTGATCTTATTAATACTTATTAGTGGAAAATGGCAAACCAGCCCTTCCTCATATTGTTGTGGATCTTTTCTACTTGAATTTCCACTTTCAAACTGAAAACAGATTGTTAATTAAGCAAAATTTTCTGAGCACCTGGGTCATCAACACAATGATAGTAATTATAATCTAGCTGCAGTTTCTATACACATAATAATGGAGTGCTTTTACGTTTTCATTCTTTTCAAATTAATCGAATAAATATACACAGCATAACTTCTGTGATGTATCCACTCTTCAGTCCAAGCAAATTCATCACATCTACCTTTGAAACTTGAATGGATTACAAATGGATCAGACCATCACAGTATTTTTGAGGCACTTTCTTTTGTAAAACTACACATACATATTAATTTGAAAGAAAATTAACTACATTTATGTTCTCTGACTTTAGAAGGTAAATCACCTCTGAAAGCAAAACTTCCATATGCGATTCAAAACATTGTAATCTTCCTGAATATTAAAGGAGCCAACAAAAGTGGTGAAAAAACCCAAGAATAGAATAAATGTTCTCCTATTTGAAAGAGTGAAGTTGATTTTTGGATCTAGAGGTGAAGGATACATAACTGCTGTTGTAGGTGAGCTCACCATTTTAGGAAGGATAGGTTGTTATGTGTAAGATTCTCTACATCTCTGACTTACAGGGAGAAAGCATTGATCAGCTTGATGAGGGACCAGATCAGAGGTCACTACAGTACTCCTGCCACCATTTTTCAATGAGAGGGGCAGGAGATGCTGCAAGCTGCAACTTTATAAAACAGGGGACATCTTTTCAAGACAGGAATCTAAAGAGATAAATACCCAAGAACCTTGTCAAAGAGTTGAAGCATTTTTCAGTTTTTCATAGTTTGGCACAAGTGCTCATTCAGGAGCACAGCCCAGGTCATTTGTAGTAAATCTGCATTCCTCGATGTTCCTTCAGTTAATTGTGCTGGGATCAAGGCAACTTACATCTTGGCCATTTTCAGGCAGGTCACTGTTGTGGAAGGACAATGTTACTTGTAACTGATGTGAAGAGAAAGAAAAGAGTGTTGAGAGTAAAGCTTTCTAAATTGAGATAACAAATGGCTTAATTGTCCTAGATAGTTGACCTAAATATTGATGTTTGGGTTCAGAACAAATTCATTAGAGTTGAAGGAAGGAAGCCCATTTCACATCTCTTCTTCATCTTATGCAAAAGATATGTGTCTGTTCACATATGTAACCATCCATAGGCCATGGACACAGGACAGAATGATCTACCACAGGTGAGCCCATTTATATTAAATAGAAGAGAAGGAGGAGCTACGGCCATACAATGCAATGTTAATGTATGGTTTAGCTCTTCCTTTCTGCTGGCAAATTCTCACTATAAGACAGTAACCCTTCAAAGCAGAGCCGGCTTGTCTTCATGCTTTCATTTGTACAGCCTACTCATCTGTACGCAGCTGCCGCAGGGAAACATGTCAGATTTATGTCTCCAGTGTTATTTCTATAGTTACACCCCTATAGCCACACATGCAAAGGCATGTGCCAACACAGGGAGTTGTAGCAGACATCAGGGGGAAGCAGCTGCATGCATGGTTTTGGCACACAGTTGCAAGTTGTGTAGACTAAAGTTATGGAGACAGACTTGAAGGGAGACATCTCCAACATTGATACAATGTAAGTACAAAAGACACATCATTGGATGGATATTGATGATGTTGTTTCAGTAATGACATCATCCATAGACTCCTAGTGTCTTTGCTTTGCTTCTCTATAGTGACCACAACATAAATTGCTTGTCTTGTTTGACTTCCTTGTTCACCAAAGTTGAGCAGATTGTCGCCGTTTTCAACGCTTCTACCAGACAAAAAGCTTGGGACCATTTCTCGAAAGCCCAGCGAAAGAACATAGACATTTGGCGAAAGCATTCTGAGGTTGGTGATTTTATTTTTACTTTCTATCCATCATCTCACAGCTGGATTGACACAGAACGAGTGTGATTGTAGCTGGACAGAGTGTATTTGGCAATATTTACAGCTACCACTTTAGCTGTTAATCAACTGGCCATTTACAGTCTCATCTACGGTATGAATTGCTCCCATTGCTCTCATTATGATAATAGTCATTAAATAACATTAAGAGAGAGAGCAATATGTTTTTATTTTTCATGCAAAATTTTGAAAATCATTGGAAGATTATGTTTACTATCTAAAATGATGAACTCAAGTAGTGAAATTAGGAACAATATTTTCAACTAAGGAGAGAATTAAGAATTATTCCTCAAAAAATATCTTTTTAGGAGTCATCGTGATCTCTTTTTAAAAGTATTCTATAGCACAGATTTTTTTTTCATTGTGTCATCATATGATCATTATAAGATGACTTTGATTGCAAATAAAATAGAAAATTTCTTTCCTAAATAATGACTTAAGCATATTAAGTCCAGAATTATGACATATCAGTTCCCATTTGTTTTATGTTTATCTTTAGAGAAATAGATACATCACTTGTATTAATTCTAAGTATTATGCTTGCAAAGAAGCCAGTATAAATGTAATCATATTACCACACAGAGTGCATGTGTGACTGTCATAAGCATAAACAGAGGAAATGGGTTTCTAACTCCTCTTGCTGAGAGTGGCAGCAAAGGAAGCACTAGCCCTCATCCTGTGTTTTGGTCATCCAGCTTTCGTTTTTAATTCAGTAATATACGCTATGAGCCTGTATTTTAAAAAGTAAGTACCGCTGTCTTTGTTTTCTTTCTTTCTTCTTCCTTTTTTTTTTTTTTTAATATGAGCAATTTGCATACACTTGGGTTTCCTTCATGTAGTACAGCTTGTTACTATCACAGTCCTCTAAATGATTTTTTCTCTGTCTCAGAATAAAAACTTTAGAAGGTAAGGTGCACTTATTTAATTATTTTGTAGTACACTTGTAAAATAAGTGTTGTACACTTAGTTTGAGAAACACTGAAGTGCTGTGATATAAATCATTTTAAGTGTCCATTAACTAATGCTAAATTACGGCTGAATACCAATGGCGCTAAATGTAACATCCACATGAATACCAAATGAATACTTTATTATCAGTGCTATTATGGTGAATACCAAATGACTTCAATAATGGGACACTTAAAATAACATGTTAGCATAATTTATTGGTACAAACTGTATTTTGCATTTTATTCACAAATATTTCATATATGTAGTGGATAAAGGCTTTGTTCTATTGAAAGTTGGAAAGTTGGGCGTTGATATTTGTCTTATCTTTTAGAGAAATATGAAAATATGATTTGCTAGTGCATTAATTATATTAAGACCATCCCTTCTTAAAATAACTTTCTGTAAAGGGATGTGGTATGTCATTCATTTACTGGTTTCTAAATATTTAATAAACTGAAATGTATAGGAGTTGCACTTTCCAGAAATGTTAATTCTCTACTCATTTTTTCAAACATTATTGCCTTTTGGTTTTTTAAGAAGAGGACAACTAAAACAATTCAAAACCATTTGAAGGCTCTGGCTAAACCAATATATTTTGGAATTGTCTGCTTTTCAGATATGAAATATGTTAGAAATATACCAAATGGTATCTGATTTAAATCATATTTCCTAACCATGATAGTATTTGCTGATTTATTTAATTACTTGATCAATTTCCCTTTTTTCTTAAATTTAGAAAAGTTTTGCTAGAAACCCAAACCCAAAGCAAAAATTCATACACACAGACATTCTCCATGGAAAATTATTGAGTTTGCTGATAATGCAGACATTGATGCATCAAGGACAGTTGTCCCCTAATGAGCAAGTAAATATAAGTGGATCTCTGCCCACTGAGAAGTATGCAGTAGTACTTCCTCAGGAAAAGGTTCAGGCAGCCTTTTCCAATAAGGAATTCAGAAATGGCTTGCCAGTTTCTTCCAGAGGTGCTTCTGATTTCACAAGACACTAGTTGACAACTTACCTTTTTAATCACTTTTTTTTTAAATTTGAAATTATTCTCCTCTAAAACACCCACTAATTAGCTTCCTTGTCTTTGCTGGGATTAACGAGCACAGATAGATTTTTCAGAATATTTGAGATCCACTGATGAACCAAGGAGACAGAGTAAGAGAAACGCCTTCCCTTTTTTCACGCAGTCCCTCTCTGACAGCTTATTGTTAATTGCACGGAGCAGTTGTCGGACTCCTCAATGCTGTCTCCTCCTTCCACGCGACTCCTCCTTGTTTCAAAGATTTCAAACCACCTCTTTGGGAATTAAGCTCTTTGTTGGCAGAAAAATTAGCTGTCTGCAGATGGACAAAGCCTACACTAATCACAGTGCAGCATCCCCATGTTACACCTGACAGGATTATTAGGACAAAATAGAGTCCTCTCAATCTTCTCAGTGCTGCCATTAAAAAGCCAGTTGCTACGCCCGCGCCAGCTTTTCTACCCAGAACAAAGACTGTCTAGACTTCTACAAAGCCTGCGTGCCTGCTGATTATTTTCCTAGCGACATGGGCAGGGGCTGCCTGCCTGCCCTTTCAGCAGTCACCCGGAGACCGAGCTGCCCATGCTGGCACTCATTTTGGATCAAGATGCAAAGATTTTCAGGACAGTGTTGCAGGACTGAGTGGTTTAAACCTGAGGCAATATGGGCATAGGGACAGAGGGTGAGGTTCCTTTGGCCAGCATTAGGCACCTACAATATAGAGTGCTCCATTTGCACTGGCTGCTCTCAGATCCCTCTGCCATCTCACTTCTGGGGTGTAGTTAATACGACTGTGTTTAATGGAGACACCTACATTTGGCCAAATGAGTCATACCCCAAGTGGCAGAGGGAAGCCAGAATTAGCTATACCTTAAGCAGGCTGACAATCTCTTTGTCAGTCTGCTTTATACACAATTTTAAGTATTATCCCTGCTGTTAAAGCATTCTCCTATGTTTAGCAGACCTAAAGATCACTCAACATGGAAAGTCACTTTCTCTCTTGTTTTTCCTGAGTATTACCTTTGATAAACTCAGTTCTTTCACAGGAAGAATTCCCTGTGCTTCTGTTGTTATAAATATTCATACACAAATAAATATGATTACAATGATAAATGATGTATAATTAAAATCAGAGCAGTATTAAAAACAGGTACTAAATAATATATAATGACTTTATTGAAGTTAGTACTGACAAAAGGTAATTTTGGGTTTTAGGAGCTCCGAAATGCACACAGTGAACAGCTCATGGGAATCCGCCGTGAAGAGGAGATGGAAATGTCTGATGATGACAGCGGTGACAATCCCACTAAAAAGCTGAGAGTAGATGATTCAGGTAAAGCCAAATCCCTCTATAACGTCAAGTGTATAGAAGTGTTGTTTCATTAAAAACAAACAACAACTTATATATGAGAAGTGACATGTTAATATCTGATTATATAAGACAGTATCTTTTTTTAAACCCTCATAAATTAGTTATTTGAATAATGCAAGCTGTCTCTAGGATGTATCTGTCACCTGCTGTGTCCTATAATGATGAAAGTTCGCCAGTTCTGCTCTGGGCTGGAAGTATTGTTTCTTTACTGCGCTCTGCAGTCTTGCATGACAGTACTTTGTTCCATGGTTGTAACCATGTCTTATTATGAGACCAGTTGAATATACACTTTGGTCACTATTCTACAAGCTTTACCCTTCTTTTCAACAAAGACATAACAGTCTCTAATGTCTCTAACAAATACACCATACCATTTTAGCTGTGGTTTTTTGGTTACATACTGCCCTTCTAAGGATACCTATTTCACATTATGGTACTGTGTTCTGAGTGAACAGACTTTATTAGATAGGTATCATGAATGAAAGAAGAAGGGTGCATGCAATGTGAATAAAGAAAAGCAACTTTTCCAGCTTTCTACAAATACACTGCTATCCAGGGTGGACACCAAGAGCTGGCTCAGAAGCTGCCTGTGTTACTAACTGATAACATGATCTGGATGAATGCTTTGCTCTGTTTCTTAGCGTTGGCTAATAAAACTGTGAGTAGCTGACAAGGGTTTGCTTGTTTAGACACTCACCTGCAGAAAGAAAATGTGCAGGAGCTGAAGCCAAAGCATGACTGGAAACTGCCCACCAGCAGTGAACTTTAAGGAAGTTAAAGAAGAAAGGAGTAACATGGAAAGAAACTGAGAGTCTCCATTAGGGTAATGCTAATCTAGTCTTTTCTAGTACAGTCACCATATTAGGAAAGGAAAGAATTTCATCCATTAAATGGTTTAAAGTCCTATTATACTGCTCGAAAAGTGTGGATTCAAGCTTACACAGAGAATAACTCTATGGCTCCTCCTGTGACAAGATTTTGTGTGAGGTCAGAAGTAAAGACCAAAGAAAGGAATTCATTCTAGCAAAGAATTTTTTACTGTGACATCTCTCTTAAGGGGAGATTTAATATTTTTCCTGGAAAAAAAATGCAACAATAAAACCTGTAAATGGCAGCCTTAGTTTTTGCTTGGCTATTTGTGTGGATTTGAATTTTCCAGACAACATTACCAGAGTGTTTGCAGCTGAGACAGTAGGTCACTGCAGACAAGGGAGTGCTAGCAATCAACGGTTTTTATGACTCTAATCGTTTTACCTTAACTGTGTCCACTCCTATGGAGGAAAGTCATTAGAATTAATAACAGAAAGGTAGAGCCAGAAATACATAGAGCCTGCATGCCATAAGATGAGCAACAATGTTTTGAACTGTCACATCTATCAATACAGCCAGGTTTAACATATCCGTGTTATGCTGGTCATTCTTTTTGTAACATCACAAATAGGAAAGTGTGTTTGGCTTTCTTCCATGAAAAAGGACATTTCATATCAAAAGTTTTGATATCTGAGATTTCTACAGCATTACATCCAAAATAATTTCGGTTTATTTGTAGTTACAGAGTGAACACTTGAGTCTCCTCTGCAGTAACACTGGCAAACCCAGTACTGTGTTGCATTCTAAATCAAAATTTAGCAGTAGGAATCCATTTGAGTGCTTTTCCATCATTGTTCATTGTACCACTCATCATCCTCTTGATCTCAGTGGAGCTGATCCATCCTACTGCATACGTAGTCATTCAGTTCTAAAATTAATGTTACAGCTTTCTTCTTTAAACACTACACTCTCAACTAAAGAAAGTGCATTTGGTTCTTTTGTCAATGAGAGTAGAGGGAACTTGGAGTTAAACCAAAAGAGTTATTTGGTATTAAACATTGACATATAAACCCCCATTTTTATTGGTAAATAAAAATAAACTGAAACACGGACTTTTTTTTTACTATTTTAAAAGTACAGAAAAGTGATTCTTCCTTCCTTTTTTTAGCATTTTTCTAAAATTGCTATTTGTGTTAGTGCATTTTCTTTTTCTTTTCTTTTTTTTTTTTTTCTCTCTTTTTGAGTATGTCATTCCAGAACTACCACTTTATCTCACTGGAGCGGCTATTTGTATTCACAGTAACCTCTGTTCTACAAAGAATGTCTTTTAAAGAGTCTTTTATCACAAAGAAGCAATTCCGCACAGTAAGAAAACATTGGCACTTTCTTTATTTTTAACCCCTTTTCTTATAACACTTTTCTAAATACTTAAACGTGGGAACAGCAAGACTTGAACACATAGAAGGTATTGTGCCTCTTCAATTTAAGTACAGCATGCACACATAAAGGTTTAAAACTCTAAATCTGAAAGTGGCTGAAGCAATGAGACATGATGAATTGATTTGGATGGGTCCAGAGCTCTGGACTGCCTGTTCTGCCATTCCAACAATGTTCTTGAGGACATTATTTTTCAGCCCGCCCTTCTTGACAGTGAGAACGAGACTTCAGGGAAGTTGTCATCGCCAAAGCTATAACAAGTAACAGAGATTCCCCCGGGTTTCAATACCTGTGTCAGGTCTTTTTTCACTGGTCCCTCTGGTTAAGTCACCCCTAGTACAAGAAGGCTTAATGAATTCAACAATTCAGAGTGGGTTCTAAGATCTCATTGAGTCTTGGTAAAATGTAGTTTCAGGAGTCTCCCAGCGTATTTTCTTCTGAGTGTCTCACATCTTCTCACAGATAGACTGGTTTGAATGAAAACTGTCCTTTAGGACATCTGAAGAGAAACCTATTCATCATCCTGAGAAAAAGAGGGTGAATTCCAGCTCCAACATTTGAAAACACAGTGCAACACTTCTAAGCCCCAAGGCTGTGAAAAAATACCTCAGTGCCTGATTGCTTATCCAGAGTTGCTGGACTTTGGGTTTCAGAGTGCTGTGGTTTAATCCAGCTGGCAACTGAGTATGACTCAGCTTGCTTGCTCAATCCTCCAGCCCAGTGGAATGGAGACGAGAATCAGAAAAAAGTAATAACTTGTGGGTTGAGATAAGAACAGGTTAATAATGGGACAAAATACAATGATAGTAATAGTAGCAGTCCTAGTAGTAGTAGTAGTAGTAGCAGTAGTAGCAGTAATGAAAAGCAGAGAGACATGAAAATAAAACCCAAGAGAAAGAAGTGATGCACAACACAGTTGCTCACCACCTGCTGACCAGTGCCCAGCCTGTCCCCCAGCAGCAATTTGCCCCTCCTGGCCAATTCCCTCCAGTTTATATATTGAGCATACCAGCAACTTTCTGATATGGAAAATCTCCTTGACTAATTTGAGTCGCTTATCTCCACCATGCTCTTTCCTGATTTCTTTTGCACCTCCTCACTGGCAGCGCATCAGAAACTGAAAAGTCCTTGGTTTAGAGTAAGCACTATTTGGCAGCAACTAAAATATCAGTGTGTTGTTGACATTATTCTCGTACTAAATCCAAAATATAGCACTGTGCCATCTACGAGGAAGATTAACTCTATCCCAGTTGAAACCAGGACACAAAGGAATGTTACAGGTAGCTGAGGCCTTACTACACAGTAAGATCTGGAGATTTGACACAGAAGATGAAAAAGCTATTATTAAGAATAGTTTGCATTTTTCTTCAAGTCATGGTAGATATTAGGTCATGCAAGAGCTCAAGTCGTAGCGCATATTAGAAATCTACTAATCGCGGTTTGTTTGGGAAGATGGTCTTGCAACAATGCAGAGCAGCTCAGTAGAGACTTGTTGCAAAGTGTGTCACTCCATTCTAGACTCAGATCCTCTTCTTTCACCTGCAAATTACGCTTCTCCTAGTTATTTATGAACTGGATTTACTGATATCAGTGACTGTGGCAGAGATGGAATGAAAACTGGGATCTCTAGTCTCCTAAACCTGTCTTCTATGCTCTAGTCCGCGTTGCAGAGCAGAGTCACTGCCTCCCACACAAAGACCTGCTAATCCGGATGTTTCACGGGTCATTCTCCCCAGGTTTAGTCAGTACCCTACTTTATCCTGTGCAAGTTGAATCATCAGTGGAAAGGAAGGCTTCACTACTTGTTGGTTTTGTTGGAGAGCATCTGAAACTGCTGCAAGGACACCCCAAAGAACTGTTTAGGGAATCCAATAAATAGGTTGAACTATTGTATGTGCCTCTTTTATAGGCAATCCTCCTGGTTTCACAGACTAAAGGTCATTTGAATTACAGGAAAACCTGGCACAAGGCTGACCTGAGACTCAGTGAATCTCACCTGTGGGACCAGCTATTACTTTAGAATCTTTTTGAATTTTTTTTTTTTTCCCCCAAAATTCATCCTTTGAATAGTGATTTTTCTGCAGTGTGGATTTTGGAGTTTGAAAGGGACAAGAGGATTGCTGAAGTAAAGCTGGAAGATTGCTAGAAAAAATAATAATTATGATTGGCAACTCAGTTAATATATTTTAATGTCAAGGCGCAGCTATTGAAGCATTAGCTCAAGGGAGAAAAAAGAGGTTCATTGCTAGAATCTAGAGGATATACAAAAGTCTTCAGAATGATCAGGATTTATGGATGCTTCTTCTCCCACCTACAGGCACTGGGAGAAAGGAACCACATGTAAAAGCCTCCAAAGTAATTTTAAGAATTAGTGAAGAAGTGTGTTGTAGAGAAGAACTGAAGTTTGGTTCATGCCTAGAAGGCACCTGTAATTTTACTGTAAGGGGGGTGAGTTAATCTTTTCCTTTTGCAGTTCACAGCAACATGCCATTAATTCTAGCAAATCCAACTTCAGCAAGAGACTGAGGCTGGCACTGCAGAAAAGAGCAAAATGCACTGTGCTTGCAGTGGGATGCAGGAAGGACGGTGGTGTGATTAAGACTTTTGACCAGGATCCCAGAGCTCTAGGCCAAATCCCTGCTCCACTACATGCCTCCTGCCTGGACTAATCAATGAACTTGTGTTATCTCAGTTCTCTACTATCGGATGGAGGCAATGATGTTTCCTTTCATTCAGTCACTGCCTGTTCTGTCCAAGTGAATAGTAAATTTCTTGGTACAGGACTTCATCCAGCTCAGCAGACTTGTGGCAGCCTACTCATTAGTCCCCTGAAGCATTTCACCACCATTGTATTACCCGTGATGAAATAGCTTAATAACATTTCCAGGACTGCACAAATAATAAATTGCAAGTTATGTCGTACAAATCCCATTTGAATGTGTTTAATTGGTGCTGCTTTGCAAGTTAGAAAGGACGTCTCCTATGGCATGATTTTCAAACATACCTAAAGTAGGTGCCAAATTTGAACATTGAAGCTCTTCTGTCTTGAATTAAATATCGAGCAGCCTGGTTCTTTAATGCTCTCCTGAACTGATCTGTCCTGTTTGCAGCATCAGCTAAGTCACTTGCTGTCAGAGACAGGCTGAATAGTGGACGGCCCATCTCAGAGAAGGCCTTGTGAAAGTCAGTATTTGAAAATCACAACCTGGTCCACATGGCGTAAAACAGGCTTTGGGATATTGTTTTTAAGTCTATTTTGAGGGTTGCAAGCCTAGCAAGTTTCCAAGGAAAGCCTGAAACAACACCAAAGTGATCTGTGTGATGCTTATTCATCTCTTCTCTGCAATTCAATCCTCTTCCTGCTTTCTCTAAGGCTTTTGTGTATGCAGTGATGCACATGTGAAATGAAAACTGTGTCTTATAGGTGGATTAAACTGGGAGGAAAGCTTCATATAGCTTGTTAAAACTTTGAATAGAAATTGCTGAGCCCCAGCTGTGTGGAGCTGAGTTCCCTTTTTTTTCTAACTTGACAAGCATCACAGCAGATCTCGTGTCAGATCTTCTTCCTCCTGATCCCAGGGATAGGGTATTTCTCCCTTCCTGTCTTGTAATTATAACCTTTTTGGTTTATGGGACCTTTTGTTTTAAGCAAAAGTCTGATGTTTTTCTTTTATTACCTCTCCATCTCATGTTTTTTTGTTGTCAGATTTTGTGAAATTGGTATTGGTGCTTAACAAACCCATAATTTGCCCATTTTCCTTTTAAACACTTACTGGTAAAGATAACATAAAATAACAGAATGAGTTTACTTTAGAAATTAATGGGCTAGCATAGCTTTTTTCCTCAGATAAATTGGTGCCATTTTCAAAGCCATCAGCTACTGGTGTCATAATCAGCCCTGTGATGACAAACATAGAAAGGCATATGAAGAGGAAAATAAACCCTGCTAACAGAAGCTACCAACCAGGTTTTAAAAACAATCTCAAAAAAAAAGAATGTATTTAAAATGTGAAGCTCTGAATTGTCACTGTACTGACACGATCCCCTCTTTGGCTAGAGAAGACAGCTGAACAACCCCTTTGAGCTCTGTGTGCAGAGTAACTTCCCTTCGAATGGAAATGCTGTGGACATAGCAGACAATCAGTTTTGCTCCCTGGGACCATCGGGGATGATCATTAGAAAGCAGCACAAGATGATTACTCCCTCTATGCTGAGGAAAGCCTGCTCTAGTGTCTTTCACAATATGCCAGTTCAGAGCTGCTCTTATCAGGCAGGCTCCAATTTTGTGCCATAAAATGCATTCCATTTTTCCCACAGCTTTTACAGAAATCGGCTGAAGTTCAGGAAGCATGTAGGCAAGGACATAATTTTATGCCCCTGGTTTTAAGTCCATTTGGCTCTGATAGTGCTTCTTGTGCAGCTGAATTTAACAGAAAAGTCTTGATGAATCAGGGCTCACTGTGGTTGCCCAGCCTGTCTTCCCTGGGGAATAAAACCAGCCCCAGGTACTGGACCAGTTCCTCTGGATCATGTACAACACACAGGCTCTGGAATGAAGGTCTGTGTGGGTCTTGCAGATGCATCAGTGAAGGGGTTAATCTAACTTCCAAATTTTAGAGGAAGCAGACACTTCAAAGGCATTTTCCTAATATGGGGTTTAGGAAGATATCCTGTTTACTACAAAACAAGTCTGTTGCGCTTTGATGCCTTTCAACTGCCAGAAATACTATTATCTAGATTACATTTTATCACGTTTTCTGGGTATTTCATACTGATAAGGTTTTATGCAGGATCATTACATATGAGAATAGATTTAATCCTGTTTTTAGTAAGCTTTAAGGACACTGAGGGATTATTTATGTAATAAGATGCAAAGTTGCTATGGAAAATGCTATAGCAACCTAACATCTTCACAAAACCAAGCAGGCACTTGTGACAGCAATCTAAATTTACATTTATTTTAGTGTTATTTTATTGACATTCTTAGTGTCTCATTTTGACAGCATGTTAAAATATGTTTTGCATTCATGCTAGAACAAAATTAACAGCATGTTGTTTGAATGAAGATGATGCTTATAATTCTTGGTGATAATTTTAGTGTATTTCATTTTGTGTAGATAGCATTAAAATAATAGTGAAAAGAACTTCAGGTGCATCCCATCTATTTGTACTAGAGAAAACAATGCACATTGAAAATAATATTTTACAAGTCAGTAAAAGCTAAACTGTTTTTATTTGCTTTATATCAGAATGAAAATATTTTTAAGAAAGAAATGATTTTGTTATTAGAATTTATTTCAAATCCTATGTATTTTATTATAACTTCCCCGGTTCAGGATACAGGCTATAATTTTTCATTAGGTTTCATAAAGCAGGGCATCATTTCTGTACATGTAAACTTACAGTTTGATAAGGGATTGCCCTACTTAAACGGGACTTTTGTAAAACATAGGATAAAAATACACATTGCCCCTTAGGAGGTTAAATAAAAAGGGAAAGAATAAACAAACACAAAGTGATGAAACAGTCTGAACTCTGTCCTCTGCTCATTGCAGTTAATAATGAAACTCGTATTGACTTCAGTGGGAGCAGAAGCAAGCTCTGTATATTGATTTTCTCCATCCCCCTCCATTAAGAATCCTGAAGTGCGGCTGTAACATTGTTGAAGTGGGATGTTGGCAGCAAAATCAATAAAAGACAATATTAGAACATATGCTGTTTTCAGCTTCCTCACAATCTGATATAGCTGGTATTAGCATTCTTCTCCAAATTACATTTCTTGCTTTCTATAGAGTGACCTTCCTTATAGTGCCCTCTCCAATACAAAATTTTTGTGCTTTTTCTTTCATATTTAGCCTACAAGAGAATGAGCCCTATTTATAACAGTGAAGATGGTTGATTCTGAACAGAGCACAAAGAACTGATTCCTTCAAGAGTGGCCTTAGCCTATACAGTATTTGTGACATCCAAGAACTCTCTGAAAGATCATTTCTATTAGTATTTAAACTAAGATCTTGATTTTAGGTTTTCTTAACCATGCTGCCCTTTACGCCTGGTTGTTTTTGGAAGCCTTTTTCACCCCAGCACATTAGAGAAGTTTGTGGATACTGCTTGAGGTAGAGATTTAGAATCCTTATCCATCGTTATATCCAAGAATCATCAGCCATTGCTCACGTCAGAAGAGATAATGATCGGAAAGCAGAGTATTTTCCAATATCAGTACAAGCTTCTAAGCTCATAATTGCAGGTTTGGGGAGTGTCATTATGTCATGAGACATGCAAAGCTGTCTGAAGCTTTCAAAGCATTAAAAGCTTCCTTTTCAAAACATGAAGCTTCTCCTTCCTTGTATGTCCAACTGACTGGCAGTCTGTGATGTGGTTGCGTGCCAGGAGTTAAAAACACATGCAGTAGAGTTTGTCCTTGAAGTTGGTGGCCACAGAAATCCCCAAAGTACTGCTAGTTAGTGGTGCCATTTTACTTTGATGACTAAATCTTAAATTCAGAGGAGCTTCATGACATCCTGCTCTTTTGTTTAGGCTTAAAGGTCGTCTCAAGAAAATAAGCTTCTTATTAATGACACATATCCATAGTACAGCATTTTTGTGACCCATGTATTGTAGGATTTTGTTCATTAAGTCGAAAGCTAAGTGGATTCAAAGCTGCTGGAGGTGATTGATCTTCTTTTAGTCATACTTGGGTTTAGATTCATGGCAGACAGAAGAGAAAACAAAGAACAGTCCTCTAGGATGTGAAATGACAGACTGAAGAACTAGATATCACACCGTTTTGTTCCAGTTCTCCAATTCGTTCCAGCATGTGAGTTGTCAAACACCAGCATAAAGAAAGATGTTTTGGTTTTTTGGTGGTGTTTTTTGATTTGGTTTTGTTTTGTTTTTAATTAGGAACTCTAATTGCCTTTTTTTATTGTTTGTTTGCCTTTCAATGGGCAAAATAGTTTTCAACCTTTTTTATTTATTCAGCCATCCAAATATTTGATGCATTGCACATTTCATCAGGTGACAGAATTGTGCAGGTGTGTCTTTACAGCATTTGTATCTGATGATTGCTGAGCTGCTTCTACAGCTGCCAAGTGCCTACCTCATATGTCATCCAGGTATCTCTCTGAAGATACTTGGGTGGTTGCTGGTTCAGAACACCAGTTTCTTCATTGTTTCTTTGTCATGTGTCAGATACAGGCTATCTTCCCTCTTAAATTTGTCTGAGCTCTGGAGACAAGTTAGTATTTTTAACAGTCAAGGAAGAGCATTATAAAAGCAATAACTCTCCCTATGTTGTTCTATCATGAGGTAGTCATCTGTCTCGTCATGTTTTCTTGAAGGATTTTGAGTTGTCTGTGCTCCTGGACCTTGATCCCACAAGCTACTCCCTGCTGGTTGGAATTTTTGCACTCATGTTCTGCTCAACACCCACAGACAAGAAGTCCTAAGTTGTGGCTTAGTCAGAAAGTCTGGTACAGAAAGTATTTCACACCTATGTCTTCAAAGTTTCACACTGTTTGCAAATTTCAATAAAATGTCTGTTTCTGAAAGGTTTGGAAGTACCCAACTAAGCTCTGTAGAGCCCTGTCATCTGCAAGTTTGCAACATGTTTTGTTTTTCAGAAGCTGAGAAAATTCCTACTAAACACGTTAAATTGTGGAAAAGCACAGTGGTCTCTATTTGCATATACTGAATATTCTGGAGGCAGAATGAAGTGGGGAAAAGGAGGTTTTGACTTGCAGATACAGCTCTTCTGAACACCCTTCCATTCACGTAAGGGATAAATAGCTCAAGAAGTGCTGTCTCTGAATGTCAGAGTCAAAAACTTAGAAGCTTCATGCCGTCATTTGCTTATGCCTTCTAAGGCATAAAGGGGGAAAAAGGTATTCTTGTATTTAAGATCCATTTTTATCTAAGGTGAAAGTTACTGAGCAAGTATTTCAGTATTATGCACAATTTTCAAAGAAAAATTAACTCAGTCCTCCAATCCAGTACAAGGTCAGAGAGATAGCTGGATAAATGCTCTCTTGCAATTTAAGGGGCAATAGAATTTTGTACAAAAGTGGTTAACCTCACATTTATAGAAAGCACTTTATGTTTATGAACAAAATCTGTCTATTATAAATCAGAACTATTCAAACTACAAGCCATTTAAAACACTTAGTCAGCCCTTTCTTCCCTAATGAATGTGACAAATTGAGGGATTCACGTGTACACTGTCAAGTTTGTTTCCAAGTAGCAATGACGTTTACTTCCTAAATCCTACAGATTATTTTTTTCGAGTTGTCATAGTGGTGCTGGGCCTGAATGCAATTCCTTGTTGAAATGCCAACAGCAGTGATGCAGCCATGTGTCTTGTAAATGCCAGCATTTATTGTTTAAGTCTGAGTAAAAATATAGCAAGCACTTTGACTCCTAAGAAGTAACCATCAGTGACATACCTGCAGAAAGGCTTACCTATATAAAATAATGCTTTAATATCTCAAATTATTTCTGTATCACATGTACACATGTACATGCAATCCATTTATCCAATATGTATAAGATGAACATAGCAAGTGAAACAGCATTCGTCAGCATCTCTTCTGCCATGCAGAATTCAAATGTCTGTACCCTCTGTTGCAAAGTACCATTAATACAAGCAGCATTTCTCATTACTAATGTGGGAAATGGTCATCAATGCCACTTGGTATCTCCCCAGTAACCAGCACTTTTCTTTTTTGAGTGAACATATTGCTTCACCCTTAAAACTAAATCTCCTCTGTCCATTTTTAGTGTTACAGGATTAGAGTAATTTTTAAATATTGATTAGAGGAAAAAGTCACTTCTTTGCTATCATCTTTAAAGCACAGTCTCTGTAAAAGTGTTGTAATAGTCCTATTTCTCAATTAGGAAAAAAAGTAGAACCACTGAAAGAGATTCAGTACTTGATTAATTTTAAGTGAGGCAACAGTTATCAATACACATGAAGTATCACAAAAATTCACCTCATCACAAGCCAAATACACTAATAAGCAGAAAAAGAATTCTACTGAACTTTTACTGAATTTTGAAAATATTTGAGAATTGCTACAATTTTTGATAAAACCTATAAAGGCCTGCTTCCTAACCAGCTCAACTAAAGTCCACCCATCACAGCTCTGTGCAGAGCCAACTCTTCTCTTTCCTGTCTCACCTTATACATATGCCAAGTCAGTTGGGCTTGGTACATATCACGGGTGGTGGTAGAAGAAGTGCAACCCAAAATGTGGAGTTAAAAAGGGACCTTTACTTTAAAGAAAAAACTGGTCTCAGTGGGGCAGATTAACTAGCAACTGTCAAAATATCATTTACAAGCTCTGTAGATTCTTGTTCTCCAAAGAGATGCTGTCAAGTAAAATAGACCTAAAATGTGTCAGGCTTTGATATTATTCTAATAAGGTGGTCTCTTCCAAATTCCAAGTATTCCTCTCAGTAATGTGATGTGACATTTTTGTAGGAAAAGTCCAAAACCTTTAGTGCTGCAATTTACCTGGGACTGGGTAACAGGGGACTGGAGAACGTACTGCAAAATAAGTATGAGCAAGGGAAACATCTGGAAATGTCAGGTAGATGGGAATTACAAATGAACAGCTAGATGGACTCATACATTTAGAGCTGAAGGAGGCGATGGTCTGAAGAGAACCAGGACAGAGGTAAAAGAGAGGAAGTTATAAAGAGAGGGGTAGAAAGATTGGCTTAAAGAGGGAAATTAGCCTTCCATCTTTGAAGCCCTTTAGAGAAAGCTGGATCATTGTTTTCTGCAGTCACAAGGTCCATATAAGTAATCCCAACCTGATCACTGGAGTAAATGATCACTTGCAAGACTGTAGTAAGTAATCTGCATCTTTATTCCTTGGACTAGCTAAAACAGCAAGATTAAATTGCCTTGCTAGTGTTTTTAATTAAAAGTCAGTTTGTGAGAGCAAGGTGAAATAGGAAGAGCTGATACTGATCCACATTCTAGAAAGTTTGCAAGCCGCTATTCCAGAAACTTAAAGGGGAGGTTTTCAGTTAATGATCTCTCTAGGGCTTTAAGTGAAATGTCAGACACCATGGGACTCATCATAGCACTGCAGGAATTGGTGGCACCGCTCTCTGGGGAATTTTTAGTCCACTGCAGAACCGGCATTTGCCTACAACTTTTTGTTATTAGTACCAGCTGGACAATAATAGGCCCTCCCTTTCCCTACACCTTCTGTATATTTGCAAAGAGATATGCTTCATTACACAAGAAATGATAAGCCTTTGTAAATTACTACTGAGTCACGTGTAGTAAACCTAGGAAAAAGCAGTGAAAGTCTTCTAAGCAGGAAGAAGTTTTGTAAAGTGAGAAAATCTCTCTGTGGAGAAACGCCCTGGTTTCTCAAATGTGACAGAGGTCTGTTTTGAATGAGATGGATAAAATTGCAGTTAAAAAATGATGTAACTTTTCATAGAAACATAGAGTCATAGAATCATAGAATGGCTTGTGTTGGAAGGGATCTGAAAGATCATCAAATTCCAGGCCCCCTGCTATGGGCAGGAACATCACTAGATCAGGGTGCTTAAGGGCCCATCCAGCCTGGCATTGAAGATTTCCAGGGATGGGTTATCCACAACTTCTCTGAGCAACCTATTCCAGTGCCTCACCACCCTCACAGTAAATAATTCCTTCCTGATATCTGTTTAGACCTCCTCTCAGTTTGAAGCCATTCTCCCTTGTCCTGTAACTACATGCCCTTTTAATAGTCACTCTCCATCTTTCTTACAGGCTTCCATTCTTTTTTCTGACAGCATCCTTCCAGTTACTACTTGTTTGCCAGCAAGTTTTATGTGAATAGGAAGCCTGAGAATAGTTCACATGAGTATTCAATTTGAACATCTGGTATAATCATGAATGTAACTGATATAATGAGTTTCTCTGCATTGAACATAGACTGCATGGTAAGGAAAGGACTTTGAAGCAACTGCACCTGAATGAAATGGGTTTTGTCAAAGAGTAAATCTCCCTCCCAGTGTGCAGGGCCTAACTCCCACAAACATTAATGACAATAAGCTCTCCTCATATAGGATAATTAGTGCCCTCAGAGTTTAAATTTTCAGGTACTGAGACGTTCAAATGAAGTGTGCCTAGCATTTGAAAATAATGTGGAAATTGCTTCATTGTTTGGTTACATTACGTCTGAAGGGGGAAAGAAGAAATTGTTCATGGCTAGGTTAGCTTGTAATTGCCCCAAATGATTTATTTTTATACCATTCTAATTCCAGTTTTAGAGTTTATTAAGGATAGTTAGCTCGGTGTTTTCAAGCTTTAATTAAAGGGTGTTTGTTTTTTAAAAAAAAAAGTCAAATGGCATAGTCTATTTCTGCAGAAACAAGAGAAAGCAAGTTGTTAAAGAATGTGGTATAGGAACAATGTTACTTTTATCTGCTAGTATCAGTCATAGTTCTGTGCACGCACCATAGCCATCTGAACACTATTTATGCTGGTGATCAGGTACTTAGAAACTGTCCATAAAGAAAAGAAAGTGTCCTCTGGGAACTCAAGGCAATGGATTAAAACCACTTTAGATATTGGATGACTCAGGTTCCTGACATTGTGGTAAAGTGGGCTGAGAAGATGCCTCAAAGTGTCCAAGGTCTACCTTAGTCTTACTTTTCCAGAGAGTTTCTTTGGAGATCCGATTGTAATCGCTTTCCCAGATGTCTTTGAGCTGTGCACAGAGCACATCTAACTAAAACCTGTTCTCAGAGTTTAGTTTTTATGGTGGAGTTTATGAAAGTCATGTGTGAGATCCATGGATCTATATCTGGGCAGTTACAGATGATAATGGCTTCAACTCATTCCACTAGGAGCTGGCAGCTACTGGAGAATACAGGTAGGGTCAGCTGTGACAGCTCATGCTGGAGATACAGGTTAACACTTCTCAAGTTGCTCACTGTGTCCCTCCACCTCAGAGGCCATTGAGCTTGCCATCTGCAGGGAGGACTGCCTTCATTCCTACCACCTCGCAGACCCAGCCTTCCTACACACCTAAAGGGCCATGGGTTACTGACTGGCATCCCCTCACACACACCCTGCCACCCAATGATCATAATGGGATCCTCAGACTCTAGCACAGAATTAAATTTCCTGTGGGCTGGAGCACTAAGTAGAGCTTTATAAGGTAAAAATGAATGAGGGTCCAGTGGTGCCATCTAGTTATAATCATAGAATTATAGAATGGTTTGGGTTGGAAGGGCAGGGATGCCACCCACTGTATCTCCGAAGACCATCCACACTATACTTCTGCAAAGACCATCTTCCTTACCAATGACAAATGCCATTATTGCATAACAATCTGTTTTCTACATCATTAAAACACATTTCATGCTGTTCCAGTTCCTCCAGAAACAATTTTCCTTACTGATTTTCCCCTGGTTGTACTGCTTCATAGTTTACCTATTTGAAAAAGAAGCAAGCTAGCTAGAGGCCAGGGATAAGTTCCATTGTTTGTATTTATAGCTGTGAACTTTGTGTCCTTATTTCTCTCCACTCACATTTGTTCAGTCCCTCAAACTGAAAACTCTTTGAAGAAGTATCTGCGTCATGCAAGATGGCTTTTTTTGACATTGAAAATGCTCTGTAATGGGAGTGTTGAAAAAAAATTACCATAACATCCTGTATTTTGACAGGTTTTGATGCTTTTCTGGTTGCTGTTATCAAAAGGAGCATTATTTTCAAGTCAGGAAATCAGGATAATGGCTTTGGTAGAACTCAGATGTCAAAAAGGTTGGGGAGTGTGCTCTTTCTTTGTTTTCATCCACCTCACTATATCAATACATGAGCTGAAGTTCAAAAACCATAAAAAATTCTGCTGAGGAGGTTAGACCAAAAGTCTGAAGGTAGGCAAACATTACAGAAGTTCTCAGTTTTAAGATCTATTTGTATACAAGTATAGAAGAATCCATAGGAAACAAAAACTATAGAAAAATTTCTGCTAGGAGGACCTACAGAAAGCCTGTACTCAGGCAGGTTTTCTGGTTTTAGTATTTGCTCATTTGTTTTTCAGATACTACTTTCAGATTTCTCCAGACTCTTGATAAAAGCTACTGCCTATGCTGTTCAATTCAGTGTGTCCCCAGTATGTGAATTAGCAGACTGTCATTATTGTTAACTCTAATGTTATTAGAGCATTATCTAATGAGAAGTACACAGTCCAAGTGTACATTAGTAGAATTGGTAAAAATTTTGAATTCTCCCTAATATCCTCAATGAATAGATACATGCAGAGATGTGGGGTGTTAACTTTATTTTCTGGCCACTATGGTCTGATGTGGGTCATAAAAGACTACCATTATCCTGTATCACCTGTGAAAGCTTACTCTATTTTGGCTCCAGTTGTTGTTATTATGTATTAGTTTAAATGTAGTCCCCCAGTAGCAGCTAAAAGTAAAAGGTACGGACCAGTACCAGTCAGAAAGAAAGCACTGTCCTAACTAACCAAGATAGATGCCCTAGAAAAATAAAGTTAATTGCTTGTTTCTTCTGAGATATCCTTTGGTGAGTGTGTCCTTAAACTTCAGTGGATTTCTCATCAGCCAGTCACTTCTTGTTTTAAAGAGGTTGTCATTTTGATTTGGATCTAGTCTGGGTCCGCTGAATGGAGTCTATCGTGTCACTGAGGCTGTTGCTAAACAGTATATAGCCCTTCTGCCTCAGCACAAAGAAATCAGATGAACCTCTTGGAAGTCTTTCAAATATCAATGTGAAGGTTTCCCCCACTTATATATGTCTCATCTTCCTTCAGCTGCTTCTCTGAGGCTGGCAGGTATCATTTTGCATCCCTCAGTGAAAACGCTGTAAAGTGAATATTGAGCTGTTTTCCAGCTGTGTTTGTTTAGGTAGGAATATTTTCTTCTACTTGCAGCACAGGCAGCTATTTGGGATTGTTGTCAGAGTTTTCTTTTGATATAACTTCTTTGTATATAGTTCTTCTGTAAATGCTTTCAGCATTCATTGTCTTTTTATCCTAAGATGTTTTTTAGCCTGCCTCAGAGAGGGATGTTGTAGATGAGTATCTGAACTACCAAACCTAAAAAGACTTGAGATGAGCAAACTTGGTTTTTCTTTTCAATTCAAACTACATTCATCAGCTTTGTCAATGAACTCTTCGCAAAAGTTTATGCAAAACTTGAAAAAACTTATTTTTTAAAATGCAGATTTCTTCCTCCCCAAAATTCTCCTCTATTTTTAATTTAATATTAAATTAAGTGCCTTTCTTTATATACTATATAATACATATAAATCAAATGTAATTAAAAATAAATCATAGTCGTTTTTTATATAACAGATATTTGCTTGGAATCAAAAGAGACATTGATCTGAATTCAGAATTATTTTAATCTTCATGCACAAAAATATAAATAGCTTAAACTTATGTTAGGTCAACACAAAGAATGTTTCTGATTTTGTTTAAAACAGTTACCCAGTGTTGAATAAGCTGGACAGCCTGGGGTCCATCAGATGTCTTTCTTTGACTTACTCTTCTTTTCTGCTAACCTTTTTGTCCACACATGTTAGGAATTGACTATTAGTACCTTTAAATTATATGTGTTTAATGTAATATCATTCATGGACTCTTATCTATAATTAATTAATTTAAAAGCCTCTGATAATTTAATATTCTGTTACACTGTTGCTATGTGTTGCATCTTCCTTATTTAAGGGTATATTTCTGTCTTGGACTATGTTGTTAATTGCTTACTGTGAATGGTTAAGAGAACCACCAAAGTATGTAATAATGTTGATAAGACATTGTATACCTTAGGGAATCCTGCCTAATATCACAAACTTACCTCTCCTGTAGTCTTATTCTTTCACTTTAGATTGTTTGGCATGTTTCCATTTTGTCTTAAAATAGAGTGTAACACAGCCTTTGTCTTTTGGTGTCTGCAAAAAATAGCAGGGCACCATTCTTGGACGGAACTTCTTGATAGTACTGCAATGTAATTATTGACATATAGGCTTTAATATGATACACTAAATATAATTTTTAAATAATGACAGGAAATAATGGCATTCAGAGGTGCTTCTCTGGAGTTTTTTAGCAGTAAAAAAGCTGTATTGTATTCCTGCAGGGAAAATGGATAGTTGCCGTCACTGTTTTTATGTATTGTGACTTCTTCCATTTGGAGTAGTTATTTTTTAAACTCTAATAGGTTCATCACCTACAGGTTACTTGCTTTTGTGAGACACTGTGGCCCTTTTCATTTCTCCTCTTTTGCTGCCCCAGTAGCAGACATCTCTTGCTGTGTGTAGCCCCACTTAATAGCCTGAACGCGCCTAGGAGAACAAAAAGGCAGAGGAGCTCTCCAGTTGGGCTATAGTGTGACCCAGAAAATAGTCAAGCAGCCTTTCTAGGTAGGATAGTCTGAACCTCAGCTGAATCTGGGTCACAACTGCATTTCAGGGGGGAAAAACACAGGCCTTAGGTCCTCCACTTGTACCACTGCTCTCAGAAGTTTTTTAAGAGCTGGAATAGATTATGGGGAATTACTGCTCCTGAGCTACTGTAAAAACTTGAGTACATCCATGATGGTCTTTATTCCTGTTCTCAGAGAGCAGAAAGGTGGGCAGTTTGTAGCTACAACTTAGCATTATATTAAAAAAAAAAGAAAAAGAAAAAAGTTTAAATTTTGTCAGAGTCTAATTGGTAGAAAAGAATACAAATGACAGAGTGATTTTTCACCAGGGCCTGTAATGACAGGACAAGGAGAAACAGTTATAAACTGACAGAGAGCAGGTTTAGGTTGGATATGAGGAAGAAATGTTTTAGGATGAGATTGGTGAGGCACTGCCACAGGTTGCTGAGGGAAGTTATGGATGCCCCATCCCTGAAAGTGTTCAAAGTCAGGTTGGATGGGAGTTCAAACAACTTGATCTGGTGAAAGGTGTCCCTACCCATAGCAAGATTATACTAAATCATCATTAGAGGTCCATTCCAACACAAACTATTTAATTTTTAATTTTTTTGTTAGATGTAGGTTTCTATTTTCTTGGCCTCTCTTTTTCTTTTTGTTTTTTTTTTACTCTCCTTTTATTATAGTTTGTTGGCTTTTACAAAAATAAAAAATAATTTAAAAAAATCATTCTTTTATTTGCCCATTGGACTCATCAGTGCAATTTCTTGAGGGTAAATTTTTTCATGGAAGGATGATTGCATGCTTTTCAGAGCAATTTAATTTGATATAACAATACTGTTACTGTTGCTAAATCTTCCAGAGTGATTCTGTAGAATATCCAAATTAAGTGCCGTAACCAATTCATGTCTGTATTTGAATAGTAGCTAACTGTACGTTATTTTGAATAATGCATTTGTACTATTTTAAAATTAGTAAAAATTGTCTGAGTTCAAGGGAGATTTGTCCTACCAAAGATAAAACATTTTTATTGTTAATGACATATTGTGACATTCTCTCTAAGTGCTGATATAATTTCACAAATGTGCTGACTCATGTTATCATGGGGAACAGGGGACTCTCTCTGTGGAAGGTCTAGTCAAGAGGCGCCTAACATTAAATGGACTCAATATATGATTTCCTGTAATTTGGAGTTTAACCGTATTCCTGTTGTAGGTGGGCAAGAAAGAATTCTGTGATACCAAGCCTGAAATCATTTAATCAGGAATGTAAATCAGTTATGTGCTTCAGTTACCAAATGTTGATAGAATTGGCTATAGTAGATTGTTGTTTTTTAATTACAGCTGCTCTGTAATGCTGTTGTATTACCAGGTTCCAAGAAGGAAAATAGTACAGTATGGCAGTTTGCATCGCCAAATGACCACTACCACTGCCAAGCATAAATACTACCAGGAGGGGGTTCTTTTGTAGGATGATAGCCACATCCCTAATTAATGAATGCCACCCTTCCCTATATGTATTTATGTTTGGATAATTTATTTAAATAATGTTCCTACTACATGCTTTATAGCCTTCTGCCTTTTGCTACACAAATTTTAGCCTATATTGCAGACTGTGCAAGTCATTTAGCAAATGTAATTTCCATCCCTGCATACTAATCGATTTCTTCACAAACACCTGCTATCAGTTATGATAATAAAAATGCCATTCTAAATTGAAAAGGGGCCAAATGGAGCTTCCTAAGGAAATTACTTAAGTGTCTTTCAATGCCTTTAATGTAGTAATGTTCTTGTAGTGCCAACACGTTTTTTCAGCATTTGCATTTTATATAATTTTACTCTATTACATTATATTTCTGTCTAAATGGTTCCTCATAACCATTGCTATGAAGTAGTTCATTGTGAGGCTTGGGAGAAACTTCTGTGTTTTCTTTTTCTTGGGACTAAATCCAGCAACTTTACATTGGGAAAATTCCTTAGTACAGACCTGATTGGAACATCTGGCCACTGCACTAGTAGAAATACTGAATGTATTCTGTATCAATTCCTATAACATCACTGGGAAAATGTTGTAAAGTTGGTTCGTGCCTTACCCTTGGACCACATGCCAGTTTCTTCCTAAAATATAAGCCTAAATTTAGCAGCCAGATTGCAAGTAGCATTTGAATTATCTAGGGTCACTTTATGGCTTCTTCCATCCCAGGAAATAACTTCCCAGCAACAGTCTTTGCCAGAACCTAATCATTTTCAGCTCTGCTGGGTCTTGTCTCAGCTCTGAAATGTCTCACTGGCTTTCAGCTGTATTGTCATCTCCCCAGACAATGTCCTTTGTATTATTTGTAAGGAAACAATCCATTTTACTGATTTCTTCACATTTTCATTTTCTCTTAGCTCTAGCCGCTCAAGCGTATGCACTAAAGGAAGAGAACGATAGTCTTCGATGGCAGCTGGATGCTTATAGGAATGAAGTGGAGCTCCTGAAACAGGAGAAAGGACAGCTCTTCCGAACAGAAGAAAGCCTTACGAAGGACCAGCAGCTGCAGTTCCTGCAGCAGACAATGCAAGGCATGCAACAGGTATTGCTAAGGAAGAGGAGAACGGCTCTTCTGTTTTAGGAAAGTGGTATCAAAGGGCTGTGCTGTAGTCAAGACTATTATTCTTTTCAGAGTCAAAAATCTTAGGTACTTTAGATGGGGAGAAGGGAGGAGGATTTGGGGGTATATTTAGGGATAGTCATTTTAGGAATTCACAAACTGTAAACCCACTGATCATTCAAGAAAACTCCTTATGCATTTGCTAATTAGGAGCAAATTACTCTGTTGCTCTCATCACTTAATCCAGTTGGCCCTAGTTTTGCACAAAAGTTAAAACGAGTTTGTCCAGTGTATCTTATTCAATGTTCTATGGTGTCTTCATTTGCATTCATCTGCGTCTTTTTTTCTGCTCTTGTTTGGAGATCACTGAGACATCTCCAGCTTGTCCAGACTACCCTCCCGCTAACTTGCAAATGGCTAGCAACAGAAGTGCTGTCTCTTGAGCTTTTATCATTTATGCTGACCCATGGATGTAACCTTTTCATTCAGCCAGTTTTTAAAGTGGTTTAGTGCAGCAAAAAAGCTTTTTCTCTGACACCAGTCAATGAGAAACTGCAATGTGTCCCTGCAGGGGCAAGGGGTGTCAGTTTATCATAAGTATTATCCCTTACTTGTTAGTGTGCTCCTGATGTTGTGCTTGAGCAAGTCTTGGCAAGCACATTCAGACTGTTCCCACTGCTTTGTCTGACACATGCACTAACACGCGAGCAGCTCTTAGTCAACATGCATGTGCATAGCAACTTCCCTGCCCAGGCACTTGTAGTCAGCTAATACATGACAAAACACAAGGGTGGTGGCTCACAACACTGGGTTATGCTCCCATCTGAAATGGGGCTTCTTGAAATGGCACTGCAGAGGTTAATTTTGCTTCCTTCATCTGTGTCCTGAAGCATTGCATGCACTCCTCTGTCACTCCCAGTTATTAGATTCCAGAAGGGGACAAGCTGTACCCACTTCTGACGGTACTAAGCTGCTTTTGTGTGACAAAACCCAGGATATTCGTTGGCATGTGAGCTGCTTGGGTTAGGAATTGCTTGGCTATCATGGTACCCATCGAATCCAGCAAGTCTGCAAATCCCAGCTAACACTAAATAGCAGAACACAGGACAACCCTACACATAGATTTGTATGAACATAAGCCCTTTTAAGCCTGAAGGGTTTTACCAATTTAGAATGATTTATTGTATGGTGGAATAATTCCGAACAAAATATTTTAAAAATAGAAAATAAGTAATTTATAATTCAGGAGTAAAATCTTTTCCAGACTTTGGAATTGAGTCAGAAATACTTGACTGTGTTATATTTCATTCTGGTGCTAAATCTCAATTAAAATTAGTGAAAAGTGGGCACAAAATACTACTAAATAAAAGTGTTAGAGCCCTAGCACTCATTTTGCATTATTATAATTTCTTACCTGAAGTCTTGGATGAAGGATAATCAAGTCTGTAGAATATAAAAAGATTTCTATTGAGCCTCAAGCAAATGCTAATAATGCAAATCAATAACAGAGAGTGACTGACTTATCTCTCTGTTCAGCTAGCCATGGACACTGTAGTCCCTTTTCCTCTGGGAGTTTCTATGTTCGTGACAGTTCTGCTGTGAGGTTCTCAGTTTTTCCAGTTTGCCATCTCAGGGTCAGACTTACTTACTCCCAATGGGATATAATTAGAGATGGCCCAAGGAGCTGGAGAAGACACTGCAGATAATCCAGTCTGACAATATGCTGAGGAGAGCAGCAACACAGAAGCACGGGAGGTGGAGTACAGAATATTTGGTGGGAAATTCTCAGTCAGTTAAGCAGCTGGATGATGGTTTTTGATTTCAATAATTAGCCATAGTCATGACATCCCATAACCTTTGTGATTTTCATGCAGTTCATGCATGAATATTTAGAAATAAAGCTTTGATTTAGGTAGACTCAGTTTTACCTCAGCTTGGTTTTGTAAATGTTGAGAGATGACAACCTTAGCTGAAATCCATCAGTATAGCAGGTGCTCGGCATCTATGGAAATCAGTCTCACTATGAAATATTAAATATATATCCGAGACTTGAGTATAAATAATTTAACAGGAAGACCTGTATTCCCTTTTATCCTTTTGTATATATTAAAATTAATTTCAGACAAGGTAAACTGAATGCCACTGAATTCCTGAACCCTTCATATATGTCAGTATTAGAAAATATATTTCTCCTTGTTCTTTTCTCTCCATTCTCCCACACTTTTTCATACACTTCTTCTAACTCTTAAAACTAGAGAACAAGTGATTTGAGCTGCAGCCTGAAAAGCAGATTTATCTGAGAAAAAGCAGATGAATTTTCAGAATAAAGACATTTTTTGGTAAAGGTATTTGGTGCCAAACAATAGCAAATAACACAACACCAGTGTATTTTTAATGTACTGGTACCATCTGGATGTTTTTCAGGATTCTTCCCTATATTTGCAGGACTGATGAAATGAATGTTTATCTTCTCTTCCATCACTCCCACTGATCCAAAGTAGCATCAGCAAAATCACACAGCTGTTCGCTTATGAAGTATACCTTATGGGCAGTAGTAGCAACCTCATTATTTACTGTGTCTAAAAAAAGAAAATCCTTTGGACTAATGACATTGAACTTACAGAGGTTTTAGTCAACTTCCTCCATAAAACTGTGTCACAGTTTAATTTCATACCCACTGTGAGATCTCAAACAAATGGAAATAATGTCGTGTATCCATGGTAACAAATGAGATACACTTTACCTGATTTTGAGATGGAAATTGAATTAACTTGTCACTGCTGCATAGGTGGTATTGTCTTCAATTTATTTCTATATGAGAACACACATACCAAGAAGATCACTTTTTGAATGGCTCTTTTCCAGCCATGTTTGGTATTCTCTAACAAAGTCTGTGATCACAAGAAAGGATGTTTTAGTTGTAACTATTTTTGCAACACTTCACAGCACAGCTGTAAGAATTTTTTTAATCTTGTCTCTCAGTCTGAAATATTTTACCAGATACATGACTATGGGTAATGCAGAAAATATCACCTAGTAGTGTTGCTTAATGCTTCCAATCATAAGGCTCAGTTTTCAGTGGGTATATAATTTCTCCAAATTGTAACCATTCAGTTTAGCATATTACATGTGGAATAGCAATCCAAATTATTTTGAAAAATATTCCCAACAAAATCTTTCAGCCATTCAAAGAACAAAGTGGGAGAAATATACCTTTATTATGTATTGTCCATCAAATATAATTCTTGAGGAAATGCACTTGCTACCTTTATGCTTTGAAACAAGGGCTCAGAATTTGACAGCAAGTCTCTATTGAATTAATGATGTGGTTTATAGATCCTTTATAAAATCTGTCTGAAATTGATAATGTTAGCAAGCCTTTGAAAAATGTCAGTTTGCCACATAGGAGATGACACTCATTAGCATATGTCCAAGTAAATTTTAGATTTTTACTGGTCTTCCAGGGTTTTCATGAGCCACTTCCATAGCACAGACATCAGTGCAATGTTTTAAGCCTCAAATTAGTCCGAAGTCTACAAAGCACACCTTTAGCATACCTCTCTTAATTTAACAAGTTAGCTCTACCGTTTTCATCAGGCTTAACTGGCAAAGGTATGGGGCTGTGCTAGTATAGCTGTACTGATTCCTGAGCTGGTATGTTTGCCAATAGACTGGTAATTCTGCATGGTGCTTTGTTGCATCATGTAAATGTATGATAATGTTCTTCCCTGTCATAACTCCCTGACCATAATGGGCTGAATTTAAGCTCCTGCAGGCAAGAGTGTCATCCAGAAATCCCCATTTAAATCATGCTTCCATCTATTCTATCTCTAAAAAATGTGCACAACTGCCTACAGTTCTGCTATTGCACATGCTGGGCTGTATCTGGGACATTTAAGAGGCATCTCATTGACCCCATCACCTAAGGGGCCTGATTCATTGGCTGAGCTTGGGATCATACTCCTAACACACAGTGACAGCACAAACTCCCCTTCGTTGTCGGTGATGCATTAAAGCCTAGCCACGGGGTTATTGTATGAGCAGGGGATGCACAGCAGCACCACTCTTAAAATTAGTGCTCGAGGTGGAAAGATAGAGCCAATGGAACCATCGTAGATGATAGGTGTAGGGCTGACATAAAGGCTGATACACTGCTGTGGGTGCCATCAGCTTGGTTATCTCAGCACATCTCAGCAGGAGACTAAACATACTCTGGCCCTGTTGATGACCCACAGGAATATCACTCTGATGCAGTGCGATGAAAATCCACTTTTGTCTTGTCTTCTTTTTTCTCCAGAAACAATTCTAGTTTCACTTGAATCTCAATGCAGATTGCAACACTCAGAAGCCAGGAACTGCCAGAACTATTGCCTGTGTGCATTTTGCTTTGTGTACCTCAGAGACCCTTCCCTGTTCAGTGCTGCAGGCAGAGAATACACAGTTAATCATCACCTATTCAATACCTTCCTGCCCTTGGTGTTCAATATGCAACTCAAGGTGTTTCTGCAAAGGCCACATTGCTCCTGACATTTCCTACCTACTGAGAACTAACTTTTGCAGTTTACTAATTATTTAGCATGTAAAATAAATAGCACACACACCTGAGACTTATACACCTTTTTTAAAGGGCTCTGATAAATGCCAAAGGACTAGCAATCATAAAACCACAGAATCATTTAGGTTGGAAAGGACCTTTAAGATCGTCAAGTCCAACCATTTACCCAGTACTGCCCAGTCCACCACTAAACCATGTACCAAAGCACCACATCTACACATCTTTTAAATATCTTCAGGGATGGTGACTCCATCACTTCCCTGGGCACCCTGTTCCAATGCTTGACAACCCTTTCAGTGGAAACATTTTTCCTAATGTCCAGCCTAAACCTCATTTCAGACTTTCAGTGTTCAGGGTAGGACATTTTGGTCTGTGATATGCCTCACTGTTTTCATTGGGAGAGTGGGAAGAGCTGCTGGAGCAAATTGCAGCACCCTCCTTATATGCACTACTCCCTCAAAGGAGGATGGTCAGGGTACAAACTTGGTGATGAGGACTGTGAGGTGCACACAGTTTCCACAGTGTCATCACGGGGAGACAGATTAGGATTCTTTTGTCAAAGATTCTTTTGTTTAAGTGAGATAGTACAAGAGTCATCTATCAGCTTTTTAAGCAAGACCGTGTACCCTAAAATACAGTAACTGTTCTACTCAAAAGCCAGAGGTAGCTAGTGTTGGCCTCACTATGCTGCCTTTGAAATGAATTGGATTTCTAACAGTCCCAGCCACTGGAGCCGAGCGAGCCCATTTTCAGATGTCCTCGTGGACCTAGCAGAATTTTTTTTCTACAAGAAAAGATGGCATTGCTCACGTCTGTCCTGCACTTTTTCGATAGCTTTTTCTCATACATGTAAAAGAATAACTGACTATTCCCGTGGTCCACACTCTTTCCATGGGAGCAGGGACAAAAAGCACGTTTCTGTGCAGAGGTTGCAACAGATAGTAGAGTAGGGCATCTTGAAGATTTTTTTCATCAATCTTTTAACCAATCTACTAGCTATTAAGTTCCAATAAGCCTCAGCTGGCATTAAGGTCTGCAGCTCTCAGATCCTTCACAGATGTTGTTAACAGTCACAGCCATTCCTTTCTGTCACATACAAACTTTCTGAAATGTCAGAAGTCACAGACACAGATGCTGTTGGCTGAAAATTGCTGAATTTGGTGCTGTGTAAGTGCCATGACCATTATAAGAACCATTTACCTTTAAGTATACAGGTTCTAGTAGCAATTTAGCACTGAAATTAACATCATTGTTGAATAGATAGAGCATGTTATGGCTATATTTATTAATATAGCCTAAGTGCAGAGGAGATTTGTAGTCTTTTTACTCCATCTACACCTTGCTTACCAAACATCTATTCAGCACATAACCCATACAATGTACTTGCACACAACTATAAACTGATTCTTCTCCAAATGCAGTTTTAAAGAAGAGTAAATATAGGAGATTAAAAATATATATATATATCTTGTATTTGTGTTTTACCTGCTCAATAAACAGGCCAGAATAAATAAGTTGGAGATCTTTTTAATTACTACTCTTGCAGAAATGGCCCTGGAGTAGTAATGGCAATGCTGATAACCTTATAGGGAATGGATACAAGTGCAAGGGACTGGACCCAATGTCCAGATGTTCACTTCCAGACCTGTCTCTTCTCTCACACAGTGGCTGATATTTGAAAACTGTATAAGAAATATCTCCCAGGAGAGAAAAATGTTCCCATAAGTCTTATCATTGTTCTCTTGTGCTTTTCAGGGCTTCGTACAGTACTGTCCATGTTTAAACTTGCAGAAAATACTTACTCTTTCTGATTATATTAACAAAAATAAACAAGAGCAGCTGGCAATTAAGTGCTATTTATTTACCCGATCTCAGACATGCCAAGTGGGTTCTATTCTCTGTTTAACAACCTTTCTTTATTGAAAGTAGTGTTTGACTTCCCACTTCTGTGACCACCACTTCAGTAATACTAGGGAAGTGTAATAAGGGCCCACAGAAACTTTAAGCACCTTATACCCAACAGCTTTTCTAGTGGTAAGGTGGAGGAGGGTAGCGTCTTTTTTCCTGCTAATGCTGGTAAAGCTAAACTGAGATTGGCAGGAAGAAAAAAACCCTTCAGAGAAAAAATAATTGGAGGCACGCATTTCACTTAAAATATGAAAGAAATCAACTAATATCTTCTTTAACATGCTTGTGTAGTCTAGTGGTGGTGAAAGCAAAATCTCATAAGTTTTACAGTCCAGTGATCTTACATGAATTTTTTAAAAGATCCTAAATACTAGCATTGGCTTGCTGATTAGAGTTTCCAAATGTGTTTGATGATATCAGTACTAGGAACTCTGTTTCCATTACTAGGAATTGTGTTTCAGTGGAAATTACACTGGGTAAATGGATTCTCTTCCATAATGTCATTTTTCTAATTAAATTTTTATTCTTCTTCAAAGCAAATAAAATATGTTTCTTGAATAGGAAATCAAAATTTAAAAGATCTAATGTTTTTTCTTGAGAAAAAGCATGTTATATCGTGCCCATTCGTAGTCACGTGAAAGAAGAGATGGGATCATACAGTTCAAGTGCTTTTAACTGGTGAGGAGGTGTCCAAGTACAGGTGAAAGGGTGAGGAAGATGAATGGATGACCATGTCCTCTTTTGACCGTGCATCATACCAGGTGCCTTGTAGGACAGATATGAGGGCAGAGGGAACATGATGCTCATATGAGATCAGCCTCTTTTCTTTGACCAGGATCAGAGAAAACGGTAACCTCACCTATCTGCTCACCGATTGCCAGTAAAGTCAAGGGCTATGTAATATTCCAATCATCTTATTCAGCAAAGGTAGCGGGGAGCTTTACTGGTGAGGTGGAATGGGCTTTGGTCAGTCTTCTGCCCTCCATGCGCCACCATCAAAATCAAAGACCTTGTGCAATTTGCTTTGAAAGACAACAGAGAGGGATCCATGATACTAGCACTAAGTGTTTATTAGTAAATTGGGAGAATTTAAATTCTGAGAGGAGGGATTAATTCTGTAAGGTTCCTAAGGACTTGGTCCTTTCCTCATTTGCTGCAAAAGTCTATGGCTGACTGAAGAAAACTTGTCTTTCTTGAGGGGCAAGAGATATACTTGAAAATTACTTGGCAGAAGAAGCCGTAGACTGTCTCAGGCCATTCATTGCACTATTCATGTTTTCCTTTTGTCTGCTGCCCAGCCCTTAACACTGCTTCTTGTAGTTGGTGTGCCTGAATTGCTATGCTTCATAGGAACAGAAGAGAGAGCCAATTTTCTGACATCTATTAGGTGTTCTCTAGAACCCTAGCCAAACTGAAGTCAGAAGGTACATCTAGATGTTGTGTATACCTCTGTTCAAAATAGGGGCATCTCTGCAGCTGTCTCAGTTTTGCTCAGGACCTTGTCTGGCTGTGATCTCTGTACCCCCAAGGATGGAGAGTCCACAGCTTCTCTGAGCCCTTGTTCAAGTGACTGACCATCCTCGCTGTGGAATGTGTTCTTATACGTAATAAAAATGTTTCAATTTTTGCTCAACCCTCATTCAAGAAAGGGCCAACTCCACCTTCTCTGTAACCTCCCTTTAGGTAGTCTCAATGTGTCTGTGCCCATCTGTCTGTTTTCTCATTTGGTGTATTTCTTAGGACGCAGGCCTGCTGCAACTGCTCTGAGTACTGTAAAGCTGTAGGACCTCTGCAGTCAACCTAATAGCAGGGGAAGGGAAGCAGGGCAAACATCTCCCTGAGTAAGCACTTGGACAGAGTTCTTTAGTGTCACCATACGCGCTCATCCATCAGGTGTGTGTCTAGCTTCCTGGCCCCCTCCAAGGCAGTTAACCTTTGAAGCTAACACGTTCAGCATGGTCTTTGCCTCTGGCCAAAGAGCCAAGAAAAATCACTTTGCAGGTGAATGCCCATCAAGCAGGAGCTTGAAACCATCCAGATAATGCCGTCCACCCAGCCAGGGACACAGCCAGTCCCTGAGAGGTGGGAGGGATGGGAAGCACTGCACTATAACACTATGTTTCTTTTTATCCCTTAAAAAAAATAAATCTACAATCATCCTCGTTATTTTAATAATGCCTTCCTGCAACGTGGCTGACTTCCTTGAGGGCTCATTTCTAAAGCTTCTTTGACTTGTCTTTCACGTTCTTCTGTTTCCTTGGTGATTTGTCGGGCCTCATCAGCGTCTTGTTACTAATGCATATTTGCTCAGCTGGGAAGTCACTTTCTCATTATTCAAGCCTGCCATGTGCTGGCCATTTGTGATATGAAATCTTGTCTGTCTTTCAAAAAGAGTAAAACATTCTTCCAGACAGTCCATCGGAGTAGTGGGAGAGGGACTTGTATTTTTATGTTGAAATTGGTTGGTTTCATTTTAATTCATTATTTCTTTTCCTTCTACCTAGGGAAGATTCTGAAAAGAAACATTTACCATCCTTCTCCTTTGTACTTGTGAACAGCTTCTAAAATTTTTGAAACACTTGTTTTCCTTTCTGATTTTTGTGCTTTGCCATTTGACAAACTCCTAACTTCTTTTTCTTTATATAAAATAATGTTAGAAAAGACAGAGCAAGGTTTTACTTAGGGAAAAAGCCAAAATATAATAAACCCTCAGAAACTGCTATTGTGAGTGCTTTAATTTTCAGGTAAACTCCGCAGTCATTTCAATGCCAGTGATTTCATACTTTTCAGATCTTTGATTCTAATGTAGTTTAGGGAAAAGGGCTTCACTTTTGCACACGTGAAAACTGCTTTTCAGGGTTACTGTTTTCTATGAATGCCTTGGTTTCATTGGGACTGAAAAAAAGTAGCCTTGATTGGGATACAGCTTGCCTATTGCAGATGTGTAAGTTTCACCTTTCTTATAGGCACCAAGTGAATCAGATGTCCCCTTTTTTCCTGTATAGGGATATATTTCCTATAGGTAGTAAGTGGAGAGTAATACAAGTATGCTGCTCCCACACATTATATTGATAGGAGAATTCAGTTTGCCTGAGTTCACTGTGTTTCTAAGATGATCACTCAACTCAGTTGGCTAAGTTAGGCTGTGTAAGACTTTGACTGATATACTAATTTCAGAAGAGTTTGCTGCAGATCATTTCTGGACACTCTGCAACTAGCCCATGAATGGGAGAGTCTGTCCCTCCTTCCTGTGGCTGAACAGGATGGGCTTGGTGAAACTGCCTGCACAACCTGTGATCAAAGTCAGTGCTCCCACCTCAGAGGTGTTCTTTTGTCTGCTCTTCTCTACTGCCCTTTCTTTAAGGTCTTTGTAACCTTTTCGTACTTCATTTCAAGGAGCTGTAGAGGAAACCATACACAAAATAACAGGGGCCAGACCATTCAGCAGTATAACTACAAAACTGGCGACTAATGCTGATTTTCTTTCTTCATTATTCTGTCAGCCTTACAGTATCATAAGTACAGCCTCAGGCCCTGTGGTTGCTTCTGATCTGCCTCCTATTTTTTTGGCGTGCAAAGTTGATGGTTTCATGCTGGAAATCATGCTTTCCTTCTGATATCCCTGTCTGTCCTACTAGGCTTGGGGTGTGACCACACTTCTAGATATGTTCATAATTTATATTCAAATGTACACTGCCTTGTGAGGAGCAATGAAGAACTGTGGGCAGGGAAGAGAAGAGGAAAGAAAAGGAGTATTTCATGGCAGCACAGTGGTGCACAACAGCAAGCTATTACTTTCGCTTTAGGGCTTCTCATATATTCTGAGGCAGTGTGTGTTGTTCAGTTGTTAGCATTCTTGGCCACGCTGGCACTGCATTGTACACAGCCCAAGTAATTCAGCTGGCTTCAATAATGCCATCTATATTTAATGTTTCAGAAGCTGTGAAGATTGGTTTAAGATGGTAATTTTCTGTCTGCACTTTTGAGATCTACGCAATATGGGTGGTACTTATCTGTCTCTGGCAGAGATTCAGCATTGGAGGTGGGAATGTGTGAAGAAAAAACCAAAATAAAACATGCACCCTCTTCCCCACTCCCCCAAATGAAATTAGCTAACCACTTATTATGTACAGAGAGGATTTGGTCCTCATGAATGAAGGAAGCTTAACATGGGAGAGTGATATTTACCATTTCTACACAGAGCAGTTCCAGGGTTGCCACTGGAAACAAGTACTTACTTTTTTTTTTGGGGGGGTGGGGTCTAAAATGCATTGATTGATCTCTGGAGAGACAACCAGGAGGTTATTTTTTTCTGCTTTTCATGTCCTCTCTGGAAATATTAGTAAGAGGATATTAGTGATGTCTACCAGTCTGATCTGGTCCTACACAGCTTCATCTCTTAGGGTCAACCTGGCAGCCATGATGACAAATGCTTTTGGTTGCATGTGGACCACATGAGCTTCCAGACTGGTACTGGTGGAGCTCTAGTCTCTTCAGATGTCTCTCTCCAGGGTCATCAGAGCTGCAATGACACTGTGACATGGTTTTCTGCTTCCTGACTTGGATTTTGGCTCAGAAAAAAGACACTTGCACAACTTGAAGGGCACCCTTAGAGACCCAAAGAATTGCACACTGAGGGCATGGAAGAAAACAGAAGAATGAGCCAGGTATTTCCTGGATGTGTGACAATGAAATCACTCCTTTGCCTGGTGAAATTGGGGAACTACTGTCTGAATGCTATAGCTGTGTCACAAAGCTGGGGATATCAAGGCTTAAAGAAAATGGCCACAGACATGAGACAAGATGGAAAGAAGCTTGTATGGCTGTGGTGGATTAGGTGTGTGGCTAGATGGGCAAGGGGGAAACTGGAAGAAAGGCTGGGGGAGATGGCAAAGTCAGTGGAACAGTATCAGACGGCACAATCATCAAAAGCAAGACTATTTGGTTATTTTGACTAATTGTGGTATATACTTGCAAGCAATCTGAAGGGTAGAAGAATTACCTATAGGATCAATTTTTAATAAGCACATATATATGAGAAACAAAGTAATTTTAAATAATTAATACCATCATCTTGGCATCATTCATTTTAATCTTTATGGAGAGGCTGTCTGTTTATGAGCAGGCATGACAGCAGTCCCTGTTATGAAACTTGTCTTATTCCTGCCAGTGTAAGATCCTCTTCCCATTTGCTTCTAACTTTGTGTTTGTGCTGAAATTTTTCAGGCTGTTCATCTGTCCTAGGCTGATACTTTTTTTCAGTTGAATCTATTTCTTCATTTTCCAGAATTAGGCTAGAAGAGAAAAATATGCTGTTTGGCATGTATGACTCTTGTGTTACAACTTCTTGGTGGCAGCATCAACTACTCAGGAAAAAGAAACATTCTAACCTGACGCATGCAAAATTAGCAGGTTTTGCAGCTTTTAGAGATAAATATGAGGGAAAGAAAGTTAAACCCCTAAGGGATGGCTACAAATTTTAAATAATTTTGTCATCGTTGAGGGTTGGATGGGAAAGTCCTAGTTTTGTGAATGAAAAACCCTATGTATGATTAGGAATATGGTACCTTAGGTACAGATACTCTGCTTTCCACCCCTGTGAAAATAGGACACATTTAGTGTCTTCGAAAGTATGAGCACACATAGTAAGCCTTCAGTAGTTGACAGTTTAACCACTAAGACTGCAGAAAGGTTTTATCTCATATCAAGCACTTTGTAGTAATACTGCAATGAGAATGCACTCTTTTACCCCAGGGAAACTGAGCATGTTGGATATTTTCCTGGAATTCCTGTTCCCCGCTGGTCCAGGGCCAAGTACAAAGATGTAGAGCATTACATCTCTCTCTCTCCATGCTCTCGGTGTCTTCCACACCAATTGCTCCCATGCTCAGACAGTTTTGGAAAAATTGCCCTAAACACAAAGCAGGAAAAGTCAGGATCAAAGGAAGAGGTATATAATTAGACTAAATCACAGTGGGAGATCACAGTGGGAGATGTGAAAATAAAACAGTGTAAATTTGTGAGCTGTTCTGCGATATGTAAAACATGGCCATGAAAGAACCCTGAGATGGGGGTAAGTATGGTGGGGAAGGAAATTGCAGTTCAGTTGTGCAGCAAGTTCAATCCATAAGTCACAGTTGGTTTCCCCTTTGTAACAAACTTTCAGTAGTGAAAAGGCTATTCAGAGTCACAATAGACTGAAAACTCACTTGGGATCTTCCAGACGGGAGTTTATATTGTTTAGAACCATGGCCTCTAGGGTTTCTCCCAGAAGCTGAAGCAAAAGTCTCTAAACCACGATGAAGGTAGAGTCTGGGCACATTGGTGAGACATAACTGCTTAGAGCAGACTCTGAAATGGGGGCAAAGGCTCCTTTCTCATAACAACCCTTGCCGTGTTCAGGTGTGTAAGGTCAAACAGGTTGAAGCTGCAAAGGACAGGACATTTCACCAGTTGCTACTAGGTAACACATCTGCTTCTCAAATCTCAGATGTTTCAGCTAGTGAGCCTTGAAAGGGCTTATTCTATCTGTCTAGTGTTGTGTTCTCTGCTTCTCTTCTGAGGACTGGAGTCCATTCTTTCTAAATTGTAGACAACTGCTAGAAATATCCTAGGTGAAACTTAATGGTCTGTTGAAACGTGAGTTGACATGGGGTGACTAAATAGGGTTACTGAGCAAGTTTGCAGATGACACAAAACTGGGAGAAGCTGTTGATTCCCTTGATGGCAGGGAGGTCCTGCAGAGACCTTGACAAATTAGAGGACTGGACAATCACCGACAATATGAAGTTCAACACGAGAAAATGCTGGATTCTGCACCGGGGATGGGACAACCCTGGAGGTACAGGTAGACTGGGGAATGAGATGCTGGAAAGCAGCGCCATGGAAAGGGACCTGGGGGTCCTGGTCAGTGGCAGGCTGAACATGAGTCAGCAGTGCCCTGGCAGCCGGGAGGACCAACCGTGTCCCGGGGGGCATCAGGCACAGCATCGCCAGCTGATCAAAGGAGGGGATTGTCCTGCTTTGCTCTGCGCTGGGGCAGCGTCGCCTGGAATATTGTGTGCAGTTTTGAGTACCACAATATAATAAAGATATTAAGCTCTGAGAGTGTCCGGAGGAGGGCAACAAAGATGGTGAAGGGCCTTGAGGGGAAGCCATGTGAGGAGCAGCTGAGGGCACTTGGTCTGTTCAGCATGAGTGAGAGGAGGCTGAGGGGAGACATCATTGCAGTCTACAGCTTCCTTGTGTGGGGAAGAGGAGGGGCAGGCACTGATCTCTTCTCTGCAATGACCAGTGACAGGACTTGAGGGACTGGCCTAAAGTTGTGTCAGGGGAGATTTAGGTTGGTGTCTCTGTAAAAGGAACTAAGATGTCTGTCAAGGAAAGCAAGGAACACTTCTGGACTAGGAAGGAGTCCTCTTCCCAAAAACCACCACAACCTTTGAAATTAAGAGACTTTAGCCAGAAAATTTATAGAAAAAGGATAACAGTCCTTTACTACAAATATTTGTATGTATAACCAAAACCAGAACAGGACAAACAGCAACACCATAACCAAAACTTTCAAACAAATCAAATCCTATCTCTGCCCTTTCAGTGCAGTTCTGTTTACAGACAGCAGGAGATGATGCCACACCTTATTAGGCAGCGGCAGCGGTGACTTACAGGCTCTGGCGAGGCAAAGATAGCAACCAGGCAGAGGTGCTGGCTCCAAAACTCACATGGGAATGGTGGCCACAGGGTGGGACAAAGCCTCTCCTGTGGGCAGTGTAAGGACCCTCTCCTACTGTCCTTTGTCCGAAAGCATTGGAGGGGGGGTTATCAACTCCCCTGCAGATGGCATCGGCCCCTCAAAGAGTCTGCAGCAAACCCAGGTGGCGGTGACCCCTCCCCCAGAAGAGCAGCACAGGGTGCATGGAGTTGGGGGTCGAGCCAGGAAATGGAAACCCCCTCCTAATGCTTTCACCAGCCCAGCAAACAATGGCTGGCACCCAAAGCAGCCAGAGGAGGGAAGTGTGGCAAACTCCAGGAAACCTCCCCACCTCCCCCCAATCCTCTCTGCAGCCATCATGTTAGAATGCAAAGCTATCAGCCATCCCTTTGTTGAGCCTTTAGGCAGTTAGCTGGCTCTGGGAGCAGGTAGTGGGGAGTTGGCCTTCAATAAGCCATCCCATCCTGTCCTCCAACTCCCAAACCACAGTGCTGGTAAGGGACAGAAAAAAAAATAATTCCATGAATGATTTTGAAACTGTAACAGCTGGATATTAGAAAAAGGTTCTTCAGCCAACGGTTGGTTGGGCACTGGAACAGGCTCCCCAGGAAGTGGTCACAGCACCAAGTTTTCCAGAGTGTGATGTGACTCTTGGGGATGGTCCTGAGCAGGGCCAGGAGTTGGATTTGACGATCCTTTTGGGTCCCTTCCAAGTTGGCGTGTCCTATGATTCTGTGGTTCTGTAATTCTGTAAATGGTCCATCTCAGGACCTGTATAAGTATCAGTGTGACACCTATGACAGCATACACAGATTCAGTGTATCATTTGAAAATGTAGGAATTAGTACCTGGCAGGCAAGATGAACACATCCCTGGTCAAGAAATGCCAAAGTAGAGCTTTCCACACAAAAGTTGGTTGGGCATGAGCCTCAGTGGAAGAGACTTTGCTATTTCATGGAAAAATATTGAGATTTGAAATGCTTTTGTGCTATGGTAGAGTGAATACACATACCAGAATGTCTACTGAAGGCTCCCAGGGAGCAGTCCAGTCAGCAAGATCCATCAAAAAACTAACTAACCCAGCTGGATTGTAGAGTGTGTGAGATATAATCAGACATACACCGACATGTATTTTTACTTCAGTGGCTGAATTAATCCATCATACTGATGTTCACTTACATCAGAAATACGCTACCAATAATTTCACAAGTCCCTGAAATGTCATCTGTTTCAAAGCTTCTCCAAAAATAGTCCTGACACCATGTCCTTTGATGCCTGGGACTTCCAGTGCAGTGGAACAAGGACTTTTTCTAGGTTTGCTATCCGTAAATTCCAGAGATGCTGAACACCTGCAACATCAGTTTGAGTCAGTTACCAGCCGTAAGCACAACCATAAACTAAGCTGCAGATGTAGATACATGGTTAGATCAGTAATGCATGTTAGTAAAGCAATTAGTAATTCAATTAGTCCTTAAAAGGGAGTATGCTTACAAGCAATATGTCGCCCCAGCAAAACATAGTTTCTTTTCATGATCACTAAGGGAAAACACCATGAGCTCCTTTTTTACCCCGTGTTTGTGTGCTCTTGCTTTTCAGCAGTGTCTAACATTCTTCACATCAATACAAAAATATATAACTGCTTCAGAATTAATTAAATCTACTGATCTGTTCTTGACAGTCACAATAAATCTATGCAGAACCTAAAGCTAGCCAAGACCAGGGGACGTGGTCTTTTAAATATGTTCCTGCATCCCTGAATTCTCTTCATAAAAATAGATTTTGGTCATAGCTTTTTGTTTTGACAGTAGATCAGCAGTCTTCCTGGCTGATATATTGATTGTAGGGCATCAGTCTTCCTGATCTAATAAAATATCACAGCACAAGAGGAAAAAAAAAAGAAAGCTTTTGTCTTCTTGGCAAGTCAGTCTGAAAGCTTTCCAGAATATTGCTTTGCATAGAATGAAAATGGCTGTGGGCCAATGACTAATTATATTAAAGGGCTGTGCTTTTAAATTATTTATGTACCGCAGTGTTTACCCCAGTATTATTAAAACCACGGCATAGACTTCTACAAATAAGATTTTGGTTCAGATGAATGTGACAGTCACTCTGTGGGTGATGTACTGTACCAGGAGTTTCTACTTTAATGTAACAAACAGCTTAATGCACATTAGCAGATGCATTACTCGTGGAGCACTGCTGCAGAAGGAGATCCAGATGAAAATAATTTACCTCTGGTCCATTTAGGCACAGCAGATTATGCAACAATAATAAATGTAGGAGCAGACTGCAAAAAAAGGTTTGAAATGAAGAATTATCAAACTGACGATTTTAAACTGCCTTGGATCCAGACAATGCTAACCAGAAACTTCTTTTGTTTGTGCAGCAATTGTTGAGCATACAGGAAGAATTAAATAACAAAAAATCTGAACTGGAGCAAGCGAAGGAAGAACAAACGCATACACAGGCAATGCTTAAAGTCCTGCAGGAACAGGTGAGTTGTTCGGTGGGAGAAAAATGCTAGCTTAGGCATGCTAAGGGGGTGAAAATCTCAAGGCTTCACCTCCAAAATCTGTAGGATTCTGACCACAGAATTTGCTGTGAGCAAGACGTAACCTTAGGTGGCCTGTATGTCTGTTCTGATTAGGCTAACAGAGAGTTTGAGAAAAAAGAGGGAAAAAGGACCCTTATTTTATACTATCCAGTATTGAAATTCATGTCTTGAGAAAGATTTCCTCTTACATATTCTACATAGATATCAGTGATGTGTCTTTTCACTCTGAATTTTAAAAAAATGTTGGGTGAGTTAAATATACCTGAAACAATACAGCTCTTCCTTTTAAAATTAGTATTGGAAAAAAGATTTTGGCATCTCCTGTGCAATTCATTTTCATATGAATACATTAAAAACTTATAATGGCATTATCATAATGGCATTAAAAAAAAGTAGTTATCAATGCACTTATTTAAGCAGTGAGAAGCAAATCTCTGCAAATCTGATTATCACACCTTTGATGCTGAGGTGGTCTATGACACTGAGAAGTATATTTGATAGTATTGTTTTATAAGTATAGTAAGATGGATACTCACACAGCAGAAAGGAAATCTGGTCCTAAATCTGTAAATCTGGTGAAGAAACAGTGCATTGTATGCAAGCACGGTGTGCGCAAATACATGTTGTTTCTGTAGACCATGTGACCGGGACACACTGAAATCGCAAATCCCCACGTGTGCAGCACAGGGACAGTCTCTGCTTTGAGACCTTATTTTAATCCTTTCTGTTTAAATTTTGAGCTAAAATCTTTGATGACTTAGTTAAGTATTTTCAGTTTAAAGTCCATGGGATCTGAATTGCTTAGATGGCAGAGATTCAAAATGCTGATGATTCTTTTGTTCTAGGTTTTTCAGCATATATGTCTGAATATGTCATCAGGCAGATGTATACATTTAATGTACATATTGGGAAAAGTAAATTAAGCTTTTTCAGTTTTTTTAATGCTTGTTATAAAAGCTGTGACATTTTTTCACATTTAACATTTGTCTTTGAACATATCTACTGACAAAAAATATTCTACAAACTAATAATTTAGATTCTGGAAGCTTTTATGTTCAGCTACATGTTTTTAGCACTTATGGTTAAAGAGATAACCTAAATGAGAGCTGGTGCAAGACTGTAATACAGAAAATGCCATGAGGAAGAATTGATTTGGTAATGACGGAACCTTTATAAACACAGAATCCACCAAGTCTCTTGAGTTAATTGCATCTCATTTCCATTTTCACATGGCATTCAAGATATAACATTATAAAGTACTTTAAAAAAAAAAAAAAAAAGAAATTGCACGACGTTATCTTACATCTTTGTAGCAATTAAATGCTGTGAAAACATACAGGAAGATCTTGCAATATGGGGCCCAGTAGGGACCATCAGGGCAGACTTCTGAATCTCTGCAGACTCCTACTAATTGCAAATCAAATGTGCACTCATGCTAGGCAGACAGGCGAAACAGTAGCTGGAAGAACGGCAGGAAGGATCTGCATTTCTCTTAAGAATTAGCTCTGAAACATGCCTAAGGCCAAGACTGTAAGTAGTCAGAATTCCTGAAGAGTGCTAGGTAGCCAGTGTGATTCTCCAAGAATCCTGAACAAGTCTGAAAATTTTCCAGAACAGCAGAAGCCCTAGTAGTAATGACCCCTCTCTTGCCAAGGCTCACGGCTTTCCTTTACAAGCACCACAGCTTATCTGTGTGTTTTATCCACAATGGGTGTTGAAAATCTTTCAGGTGAGCCAAGTAAAGAGAACATGTCTTTCAAAAATAAATAGCACAGGACTCTGACCTTGACTATAATGGCTTTTTTTGTGACAGATTTGCTAAAAGCATCTTATTCATCCCAAATTGGCAGAGGGGTCCCACCTTGCCTCACTGAGGTCATGTTTGAATGGAGAGGTGCAGCTGTGTCTGAGCATGGCTGCTCCATGCACCAACCCAGCCACATCCAGGCTGGGATGTTTTGCTGGGAGAGGTCCTGATTGCTGGTGCACCATATTGCATTACTGTAGTCAAAAGACTTTTGGATCAGATCCAGCATGTGTCTGTAAGCTCTAGCTGTCTGAGGGATTCATATCCACTTGTTTGAGTCAGACCTACCCCACCATAGCGTTAGATTTGTCAGACTCCTCATCTCTTCTCCTTCTGGATAGGCTCTTGTTTGTTACTGGCACTAGCTCAATGTGTTGCCTCAGCATACGCTTTGCTGGTAACATCACACTCGCCACTGACCTCCAGTGGAGTCAGCTAGGGGGCAAGGCAAGTAGGTTTGTTTGTATATTTTTCTGAGCTTCCTATTCCAACATTTCTCTATTTAGCATGTGCGGGAAGAAAATAATTTAAATATTAATTTAGAAAAAAAAAATAGTGTTGGAAAAAAAAAGATACTATGTCCCTTTAGCCTGTGGGTATGCAGCTGCACACTTTCTATCTTTAAGTTTCCACCATTGTCTGCACTGGTTCACCTCCACCTCTTACTGCAGTGGTCGTAGTGTAGACATGTATGCTAGCACCTTCTTGCCTGAGCTCTGGCGTCCTTTTCAGAGTGTGGTATGCAATAAAAGATGGAAAGGCTCAAACATCCTCTCTGCATTATATTAACTGGTGAACCAGTTGTGGGGCAATTATGGTGAGAAACCATGGTGGGGTGAAAGCCCGTCAGACCAATGTAGGCTAGAAGCTGAGCCCACTCTCCTGTCAAACTCACATGTAGCAGATGGGAGAGTGGTATGTCACCAGAAGAATGCATGTAAACCATTGCCAAGCAGCCAGCAGTCACCAAGGGGTAATGGCACTTTATGAACCTGGAAAAGGAAAGGCAAAAGGTAAGTAATGAACAGGATTCCTTGAGTACTCAGGATGTGGCACTGGCATGCAGAACAGTTTTACATAACTGAGCATGCTCTCCTGACCTCATATTCCGATGAGTAATTCAGCTGAACTCAACAGGATTGCTCACAGGAGATGAATTTCTGTAATGAAGAATTGGCAGAATCAGGAAACAGCTCTTTCGGTCGCACTGTGATGCAGAAATACCTAATTCTGGTGCTTGGCTGGAAGCAGCTATCTCAGCTCATTCCTACTAGCTGTCCTCATGGTGAGAGGGTTTCACAGGATGGCTACTTTTTCAGTGTAGGGAAAACATGTAGCCTTTATTGGAAATGCGCCACCCTGCTGTCAGTAGAAATTACAGACTTTTCAAGGCTATTGAAAGATGAGCTTCAGTGAATTGAACCAGGACACCTGATGAATTTGCAGTCCCCAGCTATCCTTTGTACTACTTTATCAGCAATTTTTGTCCCCTTTCCTCTCCATCAGGACTGGTTTAGTAGCTTGAGTAGTAGCTCCTGAACTGGTGCAGTTTACAGCCCTGCATAATAACGTATGAACAGACCATGGCCTGCTTACCCTTAATAGTCAGATTGGAAACTGAAAAGTCAGGAACTGAATCATGCCTAGTTCAGCTGTTGCTGCCACATGACAAAAATATGATGGAGGTAACCTAGCTACCCTAGAGTGGTAATTCACCAATGCTTCTGAGTCAGACACCTAATCGATACATAATAGAGTTCCATTTTATCCAGATTTTAGGACTGTTGTCATTCAGAGCCACAGTTGTAGCATCAACAGTTACATCAAGTTCAACTTCTTTGGCAAAAAACAAGGAATTCAGAGAAAACTTCTGTTCCCCATCTCTCCCCCCAGACTACCAGATATCTATTCTGAATTCAGTTAGAATAAAAGCATGACTCTTCAGAGCTTTACTTAAAGAGCAAATGCTTCTGGGAGCTTCATTTAAGTGTACAAACCTTCATGGCTTATAGGCTCAGGAGAGCTGCTGTGTCTCCTCCTTGCTCTGTTTGCTCAATCACAGGATGTATGACAGCATATTTCACTCAAGACGTGAGCTAGGACTTTCCTTAAATCTCTTGAGAGCAGTCTTTACAATCCTCAGTGTAGTTCTCAATTTTGCCCAAAAAGCTAATTCAGGAGGGAAAAAAAAGTTTTGGTTCAGGTCATGTATTTGCAATATCTCCTCCAGTGTCTCCTTAGTTCTTCCTGCCACTGGTTAAATAAAAGATCTGTTCTTCTCCCCTCCTCCTTTTCCATCATACCCAGGAGCCATGTCAGTTATTTAGATGCTTCCTCAGGAAGACAAGATAGAGTAGCACTTTGGCATCTTAAACAGCTCAAAATATATCATTCAAAAGTAATCGTTAGCAAAACACTATTTAGCTAGTAGCAACTTGCAAACATTCTGAAGTTTAAATTAATAGCAACAGCAATGGGAAATGAAATTGTTTATTGTTCTTGAGAACAAATTCTGTACACTTTTTATGCCTTGAAACTACTTTCTAACCTTATTATTTAAAAAATAATGACCCCATCTTATTATTTTTCTTTTTTTTTTTTTTTTTGCCAACCTATCAAGCCTTAAGTATGTTGCTTTCAAAACAGTTTGAGCAAAAACTCATTAGAATTATATGCTCCATCTGTTTTTCTCATTGGAAGCTTTATAAAATGCTCTTTCAAATAAATCAAAGATAACTGTGTAAAATACTCGAGTAATGTGCTTGTTTTGTTCTGTTTTGTTTTTTGTTCACTCTTTGCAGTTAAAAAGCGCCAAGGAATTAGCAGAAATCAATGGGCATGATGAATCTCAAGCAAATGTAGGTACAGCTGTCTATGTGTAGATTTAGATATATGCATGTGTATAGTCTGAAATTTACTATTTATGTCTTAAAGCTGATGGAATGGCTGAATGATTTGCACATCAGGTTTGAAGTGCCTGTTTTTTTCTTGAAGCCACAGGTTCAAATCCCAGCAAACTTCATTTCGAGGTAGATAAATTGGGTTCCATGCAATTTACTTTGTAGGATTTATTTGGATGAGACTTTAACACCCAATGTCCTACTTGCTATATGTGGGTGTTAAAGATACCATGGAAACGACTGCAAAAGAAATGCTTTTCCTTAGTGTCCTGTCCAGGATTACTCAAGCTACAAAGTTATACCATTTGTCTCTCTGGCTGCCACCTTGCAGCTGGGCAAGTCTGGCAATATTTCAGTTCTGAGTGAGATGATTCATATAGGTGTATAATTTGGAAACAGTTAATTTGCACAAGAGGGCTAAATTAATTCATTGAATCATTATTTTGTGCACCAACATGAAAGGACTGTTAAGGTCATGTTTTTAAAACCTGCTGCCAAAAAAAAAAACGACAAACAGGCTTCTGTTATTCCCTTAGTAATTGCAGTCAAAATAGCAATTTCCTTAAGGAGGGATAGGAAAAAAAAGGGAAATTTTCCTGCTATATTTGTCATCCAAACCATGGAGTCTTGTGGTTTGTCATATATACATATGAAAATCAAAACTGATTAAATACAGTGTTTTCCTCCTAGACAAAAGAACTAGCAACACTTTGAACACTAGTATATTTTAGCATCCATTTTAGTCCATGTGTTGTCTAATGGCTCAACCAGGAAAACAGTTTTATTTTAAATCTGAATGGAAGGCTCAAATTTTGTGAACTGCTTTGTGATAAGGAAATGTTGTCCTCCTTTTTTTAATCCTCTCCTGAATCTCATTCATTGTGGTCTGTTTCCGCAGTGAAGTCGATAGAACCTCATAGCTCTCAGCATTTGGACAGGAGACATTCAATATTGTCTGATAGCTCCAACAAATCTGCAACTGCAGTCTGTCTGCACAGCATCCCATTGCTCCTTTGAAAGACTCTGTTTGCAAACCAAAAATACATTAATCCAATGATGATCATGAAATACTCATATATGCTACCTAAAAACTGGTCATTTTACAATAGCTGGTTGCAGGTTTCCTAAAGGAATATATAAATGTGAGGCTTAGAAACTCTCTAAAGGAACTTTCTTCTTCACCAAAAATTTGGATGAAAAGAATGTTCTGCAGTATTGAAATGCTTTAAAGGAAGATTACCTGAATGTTTCACCTTAAATCATTCTGGCTCATGTATAACTGGATAAACAGAAGAGCTTGAAAGTTTTGCTTTTATATAATATAAAGGTTGAAATAGCATTTAAAGGAAACATTTTGACTGTGTAAGGAGAGTACTTCAGTACATCATTCCCAGATATCTAATAAAAATATTTCAGAATCTTTGGTTAGTGGTAAAATTGATATTTTGATCCAGTTTATAACTGTAGGAGTTCTTCAAATGCTTGGATTTTCCATAGGATAGAAACTCTGTTTTCTGCCTTTCTTTTCCATGAGCTCTTCCCATACTGATCTCATAGCAATATATGACTCTTAAGAAAACAAGTCAATACCTAAATTAATGGCAAAGGAGTCCAGACAGTTACAATTATTGAGTCACAGTCACAGCCCTGTATTCAACTATAATGCCACCATGAAATCAGAAAAAGCATAGCAGTAAAAATGGGAATAGAGAAATAGAGGGAAAGAACTGGTGTTAAAGCATTTCTACAATAATGAACTTTGTAAAATGGAAGCTGAGATACCTTTTAAACAATTGTCATTTAAATCAAATATGTAGTGCTTAGGTGTTGTGCCTTGCAGGTTGTCTCTCCACCTATATTCTCAGCAGACTCCATGGTTCTTGCCCCTGGCCACTGTGCAAATCAGGGATGATCAAAGAGAAGAAAGCTTGGTGGCTCCTACGTGGTTGCTAGTGAACTGTGATGCATATAATGGGATTAGGACATATTTGTTACAGTTGACAGGTTGAATTCAGCAAATGAAATACCTCTACATGCTGAGCAATAGCGGGAGGTGTTGGTAAGGAAAAATGGCAACTTATGTCTGTATATTGAACACACAATCTAATCTTCACACTATGGCATATTTAGATTACTTACTCTGCAGAAAATCGGGCTCCTAGAAAGGATAGGAGAAAACTTTAGGCACACTGCATACATATCAAGAAAGCCCATATTGTAATCTTAAGAAGATTACTTTCTGCAGTCTTCAGGATTTCTCCTGATGGTACTAGCCTGCTTCATACTTTACATTAGAAAATGTTGTTACTTAAAATATTTTTCTTAGCAAAAGCAGATATGGATGAAAGTATATACTCGGACCTATCTGGTTGTGTCTTTTACATATCCATGTAAATTAAATTATTAAATTATATTTTTTTAAATTTTGTGAGACCATCCTGAAAAGGAAACAAGGATCTGTACAACTTTGGAAAAACATCCCTCCTGAAGTAATTTATAGGGTCCCAACCTATAAATTGACCTTCTTTTTTTTTTTTTTTTCTTTTTTTTTTTTCCCCAGAAGAATTAACTAGATTTACTAAGAGGCTGGAGCCATTACAATGTCACATTCCCTGCATGACAGTTTACACACAAATCTGTGGGGGTGGGAGACACCAAAATTTCAGTGTATTGCCAGTACATCTGTTATTTCCAGAAAGCAAAACCATCCTACAAGGTTCTGTACAGAGTCATAAGAGTGTTTCATGAGTGACTTGCCAGGTACATGCAGTAATATTTGTTATGGCTGTTGACATTTCCCAGCTATATTCTGTGTCAGGAAAGGCCAAGTGTTGGGCTCAAGCAGTACACAGTGCCCAAGATACTGGCCTAGTGTTAACCAAGACTTCAACACCCAGGACTGCCAGAGGTGCTGTCACTGGGTGCTTATTTCTTTCATCCCTGTGGTCAGAAAGATACTGCTTCTTGCTTCTAATTTGCTATTCTTAATTTCCTCTTCATTGCTGCATATGATGATATTTTCTTTCACATCTCTGTCTTAACTGAAGAGAAACTAATGACCGATGGACAATCATAATTTCAGATATAATCCTCTTCTAGGATGTTCCCCGACTCTGGGTACCTGAATAGTCCCAACACGAAAAAAATTATCTGGCTTACGAGTTGTGCTCCAGTAGAAACCATTTTGCAAACTGAAAATGCTAATGCCATGTTTTGTGACTAAGTCTACAAAGACAATTTATTCTTCCACTTTTTCTGCAAATTCAGTGGCTTTCTGTGGAGCCTCTAGTACACAGGTTGATTCTATGTTTTGATGGAAGATCTCCTTTTGCTCACTGCTGAGTTCAGTGTAGATAGGGCACTGCAGGCAAAAATGGCAAAGCCTCAGTGAATATATCCCTGTTTTGGGGGTGGGAAAGTTTACATCTGTGGTATTGCTGTATTGTTAATGGAGAAAGGGAGATTTTTTTATACAAGTCTTCTTTTAGAAGTACTCAGTGATCTTCTAGGAGTTTGTTGCTCTCCCTTGACAGCTATCTGCCTTCCTTAGATAGCTGCTATGAATAACTCCTACCCTTTGTAAAAGTGCTGTAAAATGATAATCAAGAATATCAGTCCTCCAAGTTCAGACCAAAGCAAGAGATAGGTCATGGTCACAGAAGCATTTTGAATGCCCAGACTGCAATTGAATGGTAAGTCCTGATGCTTTGTAAGACAATAATGAAATTCCCATCTGGTTAAAAAGTCAGAATTTTGCCAAAAGACTTTCAGGGTTACTTCATTATCACCAGCACATAATTAAATTAATATATATTTGCAGAGTGAAACTGATTTCACTACAAGTTTTTTTTACCAGCTTTTTGTTCTGTTTGAGTTTCATTGTTTGAACAAAGCACTGACTTTGACCTCATTTGTCTGCCTGCTTTCATTTCCCACAGCTTGGACACAATATTCTGTGGGTTTTTCTCCAGATATGAAATCAATAACATTAAGTAGGGATGCCTTCTTCCATTTGAATGCTTGAATCTGTTATCAGAGCATTTCTTGCATTCAACCAAGCATCTTACATTTAGTGTTGATCCTTCCTTTAATTTTTCTTTTCTTTTGAAGCAGTTACCAGATGATCCCTGACTGAGGAGGGGTTGAAATTCAAGCATGTAAAGCATTTCACTAAATTGCTCTCATTATACTACACTGAAAGTGATGATATTCCTAACTACACCCTAGTCTTCTCTTTTTACAGAGTATAGTTAATCACTGATAATCTTCATAAGAGAAAGGACAGTTCTTAAGTGAGGCTCAGTTTTGCAATGAGCTAGACAAAGATTTAAAAAGCTAACCCCCTTCAATTTTTGGAAAAGTCTGTAATTCCATCAAACTTATCGGAGTTCAGTTCTTGTACTTCAGTATGCAAAACTTTAATGGAAGCACCTGAGGGTGCCTGTTGTGAACATCCAATGTCAGTGTATGTGTTATACACACCTGCCGTTGGATGGGGCATCTCCATACAGTGTGGCAGCATCACATCCAGCCAGCTGAGATGGAAAGGGCCCTGAACACAGGGAGAGGAGTAGGCGCTAGAATAGGGCAAAATCATGCCAGTGGTTCTGGACTACAGGACAAAAGTTGGTCATCTTTATTGATGAAGACTCCAAGTGATTGCTGATTCCTCTGCTTCACTTCTTCATGCGTGCAACAGCCATCACTTGGCTATCCCACTCTTCAAAAGGCTTGCTCTTCCCAGAGCAGCACAGGCTTGTAATAAAAAATATGCTCAATGTGACTAATGTAAGAGCTATTTGGGTCTAAAGTTACAGGCCAGAAAGACCCAGTTCAGGCCTTGCACATGTCAGGAATTGTATGTTTCTTTCCTATCTTAGCTTCTCAGGTTTTAAGCTGTGAACCTTTGCCTCAGCAAGCAACCTTAGTCACTTGCTACCTTTTTTGGCTCCCCTCACTGGAGTCCTCTGGCCTTGCAGCAGACATTTCTGGGGCACATGGGAACATGTAGACACTGCAGAAAATGAGGTGATGCCACCTGGCTGCATTATTGGTGAGAGGGAGGGTGCTGGCAGCCTTTCTGTACCCATTAGCTCAGAAGTGACATCTCCTGCAGAGGATGCCATAAGCTGGATGTTGTTTCTCTACCCTGAGAAGGTTCAAAACTGCTTTTCTAGGGAAGGCCATGGTCTATGTGCACCCTTCAGCCCCCTTTTTTTATCACTGCTCCCTTTTGCACATGGATTGTCTTAGGAGAACAAGCAGGAATAACTGTGTGGTGCATGGATGAGGATAGCTCCTTGAGGAGAGAGAGATGTGGGGTTTGGTTTCTCATCATCCCTCAGGGACTAGAAAAACCCATTTACTGTCTGTATTCAGGTTCTTATGTCCTGGTGGGGCCAGGACCAAGGCTGAGGAGTGGCTGTGCCTCTTTATACTCCTGGTCTTTTGCATTCCAGGCATTTATTTGTATCCCTCCCATCACTCATTTCTTCTCATTTCCTTCAATTTAAGGCACATGGGGTATGATAGATTCAAACAGTTATGACCGTTCACAGATCAGCTGCTTTTCTACTTACTGCAGCTGGCATGAGGAATGGCCACCTCCTGAATTCAATACCACAAGGCCTGAAAAGTAACAGGAATTTAACAGCCTGTTTACGATGTTGTCAAAACCTGCTCAGCCTTCAAAAGTTCGATCAAGTCTCCCTGAGTTCCCCATCTTGCCAGTCCAGCCCTGGTTCGGCATGTTAGAAGACAGAAAGAGTTTCATTGATGTGGTACAGATGTCTCTGCTGGCTAAATCACAGTCTCTGAGGTTTCAGCCATGATAGAACCCTACAGGGAGCAAAGATGGAGCAGACTCAGGTACGTTCTGACACAGAATGTGCTACCTGAAGTGAATCTGGGCAGTAGCAATAACCCCTTTGTTAATGGGCAGCAAGAAATCACACCACTTCCCTTGTCCCTAATTAAGAGTGTCAGAGTAACTTGGTTTTTGATTGCAGTGAATTCCCATCATCTGAGGGAGGAGAAAGAGAACTCTGAGACACAATGATAAAACCCATTCAGCCACCCACTCATCAAATCACAGAAGTTTTTTGACTTTAAATTTCATATGAGCTCCGCAGGGAGACAGTTCTTCAATGCCCAGAGCTACCTGACATTTTAATAATATCTGATCATTATGTGCAGCCTTTCATCCCAAAGCATTTTCCCCAAGTATTTATACTGCACACGTATACAGGAGTCATCCTGTCATTTCTGGTGAGGAATAAGATTCAGCCTTATACATATGCAGCTGTGTGCTTAACCCACACAGTGTACAAGGCAGATTGGCTTGTCAGAGCACTCAGGCTCCCCCGCAACCACCTGAGGGATGATGGGCTATCTCTGATTCAGCCACAAGCCTGCTACTGCAGTCCTGGGGGTTGTACACTGCATTCGTGTTCCTTCCAACCTGCTTTCACAGAAAAAAAAGACAGAAGTGAGAAAGAAACTCCAGTATCCCCAGGAGCCACTCTTCATAGAATCATAGAATGGTTTGAAAAGGGCCCTAAAGATCGTCTAGTTCCAATTTCCTGCTGTGGGCAGGGACTAGACCAGATTGCTCAAAGGCCTGTCCAGCCTGCCCTTGAACACTTCCAGGGGTGGAGCATCTACAGCCTCTCTAGGTGTCAAGGCAACCTGCGCCAGTGTCGAACCACCCTCATAATAAAGAATTTCCTCCTTGCATCTGTTCTAAACCTGCCCTCATTCAGTTTAAAGCCATTCCCCCTCATCCTACTCCAATATGCCTGTGCAAAAGGTCCCTCTCTAGCTCTCTTGTAGCCCTCTTTAGGTATGTGGAGATGCTCTAAGATCCTTCCCAGAGCCTTTTCTTTTGCAGGCTGAACAACCCAAACTGTCTCAGCCTGTCTTTACAGGAGAGGTTCTCCAGCCTTCTGATCACCTTCATGGCCCTCCTGTTAACTTGCTCCAGCAAGTCCATGTCCTTCCTATGTTGGAGACCCCAGAGCAGGGCATAGCACTCCCTCCCTCAACCTGCTGGGCACGCGGCTTTTGATGCAGCCCAGGATATGTTTGGCTTTCTGGACTGTGAGCACAGGTTGCTGGGTCGTGTTTTGCTTCTCATCAAACAAGATCCCCAAGTCCCTCTTAGGAACACCCCTCAGAAACAGTTCATCATCCTGATCAAGATCTACTCCAAAGGAATGAGAATTCCAAAGTGTTTAAGTACTTTTCGCATATTCAGATGTGGAGGTCCTTGTGAATATTACAGTTGCTAGGGGTTTTCAGATACCTGAAGTTAATACCTTTCAAATACAAATCCATTATGAAAACCATTAACTCTCATAAAACATTTAAGGTTGGTTTCCCCTGCCTTTTTCTTCTTTTTTTTTTTTTTCAACAAAGACATTTTCAAAACTTCTACAAGTCCCAGAAGAGAAACAAACTGCCTTATTTTTTTCCTCTCTTAAACTTTACTTTCAGAAGTGCATCATTCTAGAAGAGATTGCTAGAGCAATATTTGTACTACAGACCATTTGAAAGGATTTTCACAAATTCTCAGTCTCAAGTAAGCATGAAATATCCTCTCCTACAATAACTTCAGCAGAGCTGGTGGGCAGGTGGTGCTTTCATTCAGCCAACCACTGGTTTGCTGCAATTTCCTAACACAAAGTGTGCAAAATGACAATTACCTCTTCCCTTGCAAAGCAACCACCTTCACATCACATAAAACATCTGTGTTAAGTCATCAGGAACCTACACATAAATCCAGCTTTAGAAAATGAAGCAACCTGATCATACTTTTGAAAATAAGCATGAAGTAACTTTCATATTAGTCATCTGTATTTTGCATATGTACATTCCCATCAAATAAATGTGCTCAAATACAATGAGAAGAATATAAAGAGATAGTTTTAATGAGAAAAGCATTTTCAGATTATTGCTAGTTGCCTAAACTCAGCAGGTGAAAGTTATAATAGTAAAAGCTTTGTAATGAAAATGTTAAAAGCGTCTCTCTGCAAATGGATCAGAAAAATAGGATGTCAAGAGCACCATAATACAATTAATCTTCAGTCCTGAAAATGCTTCTATTATGTAGGATAAATCAGACAAACAAATCTTAGATCCATCCATTTGAAGTTTTTCATTCGCAAGGCCTTACATTCACTGTTCTAATTTTTCTACATCGTTGTTCCTATAATTTTAGTGCCAGATAGTTTTTCAAGTTGTCAACTGTTTATTTGTTAATAGCAGCACACTCTTAAAATTACAATAATGGTAAATTTTAGATTAGTGTATTTTAGAAGTAAATTTCTATATGAGTGTGCTTTAAAAGTAATTACAATGTGCTGTTGTTGACAAAACCAACACTGGGTTCTTGCACAGCACAAAATAATTTACCTAGTTTAGGCTTGATCTGAATGAAAAGATGACACCTGGTGTCTATCATTTGTAATGATAAACCAGTCATATTCACCAGCAGTGCAGCATATGGCAGATATGTCCTTCTGCATCACTAGATAGATAGTAGAAGGAGAAGGATCCCGTAAGACCCTGGAAAAAAGCACCAAAAAACAAGAAGGGTTTTTTTGCTGAATTGTTGACCTGGTGCTAGCTCTAACAGTAGCACTAGCTGCTTGGGAGAGCTCTGGTTTGGGACAGATGGTTGGAGGCCTCATTCCTTGCCTTATTCCTTTCATATGTGATGCAACACTGTAATTTGTTACTGTAAACTGAGTTATCCCAGTACACACAGAAAAGGCCAAGAAACCTCTCTACATATAAACAGCGTGTTGCAAGGCCACCTAACTTAATGCTACCCACTTTACTAAAATCAATTTTTAGGCTGTGGGGAGCCAGGACCATGGAAAATATAATTTTTTTAGGAAGTAGTTAATTCACTAGCACAAAATAATTCATTTGCAGTAACAAAAGAATTATATTATTCAAAGATTATGAGCAATTTTCTAGTAATTAGAGTATTTTTAGAAGAGTAGTCAGCAGAGAGTCAGAAACAGTCCCTGTAAGAGGACATGTTGAGCGAATAGCTCTGTAACACAGGTTTTCCTGGAGAATTTCAAGTTACTTTCAGAGGTCAAACACTCAACCACATTTTCACATATCACATCAGAGAACAGTGCCATAAGTAGTCTGTGAAGTGGAAGAAGCTCCATTAAAGAAATAATTAGAGACATTTGTCCCAAATCAAGTATTGCTGCTTTTGGGAGATGCTGAATTCTGTGGCCTGTCAGAGACAAGGTGGTCAGAGCTCCATGCCATCAACCTGCAGCTACACTGAGGACACATTCCCCACGAGCCTGTGCACAAACACACGTATACAACACATCCATCACATGCATACATATACATGTAGGCAACCACACAGTTCAACACAAACTCAACATTCATGAACATAAACAGTACTGAAGTACACACATAGCTTCATCTTGCTCTCCTTTCTGGCTGATTAGGATAAAGGTCCATTAGTGGGAAATACATTTGCAAATGTACACATATATACAACGTGAATCCCTCCAGAAACTAGAGACAAACTTTCAGTCTGTCCCATAACTGGCTCCTGCATCACACACACACACAAGCCAGTCATTTAGTCATTTCCAAACCCCATGGTGTCCCCAGTTGGTGACCTGGACCCCCTGGCCTCCCTAACTGCAGCACCCCAGACATGTGGCTCTGTTCTTACTGATCCCACTCCAGCTGCTGTGCTCAGACCCTCTCACAGACCCCCATGCACACAGAATAGAGTCCCTCACCCAGGAAAAGAGAAATCGAGTTTAATCAGTGTAATCCACTGATCAGGGCCTGGAATGGCCAGACAAGTATACTGACTAGAAACCTGTTTACATGCAACCAGGCCCTTTTATACTCTCCCAAACCATCATGATGCTTCTCTTTTCCTGCCTTTTCTTTCCCTGCTAAGGACACTCAATTTTGTACAACCTTATGATGCTCTTCTCCTACATCCTCTAGCAAGTCCTGTATTCTTACAGACAGTGCTCCCCACAGCCTGCAAGATGTTGTGAAGAGGTGGACTGCTGTTCATAGGTTTCACATTTGACCCCTGGGGCTGATGCTTTCCTGTGACAGCCCTGAAAGAACCTGGGTTAGGGGACTCTGCTCTCTCTGATTAGGTTATCAGACTTTCCCCATCTGTAGTGGTGCCTCTGTTCTCCTTTGTGCTTGTGGAGATAAGACTTTAATCACAAGGATCACAAGGATGGAGCAAGTGATGGTGGTTGGAAAATTCTTCTGCAGGGGATGGAGGCACCCATATGTTGATAAGGGTGCAGGACTGAGATGTTGCAGAGAAACTGCTGAGATTTATCCAGCCATTGGATTATTACCCTTTTTTTTGCACATCCGTGTGCTCTGTCACTTTAGCTGATCCTGTTTTGAGCAGGAGGTTGGACTAAAGACCTCCCAAGGTCATCTGCATGATTTTGTGATTCTGTGATTATCTGAGTCACAATCACTGTCTGTGAGTGTACTCATGCATTGCCACATTTGCAAGGAAATTTGATTTAAGTTAAATTTAAATAAGCTCTTCCACTGTAGTTTGGCTCAACTTGGAGTGAATAATTTTGAATTCACCGTGAATAAGAACATAGACAAGGACAGTAACCCATTCTCAAGTGACAACCATGTTCAAGCTGTCAGAAGTTGTCCTGTGTCTCAACCTTGCATGTCCCCATAAATTTAAGATGCCTGACTTGATGTGCATTGAAACTATTGCAAGACTTCCATTCCTTTGATTGGAAATTGAATTAGGCTCCATTCAGATTAAAACAGCAGGATTGAATTTTCAGATGTGGGTCTTCGGTACGTTTATAGAAAGACCAGCAAAGCAAACCCAGCTATATCAGTCTTTAAGAGATTCACAGATAAATGCAAATAAATGAAATAATTACAGTCTTCATGTCACGGGCCAATTTCTACCCAAGTTTGCTGTCAAACCTGTCTGGTCCTCAATAAGCAGTTTGGGCAAACACACCTGAAGTATGCCTTTCAAGACCTTAAGGACTGCAGATTTGATATCAGTGTGCATGGCTCTTTCTTCTATGAAAATCAGAAATTTACCTTTTTTTATTATTATTATTTTTTTCCTAGCTTACAGCGTCTCTCTGGCCTGCTGTTTTTTGCTTATGTTTCAGATATATAGTTTTTTTTCCTCCTACTCATTTTCTCTCAAAAATCCCCTGCCTGATGAGAAAGCGTGGTGTATCCCTTACATCTAACAACATTTCACAGTGGCTCTGTCATACGCCTGCTGTGACAAACCTCTTATTCTGCTACTGTTTTAATGCCTCAGACAATTGGCTTTGTACATTTAGTAAAAATTCCAACATATCCTGCAAATTCTTTCAGAGGCTTATGGTTTTTTTTTGACTTGGGCTTTCAGAAGACAGTATTATTTTTACACCCTCACCTTCTGCAGAATGCCATATACTACAACAAAGAGAACGAGGTCTTTGAAGACAGTATGCAAGCAGTCATCATTCCCCCCTGATTTCAAGGTAATTATCAAATATTTGGATTACCCAGAGAGTGGAGGGAATATTTCATCTCTTTGGATATTTGTCATTGCATCCTGGTCTTCAATGTCACATGCATTAAATCCCATATACTGCCTTTCAAGCAGAGTCCTGAACAATGGGTGATATGGAAGTGTGCTCTGGCAGGAGGAGTTTCCAGGTAGGGATGTTACTATGCAAGCCCTGTTTGGCTCTTCCTCAGTGTTCATGGGGAACAGCAAGTCCTCACTCCCCCCATTTTTAAGGATGCTGGATAGCGTGTGTTTTCAGGATACAGAACATTTTAGGATAAAGAGAAACTTTTCTGCTAAAAACTCCAGGTAAGGGCAAATATTTTGTGTTCTGTCTACCTTTTTTGCACTGGTGCAAGAGTGGCCTGAAGAGGATTAATGATATCTAGATTGAGAACCCTTTATTTATTATTTTACTTTCCCATGATGGGTGCAGGGGGAGAAACCAGTGAAGGAGTGAAAGACCCAAGTCATCCAGCCTAAATATCATCTGGGCACTTCTGATCTGCTAGAGCCCTGGAAGACAGAGCTAGCCTTTTGTTCTTACAGGATCTGTGGCTATCTTCTGTAGGAGGTCACCACATCTATTCTACTCTTCAGGGCTTCTGGGTCTCTCTTTGGAAAGTTTATTTCTCTCAGAAGTCACCCTCCTATTTGCTGTTTCTCCAGTGTGGAACTCAGCTGTTCTGTGGTGGGCCATGCTGGGCAGTGAGACCAGGCACCTTTTGGAGCAATCCACTTGCTCATGCCTCTGCATTTTCTTCCAAAAGAAGCCAGGATACATGAGTGAATGATGCAAACCCAACTTCTGTCCCACCTCACAGCCAGGCATTATATATGCATGTATGACACTGCTGTGTATGACTCCCCCGCTATCAGCTCCATGTCAGTGGTGATGTCAGAGATCTGCCTGTGGAAATGAATAGTCCATGTGATAAAATTGTTATTTGCTGTCCTCTGTTTTATCCAGCAAGTTCTCCAGAAAGTTTTCTGGTAAGGCTCTCTGTCCCTCCCTGGTTCAAAAGCAGGGAGCCCTGAATCAAAATGCTGATGTCAAGGGATATTTGCAGAATCACAGAATTTGTTAATGCCATGAGGGAAATTCATGTGTTTTCATCATCTGCTGATCGATGAAAGTGTCATTTGCAAGGAAGAGCTCTAAGATGGCAGTGGTAAGAGCATCACACAAAATAGTTGCCTTCATACTGAGCAGCTCTGGAGCTGTCATCATCAAGTTGGTCCATGTTTTCCAATACCTGACATAAGTTATGAATAATAAATAGGGTCACGTCCCTAATGATTCCAGGTATGATTTAACCTGGATTAAGCCTTCCACATAAATGCACTGAGTTCTTGCAAGGTTTATTTCTAATAAGGACTGTATTGTACATGCTCAGCTTTTTTCTTGTCCTTTAATGCAGTAACTGACAGATGGTAGGAAAATATTCCTTTTATAATGAAACCTGCTGAAGGAGACTGCTTAGGGCCTCAGAAAATATAATTTTCCAAATAAAGAATGGTCTCCAGGAAGAAAGGAGATACTGTAAGGTGGTATATATTAAGTAATTTTCCTCAAGCATCTGGTGATCAGTAACTTTTTCTCATGTCAGAGAGGTGACCTAACATTTTTTCCAATTATATATGGCCTCATTCACATTTGTGCTCTTAAATGTCTTGTTTCTGTGGGCTGACATAAGTAGTGCCTCCAAAAAAGCGCAAATTAACTGCAGCAAGATTTGTTGTAGAGGCTTCATAGGTACCAGATTCGTATCTGCAGCATGTAGTCAGATAACTAAGGTTTTCACTTACACTATAATTAGCCTAGTTTCTGGGTGAATTTCACACTCATTTGTTAGACACAACTATGCCGTTTCTCTTAAATCACTGTTGATTCCTAGCAGCATTGCTACTGAATCCTTTATATGACTATGCATGCCCTGGATTTTCTCATGGTCTATGCAAACTTCTCTTGGCAGCTGAATACATGAGAGTGGTCTAATTTATCATTCTCTGTGAGACAGGTAGTTTTGGATGGCAGAAAACCCTTCTTTTCAAACCTCCAAGAACCCGCAACCTTCTTCTAAAGCCATTGGTATACTGAGTATCTATCTTTGCCACTCATTTCCTCAGGCTCCCCCATAAACAATTTTTTACTCTTCTATCCTCTGTACAAACATACAGCTAAGGAAGACTTGATGTGACTTCCTTTAGCATCCATTTACACTGTCCTATAAATCATACAAAATGTTCTACACAGGCTCAAATCTGGGCATTAAATGAGAATCCATCTGTTCGTTGCTCCCAGTGGGATTATAGTTTCTTTCTCTGCATCACTGCTTCACAAAACTTCTAATCCCACCTGAAACTACTAGTTTGCTGTGTTTGGGGCCTGTTATATCAAATGCACATCTCTGCTCTCTCCTTCCCCTCTCAGGAATTGTTATTTTTAGACTGCTTTTCTAGTGCTGATAGAGTCAAAGTTACATCTTAACCTATACAAGCTCTGGTGGCATATGCTGCTCTGCTCTTCTGCTGCAGTATCATGAAATCTGTCATCCATCTCTGTTCTGTTCTGTAACCCCCTTGTCATTACCACCCTGTTGGAGAAATTCATGTAAACACTTCTCTTATTTCTGTTTCTTGCCTGGGTTTTCTTTCACTGTTCTTGGATGTCAAGGGCAGCAGTAGATCAGTATTTGCATTAGCCTTTGGCTGTGTCAGGAGGGGAATCAACAGTACTGGACAACTTAGAGCATACTGCTGCTGCCATAATGTGCCCTGTACATTACAACACTACAGGAGTGTTAATGTCAAGGTGATGTAGCTGCCAGGGCACTCAGAAACACCATTATTTGAAGAAAGGATCACTGCCAACTCTTGAACTGAAGACTCCCAAAACTAAAATACACAACTAAAAAGTTATTTCATTTCTACTAACTGAAAAGGCAGCAAAGGCTGACTAGCATGCTGTACACAATTACACATAGATCTCTGGCAGGAGACATGCCACAAATCCCAGGTGACTCAATGGATCTCACTATTCCTTCGATGTGGGCTAAGGTCTGGCAGAGCCCCTTGTTGCCAGGGCTAAGGATACACCTATGCATGTATGTCACTCATATGCACATAGAGTTTCTTGGCTGACACATGGCAACTTGTTCCTCTTCACAACACAAGGGAACATTTGAACCCACGCTGCATCTGAGCCATCAGGCACTGACTATCCGGCAACTGCCCCTTGGAGACAGCCTGTAAAGAGCACAGAGTACATCACTGCGGGTGTGGGGAGTTGTGTGTTTTGTTTTTTGGGGTTTTTTTCTTTTTTCAACTGAGAATGAGGAAGCTCCTGACTCTTTTTACCAATCTCACAGATTGTGAATCCTTTAGTCATCTATAAAGAGGCACATTTGACATATTTTGGAGTTTTTGCTTTTTTTCAGCATATATTATGCACACCTTCAGAAACGCCTTAGAGCAACCCAAGCACAGTGTCCCTCTTTTATTGCCAAAAGTGCTTGCCAAGAATTTTGGAGCAAGGCACAACCCCAATGGGCCACATCATTACATGGAATAATACAAATCTGCTTGCATTTAAGGCTGCCTGGTCCCATGCAACCTCCAGCTACATACCTTGACTCCCTCACAATGAACAAGAGCACCATTCCTTCACAGTCCCAGCTCATGCCATCATATCTCCAGCCCCATGCTCTCTGCCTCAGAGGTTTTGCATGGAACTGCTGAGCATTTTGCAGAGCAGATGCAGTAGTGTGAGTCACTGCCTCAATGAGGAACAAGTTATTGCATATCAGTTGGCCCACGGAAACAGCCCATGTATGTGCTCGAATATTGTACAATACACTTTGAGGCCACTTACATACCTTGGAAATAGAGATCATTTGTTTACTTCACATACAACCAGAGTAAGATCAGTCTGTGTCACACAACTGCCTGGGCACTTCTGATGGAGCATCTGATATGATCACTTGGCTGAGATTTGGTTGCTTCAGGCCACCTGGTTGCAAAAAAAAAGAGCTCAGAGCAAGAGCCTGGATTTGTTTGCCCTAAAGGATGGGGCTCTTTCAGTCCTTAAAACAAGGTAGCTTTTTTCAAATCACCTGTTAGGAATGGTCTTCCTGAAATGTGCTGACCCTCAAAACATGCCTGAAAATTGTTTGAGATGGGCCAATGTCGTGCCAGGCACTGGCTGAAGAGTGCAACAGCGTAGATGGTTGTAGTCTAGTAGCTAGAAACATTGCCAGTGACTGCTGAATTTACTCTTATGGCTGTAACTGAATGTTTCCATCCATGTTCCCTAGAGGCAGTCTTGGTTTACAGCTTTAATAGCTAGAAAATGTGAGTTTTCTGACCATCCCCACAATTTATGGCACAATCTCTCAAGCTGTTATAATGAAGAAGCACTAGCAACAAAGTTATTACTTACTCCACAAGCAAAATTTCTCTTCTTGGCAGCTTTTGGCGTAAAGGTAGTTCAAAATGCATCTTAATATTCTGAAAACAAATCAATTATTTATAATTGTCTTGTCTTTAGATGTGAATTAAAGTAATGATTTTTTTTATAGAGTTGAAAGGAAGCAGACATGTTTAATTGAAGTAAATGAAATCTACATGACCACCTGTTTGTTTTTTTAAACTTTATAGGAAATCAATGTATTGACAGTAGCATTGGTCAACCAAGACAGAGAAAAAAACTCAGAGAAACGAAGCCCGGGTCTAAAATCAGAGAAAGAGGCACTATTAATAGGTAAGATAACCCCAAAGGAGATTTTTGAGAACAAAATTCCTTTTAACAGGTTTCTGTTTTGCATGTGTTTCCCCACAGTTTTGTGCTAATAAAAGTAAAAAATTAAAAAAAAAAAAAAAACACCAAAAAAAAAAAAACAAACCACAAAATCCAGATTTTTTTCATCTTTATTCAGAATGGCTTTTAGTAAGAGAAATCATAACATACGAGTGAACTTTGCCTTTCTGAAAAATTCTCAGAGTTTGATGAAAGGATTTCAGGTATGAAGAAAATCGCAGTATCTATATTTGGAGTTGCAGCATGAATGTATGAAGACTGTATTTTCATCAAGATTTAGCAGCCTAGAATTGTCTTCTATGATTATTAGACAAAATGGTGAAGGAGAAGGGATGGAAATAATATTAGCAAACTACCAAGCAAAACTATGTATACTGCGTGTATTAACCAAGCCAGATTTATGCTTTTGACATTGTGTGAGAGTATTAGCAATGTGAATATTTATAAAGCATACCACAAGGACTAGAATACCTAGAATAAAATCTTTAAAATAAACTCTTAAAGAGTGCCTAAAGCTTATAGGCAGTGGGCTACCTAACTGGTATTAGCCTTTTAGCCACACAGAACTTACTGTACCCATGCTACTGTTGGAGGGAACATGCCCCATTTATACCTGTGCATATTTTGCATTTGGTTTCAGTGGGGCAGGTCTTCGTGGAGCCTGAAGGTCCAAAGTGTACCCTGTGGCATGGCAACAGAAATGTTGACCTGAAAGTACAGAGTTAATTTCTTTGGTTTGTTTTTTTTTCACAAAATCGTTAGTATCCTGGTAGGCGACAGTTCCGAAACTACCTTAATTTGTTTAAATGCAACTCATTTGCATCACCTAAGCACCAGGAAAGTTGCTCGTTTATTGCTGAGGCACAGATTCAGCAATTCATGGATTCAGTTCAGACCAAAAAGGTCATTTGAAAAAAAAAGAAAGTGTTTAAATGTTTAAAGGGCTTAGTGCACAAACTCCTTGTGACTGGTGAGATGCAGAACAGTGGCATGTACAGAAATGTATGAACTGATTGAATTCTGCTTGTTATAATAAAATCTGGAACTTTAAATTGCAATGGATAGTATTTGATCATTCATTTGAACATTCATTTGATCATTTGGTCATAGATCATTCTGTGATAAGTACAGCAAGGGTGGGATTTTAAGAACAGAATAACAAGCTTTTTTATATAGGTGAGTCATTATTTGACTGTAACAAGGGGTGGCAGTGTCCCAAAGTGGGTTCCATACATCAGCTGTTCAGTGACACACTCACATAAACAGAATGATCTCTATTCAGATATTACTGGCCATAATACCCCCAAAAATGGCTCATTGTTGCAGTTCAAAGGCAAAAGATTCCTCAAGATGGATTTCATATTATCTCTTCCTCTGACTCCTGTTCAGCTGCGGCAAGGGAAAAATGGGCCTTACCTCTATCTGTTCACTAAGTTTGTCTATATTTTTAAAAATACAATATTGCCTTAGAGGAAACGAGCATAAAAGAAAATAAAAATTACTAAAAAGTTATCATGGAACTCCAGTCAATAACAATAAAATATTTACAAATTACTAGCTTTGAACGTCCTGAATTGAAAAGCCTTGAGAACTACATAACAAATGCAATGACACTTGTAATATGTGATTCTAGCACAAACTGGATTTCCAGTCAACCCAGCCAAGTGAGATAGCCTTGGCTTTTGTTTCATAGAGCTCTTCTGCAGTTGCTTATAGTCATCCATAGCACAAAGAAGGTAACTGCTGCTAGGACTTGACATAGTATAGAATTAAATACACACCACTCCTTATTGCAGGACTAGAAGTCTGTAAACACTGTTTGGAAAATGAGGGAAGTAAAAAGGTGTTCTTTGCAAAGCCAGTCTAAAATTAGTTAAATACCACTTATCAGTTTCAACGATGGCCAGTACTTGGGGAAAAATGAAATCCAAGATTATCCTAATTCATTCAGCATCAAGAAAGCAGTCTGGCCTGCAGTACACAAGATACAGTGACCCATTTTTGTCATTTGTAAGCATTTTTAATCCTGGTGTTTATGATTTAAGTATAAGAAACTTCCTCTAGGGTAGTTCAGCTAAGAAACTCATCCAAAGGGAGTTGAAAATATTTGTTCTGATTCTTACAGTTCAACTGTCCCCAAACAGCGAGTAACACACATGCCATTTTCTATTTTCACTGTTTGTTTAGAAGAGGAGAAACAGGATAGTGCCTTTAATAGCAATACTGAAGCTCCAAATCTTGTTTTCACTGGTCATCATTAATGCTGTCACTTGATTTTCACTGCAGAAAAAATCTCCAGACTTAGATCCTGATTCCTCCTAAGCCACTTTTATTCTCATACCTTTTATAATTATCCTGAAAATAACAATGAAGATAGACAGAACAGGCTCTCTTTTAAGAGAAAGTAATTAAGCAAATATGTCAGAAAGGATCTGTGTTTTCTTCAGCACCAGTAAGAGGTAATACGGATTAAACACTTTTCATAACCAGCATCAGCATAATTACTAGAAAAATTTTAGGGAGTGAGGTTTCTGACACAATTATATGAAACGTTTTCACAACACAGCATCCAGTGAAGGGGAAAAAAGCAATAATTTTACCATTGCAATATCCACAATTTTATATTGGTAAATCAAGCATAAAATTGGTAGTTGAAATGCTTCCAGCAAGGCTTTGTTTAGAAATTCCTTTATTCAGCCATATATTATCCTGGTCACTTACTTGCTAACTGCTGTCATTCCTGAAGATGAGCTATTGTATTTAGCATGTTACTATGACTGTATTAAAAATGTGCTATTTTGTTATGTTTATTGGGTTGTGTAAGAAAAATAAGGATCATAATTCATACTGAAAAACCTACAAGAACAGACTATCCGGAATTATTTTGCCTATTTTAATGATATGGTGTCTGAGGTAATTTCAATACTTTGTTTGCATTTGTTTTTAATACAGGTATCATATCCACTTTTCTTCACGTCCACCCTTTTGGAGCCAATATAGAATATCTTTGGTCTTATATGCAGCAGTTGGACTCTAGGGTAAAAAAAATTAATCAAAATCTGTTTTCTCTATAGAAATATTGTATTATTCTTTACTGCAGGTTAAACTCTTCATGCGTTTCCATTAGAAAGATAATGGGATATGGGGCTTGGGGGTTTGCAGTCTTTATTCATTTGCAAATTACAGTGCACATGCTTGTGTTGAGGTCTTTGCCTCTCACTGCTTAGATATTCTTTGTGGCAAAGAAAAGCAGAGCTTTAAATGGCAAAGACTAGCAGCTGCTTTTATGACACGGGATTCTGAAATATAGCTGAGGAGAAAGAAAGCAGAACAAAAGGCAGGTGCATCCAGGGCCATCAAACTGTGCGGAGCTTTTAGAGATGGCTCCTTATTCTTTGGAAATATGTTAGTCATGGGTCACACTGAACTGGAACTTTCATGAACATATGAGGGGACCATGTATCATGTCCTTTGTCTCCATGTGGAAGCAGAAAGGACCTCATAAAGAAACTGAATGACCTTACTGGTAAATTCAGAGAAGCTGTGGCCAAGACAAAAGTGAGGCCAACACACAACAGTGTGCGAAGTGTTTAATGCATTAGCTTGTACAGTCCATAGTCAATACATACCTGTAGGATAATATTCTTTAACTTTAAGATTTTTTAACTTTTTAATATCTACCATAGGATGAGGTGAAATCAAGCCTCAAAAGGGCCTATTCCTCTGCACTGAATATTAAGCAAGTCAAGGGTGAGAAGCTGAGCTGTGCAATAGCCACTTTTGATCAGGCGAATGCTCCTCTAAGTGCTAAACAGCAGCTCTGAAGGATGCTAGGCTTCAAGAGACACTTAGCGTATTGCAGGGGTCACGCTGCAGTCAGCCACAGCTCTGACCCACGTCTGCCAATACTTGTACAATGGTGCTTTCTGAGATCTTCTTGCAACACAACTCCTTTGATCTTGCTAATATTTTGTACCTTAACAGCCCCTCCAGCCCATAGGTAAAATCACCTTCCAACCGCTTTGATGGGCTGCTTCATGTTTCATGTTTCGGGAGGATCCTGGATCCTTCCTCTGTTTCCATGAAAAAGTGTAGAGCTAGAAGCAGACAAAAGCCTGAGCTAGAAGCCCACTAGTAGTAAGACAGGTTGCAGTGATGAGCAAGGAAGGATGATGAAGTTCTTAGGCACTGTCTTCAGGCCTTGGCAACTCAGATGTGCTAGTGTTTTAGTCCACTGCCACCCACAATGAAAAGGGAATAAAGCATGAGGATGGTAGAAAGAGGTGAGAAACTGGTGAATTTCAGTTCTTTTTTTAAATGTCTGGTTTTATGGAGACCTGATTCATCCAGAGCATCACACCTACAGCCATTCCAATTCTGCTTCTCTATTCCCTCCCCCTTCCACATATACATTTTCCTTCATCTTGTCCCCAGTTTCTTTGGCATGCAGACTCTCTAATCTCCTCACTTACCTTTCTTTCAAGTTGTTCCTTAACACAGTGTTTGTCTAAATTTGAACTGCTTTTTCCTTTGGATGGCCCCTCCAGCTCTGCATCTCTTGAGTGGTAAAAGCAGTCATCTAAAATAGGGACTCCTTGGGCTCCAGCCCTGCTGCTCATTGCTTATGCCCACTGAGCTCTTGAACTTTCTCCCCTTCCACTGCTGTAGCCTCTTCTTGTGTATGACTGTTGGGATCAGTCCTTGAAATTTCTACTCATGTAAGTAACATGTTGGCTTTTGTGAGGCTGCCAGGAGCAAACCCTTAACTTGCAAACAGAAATTTCATGGAAGGAGCATTGTCTCCATCTCTGCAGCTACCAGTGGACCTACCTACTGCATAATAAACACAAGCTGCAAAATTTGTCATTGCTGGTTTATTTTGGAAGTAACTGCTTGTAGAAAAAGATTACTTCCTAATGGCACGATCCAGAGATGCAATCTCAGAGATGAATTTCAGTTACTTTCCGTGGTTAGCCTGTCATTCTTCACCTGAACAGGAATGATAAGGTCAGCATACCGTGTGGGCTGAGGGCTCAGTATAGAGCTCGTATATATTACCCAAAAGTAACCAGATATCCATTACTGTTCTGTAAGTACTTAAAAGAGGGATCTAATCATTCTGGGGCTTTAGACAATCTCCAACTCTGATTCTTGGTGCCACCTTTAACAAATCATTTAACCTTTCTGCTGCACTAACCTCTACAGGAAAATAAGAGGCAAGACATATTTTCTCACCTCCCTTGGGTATACTGAAGTATAATTATAACATTTCATGTTTACGTACTCTTTTAAAAAGAAACATTTTCACCATGGAAGGTTCCTACTAATATGAATAAGCAGAAATATTATTGCCAGAGAAACCTATCAAACCATGGAGATGCCTGTGGATATCAGGCAACAAGCATAGATTTGTTTGCTGTTCCTTTCATAGCCACCATTTTAGAAGCAGTAGCAGTAGGATAAAATGGTTCATTATCTATGACTGTTCATTTCTTGACTTCCCTACTGATTATACCAGAAAGGTTGCCTTTGTAAAGGTGTTTTCTGTAATAAGAGCATCTTTCCCATTAGCAAGGTGATTAGTCACTGAAGTTTCAAAATTATAAAAACATCCCGACCAATGCAGAATTGGGAACTTTACTGCTTAGTTATCTGGGGCTGCTGAACTGGGTAAGACTGGGAGAAGATGGCTCCATGGGTAGTCAGCCCTAGGTAACAAAAGGGAGCTGATTAAAGTTTTTTTGAAAGAGAAAAACTGATGGAGCTGGGAGAAGAATTCAAGAGCTCATAGGCTGAGAAGGAAGAACAAGGTCCTATCTGCTTCCTCCTCCTCACAAATATACCCATGACTGTAGTTCTTAGATGGTCTTCATACCACACTGTGTGACCACAGCCCCGACACAGCAGTTTTTATTGTTTTACAGTGGGATGCCACTTACAAGAGCAGAATCATTCCTGCAAGGAATTTGCACTTGCTTTGGAGTCTGGAAATTCATGTCAGGCTAAGGTTAAAAAAGTAACAATGGTTGACTGTTTTCTTCTGGCCTGGACTCCTCTCCACACTCCCTGGCCTCCCCCTGTCCCATCTCTTATTTCTGTGCTTGGTGTTTCCTCTTCCCAATCTACAGAGCAGCTTTCTCACTTTAATTTTACCTTTTTTCTTTCTCAGATCTCTGCAAATGAGATAGAAATGCTTTTGATGAGACTGCCACGCATGTTTAAGCAAGAATTCACTGGTGTAGGAGCAACACTGGAAAAGAGGTGGAAGTTTTGTGCCTTTGAAGGAATTAAAACTGTCTGACTGTGACTAGTAATGAAGCTATGCAGAAGAAGAATTCCTAGAGCATGGCAGGGTTATAAAGTATTAAAGTAAGAAATTTGGGTTTGGGCACATAGTAGTATGTTTTCAAAGTTATCCAAGCCTAATTTTAGTTACATTTGTGACGTTCTCTTGTGAGTGGAAATGTAGTTGTGCACCAGTTCCTAAAATAAAATAAAATCTACAAAAAAAAAAGTTTCAAAATGTGACAGATTGTTTCCTATGAAAACTGGAGAAAGATACCACAGTCATAATGATTTCAAAATACTACATGTCCTACATCTAAGAAAAGCTCATTGAGCAAACAGTTAAGGAAAAAGATTGCCCAGTTATGGTCGCTAAGCTACAGCGATGTATGTGTAATATGTAGTAGAACTCATTAAGTTTTGGTATAGAAAGTTCTTTCTGTTTAGTAAGAAAATTGAGTAATTTTACAGTGAGGAAAAGCATACCAAAAGAAAACTTGAAGATGTGTCTGAAGTTATTGTATTTTGTAAATTAAGTTATATGCTGTACCAGGGATTTTTGCCTTATTGAAAGAGGCCTGAAATGTGATTGGAGTCCTCAAGAATGCTTTATCAAGAATATTATTTTTCTAATGTAACTATTCTCCATTACAAGTTCTTTTAACATGGATTGCATATCAATTTTCATAAACATGTAAATAAGGAGGAAACCAGTGTTACTGTATTGTATTTGGTATGTAACATTCAGGTTTATTCATCAAAATGAACATTCAGTTGCATTACTGTTAAAAATTTTATAGCAGATATATTAATTTTTATCAATAAATATGACTTCTACCATATTGTTTGTATAAGTTTTTCTTCTAATGTTTTCAAATTGTAATCAGTCCAGCAAGAATCTCATGGAAGTTATCTTTCTCCTACCTGAACTACTAATTGCAGATAACTTGGTTAAATTAATTATGACCCAAAATAGAGCTTGCAATATTAATTAAGATTAAAATATTCAAAATATTGGTAGAGGAAATACCAGCATGAACATCTGTTTAACTGAACAGATTTAATTTGATTTTTTTCAACAAGCAGACAAGTAAAAAGTGAACACCTTCAAATATCTCATTTTCCAGGTTGTGTTGGGTAATTGCAATGCATCCCATTAGTTACTTCTAACATCCACCTTTGGATGGCCTTTGGCCAGCCAAGGAAAGGAATAAAGCACTTTTTGTGGTGTCCCTTAAGTAGGAACATTTATATAAATGTCAAACACACAGCACTACAGCACTCCTGTAAGAGCCAGCAAAAGCTAAAGTGTGTGTACCAGCCAAGACAGGAGGGTAAGGAAGGAATTTTTCCTCCCAGAGCCTTGCTTTAAAGAAATGCATCAGTACAACATTTAGCATGGTGATGGGTAAGAAAAGGCAGCCACCTCCAAGTCACACCTCTGTGTAGGCAGAGGAGCCAGTCACAAGAGAGCTGACCCTGTGAAGTGGGGCACCAACAGCAGGAAATATGACAAATTGAAACAGATGCAGGGAGTATCCAGATACATGTCAGTTATGTTTCACTCAGGTTCTTCAATAAACAGCAATTAGTGTCACATGCAATTAGTAATGAAGGAACACTTCTACATGGCTCTTAGTGATTAGTACTTTAGGACCTATTTCTCTTCTGGCATCTACCTGGAATATAGAAATATTAAATGAAATGCTAATTGTGTACAAAAGAGGGAAAGAAAGGCTTAGCAGGTCAATTATGGGAGAAAATGAGGCTTTCAGGCAGTACACACAAAATTTTAAAAAATAAAGTGCATCTCTATTATGGTTGCTACAGAACCTCTATTAAGTCACTCGGGTAAAACTAGTAATTATATTCCAGTTATGTTAATGAAAAGTACCTAGTTTAATCCAAATAACAACTCCTTCTCTTGTGGTCATACAGTTTTATGAATAATTCGGGCAAAAATGCGTTAGGTCTGACAGCTCTTATTTAAGTACTGTAACATAAATGTATATGGATGGCACTTAGGCTGGGGAAAAGAGATGTGCGAAAACTTTCACCTCAGCTTACTCCATGCCATACTTATTCATTATATTCTGTCCTTGTCTTTTCTTATGTCCTTCTTTTTTTCCTTTTAGCTTGTCTCTTCTCCCACAAAACAACTCCAATCCCAGAGAGCCACAAAACATTTCAATTTTGACAGAACTTTGTAACCTAATCACCGTATTTGCTTTGCATGTATTTTCTCTTCCTTTTTTTCTTCCTGGGTTTTTCACATCTGTCTAGACCATCAAAGCTTAGGAGAGTACCTTTTTAGTCCTTGTGTAGTACCAGCTGAAAGGGAACCTCTTCCACTGGCTTTTAGATACGGCAAAGAAGATCTAAACTTTCAGTAAGAATAGCTTGTAGACATCCTGTCATATTGTAACGTATCAGCTGAGAGCTCGAAACTCTGGGACATCCTCATGAATATCAGGTTGCGCCCCAGAACTGGCTTTAACTTTGTGTGTTCAGTGGCTTTGGGGGAAAGTGGATTAAAATGCTCAGCTCCATCATTTAGCTGCTGAAATGTCCTTATGATGACACTTGGGGTATTCAGCTTGGAGTCCTGGAGTTCATAGAATGAGATGAATAACAAGCCACCTTTGAAAGACATCTAGACTGCACATAGGAGCTATTTCTTTACCGAGATGGTGGTCAAACACTGGTAGGGGCTTCCTGCTCTCTGATCAATGCCCCAAGGCTGTCAGTGTTTAAGAAGCATTTGCACAATGCCCTTAATTACATGATTTAACTTTGGGTCAACACTGAAGTTGCCAGGCAGTTGAACTAAATGATCCTTGTAGGTCCCCACAAGACCTAAAGCAAGTTTGTCCAGCTGAGTCAGGTTGAAGGAAGATGCACATTTGGCAAAGACTCAAAGCCATTTACAGTTAGCAGGATCTTCACAACAGTAGTGGGAAAAAAACACTAGTGGTAAAAAACTGTTAAGTCCAAGGAGACAACCCATTATCAGTCTAATCATGAGCTCAAGAGATGAGACTGTGCAGCAGCCTGACATGCAATTGCAAGTTGTGGAAGAAAGTTATAGCAGTGTCCCCTCTTCTCAAATAGTGACTAGTGGAGCAGGAGAAGATTTGGTTTCCAAGTTCCCAACATGCTAAGGGTATTTTGCAGGGAGTTATAAGTTCAGTTGGCCTGAACTCCTTTTCTCCCAGAAGAGCTGTGTAGACCATCCCCAGCTTTGAATTTTCTTGGGCTGATGACAGGGTTAACTTTCATCAGTTTAGAGGGCCAGCCGCTTACTGCACTGTATCTGATTTCCACTTGAAGGCTTAAGAGACAGACTGAGCGAAACCACTTGGAGAAGTGTGTGTTTCACCCTCCACATTAAAGGGAGATGAGTGCAATCTCTCTGTTAAACTGCATTTTATGTCCACAAGAGATGTTTCATGTTTGATGAAGACTGAATTTTCCCCATCACTGAAAAGGAAATTTTTAATATCTCCTCATACTATTGAACATAGTGGAGTCAACTGTTTCTTGAAGTGTGCAAAACTTTTGGACAAAACTTCCATGTTCAGGACTGCCAGAGAATCACATTCGCTTAAGGAACAGCTATACTGAGATTTAGAGAAAATCCTGTATCAAGCTATGCTACATTTAGCTACACAAGATGTGCAGAAAATGCTGTGGAATCTCAAGCTGGAAAATTTGTTGTAAGAGTATTCTGAGTGGTTTGTTTAAGTTAAAATTCTGGTCTTGCAAGCATTGTTTTATTTAAAATCAGAATGGTTTTGACAGTGTTAATAAGATAAAAATGTTCAGTGCTAATGTGAATTAATTTGGGGAGCAAGGTTTCGGGAGAAGATGAGAGAAAGGAATTAGTTGGTTTGGGAGACTTTTTTTGTTCCTCCAGCATCAGTAATAGCCAGGTCTGATATAGGACTGATGTCCATTTTGTCAATTTAACAAATGCATCTCAGAGTTGAGCATTTGAAATGTGAGGGGTTTATCATCTTTTGTTTGGTTGGTTGGTCAGTTGGTTAGTTGGTTGGTTTGGGTTTTTTTGTAAAGGAGTACAAGTTGTCTCTTGACTTGCCACTCTGGTTATCCTCCTGAGATCAGAAGCTCATTTACCATAACTTTTCCCTCAAAAAAAAAGTAGAAACAGCATCAAATTTCTTCTGGTTCTGTTCTGTATCAATCTCTTCTGGAAGCAACTGCTGAGATACTCAGGAAAGACAAATTTGTCCTATATTTATTGGCATTTAGTGCCTATAAAGTAGGACACAATCTGGAGGAAGCCATTTCTTCTTCCAGACTCTTCAAGAGCATAGTCAGTGTGACTGCTTGGACTGCAAAAGGTGATTATTTACTTACTGGGTTAAAACTGAATGTTTCAAGAACAACTAAATCGATTGAAAAAGCAGCCAAATCAGGAAATTATGCTTACAAGGTGCAGATCTTCTGACTATTTAAACCCATTACATTGAATTCATCAAAATCATAGTTTGTAAGCAAAACCAAAGAGGTTCACTCAGGTGTACCTTTGATTAAGTGCTTTGCCTCACATTGGGTAGTGTTGTGCCTGTTCAGACTTAATGGGCTGACTCCATTGTCATACTCCTCAACAGGGATATTTGGGTGGCATTGAGAGGAAAAGCATACATATTCCCTTAAACCTAGCAGAGAGCACTCCTGAAATCCTACCACAGACATACTATAACCATCTGCTCAGACTTCTGGCCATAGGTACTTCTTGCCAATTTATGTACTTTTATATACATGACATTGAAGCCTTAAAAAAAAAAATCATCAGCTTGGACTGCTTGTATCTTAGCCATGTCACAATTAATTCTGTAGCAGTCCCAGTAGCCTACGGTGGATTCAAATACACCTCCCATAAAAGCATCCAGCCACAATCAAGGTTATCAAATTATCAAAAAGATAATTTTTTGCTTGATAGTTTGTTAGAAGAGATAAGCATTGCCAAAATTGAGTCCTAACTTCCTAACTTCATTTTTTTCTGGCTTCTTCTAGCCAGTTTTGCTTTTCTCAGCAAGATTAAATAATCCTTTAGTACTGCATATTTTCTTCCCATGAAAATATTTATATATTGTAGTCTATTTACTTTTCAGTATTCTTTCTCATAAACTAAGCAGATTGAGCTTTTAAATGTTTTGCTATAAAGCATTTATCTTCTCTTCCTCAAATCATTGCATCCTTTTTTTTAAATATCCTTTCCAGTTTTTAAAAACCTGCTTTAAAATGTGCAGAGAAAAACTGTAAGTGAATTAAACTGATCAGTTTACAGTATCCAGACATGAACTCACGTCTCTGCTCCAGTTCAGCTCTTTGCCTCCTATTCCTATCAGACCATTAGCTGATCGCCAATGTCAAAGCAGTAATCCAAGTAAATCACTGTTGCATCATTTTCTTCATCCTTCTGGTGTAACAGATTCCTCTGCACAGATGCGTTTCTGTCTGCTAAAGCCTGGCTTTTCCATCCCCACTGATAGACTCGTTTGTGCAAGGGCAAAAGTCTCACCCCACAAGAGTATTTGGAGGCTGGATCCCATGCAGAGCCTTGTTCTTTGCTATGGGGAAAATCTGGATAACTCTATGATGTTCATAGCCTTTCGTGATTGAAAGGGGCTAATCAGATCTGCCGTCAGGATGTTAGCTGATCACATCAAGCATTCAGAGGGCAATCGCACAGGCTTTGTCTAGACTAGAGTTTAAATGCGTGTCATTAGCACATATTAGCTGATACATTTTAAAAGTCTGATGCAGACAAAGCATAATGCCTTTAATGTGAAAAGCTGGTTGAGTTAGGCCCTTGGGCATTGGCGTTTACACTGGTTTCTCTATTTTAGAGTTTTAGAATAAGTTAGCCAAGGGCTTGTCTGCAAAGACCAGTTAATTTGGAAGAAGATAGGCTATGAATTTAAAGGGCTGCTCCAGGACTCCAGACTAGAAAAAGATTAATTCTCAAGTAGATGCTCTGAAATAGCTCAGTATAATAGTAATATGCACTTAACTAGGTACGTTTTCTCTCGCTCTCTCTTTTTTGTTTGGTTGGTTGGTTGGTTTGTTTTGTTTTTAACTTTCCCCAGAAAAGAAACAGTTCCCAGATTAGAGTTGTATTTAGAAATTAACCCTCTGGTTCATTTCTGGTTTTTATCATAGCTCCTTACTGGATACAGCTGGTTAGCTCGGTTGTGTCTAGGGAGGAGGTTGGAAAACTTGTACACTCTTCAGATCTGGTTGCTGACGTTAAAAGCTGACTTGCATTTCACAGGGGGAAGACATGGTATGCTTGTGAGAGGAATGGGAGTGAAGCAACAGAAGACCATAAAATAGGATTAAAAAGAGAGACAGGAGGGATTTTGTTAGAACCTGGCGTTCCATCAAAAAACCCCACACAAATCCCAGGACATCCTGGAAGCCTGTTATAAACTAAGAGGGAGAACAGGGAAGAAGAAGAGATAAGATTTCATAGTAAAAATATTTGTAAACTACAGTGGTATTAAATTTATGAATGTTTGTGGATTTCCTTAGCTGGTTCTGCCTATGGAGTCAGCTCCATCAGGTGTTGTGTCTGCGACTCTGAAGAGGAACCTTCCAAAATTACTCTATACACTTGGCACAGCACCTTCCCACAAGAAAAATCTGCTTCTCTAGCTCTACAGTTCACTAGTGATGTTAAAAAAGACATTTTCCTTGTCCTTGAAGGCTAGTGAGAATATACATTACTAATGGAAAGCAAATATTTGTCAGGTAATCAAAATTCATTTCAGGGTGTCATTTCTACCCCTCCACTCTGACTAGCTGTCCCCTGGGTGGAACTTTTTGCTTGGTTAGATGGAGTCAGCTAAAATCCCATCAGGGTGGAATTTACACTTTTGTCTTCAGAAGATGAACAGCCATGGATAGACATCATGCCACTAGTTCAAGGCTGATTTGTCTCAGAAAGAATTGCAAGGCAGAAGCTCCTTTGCAGGATGATACTAGAAGCCTGTTTTGCACAATAAAACATACTGACAGAGAAGGAAGCCAGATGGTGTCTCAACAGCCAAGTTTTCTGAAACACATTTCCTACCCTGAGAAGTTCTTGATTGACAGCTCTGGAAACAGGTGTTTTATTTGTCCACAGGGCAGGACAGGGAAGGCATCTAATATTGTCCCAGCAGAGGTCTACAGAAGTCACCTGCCACTTCATTTCCATCACTGTGAAGTCCTTGCCTCATCTGTCCAAACTGCAGAGGAAGGAGATGTCTGCAGAATGCACATTTGACCCTGATTTGAGGCCACAGAACTTCTGCTACTTAAAACTTTACTTTCAGGGCTGGATTTGAATCTCTGATCTGTAAAGTGGATATATGACTGTCCTAAGGAAGACAGGAAGTTATCCATTTGCTGAGGAGGGGGGGGGGCAGCCTTTCTTGAAGTACAAATAAAGAAATATAACCTGATGACCCCATTCTTTTCCTTCAATCCTCACAATGAGCAAGAAGATTTGGAAGTACCTAGCTGGCAAAGAGGTTCATCCTATTAGAAAAGAGAAAAAAACTCATGTTATATTCACACATAATGTTTTGGGATGGTTTTTTAAGTCTAAAGAAAACCCTCTGCAGTTTATAGCCATGAGATGCTCTTAAAACAAATGTTAGTACAGGGAAATGGAACAGCAATGAAAAAAAGAGTATTATCTTTTATGATCACTTTACCTCTCTTCCACTTTGAAGAGATTTCAGTGTGGAGATGGAAATCCCTATTGTTTCAAAGGTTTCCAGTCAAGAGCAGGAATAACATGGGAGTTGCAGCCTTTGTTTGATTTTTGTGATCTGTGCAGTTCAAACGTTCAAAGAATAACATGGAGGTGTGTGCCCAGGTGAAATGGAACTGGGCAGTCATTTAAGTAACACTGAATTGTTGCTTTTCTGCAGTGCAGAGCTTTTTATTTATAGCAATAAATCACAAGCAAATGGTCAGAAGTCCAGTGATGTATATTGGTCATGCAATCAAACAAGAAATCTGTACATGTTTAGGATTCAGAATTCATAATTTTTGATTTCTTTCAAGAATGATGAGTTTTCTGTCATATGCAGCATTGAGAAAGACAACAGAGGGTGAACTGGAAGGATCTGTGGGAAAACACCCTAATCAAGGCTAGCTAAGTGATGTGACTGTCACACAGCACTCTGCAGACATATCCTCACTAACAGTGAACTAGTGGCTAGTTTGGCCACAGGAGACATCACAGCTGTGATTGTACAGCCTCTGTCCAGCTCGATCCACTCTACTTACTGCTCCCAGGTTAAGCAATATGGAACTGTCTGGACTATCTTTTTCTGGACTTCTTTCTACATGCTTTCTGCTTCTGGAAAGTTTATTTTGAAGTAGTTCAAGCCCTGTTTCAGACAGTTAACAAGTTGTACTATGAACAGAAAACTATGAATTATCTGCAGCAAGAATGTGGATCATAATTGAAAGGGAACCTGGACAACTTCTTCCTGAATTTACTAAAAGCCTTGAAATTCCTTTATTTGCCGGTATCCAAAGGAGAATGAGCAGCAAAAATGCTTCCAAAAATAACCAGAATAAGGTTTTATCTACCAGACCCATTGGCCCATACCTGTCCCGTGTTTCTCAATTCAAGCATGTGCCAACATTCAGAGGAAAGCAAAATCTGTTCCAGAGTTTAAATCATGTGAATAATTCAAGGTTTTGTGATTGTTATAAAATGGACCCTTGCGGGCAATCCCACAGTCAATGCTACTGTTCTTCTGTGTAACTAATCTAAAGTAAGGTTTTCACTAACTCTGTTTATTTGATGCATTGTGAAACAAACCGAACGAGAATGTTTAGGCCAGCAAAAAAAACACCACAAAATCCCACAAGAACCCAGCACAACAGCATACATCAAGAGCTGAGTAACAAAGAAAATAGAACACACAAAGTCTCGGTTTTGCAGCTAAGCAGGAGATGGACAAGTTTAAAGCTACACATGAGTACCAAGGCTCTTATCCCAGCAGAAATGTTGAGAAATTGCCGCTTTGTGCCATGATATGGAGTATAACTCACTAGTAAAAAGTTCTTGGTAATCACAGGTATATTACATGATGATATACAGACTTAGGCTAAGACCTTTGCTTTCTGTATTACTGGGTGCCTGAAAGTTGTCACCAAACAAACACACAAGCAAGGGAATCTGTAACCAAAACCTCTATTAAAGCTACTCAGAAACACTCCAAAACTCAGCCACGCATGCTTTGTTTTTAAAAGCCATAAATACCATGATTTTCACTGGAATGTGGACACAGAGCCAAAGATGTGAGACATGACAGCCACTCAACTAACTTTGCAGAATATCCCCTCATTGAAGGTACACACCATTTCATACTACAGCCCAGCAAGCAGGTCCTAATTTTGTCTTGTTCAGGTGAGCACTTTTATCTGCTCAACTGTTGGATAGGCAGGGTGTTCCACTGCCCCAGTTTCTGTCACTTTGTCCAAGATTTTATCCAGCCAGCATGTTCTGAGGTCACCTGAGAGGGTGATCCCCTACCTGCAGCTGTAGGTACACACCTGACTTCCCAACACTGGATTTTCAGATAGTCCTCAGATGTCTTCAGGGCATACCTTCATGTAACCATGACTGAGAAACACAGTCCTCTGAATTCTAATTCTGAGAGTCACTCACTTGCATTCTGTGTAACATAAGGAAACACAAGAAATACAGGCCTTGAAGTATAGCACATGGATGGGTAGGATATTCTTCTTGAGCTTCTAAGGAGACCTTTCTTCAGGACTTCTTAATCCAGCCTCTATTCCTTCTCATCTTGTCTACAGATTCATTTGAGTTTGTGTATGTGTGTGTGAGGCCTCCAGAATATTCAAGTGGACCGTAAGTTTTTGTTTCCTCAGCACATCACATCTTTTAGTTTTTTCACTATATAATTTCTGTTTATTTTAATGCAAGTTGTATAGGTAGAGGTGAATCGCAAAGGAAAAATGTCTACCAAGCAATATAATACAACACATATAACAACAATTTCATACACAGGGAAAAATCTACATGTAAAGGACAATCTGTCCAGTTTACAAAGAAGAAAGGAACAAGCAATTGCAACTGAGAACCTGTAAAGTTTTATATAAATGGATAATATTAATTAGTCTTCAAAGATGAAAGGCTGTCTCCTCCGAGTCACTTTGTCCTGATGGATCAAAAACTAACACTTCCTTAAATTTGCATTCAAATATGAGAAACAAGAAACCCAAACCATAGTGCCTGATTGAGACCGTGGATTACCTGTATCTAGCTTTAGGCACTGATGCTACTACAGCACCTACATTCAGGAGAGCAAGTGTGACAAGGCTTGTGTCATATGGCTGGAAAAGCAGCTACAAAGCCATCTGATGTTAGGCAGATAGGGACAGAATCCAGCCTTCACTCAACAGGTCCCACGTAAACAGGGTTGGACCTTGCCTTCACAGGCCAGCCATGCTGGTAAACAAGAAACAGCCTCCACCTTTCACTCAGGACACTTTTGCAGGCATCATGGCAATGGGTGTCATACTGCAGTTAGGGAGCAACAAGCATGGGAAAAGTGCACTTGGTCTTCACCACAAGTAGCTGCTAGAAAATCAAAGGTTAAATTATGCAGCCAGTGGTGACTTTATTCAAAACACAAAAAGCTGGAGCATCTGTGGTAGTGACTTTTTCTGATCCCAGTTTAGGCTCTCAAGCAGACAGATCTAGTGCTTAGTCACATCCATGATCCTGCATTGCCACCTTCTTAAGAAGGGGCTGAATTTATGAACCTGTCTTCAGCTGTGGCTCACTGGAAATGCTAGATCACAGCCTTCCTGGAGCTTCCTGATTTTAGTGAAACAGGGGAACAGCTGGTAAATGTTGGCACTTGAAGGAGGATTTTCAGTGGTAGGGACCATGACTGCTGTTTCTTGGGTTGCTCCTAAACCTGCAGAGCACCTCCTTGATGCTGCTACCCTCCCTCAAAAGCAACACTACTCTGTGAAGGTACCAGTCAGCAGAGGACACTGCCACTGCTGATGCATGCAGGAAGTGATCGATTCACACCATCTCCAAAAGAGGCAAGTCACACAAAGGTCATGGTGATGCAGAAAACGTAAATGGTTTGCTGTAATGTATATGGTGAACAATAATGCCAAGCATCATAGAACAGAGGAGATGAGGGGGAAATGTGTATTTCCCCTTGCTTAAAATTTATTGAATTATCAGAATCAGGAGAAAATGAAGTTGAGAAGATGTTGGTAGGAGAGGAGCTCCTTCAATTAACTTTTTTCTCCTTCTCTATCACAGCATTATATACAAAAGGCAACATATGCAATCAATGTATAAATGAGCAAAACTCATAGTGCCTACTAAATCTTCAATCCAGTAATTTGTATCTGAATGTTTTAGCAAAAAATGACTGTGACTACAAACACTTCACAGACTAATTTTCAGATTCATGAGTTTTTGCTTGGTTTGCCTACATGTACTCTGAGCTCTGTGCCAAAAAAATATTTCCTTTCTTGCACTGAAACGTAACACTGACATGTGTCAAACTACTTCTTTTGTATGGGTTTAAGCATACTTCTTCCTCTTTCTGCTTTTTGTAGATTCATACATATTAGACACACATCTTTGGGTTTTAATTATAAAATTAATTTAGACAGCAACCAGAAATAAAGCTGACAAATCTAATTTCCCAAGTAACTCAATATCATCTCAGGATCTCTTAGGAGGAAGAAAAAAAATTATGTCTAAGGGGTTACAAGAATGTTTCTAAAGGGACAAATTAAAAAAATAAACAAAGGAAAAAGCTCATCAGATTAATAGAAGAGCATTTCCCTAGTGTCAAAATCCATATTTATCACCAGCCAGGAGAATGTGATGATATTTTAAACATGAAATGACTTTTCATACTGCTTCCAATCCCAAACACTTAGGGGGAAAAGCTATATATATACACACACCTCATAAATGCATCTTAAAATAATTTTAGAATAGTTGTTTAATGACCCTGTACAGTTCTGTGCTAGCTCAAACCATGTAAACTCCATCCCATTCCTTAGATTTAATCTAAAGGTTTTTTTCAAAGTGACTGACCTGTGCCAAGTATGGACAGAAAAAAAGGCTTGCTGTAAAGTCAGCAGAGAAAACTGTCAAGTGACCAGTCACAGCAACACTGAGCTTCACTGATGTGGAAGCAAAATAGGTAGCTATCCTGAACCACAACAAAGTGTCACAGATAGGCAAAGATGATCTTGGACATACCAAAAAAACCCACAAAACCCAAACCCAAGCAAACAAACAAAAATAAAACACCTTGCCTGTGAAAATACCATGCCAGCCATCAGGAGGTCAGGAAATACAAAGAAACCCTGACAGAACAATGTCGTTTTCTAAAGAGGTATTTGAACCCAAACTTAGATCTAGTGATCTTCAAACTGCTGTCAACATTCATACTCTAAGGCAGCCTTTCATCTTTGGTAGAGTGCAGCTCTTCTTGCCAAAAGCAGAGGTCCCTAGCACAGCCTCCTCGACCTCAGTAGGGTGAAGACCTCTTACAGCAGTGATGTTGTTGCATCCATTGAAGAAAGACTTGCTGATGATGTGCTGCTTGAAGGAGTAAGTGGTTATCACACCTTCATAAGGCAGTCTGAGGATCAGTGGATTATTGTTGGTCTGATGGTGAATCTTACTAGTAATATGTCAGCAGCAGAGAGGTTTCAGTCCCTTTGAGCAGCTTCTGCTCCACTCAGTCATCACGGCCAAAGATTGTTATGGTTTTTACATCAGCACATGCGCACCAGCAATGATTCATCCCTGTGAGGACAGGAAGTCTTCCGTCCAACATCAGCAGTGCCATTGCAGGTAACAATAGTCTAATCAATGAATGTGACTTTAATGGCTAGTCTAGACGTAACTAGACATGGTTGATCAATGTAAAAAATTGTTACAGAGCTGATAGCACTAATGCTGGTGCCAAGTTTCTGCCTTTCAAGTAGGTTGTTCACAACCTAACCATTATAAGCAGATTTTTTTGAACTAGTCCCAACATGCAAGACAGATTGAATGTTTCCTTTTTAAGGCACCAGTATACAGTCAATTGTAAAACAAATAGCTCTGTAAGGATTCAGTGTATCCACATACGAGGGTCAGACCTTAGTCTCCAGAGAAGTTCTTGTCCTTCTCCACTGCTCTCAATAGAGAAGCCAATATCTCAGTTCAGCAATGAAAATTGAAGGAGTAGGCTGAGAGAACTGTGGAAGAAACTCACTATGCCCTTCCCAGGCCCACAGAGTAACTCAGAAATATCTTCATGACATGGTGCTCTCTGAAGTCCTCAGCTCTCTTCTGAAGAACTGATTTGAAGCTACTCTATGGACTGCCCAATAGTCCAGCTCAGCAATGTGCACTGAGAAGCTTGTCCTGCCTAGACTAAACCAGAAAATAAACATAGAGAGCCCTGATACAAAGACTGGAGGCTTGCAGGTCTGTGTTCCCTCCTTCTTGGAAAGGAATCTGGGTACCTGAACCTTAATCTCCAGTGCTCCCTAATGCAGGAGCCATCAGGCCATGGGAACTGCACAGCACAGCATTCAGTTTCTCTCACACTGCAGTGTCTTTCAGGTGATATCCAAACCCACCCACGTCTACAAGGAGTGAGTCATAAAGACACAACAGAAGCCTTTGTTCATCTAGCTCAAAAACACGTAGGTTCTCCAAAGGATGAGACTACAGTTTACACTCCCAAAGGCTGGTGTGTGAGCAGAGTGACTTTGTTTCAGTTACAGGGAGTGGAAAAGCAATTCATTAACCCAAGCTGAAAGAGTCCGCAGGGCTATTTGGCTCCCCAGATGTAGATGGCTGTTTTAGGGAGAGGTATTTCTATATCCAGGCAGCCAAGAAGCTCCCCAAACTCCACTCACTTACATGTATGATAGCAGCTTAGTCATCCTCACTACAGACACCAAGGAGTTCATCTGTATGGGATTTAGCTTAGGTAATCACAGACCATATCTGCCTGCCAGAGCCAAGGTGGAAATTGAGAGCCACTAAGTTTTCCTGTCTATTAAAAAAATAATTTCACCCATAGCCAAAAAGTGCTTTGAGGTTCTTGTAGCTTTTGGCCTATGAGTCTTGCTGACTTTTCTGCCACTTGTTTATTTTATACAGTATCATACTTCGGTTGTGCGTGAGTGTATTTGGGCACTACTAGCATGCAAAAGTGTTTCAGAGTCTTGTAAAAGCTTTTATTTGGAAGTGGAATTTATGCAAGTGTGTGTTAATGATTTGGCATCTTTAAGTGGTTATTTTGAGTGCTATCTTTAACTTCATTAACATTAAATTATTCCTTAAATTATTCCAAAGAGATTGTGGTCTAATGCTTTGAACCAATTTAAAAATTTATATGTAGAGTTTGTGACAGTCCTGAGTCAAGAGGACATTTAAACAGTGGAAACCAATTAAGTTGTCTTTGGGAGATGTTTACTTTCGTTACACAGTGTTGATACTTTTCTATATTTTTTTCTGCATAGATTGAAATAGCAATCAAAATTTGAACAGGTAGAAATTCACCACAAATATCTAGATTGTTTGGTAAAGCACAATCCACACCGTCTTTATTTTGCAAGTAATTATTGCCCCATGCATGTAGTAAAGCTGAAAATCATCTAGAAATTGAGTTCCATTTGAACAGTCAATCCCAGATGGTTTCCACTCCTAAAGAAGACCATAAAAGAAAACAGCATCTTGAGAGAAACGTTCGCCTCCAATCATTTGGCTGTGCCTTGTAGGGTCATCATGCAGACAGCCCAAATCTCAGGATTGTAATCTGTTTCCCTTATAGAATTAATACAGAAGGACAAAATCAGGGAATGATGGGCTTTTTTAATCCTTTACACGATCCTAAGACTGGCCATAGGAACTACTGGTGCTAGGAGCTTCTAACTGTGGAAAATTTGAGGAATATAGTGTGGAAAATTTAAGCAATACAAAGTGCTCTAATAAATATTATTCATCCTTAGCCAATGCTCCACTGAATCACTGCAATGGAAAAGGAAACACAGACAACTCAGTGTACACTTAGATTCATCCTTAGGTTACTGAGGTCAGAGAAAGTCTTTTAGCTACTGACCAGGAGATCAATGACTTATGATCAGTGATCACTGAGAATATATTAGAAATATCTTTTCAAGGTGAAATTCTTGCCTTATGAGGTGTTTTCTTAATTAGAAGAAACTTTGGCTTTGTAAACATGATTTTTGGAGGTTAAGGGAAATGTAAAGGACAATTCTGATACTTACATGAACACTGTATTTTCTTGTCATACATTTTCTCACCTCATGAGGTTTTACTAAGCACTTTAAAGTTACAGTGGGATAGGGACAATTGGTATTACCACTATAAAACCTTCCCCTCAGTCCACCACAGCATGAATCAGAAGTATAAATTGCTGTGCCTAAGTGGGAGAAGTAAGAAATAGACTGTTCCCACTGGAAAGATAAGTGACTGGAAATGAGCCCAAAAATTTGTGCTTAGGAGTCTCAAAGCTGGAATACTGCTAGAGTGGATTACCAGGGGAAGCAGCAATGAGTAGGAACCAGAGCCTAAACATCTTACTCTGCCTGGCACACATTTTGGGGAGATGCAGCATGCATAAAGTCCTTGGATTTACTTCACTGCCCAACTCAATAAAGAGACATTTTCAACTAAAGTCCTGTAGAAAATAATTTCTCATGAGTCTAACCTTTGATTTCTTAGAAGTAGTGTGCTCCTCTGTACCTCCAATGACTCTGGGTTACAGTAAACAGCATCTTCTTTCTGCCTAACTGAAGGTACTGGTATGGTGAAATAAGAAGGATGAATCTGTGCCACTTTAGATCCTACTCCTTATTCTCAGTGGCACAGGATCCTCTACATGTCTTCCTTTGCCCGGTGAGGGAGGTGAAATGCCCACCCACCCTATTATTTCCTCTTTCGACAAACGTTTACTGTGAGCCAGCATCTTTCCTGCAGGCAGTTGTAGCAAGCCCCCCTTGCCATCTCCCCATCTTCATATTTCCACTCTGAAAAAAAGAATCTTGCTACTTTGATATATATTTTCTAAATATTTTTTATATATTTTCTACATCTTCTGAGTTTGCCATTTTCATCTGGCCTTCAATCCCACCTTCAAGGGTTTTTTCCTTACACTTAGAAAGAACTGGAAATATATTCCAGAGAAGTGTCTTAAAAAAAAAATAAGGACCTTGAGATGACCAAGTTCAAATGTCTGCATATGTATACACATGCACACATGCAGCTTCTCTGCAGGGTCTCCCATGAATGCAGAATTTGCCCTAATTCTGAGAAACTCACTTCAAACCCTCCTCCACACTCACACATACTCTAATGCACTCCCTCTTGTACAAATCCACCTTCTCCCACGCTGACACATATATTCTCTCTCTCCTTCACCACTCTTTTTGCCTCTGAGCTAAATTACTCTACTGTGGAAATTGCCATCAGCAATTTTCACCCTTTGCTGCTCTTTCAAGGAGTTTACGCAATGGTGCAGTCATGATGTTCAGTTAGCTACTTGATATCTTTTGAACTATTTTCCAACTATTTACACACATGTGTTACAGGAGAGCAATGTTTCTCCTAACACCTCCATGACCTCAGCATGGACTGAACTGGATGAAGTTAAATTTTGGTGATGATTACTTCCTCAGAGTCAAATGGGTGTTTTGGGGATGACAATGCTAATGTTACAAGGTCTCTGTCCAGCTATAAAGCATCCTTGGAACTTGGAGTTAGCTCTCAGACCCGGGTGCTATCACTAACAGGATTGATGTCCTTCTGGTCTTTTTGCTCAAGTGTATAGCACTACCCAGCTGCTTGTTCTCATCTTCACAGCTCAGGTGAAGAATGCGATGGACAGGGTGAGCACTCTGAGGCTGTTTCAGTGCACAGTCAGCCAGGTTGTCTCAGATCCAGACATACCCCGTGAGGACACTGCATTATTCCCAGGTCAGATGTGTGAGAGTGGCTGTGAAGCATTTTTCTTAAACACAACTTTGAAAGGAAGGGAGAAGGTCCCAGCTGAATTCATGGCTGGAGCTCTTGACCCCTTATGACTTTCCCAGGTGGCCACGAGTAAAGTCTTCTAACTGTTCTGCACTTCAATTTCTCAGTTATATCAAAACAGCCCTTTCTACCACATGGGGAAATTTTGAGGACAAACACATAAAAAGCTGTGTGCATTATTGTGCTGGAGTAACAAAGGACACAAATGCTCAAGAAAGTTTTTGCTTTTCATATATGAAAACAAAAAAAGTGACTAAACCAGGTTAAAATGCTCATATTTGAGATGGATGGGGAAGTGTTATAAGGTTTGCTTATTACTTGTCTGCAGAGCTCTATGATCCTGTAGAACCAGTTGGTGGTAGAATAACACCATAATCTACACAGTTTCATGAGCTGAACAATCCATGATTTTTTTTTTCTCTTGAAGCCAAGCTTTCGGATTTATTCTTTGTGAGTCATGAAATATAATCTAATGTATGTATACGAGTGGGCTTAAGGGAGAGTAAATGGTTTGACAAAATAGATTAATCTTTATTTCACATTAAAATGGTGGATCCTTCCTATTGACTATTTCCAGGCAATAACCTTGGTGGGTATATCTAAAAATCTGTGCCAAAGAACTCAGTTGCTGAAGGAAGAATAATAGAAAAAACTCATTTCTCACCCAAAGATATGTCATAGATGTGATAATTTAAGGAAACTATAGTTTCTTGAAGATCTAGATTAATATCTAGTGTTCTTGAAAAAAAGTTTCCACTGACAGTACCTGTTTCCCCTTGCCTCTGTGAAAATCTTGTGCTGCCAAGAACAGCTTTTTGTTCAGGAGAAATGCTGATTTTGTGGGAAGTGAAGGGAACCTTTACTCAGCTGTTCTGATCTTTTAAGTAAATATTTATTTATTTTCTGTATGAAGTTATAAAGTTTCTTGGGAATACAGATAATGTAACAGGAGGAAAAGTAATTACTGTAATTTTGCCTGTGCTTTCAGAAAATAATCCATCTGATAAGCACCCCATTTACATTTTGTGAATTGCACAGCTCAGCAGAGAGGCATCTCAACTAGATGCATGCAGTCCCTGTTTAACAAATACTATGGATTCTCCTGCAAACAGAAGTATTTGTCTTGGCCTTTTCACTTTTCAAAGACCAGATGATTAAGGTGTCATTGACATTAAGCATGCCTTGCATCCATTTCTTGAGGAATGGTGTGGTCAGAGGTGCTCCCTGAGAGTTAGCAATACTTTGAAATGAGAAAGAACTGCAGCTCATAAGGATAGTCAGACACCAGAGAGCCACCCCTTCTTTTCAGAGACCCAAAGTAGGGTCAAAAGGCCTCAGATGTCTCTAGGAAGGGGACGGTACAAGCATCACACCAGCCCTTCTCTTTCATCTTCCTAGAGGTTTATTTTCTAGCAGAGGAAAACACCTGTCCCTTTGATTTTCTGAGGATAAATGGGAAGAGTCTGAAAGAAAACCTCATTAATTCCCTGTGCTACAGATGACATCAAATAAGACATTCCTTAGGAAGTGAAGTGACAGTCTGCAGAGGAGAGGGGGATGAGAACTGACCTAGAAGCCATGCCTGCCAAGGTAGCATGAGGACAGTCAGTTCCCATCAACGTGAATGAGGACTGAAGGCACTCAGCACCTTGCACGATTAAGTCCAAAATGAAAGCAGCCTTTCTCATAAAAATTGCACTGCCTTCCTCTTTCCCAAAAGGCACACTAAATTGTGAGAATTTGCTATCCTTGGCAGTTGTTTCCAACTGAGCTCTTTTGACCTCCCTTCCCATCATTTGATGGGAGAGCGAAATGTGCACACCAGCTAAGAGCTTCAGGACACTTCAAAGCAGCTCAGATCTCCTTCCATTGCCCACACCACCTATTCTTTCCTGAAAAAAGTGGTATTTGGGCAGGTATGGTGCAGAGAAAGGTGGGTACCTTCTCACAGCAAGAGAGGAGGTAGGAGATGGACCTCCTTTCCCACCTCAGGGTGGCCAAGGTGGCATCCCCATCAGAGAGGCCATGCAGTGCATGGAAGGAAAACAGGAAAACTATCATCCCACCTCATCTCAGCCTCAGCTGCACCTCTTTTTCCCAAGCAAAGCCTGGGAAAGGGACAGTCAGGTGTGTCTCCATCACAACTTTCTGTGTCGTTCAAGTGTGGGTTCAGGGTTTGCAGGGATACCCATGTCATATGCTTTCTGAGGGTGCAAATGAGAAAGGTGAAATGCCACCTGCTTGGAAGGGTCTGAAGGTCCCTTCTCGTGCCTGATGTGCCTGACCCTTTTCTACCAAGCCTTGACTTTGGTGGGAGCTGAGCTGTGTCTTCTCATGTAGGTTGCTAGCAAGAGAGGCGTTTTTTTATGTTTTATTATGTTTTGTGATGGAATTTGTAGCTCTAAAGCAGCATTCATGTGACACACAGCAATATATTTTTTCTACAAATACTTTCTCCTGTGTTTTTACACTTTCTATCCTCAGCAGAGGAACACACAAAATATTTCTAAGGCATCAGGCTTGTTACACAGATTTTTCCTCACTGCCTATATGCCAAAGCATTTCACAGTGGTAAAAATTATGAAGCTGCGTACAGTGAAATGTAAGGAAAGCTGTTGCAGAATGACACCGCACAGTGTGAGTGGGAGAGGGGAGGAGGAGTCAGTCATGGGACCAACAACTGAAGGAGAAATAAATTAAGAGTCATAAAACAAATTGCCATTCAAATTCCCTTTCCATAGCAAGGCCTTTACTGTGATTTCTGTCAGTTTCACAAAATGAGGATAATTTGGGATTGGTCTTGAGGATATATTTCAGTTCCTGTCCTGTGTGTCACAGCAAGCCTCTGAAATCCAGTACAGGACTGGAATGGGGCATTCATAAAGATAATGACAACAGCTGTAGACAGAGAAAATGGATGAAAAAGGAAAGGGATGTAAAGTGTGGCTTCCAAAGCAAAGCCCTTTCCTTATTGGGACTCCAATGAAAGCACACTGGTACCTCCTTGCCTGGCATGGCATTGTGGGATACACAGGTACCATTACTGGAGACTGGGTAAGCAAGACCACTGGCTCAGCTTGATGGAACACCTGCTCTATCAGCTCTCTGTGCATTCAGGAGTCCCTCAGTAGAGGTGCAAGTTTCCAAGAGGACCCACAGACCTCAACCAGACATGAAGTTACAACTGGGTGAGCTTCCTGGCTTGGCATATTGTGGAGCACTCTTACATCTCAGTACAGGGTTGTGGAGCCGTAAGTGAGGAATGCAGGCTGGCCAGTAAAAATCCTAATGTGTGGTAGGAAATGTATATTACAGGTCATGAATTTTATTGTCTGCCGGCATATATAGAGGAAAATACACTTGGCTCACTAGTCCCACCTTTTAACATCGACCTGCTTCAAAGTGTATAGAGAAACAGGGGTCAGAAAATGGTACTATGCTAACACCTCTCCAGGGCTTTCCTCTTAGAGAGCCCCCTTCCTACTGCCAGAGGTGCAGCTCTATAACTCTGTAAAAATGGCTTTTTATGATTTTGGGTTTTTGTCTTGATTGCACTTGGATGTAAAGAAACATGCAACTGAAGTATTGATTGCTTTGCATGAAGAAACTGTCAGTGCAAAATACAACACAGAAGAAACATGCACTGGAAAATATAAAATATATGTGCCATTAAGTCTTTTCAAAAGAACAGGAGTCTGCATTTGATTAGTGGTCTCTAACCTTAGTCTTAGAACAGCTCTTGAGACATTGAACAAACAGAATATTACGTGCAGCTCTCATCAAAGCTCACTTCTTTTTCTAGGTTCTGTGATGAATCTCTAGTATGCCATGCTCAGCAAAAAGAAAAATAGCAAAAGGAAAAGCCTCTGTAATAAAGGCCAGATAATCTTCCTCCTTTAGAAAAAGTGTCTGCTCTCTTGCTTCACTCTGCTTACTTTGAACACACACACACACACACACTCACACCCTGCTTCCCATGCATCCTCCCTACCTCTGTCTGGTTCTTGTGGTCTCACAATCTTACTTGGCTTATAAACAACATGCTCTTGTCCAAAAGCACTATATATGCCAGCAGTGTTGTGAAAACAATGCTCTGTTTAATGCCTTATCAGTACCTATGCCAGATACAACTAGAGTTCAAAAATTAAACGGATACTGAAGGTGAATATACAAACTCCTCTGGAACCTAAAGAATTAAGACTTTTACAGAACTCTGCTTGGGATCAGTGGATGCAATAGGTGTGCTTCCCCATGCAGACAACACAACACTCCTGCATGTGATATGTTTGAACAGACACACCGCCCCTGACTGCACATTGTCAAGATGAGGGAGGAAAAAACTAGATCACTGAATCCAGTGCTCCTTTTGAATACTTTATCTATCCTCTGTCTATGCCACATAACAGAAATGTTTTAGGAACTTCTTTCTATCTCCATATGTCCATGAGGTACTCCTCAGCAATCAAGATCCTTATGTGTCCACTGGCACAATATCCAGACTTTTATCCATTTCTTTGATACATAAAAATAAAAAGCCACTTGGATCTTGAAGCAGATAACACACAAAATCTGAAGCTGTCAGCAGGGTGGTAATTTACTCAATTTTAAGTGTGCAAAATATTAAAAGCTGTTTGTGCTTGCACTGGTGTCAAAGCATATGGGGCCTCCTGCTTCCTATGAACTAGCCCACCTCATTGCATACACACCAACCTCCTGATTGCATACTGCTAGGCTTTGCTATTGCTGGTTAGCCAAAACTAATTTCATAAAATTCCTTGTGCATCACCACAATCAGACACTTTGTAGATGTGTAGCGGGACCGTAACCTACACAGAAAACCTCATCAAAAATGATGGGTCAGACAGGGCTCCTCAGCAGGTCCACACAGAGCAGAGAGAAGCCAGTGTGTTCTGCAGATAACAAATGCAAACAAAAGCAGTAAGTCTTTCCTTGAGGGTTAGAAGCTGAGTTTCCTGTTCTGTTTAAAAGACATCAGTGACTCAAAACAAAACAGTTTTTAGAGCAGACAAGAAGACACCATATGGGTATGGAGGGACATTACAAAGACATGCAAAAGCTGAGCTTGAGTCTCCTTGAGCTAAACAAAAGGATGAAGGGGACACTTCACATTCTGTTTTGAAAGATAACTATACCTGCCAAAATGTTTTGTGTGGCACCCAGCCTATTAAGCATCCTCAGGGTACATCTAGCTGTGAAGACCCTTAGTATCACAAAGCACCCAATGTGTACTCAGAGTTTGTTCAGGAATTTACAGCTCTGTAGCTGGACTTTCTAGAGGATTTTCCCTTCCTTCACAGAGAACAGACAGGAGGTCTCACATCATTTGCAGAGGGGGCAGCATGACAGCAGATGCAAGGTCATTTGTGGGAAAAAGAAAGAAAAGTTCAAGGTTCCCTACTGCTCTTCCTACTGACCAGCTGTGAAGATCTTCCAGGTTGTATGTAATTTTGGTTGTGCCTGGACACAGCATTCCCAGCACCAGAGGCCTTCAGTGCTGGAAACCCACCACACTGAGGCTTCCTTGTGTCTGTTGCAGCACAGAGCAGAGACAGAGCAGAGACAGAGCAGAGGATGCTAAGATACAAGCTTGTATTGCCTCAATGTTGGTTAATGTGTCCATATTGTAGGTACAGTAATTTTGTCACATTTAAACCAGCACTAGCCTCATGGGATTTCCAACAAACTGCATGAACTACAGTGTCCTTACTATCCATTTGACTTATCTGGGAGGGAAGAGTTCTCCTTCTCAGTGTGATATAACCTGACCTTTACCCACAGCTATTGATCACAGTTTTGTCTTCCTTCAAACATTCATATGTCCACTGGTGCCTGTGTTCTTTCAATTAAGTAACAACAGGCTCTGTTGTCAGTTTGGTGATCTGAGAATATTTAAATACGTACTGGCAATGGGTAAATTGCAATATTTTACCATCAAGAATTTTATGATACATATTTCCGGAGAGTAACTAGATCTCCCACAGGCTTTACCGACACCCATTCTTTATATGCATAAAGTTGTCTTAACACGTACTCACAACTTCACTGTCTTCAGAAAATAGTGTATCTAAAAGCCATGATACACAAAGTAATTAGAAGTTTATATCAGGAATTTAAGCCTGCTTCTAATCCAAGACTGTCTATAGTAGTTCAGTCTCTAAACAGAAAACATCCTTTTTTTTACCTTTTTCCTTAGCCTCCCAAGTAGAGCAAGTATTTGAATTCAGAAAGCCACCTCCTTTCCCCCTCATGCTCTGCCTCTCTGGATTCCTAAACCTTGCAAATGAAAAGCTACAGTTTTCTTCTTCATCTGAACAGTTCTGTAGGAAAGGATAAGGATGTTAAAATTCACAAGATAACTATTTCATAACTGAGACCTTGAAAAAACTGCAACATAGGGTCTGGGGAGCAGGGAAAAGAAGGCCCCGGGGAATGATATTTCCTAAAGATTCATCTTAGCAGTTGCAATTAACTTCTTCAATACCTTTTGGATAAAAGTTATCAGATAAGAGATCAAGAGAGAGAACATGATTTAGCTCTAGCAAGTCTCGATTTACAATCCGTCTTCCCTGATCTGAGTTCATTTTGTGCAACTCCTGTGTCATGTTCCTCTCTTGCAGAGATGGAAGAAAGAGTTTAAGTCAAAATAGATAAGTGTAGAGCCCCTGGAAGCCAAAATGAAATGTCTCTTAATGGCATTTTTATGGCACTCCCAGGATATCACCATATCCTGCAGGGCTATTATGAGCAGAATTTCATCTCCTTTACTCGAAAAAGCTTTGGTGACATTCCGAAAAAATGCATAATGCAGCAATTTAAAATAGCTAAAATATTTGGTTCAAGTTTCCTAGATTTCAGCCCTGCATGACAAAAAAGTGTGCAGGGAAGGAGGTGCAGAAGGAAAAGGAGAGAAACAGAAATAACTCTCTTTCCATTTCTCCTTTTGCTCTCTTCTCCCACCACTCTCTGACATTCAAAATCAACCTGTGGATCAACAGGGAGGATGTTGCTGTTGGAAAGCGCTCTCTGCCAGGCTTTTCTGTGGAGACGTCTGATTTTCATGAGCATGAACAGGAGACCTCTCCCTGATCATGTTTCCAAGACTGGATTATTAGTGGTTGTATTTCCAGCCCTTTAATTGCTTCCTCTTCTGGTGACGTCTTTTTTAGTCTTACTGCAGCTAATACACACTCGGTACATATTAAGTAATGAAAATGCACAATCAGCACACACATGCCTTGCAACTGCTGTTTATACCAAAGAATTTAAAACTAGTAACAAGGGAGGTTAATGTCATTCTTAGGAGATAACACTCGTTGCTATGGTGAAGACGTCTTCTATCACTCACTGTTGGGAAGATGGCGCCTGTGCTATGAATGTTGGATGGTATTTTTGCTTTTGAGATGAGCAATAGTAATTACTCCAATGCACATACAACCCCTCTGTTTCTGTGCAGAATATCATATAGATGTTTTGTATTTAAACAGGCTCCTCTCTGCCCTCTCAGTGGGCTCAACATGCTGCCATTGATTGAGTTTTTCAACACCCGAAGAAACAAAGCAAAACAGCAATAGCTGGTGTTGAAAGATAAAAACAGTCTTACAAAAAATAAACAATCAGCCAATTTAATTTTTCTGTTGTTAAATGTATGTTACAGATTGCATCGTGTTCTGAAGATCCTTCAGTTTTTTAAAATACATAAAATTTCATTAGGCCTGATCTGCTGATCACTTCATGATCTGCACTTCCTACTAAAATTTATTCAGGCAATAATCCACAAGAAATTGGTTGTTTTCAGCAGTTTATGACTTGTTATTTAACATTTAACAGAATGGCAATTTATTTTGGTAACAACCAATACTGAGAGGTTTATTGCCATTGTAAACCATAATCAACTGTTTGTATCATTACTAGTTTTTCAAGATATAAAAATGGCCAGCTGCATTGGAAAATTGTTTAGTAGCTATAAAACTTGCACTGAAGATTATGTATGGGGTTATTTTACCTTAAAGGTCAAAAGTATTTAGAAAAACCACTCACTTCAGTGTACATTATTCAGCAACTTGGTAAAACCCAACACCAGAAGGAAAATACTGGAGCAATTCACAGTAATTTTTGCAATTATGGACATGAGAAAGGAATCTGTAGGAGACAGACAATATAGAAGATTGCACTTTCTTTATCACAACACCAGGCCAAAACCTAAAGCTTGTTGCCACTGTCTTGCTGAATTGTACCATACTAATAAAATAGCTTAATCATCAAAGGTTCACATTGGTCTCTTAGCATCAGGCAACTGGACACAGATTTCATAACTGACAAGTTTAGAAAAATTCAAAAAGGTTCCATTTTGATTGGAATAGGTTACAAGTGAGAGCACATGTTTCATAGCAGTATATCAGTTCTTTGTCATAATTGATTATAGTGGGCCAAATCTTGTGAGTAATTCACAGTGAATAATTCCTGTGCACAAATTACTTTCTATTTTTGCTCTCAAAAATATATGCACAAGCAGCCTGCAATTTCCTTTTTTTTTCTACTTATTTCACTAATATTTCTTTTTACTGCAAGTTGCACTAGCAGTTATTGCAGAATACTTAAACTGAGCTTAATCACAAGAGTTCATCTATTGCCACTGTCTCCGCGGTTATATACATTTGCACAGTTCATGCAAATGTTCAATTATGAATAAACCCAATTGTTTCCTCTTAATATTTGTGCCTGGCTCAAAAGTTCATTTTTCCAATCATTTTGTGCTAGTAAAACTTTCACTAAGAAAAACCACTGCACAAAGAAATATGGATTAAAAAAACACCCATTTAAACCTCTGAGCAGGTAAGAGCAAGTTTGGTGTGGGCTTTTTTGGTTTGGTTTGGTTTTTTAATTGATGCCTAGTAATATTCATTCAACTCTTCAACACTGATTAGAATTTCATTTAGAAAGCTTTAACACATTTTTTCCTCCAGTACTCAAATGTTACGAAGCAAATTAATCCCTACTATAACTCCAGGAAATCTGAGGACATTATAGCAGAGAATACTTTGGCACTGTATTTTTTGTTTAAAGTGCTTATCTGCTAACATACACTTTTTATATATCAAGAGTGATAGTTGCTGAATTTCATTATTCACATTCAAATGATGTGAAATATGGGAAATGCCATGACTTTAGTTATCTGACAATTTTTGGGATTTTACTTTCTGCAGCTTGGACTGTGCTATTAAGAATGCCAGATATTAAGATTGCAGCTCTTTCCATTCTGTTTTCCAGGAAAACAGAAGTTTTCTGAACCTCCACAAAGGTGTCCAAGAGGTTGTTGAAGAAAAAAGAGCCTGAAGAGATATCCCCCTTGGAAACAAAGTCCACCATGTCAACCACTAGAAGGGGGAAGATAATTTCTTTTTAAAAAAGAAAAAAAAACAAACACAAAAGAACAAAAAAACCCTTATTTTTGACTCACTCTCAAGCCTAGAAATAATAAATGACATGAACGAAACTAAAACAGAGTCCTCAGGAAAAAAATCCAAACTCGAATCTACTGCCTAGTCATATTTTGCCTGTCTCTCATGCTGTTAAAAATTCTGTTCAGCCCTGGGCATTGGTAGCAGAACTGCAGCAATGAGGATCAGGCAATCTTGCCTGCCAGTCAGCAGCATTTAAAAATTTGCTGGTTGCAGAAAAACTAAAAATAAAAGTGGAATATTTCATAAAGCAACAAAAACAAGGCAGCCTTAATTCTACCAGGCTGCATCAGTGTAAGATACCAGGTATCAGATATGAAGAGCATTTAGACCTGTTCAGTGCCTTTCCACAAGCGCAAGCAGGGATACAAAAGCAGACAAAAGGTCCATGGAAAAAATCTGCATTCTTCAGTTTATTTTCACTGACTAAAATAACTTGAAATCAGAAATTCCAAACCACGAGTTTAGCATGAAGCAAGGACCCCTCGGCACTCTGCTTTTTCTTGTCATCTCTGGGCAGACTTTTGAAATAAGATTTTTAACATTTATGAGCCCTCCCTACCTCCACTCTTAATCCAACAAAAACTGGGTGTTTTTCCAGCTAAGCTTCAAGCCAACCTGAATAAACAGGTCAACTCTCCCATGCACTGGCTGCTCAGCAGCTAATACTGAAGGAGCACAAGCTGATTGATATTCTGTAGGGTCACTTAAACTCTCGAGTGTTAAACTAAAGTGTCAGACAGGTCCCAGTGGGGCAAGTCTCTGTAGCTCTTGGAGCACCGTTTCTTAGAAGAGTTTTGTCCCTCATTAGAATTCCTTTTGTATTATGGATTTCTTCCTTCCTTCCTCCCTGAAGTGGAAGGACTAATTAGAAAGAGTTATCACTGTTGACATCCAAAGTATTATTAGAGTGGCAGCCCAGTTAAATGAAAATTCATATCTTTAGTAGGAGATCCCGAAAATTCAGGTGTTGTTAGATTTCAGTAGCACTGCATTTAAAGCATTCCTCAGATTCAGCTCCAGCAACCTGGCTTTCATGACAAACCAGTGAGACCTCTGTGTGCACCTATGCATTCACATCAGGGCAAGCCAGAGACCTTGCAGTACTGCTGATGTAATTTCAATTCATTGAAATTACAGCCCACTCACAAGCACTAATGCAAGAAGGAACCACGTGCAAGCCAAGGGGACCTTCAGTAGCTACATGCTATTAAGTTGGTATAAGCAGGTCATGCCAGTACAACCTTTATCCACAGAAAAACTAGGGACAGGGACTCCTAGTAATTTAGGAAGATGTGTGACATTTTCATTCTGCCTTCAGACTCTGATAGAGCCAAAAGAGTCTAGCTGCATGCCTTTTAAACTATACCCTTTTGGGGAGTGGGGGATATGTGCTGCTGAGAGAAGAAGAAAACCCTTTTATACGTGTTTAACTTTCAGCAGCTAGTAATCTATTCAATTTGCTAACCAACTTTACATATGTAACTTCACTGCTTAGCAGTAGATAAATTCAAATGTTCGAGGATGGTAAAAAAAACCCCCTGAATCACATTTAGAGACTGCAGGCTGATTCCAGTGTCAAAATGGAAACAGGAATAAGGTGTCTAGAAGCCTAGGAGAACAAATAATCCCTCTGAGTGTCCCAAAAAAAGGTTTCTAAATTCTACAGAAGTCTTCATATAGTGTAATCCTCCCTTTCATCCCCCCCAAACAGTTATCTGTTCATGATTGCCTTTATATTGTCATTGACATTGTGTTATATTAAGTCAGTCTCTAATATTAGATGCAATTATGATACATGACATTGAAATAGCTTTTAAAGCAAGATTCCACTTGAAGGAGTCACCTTAGATCCTTGCCTTTGTAAGGCTGTTTATTGCTTTTGTGATTGTGCTATCAAGTATTCTTTGTATACAAGTAGAAAGGTGCTAACAGCCGGATCCAAAACAGATAAAAGGAGCCAAACATTGAGTAACTTGAATTACGATGTCTGCAATCAGACCTATACTCTAGAAACACCTCCCCAGCTGCTTCTTCAACTCAGTTCTGAAAAGTACTGCAGTTATATTTTTGCTTGATTTTACCTCTGGTTCCCCAGGACTATGAATTCAGTCCATTATTGTTAACTGCCCCTATGCCCAACAGACACCAAGCAGCTTGGTAATTAGATGACCTATGGATGCTATCGGAGCCAAAGTGATTCTGGATCCCCCACTGGACATACTGGCAGTTTAGTGGAAATTAAGAGTTTAAAACATTTTGTGGATTTACCTCAATATTCTCAGTTATTTTTTTTTCCCCCAGACTTTAAAAAAATGGACCATAACCTGACCTTTCAATCTCTAACATCACATTCAAAAAGTTTCTGTGTCAGATTGCGCCATGGATGACACTGACTTGTGCCTTCTGTCTCGAATGTAACAGTCTTCTCCGCAACACACAATTGTAACCCACTGGCAATAAACTCCACTGGGACTAGGATCCAGCTACTTCATGGTTAAAATCAAGACAGCAATAGTGTTAACAGCAGAAAACAAATTTAGAGGGAGAAGAAAAAAAATCAACAAAAATAAGATGTGACAAGTGCTTATTTACGTAGTCATTTTTCAGGAGCTGAGCTGCACTTTAATACATAAATGCATTGTACCTTCAGTAAAACCTTCCTCCTGAATAGCTAATAAGTTATATTTAAGTGCTTTCACCAATGAACTAACTTACTTTAGTTACTGTGAAATCATTTTTATTATCCTTCTGTCCAAAAAAGTTGGAAGTAGCTAAAATCATTTTGGTGCACCTCCTGCAAGATAATGAATTATTGAACACTGGAGGTAGAGTGGCTGCACCAAGGAAAAGACAGGTAGTGAGGGCACTTCCACTGTTACTGAGAACATGGCTTGAAGGAAAGGCAGGAGCGCTAGAAACATCTGCAGGATTGTATCTTAGTGATGGGAGTGGTGGAAAAGACCAAAGCTGACTCTCCAAAGACTGAAATATTTAATTGTGTAATATCAACATATAGAGATGCCAACTGAGCACATAAGCAAGTTGCAGATGTTGCTTTGTGGCACAGCACCTGGATCCCAGCTCACTCTCCTGGGTATTTAAGGCCCCAGTTGAAATGGTACCTACATGCTGCTGAAAGCAATGTGGGCTGGTGGTTAAATAATATGCTAAGATCAGGAGAAACATAACACATCAGAGCTAACAAACGACTTTTTTTCTCAAAAAAACAAAACACTGCTTCTTCCCCAGCTGTGAGTAAAATAAATCTAACTGGGAATCTGGCAGTCCTCTACTTAATTCAAGAAACCCGAACTGCTGTCAGTAACCTCAGCACTCAGATCTTTAAGCCTCTCTTAGCTGATCAATTTGTCCCCTGCAGCAGTTCCTACCGCAGAAATTCCCACTGACGCCAGTAAGGGAAGCACTAAACAATTATGGGTTGGCCTGCTGTTGAACCCACTAACTAGGTGCTCATGATTTGGAGAGATATTTCTGTCTGTTTAGGCCACTGGCAGTTTTAGAAGGCAGAATGCCTTTGCTCTCAGCCCAGTGGAGACTGGAAGACCTCCCACCGCCCAGAATTAAGAACAAAGGACTGACCTGACCAATGACACCAAAACTGGACCCAGAGTCCTCTGGAGCATTGGCTCCAGGACACCAGCACGGACTGGTATCGAACCACCAGTATTTTGTATTGTGCATCTCTCCAAACATTCCAGACTATTTTAACTATGACTTTAAGTTCAGCTGTACTTCCTAGACTTTATAAAAAGCAAGCAAACAAAAAACACACATAGGAACTATTGCAGATGCTTCCCTGATGTGACTCTTGCTATTATACCTCTGCCATCTGTCCTCCCCACTGGATCTGGTAGCAAAGAAGAATTCAGATCAGTAGGAACACCAGGAGGTCATTAGTTTTACCTGCTGCTCAAAGGAAGGCCACTTGCAGGGTCAGAGCAGGTTGCTCAGGACTTAATCCAGTGGGTCTTGAAAAAACTCCCAAAGTAGGAGAACGTTCAATCTCTCTGGGCAACCTGTGTCAGTGCTGGACTGTGGGGCAAAACAGTATTATTTATGTTTAGCCAGCACCTCCCCTTTCAATTCGTGCCCATTTAGGGCATGCATGACTGTGGAGAGCCTGGACCCATGTTCTTTATGACCTTATGACGCTGGGTTGCTGCTGTGAGGCTCCCCAGCAGCCCTCTTTTCTTCAGGGTGAACAAGCTCTGCTCCCTCTTCTTCTACTCACAGGGTAAGTGCTCCAGCCCCCAAGCACTGGGGTGGCTTTTGCTGGACCTGCTGTGCTTGGCTGAGTAGGGGAGAGCTGCTTCTGTCAGTCTGGTGACCACGCTCCTGTTCACACAGCTGGGAGCCTGTTGTCCCTCTCTCCTGCCAGGACATGCCATGAGCTCTTGTTCTTGCTGTGCCCTGGGTCCCTTTCAGCAAAGCTGCTCCCCAGCCCAGTATTTCCCAGCCTCCAGCACTGCAAGGGGCTCTTCTTTCCCAGGCACCAAGCTCTACACCTGTTCTTGTTGAATTTCATAAGGGGTTCCTGTCTCCCCATTCCTGTAGCCTCTCCAGGTCACCACAAGTGTCAGGCCTTCCCTTCAGCATATTGAGTGATCCATGCCATTTGGCATCATTTGTAAACTTGAGAGAGCTCTCAGTCTCCTTCTCCCGGTCACTGATAAATTTGTCGAACAGGAAATGACCCAGGACAAACCAGCCTTTGCATAGAGAGCAAGACCTCAACCACTTCCATCTGCTTCCTGTCATTCAGACAACTTCTTACCTATTGAGTTCTTCACTAAAATTTTGTTTATGTTTCTCTTATATCATAGAATCATACAATGGTTTGGGTTGAAAGGGACCTTGAAGATTCTCTAGTCCAACCCTTCCACTACACCAGGCTGGCTCAAAGCTCCATCCAGCCCGGCCTTGAAATACCTTTCCAGAGATGGGAGATTCTCAGCTTCTCTGGACCTGTACCAGTGCCTCACTACCCCCATAGCGAAGAATTTTTTCCTAATATTGTATTAGTTCAACTGTATTCACTGCAATGTTTAGGACCTGTACTATTTTTTGCAACACACATTGTACACACACCTACCAGATGTAGGGAACATCCAAGTTCCCCATATTAAATCCAGTAGTCAGGAGAAATCCAGAACTATGCTTTATGCAATGTTTAAATCATACAATCATTTCGGAGAACTATGTCACTATTTAAAACTAGAGTTTATTAGATGCAATACTTGCTATATTAAAAGAAAAAAAAGTCCTAATTAACCTCTCCTTGTATAAGTTAGTATATAAATAAGGAAACTATAATAGCATAGCAGAGAGGTTTAATGTCTCATGGAGCTGTAGAGCAATTACTCCATACCATAACTAACTTGAAAAATCGTAAGAATATTAATCGGATGATGCTACCACTGTCAAAATTATATTTCTCATTCTAAGTATAGTTTTGTGATTCCCTAATAACAAAGGAAGTAGGTGTATTGCCATCTAGGCTGACAATTCAAGTTATTCACGAAAGGAGTTTCTCATTCTATGGTTCATGGACCATTAGCAATCAGTAAGACATCAAATAATGATTTAAAATTCCCTCCCTCCTACTCAATGCCCCCAGTGTAAAATACAAAAGTGTATTTTAAATGTAGCTGAAATTTTAATCATTTGAAAACAGAAAACTTTATTTGGACAGCATCCCAAAAAGCTCTGCCATTTTTTATATTTGCCTCATTTAAAAAAAGTTGGGTACATGAATCTTGCACAAATACAGTTACGATGACAGAAGAACAGTGCCACTTTTTCTTCAAAAAGATTCATAACTACATCCTACGTATCTACACCAGAGGAAAACTGAGTATAAACTCAACAGAGGATAAATTGTAGAGATTTGGGTGGTGTGTGTTTGACCCTTTTTTTTTTCACTTGGCTTCCTATTTATGCAACATAATTAAATTAAGACCTGTAATTTATGGCATTATTTTTGCTGTCTTGATCTGATTTGGAAAATTAAGTAAAAACAAAAAAATCAAGAAAAACGTTATTTTTCAAAAGTGTGCTCCAGTACAGATGCAAAATTCCACAGAGGATCCTGAAAAGCAGTGTGTATGTGTATAAACACGTGTGCTTACATATATGTATACATACACACTGTTGCTTGAGAGCAAGCGTTGAAATGACACAGTTAGAAAGTCCCAAGACTGTGCTGGTCATGATGCTGATTCACAAATATGCCTCTGCAACTTACACAACACCACCTGCTATTTATGACTCAAGGAAAACAGCAGTTTTGTCATCATTCAACTAAAAAGTTCTGGAAGGTATTGCTGGTGATTTAGTGCCACTTTACCACGCTGTTTGTCAAAGTCAGAGAGACTGGCAGACAGAAGCTCACAGAAGAGTGTGAACTAAAGGAAAGGTCCTAAAGCCCAAGATGTGGGAAATGATGCTCCTAAGGCAGCCAGTAATAACTTCAGGTGGTGCATTTCTCCACGTTGTTTTGACATCATCGCAAGATCTTAAGCTGACTGGAGCTCAGTGCTCAGGCCCAGGGATCTCGCAGGCTTTATGAACCTTCCCTTCTGTAGGAAGGGGCAGCTTCAGCAAGATGCAGAGCAAATGCCATCACCTCCTCAGTCCAGCTTCATCATCAGTCTCATTTGAGTAGCAGGTTAGATATTGGGATTTTCACACCAAGGCTGATGAGGTACCCTACAACCACAGCTACCAGATCAGCTTTTCAGGGATTTTAGGACATCAGATACCAAATCTGTTGATTTAGGGATGAGAAAAGTGTTGAACTAAGCAAAGACCTTGCAAGAAGGAAGCAGTTTGATACCTATACAGAAGCAGAAATCCAAACACAAAGCACAGTAAATTTTTACTTTTAAAATAATCTAGGATATCAGGCAAAGGTTTTGTGAATTGTGCTCTTGTTTTTATGTCTTCATTCTATCAATGTCCCACCATAAGCTAGCAAAAGTTTTCCAAGTTGCACTCATGCACAGGCAGATATCCAGATCTACTGGGTCTTTTTGTGGACCTATGCCTAAGTCTGCTGTATCAAGGGTAAAGAATATCAGGTAAAACTTCCTAGCCCAGCTGAGCACCAATCCAGTTGCTGTTCTGCAAGTAAACAGATGAGAAAAAGTATGCGTTATGTGTGATGTTATGGCACTGGACATACAATAGGGATGCTATCACAACTGCTAGTCATTAGCTTCATTATTTTACAGCATTTCCCAGAGATAGGACTGGCCAGTTAATTTGTTGATTTTTAAAATCTGTTAATTTATCAAATTTGTTAGTTAGTCAGTAGTCTGGTCTGAAAATAATGGAGAAAGCAGAACTAGAACTTGGGTTTATTTATTTTTGTTAAGGACAATCTCCCTCTTACCTGAAAGTCAGAAATTGTCCAAAATAATCAGATGCAAATAATCACGACACAAGTTATCAACAACAGAATCTCACAAAAAACCCAAACCCTGTACTTCTTACAAAGACATGGGAAGTTCATTTTTAAGAACAGAACAAGTAGCCATCTCTAACACATTTATTTCAACTGATACTTTAGAACAGCTCTTTGTACCTCATTTTACTCAAGATTAAAAAAAAAGGGCAATCATATGAGAACAACAGCTAGTCCGTTCAAAATCATTAGACAGAATGATTTTGCTACTACCATTGACATCAATTTTGCTTTTGCAGAATGAATCATATCACTTACAGATTCTACTTCAGAAAATTAGGAAGCTCACCATCTCACTTCTCCCAAAACAGAAACTGTCATGATTTTTTGTTAATACAGACTGGTACACCAGTGGAATGAATGACTTACCTTAAATGTGCATTAATTGATGGCTACAAGAACCAATAAGCTTATACAAGAACCAATTAAAGCTACTGCATAGGAATAAACTATTTTCTTTAAAGCTTCTTGTATTAGAGCATTAGTTAAATAATGCAAGTGTAGTACTCACACAGTGTATGCTATTCCCAGGCAGGTTTTTCCCCACAGTCTTCTTTGCTTTCTCCAGTGAAATTGTGCCATGTGTCTAGGCACTCTAATTGCAATGAAGTATCTAAACTCCCTAAAATTAGTATTTTCTTTTAGGGTCAACTTACATTGTTTTCATCTCCCTTTAATGAAAGCAAGGGAATTGTGACAAAGCATGAGGAACATGATAAAAAATAATTCATATTCTTTCCTCCTTGCAAGTAAAAATCCATATAATTTGAACATCCACCACTGGATGAACTACAAATGCATGTTGTGGTTGATAAATAATTAAAGCATCCAACCTCATATTAACTGCTCTTAGTCACTCACCTCTGGCTAAATAACTTAGAAAATGGAATATCTAAATTTTATACTTGTAGCACTTCAAGTTGTTTGCTGTACCTCAAACAACAGTTTGAATGGACAGCAGAAAGTTTTTCAGTCTTGTACTGAATCCACTAGACTGTCTCATCTCATCATCATCCTCTTAGGAGGTTAATTCATCCGCAGACAACTTACGGCAGCAATCTGTACCAGCCAAGTGCCCCAAATAGCACCTACTCTCAGCGGTCAGAAACTTGTTCTCTTTAAAGTCTGAAATTCATGACTTCAGCACTCTCCAAAGCCAGCACTAGGTTGCTAGAATGCTACATAAGGAGGGATGTATATATACTCAGGGATATGAAGCAAAATGCAGAGACACGAGCATTACTGGAGAACTAACCCAGTAAGTGCACCTGGAACCATATGCAAAGCATGTACCCTCACATTTGTTCCCTGATGTGTCAGTCCTATACCAGGCTCAGATGACTGGACTGAGCTAGACAAGCACAGCCAATAAAAACCATCTGAACTCTGCACCACACGGACATACCTTCTTCAGTTCCACTGCCGTGAAAACCCCTGCACTATCCCAACTGCTACAGAGTAAACATACTCTGTGACTTGATAATTTCAGAGATCATTTAATATGCAAAGGAACTAACCGAAACCAAGAATCTTCCTTCAAGTTCCAAGCCCCATATATACAGCTCATGAAAACTGCAGTCTGTAGTCCCATTAGTCATTTTGTCATGAGTTCAGCTTTCAAACCTCACTCATGAACAAACCCTACTATTTCACAAATGTACATATTCAATGTGAGGTGGTGCTTGAAACTTTTCATACAGGGTCTCCTTTATTTCCTGAGTCAATACACTGTCACAGATTTTCTCTGGCAATCCTAAATATAGAGTTGTTTCTTCGTTAATGAAGAAACAACACTATATTCAAGACTATGTTTTGAATTTCGTTTAAAAATATACAAAATTTAATGAAAGAAGCAACTACTTCTGCAAAAAAACCCACAGACAGTAAGAGAACTTTTTCAAAGCTTGTAAGGGATCATATTTCTTTAAAAATACACTAAAGTTGAGACAGAATCACAGAACATCTTCAGTTAGAAGGAACCCATAAGGATCATCAAGTCCAACTCTATGCTCCTTGCAGAAGCGTAACTGTACATAACTTTACATAACCATAAAAGATATCAGTTTGCTTTTAAATCATCTTATAATTTTAATTATGACAATAAATATGAACAAGAATAAGAAACTGCAGAGCAAGTAGCCACGAAAGCTATCATGCAATATATCTGCTGAATCTCCTATGACCCAAGGCTTGGATTTCAGTTTTTGGCACTGGATTCCAACAAGTCTTTTGCTTCGTTTATTTTTGTTGCTAAGTAAGGTGATCCACCTGAGAAGAGAAAGGGAAAAGGAATACTGTTTACACATCAGCATTAAGTACCAAACTACTTTACTTGCAGCATCCCTTAATTACTCACATTTATAAGCTCCTTCTTCCTACATAGATCCTTTTGATACAACTGCTTAATAAATGACATTGATAAGAAGCAAACTAATTGATTTGGAAACATGAGAAATGTAATCAAAACTGAAGTCACTGACAAATAATGCTGAACATTTTGTTTCAGAGAGAAAATTGAGATTCGAAAACACTTTACATCACTGTGATTTAGACCTGCAGTGCAATGCTTCTGCAAATGTATGCAAGGTCAGCTGTCTGGAACATTCACTCAAACCAAACAGCTAGTATTTCCACTCACCCCAAAAACTGAGAGGGAAAATTTTAAAATAATTTTGACAAAGAACTCTTTAGTGTGTGCACACACACGCCTCCCCCCCAAGCCTCTCCTGTGCTGGATGCCCAGAATTACCAGCCAGAAACCATCACATTAGAGCTATTTAAACATGGTACGCCTTCTAACTTCTAGTCCTGAACACTGTCATTGCTTTACGCTCCATCTAACAATCTGATTACAGTTCAGCAGTCTTTTTGTGTTTGGTTTTTTTCATTCTCCCCTTGAGTGCCAACCATCTGTCTACAGTCACCAAAAACAACATTACAAGGTCTGTATCAGTAACTTAGCTCTTACTATAATACACCTGTAATTTTTTTACGTGAAAATGTGATTCCAGCAGTACTCTGCACTGAATAGCCTTTTCCAAGGCATCTGTTCAAACTTACTTTTTCATTCACCATTTCATTCATTCTATTAACCAGAAAAGACAATGATAGAAGAAACATGCAGAGCTAGTTGTAGACACATATAAATAAAAACAAAAAGGGAAGGCTTGCTTAAACACTTCTTTAGGACATTCCTACAGGAATCCAAATCAGTATAAACTCATTACACGGTGTAGTAAAACCAGAAAAACTAGGAAAGTTCTTTTTCATGTTTTGGTCTTGTTTGAATGAAGCCTTAATAGGTAAGACACCTGGGAAGAAAGTGAGGCAGGGCAAGGGATGGGTAATGAATTGGAACCTGAAAAAAGAATTTTTTTTTCCCTTTTTTTAAATCAAGTAGCTTTTAGCAAGGAATAGGATTTACTACATTGAGTATTGCTTCTTTCAAGGAGTAGATAAGAGGATCAAATAAACATGAAAGACTAAAACCTGCAATAAACAATGCATTCCAAGTAATTTTTAAACGTGCATAGATTTTTCTACATGTCTAGAGTACAGGATCTTAACGTAAATTGAAATCTGTTGGAAGTGTTTTCACTACATTTACATCCTTAAGTGCCATATTAATTTTGTAGCCCTCCAATGAGAGGAAATTCAATCTCATGATTGCCTAAGTGTTTGTTTATAATTAGGGCAAGTCCAAAAGGCTTCTCTCTTCCTCTTTTTCTGTGAGGAAATATTCTTTCATAAAATTAGTAACTGGTAAATTACCAAACAATGTATCAATATAAAAACACTTTAAAACTAAATTGTAAAAGTTAATAAGCAACCGTTTTAGTAGTACTCACTGGGGATGTATTAGGCAAACATAGATATTTCTTATTTACTTCTAGTAATCCTCTCTTCAACAGTCTGGATCTCAGATAACATATGTAACTTTAAAAATCTGTAATTTACTGCCCTTTCTTCTATCAACTCCAGCTCATAAAATATTACTTTAAAACGACATTATAATGTTGAATATTAATTTTGAAAGCACATCTGTGCTACCAGCAGCCAGAAGAAATCAACATCTACACAAAAGCAAACAAGTTCAAGATTACTCCAGGCCCTTCTTCTGCAGCTGAAGATATTACACAAGGTTTTTTTCTACAGCCATACCAGAAGAGCTTCAGTGGCAGCACAGAGGCAGAAAACCCTTCAACTGGTGTTCCTACTGAGAAAATGCTCCATCTTAATACCACACAGGAGGGCTCACTACATCCATCCAAACTTACACTGTGCCCAGCTGCAGGTGCATTACAGTTGTAAGAGTAGTTGTTAAAATCTTTGTTAGGGTCATTAGGATCCTCTTAATAGGTACTATCTATTTAGGTCTACTGAAGATCCACACAGAGAACCACAGTTCTTTCTAGCTCTCAACTCCAATACTGCTACAATAAACTTAGAAGTTCATTATTAAAAAATTTTGACCTAATAGATACTCTGGTGGTTAAGAGGCCTTTGACCATTATAATATATTAAGAATGCAGAATAGAATTTCTTTTCTGTGTCTATGCAGTTTACACATCATAAAAAGTGTAAAAAATGAAAGCTTAAAATCAAACAAGCAGGACAACTTTAAAATTAAACTGAGGGGTGAAGACAGAAAATAAAATGAACAACTAAACACTGTTCATGGCCAGTGGTCACAGTTACCTTTTCATTTTCTTAAAATAGGGTGCTCATAGGGAGCCCTGTAATTCTGTCAAAAAGATATAAAACCCCTCCAATTTCCCCTTTTGACTTCTGAAATACAGTGCAACTCTTCACCATCTGTTATTTTTAAGTAGAAACAGCAATGAACATATGGGCTTTCTTTCTCAACCAGCTGTAGTGTAGTTAAAGTTATAATAATAGCCTTTCACTAAGATAAATTTACATTAAAAACCTGGCCACTAAAGCAACAGTGCCCAGCCTTATTCTTTCCAAGTGAATTCTGTAAAGTCTGAAATTCATAAATGATGTACTTAGTAACTACAGAACATTTCCCCACAGAAAGTTACTTTCATGCAAGTGACTAGTCCATCAGATTTCAAAACAGGAATGTTAGTTTAATGTAAAATTTTTATAGCTTATTTTTCTGATTTTTGAGTAAGTTTTTGAGAACTGTGGTAAGCTGGTCCCTGTGCTCGTATATTTAACTGAAGCAGTACAAGTCCAGAAAACAACATTAAAGAAAGATGAGTAAAACTGTGGTTTATAAAGCCTAGTTTATCTAAGAGAAGACCCAAACAAGCCCAAGTCAATAAATAAACAAAAAACATTTGCATTCAGTGTGGCCATTCACAAAGTCCGAAAACCTAAAGGATCTCATTTAAGCCTCTTCCTTTCCAGCCCTGATTAAGAAGAGAAATATTTATTTACCTTTATCAGGATGATTCAAAATCATGATTTTTCTATGGGCAGTTCTGATTTTGTCCTTGCCAGCATTTGGACTGTAAAATAAACATAAGTGCTTACCAGAAATACTCAGGCTAAAAATTAACAGTTGATATAGGCTTCAAAAATAATTAAAACTTGAGATTTTCACCATCTTGTGGACAAAACATAAAACTGCATCTCTAAGGAAGTAACAATAACAAAGGCATGTAAGACACAGAGAATGACATTTTTCAAAAGCCCTGTGTATTTCATACATACAAATATCTTTCAGGTTTTTCTAAAATGTGGTACATCTACTCATTTAAATTCAACAATTTTGAGGAGGAAAAAAAAAAAGGAAAGCCCCATCAGTTCTAGAGTGTATCTGGTTGGTTATTCTAGCATTAAATGCAGAAAAAAACAATTTTTCCTCCAAGAAAATAAATATTTTTATGACCAGTGACAAAACAACAAATATTTAATATTATCACATTTTGTTCTACTGTAAATATTTTTATAGGCGCTATAAATATTTCTTCTTTCTGCTGGGGCATGGAAAAAATCCTGTATGTTGTTATTTTTGCAAAGCCATTCAGTGCATTACATTCAGGGACATGCTGATTTACAGGTGCTACCTACATAATGTTGTTTCCTTCAATGACAGACACATAAAATATGTACTCAGCCTAAATTAAATATGTCCCTTACCAGACAAATAACCACTTATGGATGCAGTATGCCAACACAGTAGGGCTATCGTATGCAAAAGGACAGCTTGAATGGTTTAGTTTTTTATAATTTGTTAGCATGCAGAAATGAATCAGTGTTTTCCACTTCAGGTGACTTCTTAATCAGTGATGATTCAATTAATTAATCTTTCTGTAGATGAATGCAAGGTATCAGCCTACCTAAATTCCCGAGGTAAACAACCTCTCTAATTATTATTCTGCCACAGTGAAATTAGGGCATGTTGTAGAAATAGTTCACAGAACTGCATAAGAAAAGAATACTTCAATGGAACAGAAATTAGTCTAGGAAGTACGAATCAAATGGTGGGTTAAAGGCCTTGAACTATATAAATACAAAAATGAAATTATTTGTTGTCAGACAACTAAAAATAATAATCATCTATATTTTGATTTGTAAAGCTGGTTTTAATACTGAAAAGGAAAGCTGATATACCACATTTAGAAACCCTGATGGCCAAAGCATAAGTGGGGAAAAGTGGCAGTCACATATTACAGAAAATCATGTAGGTTTGCTCTGAGAAGCAAATGTGAAAATGGTTACATTTGCTCAGTTTATGAGATACTGCTTATACCACAGTTAGTTAGTTTGGTCTCTAAAAATTCTTAATCATTATAAAAAAATATATATAATGTCAAAATCACATTTTGCTTGACTCACAACCTGAGTCACACCAACATCAGGCTGCCTTTTAACATGAGCACCTGTCTGAGAAGTCTTATCACCTTGGTGGGAACTGTCGATATGCTGGAGGGCAGGGCTGACATTCAGGGGGATCTGGGCAGGCTGCACAAAACTCCACAAGGGAGCTTAGTGCTTGGGAAGGAAGTGTCCCTTGCAGCTCTAGAGGCAGGGGAATGCCAACCTGGGGAGTGGCTCTGCTGAAAGGGACCCAGGGCACAGCGGGAACATTCCTCCATGGCACTATGTTACTATGCCTTCAATCCAAACACAAGTCACACATTTTACGAGTGTTTTATTGTTTGCTTTTTAGTTTAAGCAGAATATTAGAATAATTTATAAGCCATTAGAAATCTTTTACAAAAAAGTTATGGTTCTGGCATGAGTATTCCACATTCTTGCAACATTCATCTGCTTCATTCAATACTTACTAAACTAAAGCATATTGATTGATGCAACAGACCTACCTTACACCTAAAATAAGACTAGCTTCTCGCCTACTCATTTTCTGTTCAAATCCTCCTTTATAGTACGATGAAAAACTCTAAAAAGAAGAAAGGGAAAAAAAGCAATAATTAGTTTCATGTACAAGGTGCCAGGAACTAAATCGTATTTGTATGACCTCATTCAAAGCATTACACTCATTTATAATTTATTTCAAAGGCATGAAATGACTGCAAACCAGATAATATGAAAGGACTTCTCCTGAGTGTTAACATATGCAAAAACTGACTTAAAAATAACTGTGTTTTCAAAATCTTCCTATCTGTGTTTTTACAATCTTCTACTGTTAGTAAGAGATATTAATAGCTACAACCATTAAAATCCTGCCTTCAAGCAAAAAAGTCCAGAATTAAAGTACATACTAGCACAGAGTGGTACAGTGTTTGTGCTGGGGAGGGCAAGGGAGGGAAAGTGGGAGACTTGTTGAGAACAGCATTGGTACCATCACAACAGAAAATGACAAAAGTGACAATACTTTGGCATCCAAGAAAATTACGGACAATCACTCCCGATATTTCTAAGACAGTAGGTTAAAAAAAACAATAGAGATAAGAACAGATAAATACAATATACTAATGAAAAGCCAGTATCTTTTTTCAGCTGAAGGAATTTTACTTCAGAAAAATATATCATGAGTTCTTCGAAGGAAATCTGAAAATTAATATAAAAGAAAAAAAAAAAATAAACTATATGGAGAAATCCTAACCAACTTTTGCCTTTACATCCTTCCCCTGACACAAATGACTGACAATTAGATAAATGATCTGGGGTTAATTTTTTTTAAACTTACTGTCATGTGAGACTTTAAGAAGGGAATTAAAAACAGCAGGAAAGGAACATTAAAAAAGAAGAGATGGAGATAAATCATTACAACAATTAACTGTCATAGGAAATAGGTTGAAAGTATATTTGTCAACAACAAATCTATTTTAAATTAAGCAAAAAAAATACTGAACCACCACCAATGGTTAGCAGTGATCTGACGGTAAATGTTTCTGTGAGTCCCAGAGGCAGCAGATGTAGCTCCAAGACAGCCTGCCTTGGGGAACTGGCACACAGAAATCACTCAACAAAAGTGATTTTTTTTTCTCAATGCAAAACCTATCAAGTGGGGAAAAATAAGCTTCTTTTGTTGCTATAAAAGGGAAGTCTAGCCTGAGAGCTGAGATTATTTTCAAGTGTTCTTTTACCTGCAAGTAAAAATGTGCCCAGCCCTTAATAAAACACTCTCCTCATTAAATATAGCCATTCAAATTCAGTGAGAATTTTGCCTTATGTGTACACAAACTCTCTGATGTAATTTTAAAAGCATTAAAGCATTTAAAGGCTTCTGTCTATGGTACCTAAGCAAAGCCTTTAACTACACTTAGCGAAGACATTCATCCAAAAGCGTGGTTCAGAAATACTTTACCTATTGTTACCATAAAGTTACATACAGCCACAGAAAATATTTTCTGATGCGCTGTTATGATCCAAAACTAATTGTATCTTCCTTCTTCCCACCGCAAACTGTGCCCGCAGTAACCACCACTGTAACACTGAAGGTATCAAGGCTGAAGTAACTGCGTACGTGGCATGGCTACAACAAACATCTGTTGAGGAAGGGCTTCTATAGCTACAGGATAACACAAACCCGGTCTGTAACATTACAGGTTAGAGTATGGAACACTGATGCCCTACGATTCTTAAGATTTGTACTGTATAGATTTTAATATAGCTGTATAGTTTCTAACACTTTAAAATAGCACCTAACAGGTACTAAACCCCTTTCTCACGCTTCATACAAAATTCTTGAAATTCCTGAAATTTTGTTTAATGTTCAAGGAAACAGATTTTCGCAAGGACATCTTGTTTGGGACACACACTCAGAAGGACATAATAAGATATCATTGCAGTCAAAGCAGAAGGCCCAGAAACCTTGGGGAAGCTCCAAAGAAGGCATGTGATATGAAGATGATGATGGTGAAGAAGTAAGAGGTCTTGAGACCTCCGACTCAGTTCTGGGGAGGTGAGCCAAGGGGCAGACGTGAGGGAGGTTCTGAGGGCAGGCAATTCTTGGCTTGGATGTATCCATTAGATATGGCAATTGATTAGTGTTACAAGTTTGTAGGAGCCTTATATTTTATCGTGCACTTATGTATTTAGTGTACCTTAAAGCACTTTAAACAAAGGCCTGCTCTCTATTTTAGCTATACTAATATTGTCTGGAAAGTTCTTTTCGGCCATTTTAGGCATCACCACTAAGGGAACACACAGGGCTTCTCCGGTTCTCTGAGAGGAAATGATGCTAATGATTTAATGGCCAGCAGATAACACCCTTGAGGAGGCAGAACTGCACAGAAATTTGCAATGATGCCAAACAATTACTACAGCCACGAGAGAAAAGCAGTTTAATGTCCTCTGCAAGATTTTTCCAGAATTTCTCCCAAAGCAGCCCAGGCGCAGACGGTTTCCTGAAAAGGTTAATTCTTTTTTGCCTTTCAACTCTGATATACAACCTAACACAGGAGAACTCTGGTTCACTATCCGTGTAGAAAAGAGTAATATTTGAATTATCTCTACCACAGCTTGTCTCTGTTCTTGGTAGATTTCATCTAAAATACTATTTGAAATGTAAGAATAGAGAGGGATGGCTATAGGCTTACATTCAGAAATACTTTTTCATGTTTTTAAAGCTGAATTCCCTGACACTATTCTAACCTCAGAAAGCATTGATTCGGTTCACTTCCAAGAGGAATGAAAAAAGAAATTCTGGTGTCTGTGTCCTTTTGTACATAAACAAAAACAGTTTGTTGGTCTTCAAGGAAAAAAACCCAACATTTTCTTCTCAGAAGTGAAGTATATAGAAAGGATAATCAATTCTTAAATTGAGACTGTCACCCTAAATAGAATTTATAGTAAAAAGAAATCAGACATAAAAGCCATTTTTTCCACTGGTTAGAAAACAGGGGAAGAAACACTGAGCCTTCATTTTAGGAAACACCTTGGCAAATTTCTACTTCTCTAATGAAAAAACTTTTGCATGTTACTCAAATTAAAGCATTTTTTCCTAGTTGTAAATTCTAAGTAATAGCTGTAATGATATTGTCCTGCTATGAGAACTCCTCAATGAGCAGGCAGTTCGAGATACTTGATTATTTATTAACTTCAGCAATTGCAAAGAAAATTCTGTCCTGAAAAAATCACTGAAATGAGCTCTCCATTTCTTTGTACTATCTGGGGGAAGGGGAACCTTTCATTTAATTTACTTAATTTTCTTGCACATTATCACTGCTTAGCAACTTATGTAAGCAAATTCTCCTTCCTGAACAAATGCTATTAATAGGTTTTGGGCAGGGGGAGGGACAGAAAATGGCTGCACTTGCTTTGCAAATGTCTATTCAGTCCTGCAAATTTTCACAAAGCAAATCAGCTAGGAAAATCCAATGCATATGGATAGTGACATCTTCAAGACACTTTTGGCATAGCACAGGGAAAGCATAATCACTGTTTCCATGCCAGTTAAAAGACTGGAAACACCAAAACTGAGACCATACACCACACTACATGAAGTAGTGGATTTTTCTGAAAACTCTGTATGTTGTTGTCCCAGCACCAATACAGTCCTCCACTGAAAAGGTAACAAACATTGTAAGGAAAAAAAACAAACACAAAACCCAAACTCCAATTATGAACTATTTAGAAGCTGTGATATAATATAATGCACAATTTTGCTAACATCAACTTTAACTACCTTAAATTATTTAGAAAAAAAAAAAAGACTGCAAACCGCTTTGTTCTCTAGAAACTTTACTTTCAGTTAAGGACAAGAGAGATGGTTGTTACTCTTACCTCTCAATTCTTTGAGAACTTTGAGTAGAATCAGATACAATAAGGGAAACACAGTGCAAAAGTCTAATGATGTGCTATAGGAGACATCTTTTTCTTATGGAACACAGTATTTTTAGGATTGTGGAATTTGAGTATTTTTACAGTTTGTTTTGCATAGAATTACTGTTTCTGTCTTCAATATCTTCCATCTATCTTTCTATCTATCTATCTTCAATATCATTAATTCAACAGAGAAAGGTAATGAATGTGTTAATGACATATTAACATTATAATTAATGGCATTAATTCTGAAGAAGAAAAGCCAATTGACTGCTTAGTGCCATTCACATTCTACTGGCAACAGACTCCTGTCACTACACACAAAAACCAGTGTCACTAGCATTTGTGATGACAGTGACAAAAAACCAGGCTCAAACTAAAAAAGCATGTATCTGGAAGTGAGCATTATGACTTTTCATAAAGGGGAAATGACAATGTTTCCTCTAATGTCTTTCTCCACCAAAAGAAAAACGGTAGAAAATTTCAAGGCTAAATTACAAAAGCATTTGCAAATATATATTCTAAATATGAAGCAACTGCCTTAAATTAAAGTTAAATGAAAGGTAAAAATTCAGAATAAAATGTAACAGTTTTACTTCCCTTTACTTACTATTTTTGGCTAAAATATGAGTGCAACTGTTGACTGTACACGCCACTTATTTAGGTAGGTAAATAGGAAGTGTCAAGATACTCAAAATACAGCAAGTATAATTGTAAATGATGGCTTTGTAATTGCTCAACTTGACCTTTCAGAAGCCGTTTATTAGTGAACAGGAACAAAGAATAAACAGCATCTGTATTATTCAGTGTGACTTGGAGGGATGAACATGAATTGACTCTTCTACTGCAAACAAAGTGGGGAAAGAACTGTAAATGGGAGAGGAAGAGTAGGGGCTTACTGAGAGAATAAGATCATCTTTAAATAGGCATTTGCTTCACAAACTCTGTGGCAATGAACAACTTGATTTGTTTCTAGAATGCTACAATCAACCACTGAAAAACCCAGCAAAGTAACAGTAAGCCTAGACACTAAAAGTCACGAGATGTTTTTTCCAGTTAGCACAGGCAGAAATACTAACTGGTTGATATCCTTTGTCAGTATAGTTTAAAAAGCAATATGATGTCAAGAAATGTAGTGAAAGTGCTAATTCACAAATTATACTCAGCAGCTTCAAATCCCACAAACCAAATCATTTAAAGCTGCTAAAATAAGAAGTTTGGACAACAAGCACTCACATAGAACTCTTATACCTATTGTTTTCTCTAATGATTGTCAGGGTGAGAAGAAAAAAAACATTTGAAAAATACAATCCCAGAAAGTAGTAGCTGCAGAGTAGTAAAAATCAAGTAATCTTGGCTAAGAATTATATAAGGGCCTTAAATTTGGACTACAGTTGTAAAAGAAAAATATTATCGCTATTCTCACAAATATAAAGCCAATAAATATACACAGTTAATAGCAAACAGGACAAGAGTTTTTACTGTATTCATTAGGTCTCATTTTACACTGAAAACTTCTGTTTTCAAGATAAGAAATAGAATAGCAGAAGAGAGATACTCTAATGGAAATCAACCCACAATTCTGGGCAGTAAGGCAGGATGTGAAGGCAGACAGAGGATACGGCTCCTGGGACCAGGAACACTTAGAATGCAGAAGCTCCTGGTTTGCTCTTTATGGTTGTTCATGAATTCTGCAGGACCCAGTCACTGTGGTAAAAATGAGATAGGTATGTAATGAACTTGGCTCAGCCTGTATCGAGAGGTACAGTTTCCAAGGAACAGACACCTCTCAGTGCAGTAGCATGTCATATTTCAATGTGTTAAAAAGAGTCACTGCCTGCTTTCTTATGTGAACACATCTGAATTTAGATTCTCTAGCCTGTATCTACAAACGGATAGAAAAAGAATTGCTCGAGTAAAACTGCTAAGGAGGGAGGGAGGGAGGGTGAAAATTGAAGCACTCCCTACTCTGAAGACACATGTACTGCTAGATATATCTAGCAAGCCTTCAAGTCAGACTGTATCTGTATCATGTGAAAGCAATTTAATTCACAGTACCTGAAGTCCCCTCTGCTGTTTTGGCAGGCAACTTGGGAATCTCTCAAAAAATTACTTTGAAAAAGAAAAAAAAATTGGCATTGGTCTCACAACAGCAATGCAATAGAGGGACAGAGAGTACAAAATACATCCAGGAGCACCGTTTCTGGCTGACACACATCACAATTAACAACAAATGTGGACCAGCCCCAGGAGGTCAGCTGAGTCTTCTCCTCCCCAGGACACTTGCCTTGATCAAGCTTGCAACTTCAGCACATGAACACCAAGGACAGATGGCAAATGAATTTGGACTGCAGTGACTGTCTAGACGGGCTCTGTGTTGCAACAGGCCTAACATTAGTAGCCATAATGCTAAAGATCACATTTTAAAAATCCTACCTTTAATATACTTTTCAGGAAAAAATAATCTGCAACAACTACTCCCTGATCACACTCACCCACCAGCATCATGAGGGGAATCTTATTCCTTTGCTGCAGGTAAGTGTTCAGAGACTGAACTCTGATGGAACACACTGCCACAAGCAGACATCTACTTCACTGGGAATCACTTTAATCAAATGGGAATGGAACATATGTATTCATTTATCAGAGGAAAACATAGCCACTGAAGCAAAAAGTAAATGCTCTTGATTATTCCCTGCATATGCCCCTCTCACAACACTCCACCTCTTGATTTTTTACCTTATTATTTTTAAGTATGTAGGGCAAAATCAAAGAATAAAAACTTGGTTAAAAGTTCAGATTAGGTGAGGAAGAAAAAGACGATTCATATGTGAAACAGAACACTATTTCCCCCATCTCCATGGCAACCTTTCCTAGAAGTTTATCAGTTTGTCTTTGCGATTTCTAACACAGTATCTAAAGGACTAAATTCTTTCACTTTTAGCTTCTTGAAACAAAATTGTATGTCATCACTTTGCAATCTTTAGGAATCAGCGATTTTCTCACAGCACACTTCAACTATTTATCATACACTTACTAGTAAAGGGTTCCAAAACAAGGAACATCGGCAGAAAAACTAGAAGTGTTTATCAAACTCACAAACATCTTTTGATATAGCTTCATCTGTAGGGATTTAAAATACAGCAGATAATACACCATAAAATACGCAGTTGGGAGCAGCTCTATCCTAGGTAAAAAATAAACTATGTGCCATTTACTGTATTTAACATAAAGTGTCTCCTTTCTGAATACTTGAAATACAAAATCATAAATTTTGCATAAAGTAGTATCTAAACTTACGGAAGTCGAAATCCTCTTTGCTGTCTCTGTAATTGCCTGCTCCAAGGGCTTCCAAAGATGGAAAGCGTAACGACCTGAAAAAGATGGAAGTTAAATGATATTATAACAAATATTCACTAAAATAAACAGAAAACTCCCCTCCAACTTACGTTTGTCAGCTTACAGCAGAAAGAATTTTGGTTTAAAAAAACCCCTCAAACTATTGACAGAAGGAGAACAAGAATTTTAATACACTTCATCTAAAAACCTAGTCATGGACTGCAAAGATCCACTACGCTTATTCACTATTTAAGTCACTAAATAAATAGATTTAAATATATTGCAATACGATAAATGAACTTATCTGCCTTGTGAAGTTTAAGAAAAAGGGCAGTTTGAAATATTAGCTTTGGATACACATTATTTATTACATAGTATACAGAGGCTGTGTCTTCAAGCAAAAGAAATCTATGTACTACATGTTTCTTGTTGTGATGCTGTATGCTTAGGCACACAGTTAGTAAGTACTGCATTTTTTATTTTTGTTACAAAGAGAGAATCTTCTGGAATCGAGCCATCCAATTCCCCACCGGCAGTGAATGTCTATAGCTAGGACAGGCTGGAAGGAACTCTATTAAATCGTGTTCTCAGAAATACAAAGCAGGTCCATCAACGTCGGAATCAAGATTTATGCTATGTTACTGGAGGATTTTCACTGTAAATCCCCTCTCCCCAATTATGCTTTGATTAACTATTCATTAGCAATGTAATTTACTACTGCACACAATGGAAAAAAACTTTATAAACTGTGTCTCTGTTTCATTCAAATAGCATCTTGTCTTCATTCTTGAAATACACAACGTACCCATAAGTTATTTAAGTGATCTAAACCTGTGCCTATGTTAACACAGAAATTAAAACACTGTTAAGGGTGTCTCTTAGAATGGTGTTACCTCACTTTCTTCCTAATGTTTTCCGTTACCATTACTTTGCCAGTTACTAGTAATTCTTCAACTCAACCAGCAGAAGAAATTCTATGAAAATTCCTCTTCTGCTTCTATAAAGGCATGTAAACCAACTGCTTAATGGATGTACATCACTAAAGATCTTGCCATTCCATCCCTTAATCACAACACAACTGTACCCACCAAACACCTGCTGAAGTTTTGTGCAACTTGTTAATCCATTAAACCTATTTTTTGTAAACCATATTTTTGTATGGTGAAAATAACAGAAATCAATTTGTGTATTTCAAAGCCAGAATGGTTATCTAGACCAAGTAAGTCAGGGTATAAATCATGTTAAGCTCATGCTCTGTGTTCAGACTAGAACCTATTTTTCAGAGTAATGTACAGTCCAGCTACAAAGAGTTGAGCTAATAAACAATGTATTACGGAAACTGTTTAGTATGACAAATCACTATAGTCACTAAAACCTTCTATTTTCCTCTGTTTGAATTTGTTGGGCATCACCTTCACATCACAGGATCTTGTTGCACTCTTCTTAAAAGCTTTCATATTGCAACATGTTATTAAGGAAATAAACTTTTCACGTTACATTTTGCAGACAAAAAGCAGAAAGAACCTTTCAGCTGCTGTCCATAAAATTACCTTCTTATGTTTTCTCCACTTTTCAAAAAGAATTTTGGAAAATATGGCTTTGAAGGAACAGGAACTATAACTGGATACAACTCACAAGCAACCCTTCCATGTTCCACTATTTATATTCATAAAACCTTCATTAACCCTTTCTGAAACAGCAACTCACAAGCGACAGTTCCACACTCAGTGAGTAATTTAGCTTACCTGCAAATGCAACAGTGGCAACACCAAGTCCAACTGCTATCATAGTTCTGGCCTAAAGCAGAAAAACAGGAATCAGAATAGCATACAAACTCTAATTTGATATATATGCACCTTTTATTTTTATATATGCACCTTTTATTTTAACATCTATTTCTGATGTCTGACGTGGACATTTCATATACAACTTATAAAAAAGATGAAAGTAAGTTCTGTATTCCTCAGGCTACATCAGATTTTTGTAGTTCAGTCCCATTAACCCATGTCAATGCATCAGGTTTAACTTGGAACTACCCACTAGCAAATCAGTGAACATGCAGTGAAATCAGCTCACAGTATGTAATGATAAAAACACAAGGCAGAAAACTATTCAGGATTACTTGAAATTACTTGTGCAGACTAGCTCAACACAGTATGTAACAGAAAGTAGCTGTTTATTACAAAAACATGAAGAGCTAACTCAAAACTCCAATAGCAGGTGTATGTATTTTCCTACACAGTGTTTGAAAAAAGTCAGGCATTTCAAGAAGGACAATAATAAGTATCCTCATGTTGGTCAAGAAGCTGACGAAAGGTATGAGGTAAACCTTGAAGAAGGGACTAGCTTCTCACATATATGCAGAATTCAAGAAGGGTAACAAGCTCTCCATTTCTGAAAAGCCTACATGTAAATCTTTGAAACAAATGAAATAGTCATCTGTGGCATTACCTGTCTTATCGTACAACAGTTCAATAATGCCTAGTATTTTTCCTCAAGAAACATGAGAAATCAGGTTAGGCTTGTTTCTCTTGAATTCAAAACGTTAATGACAGTGAAAATGCTATTATCACCAGACTGTCTCTTCAATATATGACTTACTTCCACAATTACCCAATGACTGATTTATACATTTTATACAAACAAGTCAGACAGAAGGACTTAAAGCTCAAACTTCAGTGCAAGTGCCCTAATAACTGGATCTGGATGCAAGTTGCCTTTGCTACTAACATTCCTGGGGCTAAAATTCTCTGTCTTCAATTGTACCCAATCTCATTTTTAAATAGAGTAGGAGTAGGGGAAGAGTTTGGAAACACTGCTTTTAAAGTCTAGGTTCCTAGAGTTGGCTTAGTAGGGGATAGGACAAGGATGACAACTTTGCCCACAAAGAGGCAGCTGTACAAGATGTACACACTGCCATCACGTCCAGTGGCTCCTAGAGCTTTGGCTCTGAAGGTGAATGGCTGTGTTTGCTGCCTGTAGTATTAAGCTCAGTACAGAAAAAGTTGTGGTCTGCTCTGAGTTCATCCAGAAGCAGTGTACTCCTCTTCATCTACCTTCTGGGCCCTACAGATTTTAACTAAGTACCTATCTCCCACCTACCTGAGGGGGCTGTTCTAGCTATTTTCACAACATAAGACTGCAATTGCCTAGGGGTTTCTATTAGATTAAAAAAAAAGAAAAATATCATACTGAAGCTGAATCTTATGAGTTAAGACTGGGGGAATTCTGGCCTTAAAAATCTGTCTACCCTGTTTTAGTAACTGAACTCTTCCATTTCAGAGTACTCTTCAGTCTTGATATTAGCATTCATTTCTGAATGTAAAAGTAATGTAGTAGTTTTATGTCTGTTGTTCCTTTCAGTTCCACCAAATTTTCCTTAATCCTTAGACCATGAAAACACTCAAGCACATTATCTTAAATGGTAGATGTAAAACAGGGAAACATACAGCTCATCTCCTCACTAATCTAAAACTCTTTTCATTTCTTCTCACAAATCAGGTTTTCCCATGCTCTCAATATTCAAACCTTAAAAAAAAATTCCTCTAATTCCCCTGTTCAGACAGGAACCACAAACAGCCACAACATTTCTGAAAATATCATAGCCCTATAGCAATTCTATATTATTCTTTTCCGTGATTCATGACCATGAATTAATATTCAAGTTTCCTTTACTTATTCAATGACAGTAAGAATCTTTTACTAAGTCATTTCAGTCAATTAAGAGCTCAACAATGTGTGAAATAGATGCCACTGGAAAAAAAAAATTAAAGTATTTATTATCCTGTGCTTGTCCAGATTAAGTTATACTTACTTTGCCACCAAAAAGCTGGTTTAAGACAGCAGTTTACAACAAGATACGCAGGTTGCAACAAGGCATTAGGAGCAGACACCATGTCACAAGTAAGATCAAGCATAGAGAACAGGCTAATAAATACCAGGACTGGGTCAGTTTAGTGGAGGAATAGCATAATTTTGCACAATAATCTGGGAGCATAATACAGAGACCCCTGAGGGCGTTTGACAGAATCAGCCATGTCCACTGGGATGCATTATTTCAGTCTCAGTGGAAAGTGATAGCAGTGAGTGGAAAGCTAGTGCTGCCTGGAAAGCAGCAGGAGAAAGCAAAGCATGGCGGCAGCTCTAGAACAGGAGTAGGACACAGGATCAACAGGAAAATGAAGACAAGCCAGAAAACTTTGTAAAAGCAATACAAGGCTTAAGTCAGAGAAGCATGGAAGACTGCTCACATTCTGAAGTGAGGTACAGCCACCTAAGAAATACTGCTTTATGGTAATTCATTTTACGAGGCTGAGATTAGCTCAGTTGGTCAGAGCATACTGCTAACAATGCCAAGGTTGTGGGTTTGAACCCCATATGCACCATTCACTTAAGAGCTGGACTTGATGATCCTTGTGGGTCCCTTCCAACTCAGAATATTTTGTGATTAGCTGAATTTTGGCTGGAAAGCAGCAGCTCAACTGTGTGAAACAGTGGAAGAACCAGTAATTATTCTCAATCTGAGCAGGTTGGAGAAGAGTCACTTGCCACATAGTAGCAGAGTGATAACTTCCCATACAAAGCATCTTGAATGTTTGTTATGGTGTGAATATATACCCATGGGATAGAAACTGAATTTGAATCAATGTAAAAGACTTTTACTGACACAGACTCTCATAAAATTAGCGGCAACTTTAAGTACTAACCAGTAGGTCCTTTAAGTCCAGCTTGACTCAGTTTCCTTTTCCATGCTCACTTAACTCAGCTGAGTATTTAAAAGAACCAGTCAAAACTAGCCTGGTGCTTTGAAATGCAAAATCCAAAGCTTTAATTAAATGCACTCCTTTCACGTCAATATTAAATGAAAGCAACTCACTATCACTTTGGAAGGCAGCAGTTCATTTATTGCATGCTAATAACTACCATCACAATCATTTTTCTCTCCTATTACTTGAAATTGCATTTTAGTTCCGACTCATAAGGGATAAATAAATAAATACATACACACTGACTTTCAATTACGACAGAATTGACCTTCCCCCCCACCTCCAAAAATACCATTAAGAAACTTCTAAGATGTGGGCTTTAAATGAAAGCATTCTGTTAAGATCCAAGAGGGAAAAATAAAGAAATAAAAGATTAAAGTAACATCTGTCGCTTTCTTTATTCAATGAATCGGCTCCCAAAGGTTAGTCATCAATCCCAAGCTATTCTGCTGATCTCAGTATTTTAATTTTACTATGCACTTCTGTATTCAGTAATAAACCCTCTTAGATAAAGAAAACGAATAAAAAATTATGCTAAATCTGTAAAACTTGAATTTTCCTAACTCTTTTCAGAAATGTGTATAAGAAAATGCAAGCCTTAGAAAGGCGACTGCAAAACCTGATTTACCTAAGTGTTTGGCAAACAAAAAAGGATAAAGCATATTAATTAACACACAGTATGTTCAGAGATATATACCACACACTGTTAGCATACAGAGATCTGCTGCCTAATCCTTCCATACTTAATTCTTCAGTAGCCCTAACTTTTTAGCAGAAGAAACAGGGAAGAATGAGATATTATTTTTGCCAATTCCCCAATCCTCTGCTAGCTTAACCATACTTAAAAAATATAGAATAAAAAACATACTTAAAGAACTACTTATGTTGTCCTTAGCACTATGGCTTCTCCTTCTGTGAAGTAGGAAAAAAGTTAAACTTACAAACAAAAGGAGCATTTCAAATGCATCACTTTCAAATTTCAGCACAACTCAAGTACATCTGACTACAGTCTGCAAGAGTCATCTTTAAGAATGTTACAACATATCTGCTTGCATAGAATTTTGATTTTATACACTGGTCCTTCTACCACAACCAGTAAAAACACTCTTCTTGGTCACATGAAAATATTTTGCTCTCCTCATAACTTAGCTTTTAGATACACAGCAAGAGCTCTAGTCTTTTGCCTTGGAAACCTACAGTGTAATAGAATAAAAAGCACAGAGAAAATAAGAATTTGTTGTCCTGGGTTGGATGGCATTTTGTAACTAATCCATGCTTAGTCAGAGATCAGCAAAATAGGAATTATGTACTTATGTTTAAATAAATACACAGGTGTAAGTTGCTTAACTAAAAATTCCATTTTAAGAAGGTTTGATTTTGGCGTTTTTATTAGTGCTGTCTAAGAAGCAGCATACACAAGTATACAAAAATATTTCTGAAATTAGATTTTCTCTCAAAAAAAATTCTTAACTTGAAATAAATCATTGTTTGGTATGGAAGATAAAATAAGGCTTCACAGCAAACCACCTAATTAACTCTATATGGAGCCAGAAACATTTTGAAGTGGGATTATATTATAACATATATATAATTTACCACTGATTTGATTTCATAATCTAATGTTTTCCTTCCAGGCTCACCTTCCTATGAAATTTAATTTGCTTTCCAACAGTGAATTAAAAGTAATTTCAGGTAGATGCTGTTCTCCATACTGACACAATTCTTACGTCAATTTGTGTAATTTATTTTACACCAACTTTTTTGATTTCTATATAAAGCTGTCACTACGATTCCTGAATGTTTCATAGGAAATTATACCAGAGCAAACAGATTCACTAGCAGAAGCATCACCATAAGGTATTCAAAAAAAATCTTATTGAGTATGTATTAACAATGGCTTCTTGCTGATATCTTGAGAACACTATTCATGCTTCCACTGCTGCTCTCTCATCGATCCAAACACTTCTGTAGAACAACTACAAGAGTAAAAGTGACCATGAGCAAGTAGCTTCAGCTAATATCCTGGACAACTCACAACAAAGATTCAGGGTAGAATATTCAACAGAGCTTTTTCAGTCCCAAGAGATGGATGCCGCTGTTGGACTTTGCTTCTCCTACTACCCTTCCTTCCACCATGGGAAGAAGGCCTCATTACCCTGTAGGGTGTCAGAGGCACAAATGCACAGCACACAGTTGGTTTTGCTATTTCTGTCTGGCAAAATCTTAGAACTTGTTTCTACAGAACTTGACCTCCTTCTGAATTCCTAAGATGTGAATGCATTAAGTACACATGCTGTTCTTTCTTCCATTATCTACAGAACACCATACAGCAAAATTCTGAAATAGCTTCTACTGCCAACCGTACGCTAACAGTTTAAAACACGGATATGTCTAAAAACTGCTGCATTCTCCACTGGAAGGCCTGGTTAGACAATAAATTTCAGTAGAAAATTGCAGTAATCCAGATTCTAGTCCTCCAAAGACCTACATCAGTCTCCACACCTTACTAAGAACATGAAAATACTCACGGCAACAAAGCCAGCCACGCTAACCCCAGATGCAACTTTTATCCCAGAGAGGTAAGAGGGTCCAAAGACTCCACAAAAGTCACTAGCAGTTCCCTGCTAGCATTCCACAGGGAGAACAACTGTGACAATAATGTTTCAGAGACAGCTTCCTAAGATTACACAGCTTGCTGCTAAATACATAGACTCTTCTGTTGAAAAAAAAGTCCTAGACCATAGTAAAAACTAATAAATAACTTAGAGAATGTGGGTTTAAAAGCTGCATTTTAAAAAAGCAGAAATATTATAGAGACAACACCGTTAGTAAGGCAAGTAAGATTTCTAAGCTGTTTAAAACATGCGAAAACTTCACAATCTGGGACTTTAAGCACTGATCCATGTATTTTTTCCCCAATTCTTTTTTCCAATGGGAACTCACTGCTCCATGAACTAATCGAAGTGACCTGAATGAAGTACTAGGATGAAGTCCCAGCACCCTTCCCTCCAGAGCACAGTACAACACAGCAAACTCTGGAAGCACTTTGCCTTCATTCCAGACTAACCCAGACTCTGCCACATTACAAAGCACCAAGTGACAATTACTTTCCTGAAGCAGAGCTCTAGGAAACCTTCAACATTTGAACCCACCTGCGATAATAATGTTTGTGCAGTGGGTGAAAATCCCGCAGGTGTGAGAACGCCTCCTCACGGCAGGGGAACAAAGTTTTTGGCCTAGTTTGCTCACACCTGAGAACTCTGGGGCCCAATTGCTCCCGTGTACCCCCCTGTGGAATTCCAGAAGATAAGGGGCCAATGTGTATGTCTCAAACAGTGGCAGCAGGATGGCTGCGGAGCCAGCCAAGGACTGGTGGTAGTAACCGACAAGGATGGATGGTAACAACACGCTGTGGGAAAGAACAACATGTGACTGGAGAAGGGGAACGTGCGGAGGCAGGACAGCACTTTTCCTTGTTCTGCTGCCTGGAGATAAACACAGCACAGCATTAGCACAGGAATGAGGCCAAGAACTGGGCACGGACTGTAGGGGCGGGGAGATCAAGACCACCCAAGATCCCGAAGCCCTCCAATCCACCTCCAGAAAGATCTGAACGGACTGTGCATGATAACTAATTCCCATAGAAAGCGAGGAACCTGTCTTTCAGGGGCAGGGAAACTTATCCATAAAAAGGTACCCCCACCAAGCCCAGGTGGGACTCCCAGGACATCCCATCGGCTGGACTCGTGCTGGAACCAGGACTGGTGATCTCTTTTTTCTCACTTTTCCTCTCTCTCCTTCTCGCTGTCTTCTTGTTTAACTCATCTCTCTCTTTCCCTTTGCCTTTCCACCTTACTCCTCTATCCAAAACCCACTGCCGCGCGCTGTCAAGGACTAACACACCCCTTCCCATGCCGGCTGGCTAATGTAACTTCCTTCCACGCCACCTGCCAACAAAACCTCCCCGCCTGTTCGCGGACCCCCTGCCCTCCTCCAGTCCCTCCCACCACGGCCCCTGGCGAGCCCCGGGCGCTCTCCCCCCCTCCCCTCACGGGTGGGCCACCCGCTCTCACAGCCGTGCCGGGAGGCCGCGGGTGGGAGGAAGGGCGCGGTGGCGGCGGGGGGTGCCCCTCCATGCGCTCACCATCCCGCGGTCCAGCTCGGCCTGGCCGGTGCCGCCGCCGCCCCCCGGGGCCCGGCCGCGCTCGGCGTAGCGCAGGCCCTCCATGGCCGGGCCCTGCGCGGCGCTACGGGCCGGCCCGAGGGACAAACCCAGCGCCTGCCCGGCCTTCGCCCCGCCGAGCGAGGGGCGGGCCCGGGGCGTGGCACCCCGGCAGGGAGGAGGTAATTCACACAGCAAAAAATACAGCGCAAGGAGCGCAGAAAGAGCTCAGGCCGTGCGGGAGTGTGTGGTGTCCATCCCCTGAATACAGGATTTCGGGGGGGGGGGCAACATGTGTAAAAGAAAGAATAAGTCAGGGGAAAAAAACCCCACTAAAAATGCACTTTAATATGCTCACGGCCCAGTTGATGTCTGTACGCGTTTCAGTGTGTTTGTATTTTGACCTCCCGGACCGGTACAGATGTGTGTTTATATTTTGATATCCCCGACCCTAGTTTGCCCTCCCGGTACAGATGTGTGTTTATATTTTGATGTGCCGGACCGCAGTTTCCACCCCCGCCCGGTACAGATGTGTGTTTGTATTTTGATGTCCCGGACCGTAATTCCCCACCCCGGTACAGATGTGTGTTTGTATTTTGATGTCCCAGACCGCAGTTTCCCCCCTCCGGTGCAGATGTGTGTTTATATTTTGATGTCCCGGACCGTAATTCCGCACCCACGGTGCAGATGCTCCCGAGCGCATCCCTCCCTGTGCCGATTCCACAAACTCCCGAGGGCTCGGTCCCGTGTTTTCCCTTAGGCTGGTGTCCCTCCTCTCCTGCCTGGCAGGACTGGCGATGGAACTGAGTCACCTGCGCACTGCTGAGCGGTGTGACTGGGCAGAAAGGATCGCTCTTCTTACCTCCTGTTGCAAATGACGATTGCTCTTCTGAGCATCTCTAAGTGTCTTTTTAAGGTACCGTAGAGGTGAGTTGACCATATGTAGCATTTCATTAACCTCAGACGGATGTATAAATTTAACTTTCTGCTGCACAGAAGTCACTGGAAGTTGTATAATGGTCCATTTGTCAAGAAATACATTTTTTCTTCTTCACTGGACATATAACACACGATCGTATATATGATTAATTTTTTGAACCTTCAGTGGCATTAATTTTCTTGGAAACTTAAAACCTATTTTAAAACCAATAAAAATGTCCCAAACCAATTGTTTTCTGGTCATTTATTTTCATAGAAATAATGCAGAAGAGCATGTCACTTACTACTTTTCTTGTTAGCAAACCCATTTAAAAAAATAATAAAGTTTTGGAATTTAGGTTCTTAGTATTCAAAGCTGATCCCCAAGACCCCTAAACAGGCCAAAGTCTGCTCTCATTAATCCATAGTTGTGACTCTGCTATTTTGCTCTAATACTACTGTCTCATGGTCACAGCAGCCAAATTCTTCACCATTTGTAAATATTGGAACCAAGAGAGCATCTCCCCTTGTCAGCTCTTTGATCGCCTTTGCAAGGAAGTGAAAACCAATGAATGCAGGACACATGTCATTGTAAGGGTGTCAAAATTTGGCTTTTAAAGACACTGGGTCATACTATGGTCTGTCCAAATACATCTAGGCAAGCTCTAAGATACAAAACAGCGCTCTGAACATCTTCCTCCTATCACCAGCCATGCTACTGCTACTGTCTGGACAGTGAGCCTCAAGAGCCATATTGATTAAGCAGAGCAAACCAGAGAATCAACACAAGGAAAAATATATAATCTGCCAGAAGTGAAAGACTGTAGGTTGTTTCCCTTGGAAGCAAGGAGGGGAGGAACTAAAGCAGCTGGGTCTTTGGTTATGGTTCTCTCCCAAAGCTCCTCTCAGCAGGGCACAGCTGTGTGCTGTGTTATGCACAGGATGGTGCTGGTAGAGACAATCTGTCCATTACTATTTAATTTAATACTAAACACTAGTGTGTTCCAGCATATTGTCGCTATTAATGTGTAGCAATGTTGTCCAGATTTGTTATGCCATTTAACTTAATTGTCTGCATACTTTTCCTATAAATTACTCTCCCAGTCTGTGCTGCAGTATTCTGTGTTGCAGTCAGGATCAATGCTGGTAAGAATCTCTGTCGGGAATGAAGGAGAAATAGATACCAGATTAAATCTTGTGAAATTGATAACAAGGGATGTGTGTGTATGTTTTGGATTTACCTTTTACCACTGAGAATTTCCAAAGTACCTGTGAATGTAGCCTCTGACCAGTATTCTTAGAATGGCAGGGACCAAAGTTTCATGCTGAAGATTCAAGTTTCTGAGGTCAGACAGAGGAGAGAGTATTATTGAGAGTTATCAAGGAAATCATGAGGCATATCATATAAAACTGGTAGAGCCAGTACTTGAGCCTTGCTGAATTGTCATGTACATACAAATGAATGAAGAATAAATCTTCCCAGCCACTGCACTAGGATTAGAGGTTGGAAGAGTTAATTGCTCCTACAAGCATTTGTATATTTAATTACCACAATATATTATAAAAGCAAAAAGAGGCATGAGCTGTGGACTTCTGCTAATTTCTTTAGATAATGTACTCAGAAACGTTAGACAATAAAGTATGTAATGTTCTTTCTAGACACTGTAATAACTATCTGTATGATACCTTTGGTTGACTAGGTACCACAAGGTAGTATATTATATAAAATCCTAAGGTGGAACTAATCACGGCCTTCAGGAATTACAAGAGTACAATTATTCCTTGAAGAAGATGGTATATATGCCAACAGGCCCAGGTATCTTTTGTGAATAAGTGAATCTCCTCTGCTTTAAAAACTGTTAAAAAGAATCTATTCAGTAATCTTGCAAATACTATTTTAACTCTTCCAAGCTTGTCAAGGATTTTTTTACCTTCTGGACACAATGCTGGAGCAATAGCTGTTAGAGTTCTTTGTTTCTGATAGCATTTGTGTAGTTACGAGTTAATTTTGCCTTTTGCAATAGATTCATTGCAGGCATTTTTAATGGTATACAGCATTCGTTTGTTGTCCTGATTGTTTTTGTAACATCAGACCTTTAAAATAACCTGGCTTTATCATTTACTATTATTTATATAGCAATATAGATATGCATAGCACTCTCCGGGCATAAGAATACTCCTAAAATGTAGCAATAATCTTCAGGCACTGCTTCTGGAACTCAATACAGCAAGTTCTGAACATCAGGTCAATTAGCTTTTCAATCTCCACTTCCATTTTCTGAAGTAGTATTAGCTAAAGGAGAGGTGGACCTGCTATAACATTGAAGGGTACAGTAGAGAAAGCAAGGGTCAATTTTCTTTTAGAGTGTGGGAGATGATAGTTTTTGACAGGTACTGTCAATTTCAGCTTTTTGCAATAAAATGGGAAGTGTGTACAGCATTTTACATCTCCTAAACAGATTACCCAACACATACACACACACGCACTTGTCAAAGCTAATGGCATTCTTTCTGCTGAACCTGACAAATTCCAGTCCTAAATCTAAACAAGAGTAAATCATAGACAGATTTTGACATTTTACCCTCCTTCTGGGACTGCCTCTTCAGGGAGCAGAGAAATTTCTCTTCTCCAGCATCCTATAGCAGTAACAATTAGTGCTATCAACCCTGCAGAATGCAGTGTCCCCACAACACAGCAAGCTTACTCCTAATAAAACATTTTCTGTCAAGTGCACAAAACTAAAAGTGATACTACAGCTTTCATTCATATTAATGTTTCAGATCAAGTATTTTAAAAGTCAAGCTGAACAATTCTTGTCTAGTTTAAGGTTTTCTGTTCACAAATAATTGTACAGCAAGGTAGAGTACTCAGCCAGAAAAACCTTGGTAAGGTAAAATTCATCTCTAAAAATTCAATTTTTATTTTTCCATCATGGTATAAAAACTCCATATGCAGTGCTAATTATAGATATGCCTCTAGGTATAGTTGCCATTGCTTGTCATTGCCCTGAAATATGGGCATGTGTTCCCAGTGGTCAATTACATGCATATACTCTGTAGTATATTCATCTGTGCGTCTTATCTATTTAGCCAAAATATCCTGGGAAAAAGCTTTGTATATGAACTCTTGAGCATCATATTCAGCTGTTGGACTAAGTATTTTAGCGCTGACAGCAAAGGAAAAAGCAGTTCTCCAGTGATCAAATCCTCCTGATAGCATTTGCTGGCTCCTGGGAAAAATAGAGTGGGCTGTAGAAAAGCTTGCCTGTCTTGCCTGTCTTTTTGAAGGTCTCCAGCAGTTTGATGCTTTTCTTCAGGCTTTAGGCTTCTAGTCTCCTTGGATTAAATAAGAATCTTAGCTCTATGGATGTGGAAAGAAAGCTTAAAAATGCAAAACTTTAAAATCCATAAACCAACAGTGAATAATGAAGGATGAACAGGTACTTTTGGGGAAGGAAAGATAGGGGGCATTGCATTGTTTTAATTTTATGGGGTTTTTTTAATACTGTTTCTTTCAAAGAAGAGAGTTTTATCCTATTAACATTCCCAAAGAAATGATGACATGGCTGACTGGGATTCTGAGAATCCTTTATAGAGAGAAAGGATCTCTGATTCCTCTCATTTTAGGTATAGTTCATGGTGCTGCTGAGTTGGAAATAAAGGTTCAGTACAGAATGTTAATTTGGTTTATTATTGCAGTTTTATGAAAAACACAAGTGAGAGAGGGAATATGCTGATTCTTAATATTCTGCATGTCCACTGAGGGATTTTCTCAAAGCAAGATAATTTTTTATCTTTCTACCTCCCACAAAATAAAATATTGTTGTTAACAGCTGGAGGCAACAGAGCTTTACAGAAAAAAAAAGCTTTATTTTGACAAATTACTTTTCTCACTCCAGTTTCCTGTTTTCTTCCCTGTCCCACTGATGAGGAGGGAGCCACAAGCTGTGTGTGTGCTCACTTGCTAGAAAGGACCAATGTGTCACAGTATCAGACCCAGTTAGGAATGTAAGACAACTATAAACATAAACCATCGGGTAGAATAGGTGGCCAGTATTTGGCAGGTCTAGAAAAATATAAGTACTGAATTAAAATTCTTATGGAGGATTTGGGAAGAGTTGAGATTTGGTGGCATTTGCATGTTTCAGGAAAATGAATACATTAGCATTCTGACGTTTTAGCATCTATTTAGCAACTACAACATTAAATAAAATAGGGGTGGAGACTGATCCTTTTTCCTAAATGCAGCTAGCACAGACTTACTCGTATACATGCTACCCAAGACGAGCCTCCACTGGGCTAAGTAGCTAAGTGACTAGGTTGATCCTAGTGGAGGTAATATGCATGTCCCTACTACTTATAGTCCAAGCGTCCTGACAGCCTTAGGTAGCGCTGCCATGACTCTAAAACTTAATTATTATTTTGAGCGCTATTTCAGCTCAATGCATCTGAAGCAATATGAGGGATGGGTTGCAGACCATGAAATGTTGTGTTTTAGTAACTGAAGGGCTGATGAGTGATGCGCTGTGGAGTATCACACAGAGGCACATGGGATGCATTTGAAATGCAGAGGTTGCTGGGACAGTGCTGGAAAGTTGTTTAGGGTGGAGAAAGTTAAAACTGGTACAGTCATTAATACTGATTTTCTGGGAGGCATGAACCATCCTTAGAGTCAGGCCTGGACACTGTCCTGGAGAGAGTTTGGATTGTCCACAACAGAGCTGTGAAATAAATGACCATTGAAGCAATGTAAGTGATCGAGCTTCTAGTGCTTGGGTTCATTTTACATCCCTCTTGTTCTGAGCACTATAGATGTAAAGTATTTAGATTCTACAGTTACTGTTTGCAGCCAAAAGTTTCTACATTTCAACAGGAAAAAGATATTAGATCTGAATTTTATATAGCATTGTAGGATTAAAGATACAGCAGCAGTGGCTACATTAATCAATTTTTGTAATTAAATATGAGTAATTAAGGTATCAATCTGGGTGGCTAAGAAGACTCCAGATGCTGAAGCTGAATTTTTACCAGATAGAGTGTCTGTAGGCACAGCTGTTATTCCACAAATGTTTGCAGTCCTCAGACATGACTTTGCTATCATTTTTGTGCTACTTCTATGCTTCTGCACCTCCTGTATTGACCCTGAAGTTCTACCTAAGGCAGTAAGTTTGATGCTCGCTTTCATTTGCCAGCACCTTATACATTAAATATAGATACATATATTTAGGAAGAGAAGTGGTGCAAGGGACTATACACCAGTTCATCCCTTTACAATACACTGCCATTGCACTCCAGTGTCTGTACAAAATGTTATATGTACAAATGAAGATCATCCCTGCTGCAGAGCATGTTAGAAGGGATGGTGGGAGGAAGAGACCATTGGTGCTGCCTCCTTGGGGGAGCCCTAGGAGCTATGTCCTTCTGGATGTGGCAACTCTGGGAGGTATGCTGCTGGTGTCAGGGACCCATACGGTACCCCAAGGAGCATTTCAATCACCAGACAGCCTGTGGCTTTCCATGTGGCACTTTATTTTGTTCCTTCCTCAGCATTTTATGGGGTGTGCTGTAAGACCTAGATGGTCTAGGCATTCAGGAAACGCAGCCACACAATAATCCCTTCAGCAATGTGTTTTTAGTGCAGCTTGGTCAGCTGAGAACAAAACCTGACAAGATCTGCATGTGTGGAGCTGAATTTCCCTAGCTCTGCTGCATTAAGCTGGAGTAGCATTAAGAGTTATTTTTCTCTTGCATTAGAAGTTGCCAAACATCTTTATTTTGCTAATGATATTAAGAAGGTTGCTGGTTATCCCAGCCCTGCAGATCCCATAGATACAGTATCTCTGGTCAGATGTGATCACAAAAGGAAACTGCATTTTGGATAAGTGGATCATGTATTTTTCCTCTATTCAGGCAGAATTAGGAAAGTCAAAGTAAAGAAGTTTTCTGATTGAGCAGAACTGAAAGGCAGAATTGGAGCTGTGCAGGACCATTGCCTTAGGATTTATTTTCTGATTGAGCAGAACTGAAAGACAGAATTGGAGCTGTGCAGGACCATTGCCTTAGGATTTATCTGAGGGTTAGTATTTAGTTTCCCTCTTTCTTTGTACACTTGTGCAAAACAGAAACTAGTAAACTCCAAGAGTTATCCCCTCTGTCATAGGAAAATTTGATGTGCCGGGGTAAAACATTGTCAGAAATATGGCATTGAGCCAGATGTCACTGTGCTTCTGCTGAAGCAGTCTATTCCAAGATTGCACAAACCTTCTTGTCTAGATTATTAGTACAGATCTACTTGCTGTCCCCTCTGTGACTCCAGTCTGCCTAGGTGCTGTGATTGAGATGATCAAACTTGAGCTTCAGCTGAAACCAGTACATGTATTTGCACTCCTGACAGCTCAAAGCCCAGACAGGGGCGGGGCTTACAAGGAATTGAAACCAGTTTGTGGTAACTCCAAAACTTTGAGCCTATCCCTAGCCTTAGCAGCAATACTTGTTTCTGACAAGGCAAAGTACTCCCAAAGCAATGTCTGGGGCTAGAGGACAGAGGGAAGGCAGCAGGTACAGGACAGCTGCTGGCTCCGATACTCCACTTTCCTCTCAGAGTTACCCCTTGGATGGCAACAACAAAATGGAGAAGTATGAAAACAAGCAGAGGCTGACAACATCTGAAGAGGAACAAAGCAGCCAAGTGTCAGTCTACCAACAACAGCAAGAGCGGTAGTAAGTAACAAGCAGCCTGACACAGATGATGATACATGTATTGGGTGTCTGTTTTTCAACTTGCTCGAGGTGTACACCTTTAAAGGTGGAAATACTTTATAGAGAGCCTGTGAATGGGGCTGAGCGCACAAGCAGCATGTTTTCATTTTCTTCAGGCTTCCTATATGGTACCAGAGTTGTTCCATCAGGCTTTGTGACAGCATGGCTTACACCCTGTGCAATGGCCTTGGCCAATTCTGTGTGCTGGATATTGGCATATGAGGTGTCTGTTTCCTGGCATCTTTTTTCAAACTGAAATTTCAAACCTGGTTCTAACTCCCTGTTTTCTGTTTCTCCTAATATTTCATTCTGGAAAGTCTAAAAATACTTCCTTTGGCTTAAGAGGTGAATATAGGCTGCATTCCAGCACTGATCTTAATGCAGTCAAGGACACAGAACAGCTTCCAGCAAACACATGCTGACAAAAGTAAAACCAAACTTTGGCCCTCAATTTCATGTTGTGCTTTATTGGGATCTATTCTCAGTCCATCTCTGGTTTTCCAGTAACAATTCTGAGATAGCTCAAATAAGCTGTCTTTTGCAGAATAGAAACTGAAAGTATTGTGTGTGTATTTTACACATGTGTTTAATGCAAATATGCTTAGCTGTCCAGAGCTAATTGTCTTTTTCCTCAAATGTGCTTTTCTTTTTTTGAGCTGTTAGAAACAGTCCATGTAATGCTATTGTTATAATTACTATGTGCTGATTTTACTTAGCTTGCTTCTTTTTCTCATGGCTTTCAAAGCGTAGCTGATGGAAACCGCAGTCTGTTTTGGTTTCCTTTCCCTTTTTTCCTGGAAGAAGAAGGTGGAGCCACACTGTGAAGGAGGTGGCAGGCAGGTCATGGCAAGCAGTGATCAGCAGCTTTCCATTGTAACCCATGAATGCTTTCCTACAAGGTAGTGATGATACAGGGAATATTGAGACCCGGGTTGCTTTGAAACCTGCCAGCGCTTTAATGAGTGACTTTCAGCAGAGCAAACAATTTCTTAGTTACAGTCAGTTTATTTTCTGCCACTTCCAAATACGAAAGACCCTCTGTCTTGCCTGCCCTCACAGTGCCATATATCCACAGAACAGTGAGAACAGCCCTAGTATTTGTGCTGTACGCACATTTTGCTGTTTGTTTGAAGGCTTTTTTGGTTTTTTTTGGTTTGGTTTCTTTTGGGGTTTTGGCATGGGGGTTGTGGAGGACAGTGGGATACTGGTAGTTTTCCCCTTGGCATAACTGTCTTTGCCCAGATTTTATCTGGCATACAAAGCCCCTGGTATAGGTTAGGTGAATAACTAATCAGTTGGTAAGCCAGAGCTCCCTGTAGAATGTAAGGCCAGGGCAAATTTAGTCATACAAATTCTGACCACATGATGGGAAACCCCCAAAAACTAAGTAAGCTTTTGAGGAAGATGAATTTTAAGCCCTGTTCCCTTTGTCATCTTATATGTTGCTTGCAGAGCTAAAGGTGTTTTGTACCTACTGCAAGGACTGCATAATATTTTTTGCTGTGTGATACAAAAGATTCTCTCTGTGTCTTCATAAAGTTCTAACAAAGAATTAATTCCTGAATCTCAAGTGTGCAAATTAAAGTCTGCATTAGTAGTTACTGAGAAACAGGGATGAGGGAAAGGCACATTCCAAAAAGAAACCGTGTAACATGAGTGGTACAAATACTCAAAAAAAAGTAGTGAAAAAGGCTGGGGTTTGCATCCTTGCCTTGAAGAGGGGGATGCTAGGTGTCACTTTGAATGTGTTGAAGCTGCTTAAACTGCATTTCCTTAACTAACCCAGATTAAACTGGTAGATAGTATCTGAAATACGGAAGCAGACAAGGGAAGATCTTTGTTCTCAAAACAAAAATTATTTCATTCATTATTACTTTGTTTTGTTACCTCAAGTTACATTTCAAGGAAGATCTCAGATTAAAATACAATTTTAGCAGTGATAAGGTTGATTCAGCCTTTTAGCCACCAATCCTTTCAAATATGATCTTTAAAACTAAAATACTGAGACACCCTCAGCATAGTACAGGTTTTCAGGCTCTGGAATAACCAGAGCAGTTGGGGAGCTGAAGTCAGAGTAGAAGAAAAAACACACAAATTAGCTTTAACTAGAGGCTTTCTGGAATATGTAAAGAAGAAGGAACATGAGGACCCCAAGCAGGATACCTCTGTGCCAAGGAGTGTCTCTATTCCAACTCCTGTGCTGCTTGCTATGTTTTTGGAAGCAGTCAGGATATGCTTTTCCTGCCAGCAAGGCAGGAGCTGGAGTCTCTTTTGAAGGCTCTTGTGTGAGTTTCCATGCAAACTCTCAGTCTCAATCTGTGAGAGCAATTTGGAATGGGAAAACACCTTAGAAGCATCTTAAGATGGGATCAGGGGACCTATGATACATACTGGATACATGAAAAATGTGTGGGATGTGGCATGTAACAGTCTCATCCACTAGCCAATATTCAAATTTGGCTATGAAAAAGTACACGGTGGGCAGCTAGCATTAGAGTACAATTTTGCTTTTGAAAAGCCCTTATATAATATGTTGAGGCTGAGAAGTGACAATAAAATGGTCCTAATTAAGAAAAATACATGTTCAAATGCAAAATTGAAATCACACTTTGCACATCCCCCTCCAGTTATATATAGAATGTGGTTTCAGGCATGGAGACAAAAGTCACCAGGATGACAAGTACTTGAAACTGCTTATAATAATAAGCTTGCATTTAAGTTGCTTCACTTTGTCTGCTAAGTGCCATGAAATTAACTTGTAGAAAGTGAGTTCTTAAATTGCCCCTGTTCATATCTTTTCAGAAACAAAAGTCTGTAGAGAAGAAAAGGTGGAGGAAAGTGGGGAAATTAGAGGGTAATGTATAGCTAGTTCTTGAAAAAGAAACTGCTGCCCCCATTCAGCAGTCTGTCATCAGCACCTTTAAAGCTTGCAAGAATAATATTGGTTCTGGTAAAATCCATTAAAAAATGAAATTCAGAATAATAAAACCTGAGGATACATTGCCGCACAGCTGGTAACAGTCCCTCATCATTTTGTGTGAAAGGAGAGCAGGGTTACTAGAATGGTTGACTTGATAAATTATATTCTTTGACAGCTGGAGCCAAATCCATCAGAACTTTCTTCATTTTCCAGCCTTCATCCTGAATTTAAGAGAAAAAAAAAATCTATAGTGTTGTAAGACCCCTCAATCTTTTGCTGATAGATTATACTTAGCAGTTCTGATTTTTTTTTTCTTTCATGATCTGAAGTTTCTTTAAAAAAAAAAAAAATTACAAAACTGTAGGTGGATACTTAACAAAATGCTTGTTTTGCCCACTGCTCAGTCACTGGTGGGAATGCTAGAAGGGTAATTTGAATTATGGACAATGTGTTCAGAGTTGAGCTCTGCGTTTGCTGCACAGGAGAAATCTCCCAGCTCTCTCTTTCAGGCTGATGTACTAAACCTTACAGCCCAGTGAGGTGATTCAGAGATGCCCAGCTTCGTTGTGGTCAGTAGCCAGCCTTTTCTCCAGCCAGGTGTTTGGTGGCAGGGTCTTTGTAAGACACTAACTGTAGTATTAGTCTGTATTGTGGGGCTTGCTGTGTTCTGTATAATGCTTGGAGGAGGGGGGCAAGTCCTTCCAACTCCTGTATTAGAAGGCTTTTTTTGGAAGAGCTTGATTTGCACAAGCCCTGATATGTTCCCTTGATGGATAGCTTGATGAGGAGCTGTGGTGAGGTGATGAATAAAGAATGTATGGGAGGATGCTGTGTTTGCGCAGAGGCAATAAAAGGACAAATTCTCTGATGCAGAGGAACCAGAGGAGGAAATACATTGTTGAAAAGAGAGAGGAAACAGAGGTGAACATGCCACTAGATTAAGTCTTCATGTGATACAGCATCTGACTTGCTGAGCTCTCCAGGCATGCTGGCAAGCCTGACTCGCAACACATGGACACCTCTGCAGGGGATAGCTCGGCTCAGTGCTGGTGTTGCCGAGCCCAGCGCCTGGCCCTGCCCATGTTTGGATGCTCCGTGCTCCTCACAGCTAGTGATTGCCAGATGCTCCAGCTGGCTCTGGCGTGCTTGCTACATGCCTGACGCTGTGCTGCACTGAGATAACTTAGCTGCTCCAGGACCTGGGGACAACATAAGCATGGCCATGTCTGACTTCATAGACTTTGCTAGGTTTGATGCTAATCTACAACACTGCCACAGTGAGCTCTGCCCCTTTGGGTGTAATCTGACCATAAGCATAGGCTGACTAATGGCATGTTAATGTTTTACAGAGGTCAGAGAAACCTGTGCTGTGAGCCATATTTGGCTGAGAGCTACCACTTGGCTGCCTGATTTGATCCATCACTGTGGCAATTTCCTTGGAGCTTTAGAAGCTGGTTGAGATTGGCCTACGACAGGGTGCTGTCTGAAGCGCCTGCCCTTCATTCTGATATGCTAAGCACAGAACAGAGTCTGAGCCCCATCTGAACTCTTGGAAATTCAGTTCCAAGTTTCATTTTTAGTCTTTAGACCAAGTTTTAACTTAAGGAGTTTTTCTACAAGCATGTAGGTAATAGCAGAAGCTCAGGTCTGTTTCTTTCCTGCAGATTTCTGACTCATGCTTTCTCCTGGACCTTTCTCTGCTGCTGTTTCCCTTCTTACTCTTTCCCTGTGCATGATCACTTCTTCAGGAATTAACTCTTTGCTTTATCCCAAAGCCTCAAAATGGCAAAAATGTTGGCAGTTCTAATGAAAACTTTAGCTAACCAGAGGGACCAGATATAGAAGTGAGTTACCCTGGCTTAATCAGCTTCCAGCCATCATGTGAACTGTGGTAATTAAGTGTATTCCTGGCCTAAATCTATTCCAGGTAAACACAGGACAAAATCCACAGACATAGACTTTTGAAGATAAACATTTTTTGCTAATGCAGTTCATTTTCTGCCTCTCGTGCTAAGAGCATACACGCAGTGAGAATGAATCAGGCAGTGTGTAATGCTGAGCCCCAGTAATTCACTTTTGTCTCTGAGCTGAAAACTGGTAAGATGCTACTGATAAAGATGGGAAGCCAAAGCCCCAAGCCTGCATGCAAGGTTTGTACACCCTCCCAGAGCAGTGCTTATGGCACTGCCAGGACACAGATCATATTGCTTGACTGAGGTCTAGGACTGTGACTGTCAGTTATCGTTAGCATCTGGCCATGTTGCGAAATAGGGATACCTACAGGACAGTTGTCTGCTTGCTGGGATTTGGCATCTTGTAGTTCTCTGATTTGGCAGCTTCTGTGGTGCTCAGCAGCATATGGCTGCTCCATCAGGCATGGGAGCCTTGGTGAAAACAATACTTTGTGGTGGTGTGGACTTGACAGCTCTTAAAACAATTCCTGATGAACGAATGCCAAAATCAGCTTAGTGTACCTTTTAAAGAAATTCAACAGCTGTCTTTGGCAGTTTGGTCTCTTTTCTCTTTTAAATTCAATCTTAACATACTTAACATACTATTTAATGCAGTATTTCACCCATAACTTTCCTTGATTCCCTCGTCTAGACTCAAACCTGCCCAGGTGTTCTTCCCAAACTTTAGTCATTTGTGTTGCTCTCCAAGTACATTCTCCTTGTTTTCTCTCTCTTACACAGAGCACTTTGCCCAGCAGAGCAAGATATTTAGCTTTCAGCTCTGTGGCATTCACGTACCAATGCACCTGCAGTATAAAACACAGTGGAACAGGAAATAGTTTGTAACAGCCATTACTTTTGTAACTCTTTAAACTATTTCACACTTCATTTGGAAAGCTCTCCAGTGGTAGATGGCTGGAGTGGAGTTGAGGAAATATTGAAGCAAAACTGGAGAGCACGGTTCTGCTAAAAATATTACTGGTGAACAGAAGTTCTCATGTGGTTTTTCAATTTTAGAAATAAACTATTTTATACAAACCTTTGAATAAAATAGAACAAAAGTTTCTATGGTCAATGCCCTGAAAGCATTGAGAAGGTGTCCTTGAGTGGTGCTAGCTAGATAAGTAAACTTATACACAGGATTCAGAATTTAAAGTTGCAGGCATAGTGTTTCTTGTGTTGCTGATCGCTCAAATTGTAAATTGTCATTGCAGATTGTCTACAATTGTATTGCATGTTTCTACTGACACGTATCCGTCTTTTTATATATGTGTGTTGGGTTTGGCTGGAGGAGAGTTTATTTTCTTCACATTGGCTGCTACAGGGCTATGGTTTGGATTTGTGACCAAAACAGTGTTGATAACACAGAGATTTTCATTACTGCTGAGCAGCCCTGACACAGAGCCTTTTCTGCCTCTTACCCTACCCCACCAGTGAGTGGGCTGGGACTGCATGGGAAGTTGGAAGGGGCACAGCCAGGACAGGCACAGTCAGATTATGCCAACTGACCAAAGGGATATCCTGTAACATATGGCATCATGCTCAGCTTATGAAGGCTGGGGAAGAAGAAGGAAGGGGGAGATATTCAGAGTAATAGTGTTTGTCTTCCCAAGTCACCATCACATGTGATGGAGACCTACTCTCCTGTAGATGGTTGAATGCCTGCCTGTCCATGGGAAGTGATGAACGAATTCTTTACTTGTGTGCACAGCTTTTGCTTTACCTAGTAAACTGTCTTATCTCAACTCACAAGTTTTCTCACTTTAACCCTTCTAACTCTCTCTCATATCCCATCAGGAGGGAGGGAGTGAGCAGCTCAGTGGTGCTTATTTGCTGTCTGGGGTTAGACCACAACAATACATTATAATATAGGCATTTATAATCCCACTGCTGTGGTATTTTATGTCTAACTGTTTGAAAAATCATAGAAGGTTTCTTCTTGGTTTTTTTTCACTATAGATACATTCTCTTATTGGGTTATAACTTTCTTACTCTCATTAATATCTGTTCAGTCTGTGCAATGAGTCAATACACTCCCATTTTCTGTGGAGAAGATAAAACAAAAAACTCTCTTCAAGGTCAATATGATCTATAAAGGTAGAAGATGATTTGTTTTTCTCTTTTGAAGAGCTATAATGAGGTTAAGATGTTCTTCCCGCCTCTTCCAGTGACTTCTGTATTTGTATTTATAAAACAACCCTATCTCACAGATAGGCTTAAGTCCTATAACAATTAGAATCATTATTAGGGAAACTGTAAAGTTAAAGTCTTTATAATCTTTTCTGCCTGAGGATTTTGAAGCACTTCCTATATTGGTATAAAGCACAAAAAGTCTGTGCACCACTGATAGCTTCAAATCTTCACATTTCCTTAATTGCTACCCAGGTAAGTAGGATAATTTGCTCCAGACTTATGGCTACTGTGGCAACCCAGAAACTGACTGGAATATTAAATTGGCAGGCTGTAGCGGGTTTTATAGGCTTTACTGGATCAGAGGTTTTGCCTGAACAAAGAAATGACATGCAATATCCTACAAACTGGATAAAAAGACGAGGTGAAAGCTGGTGGTGGAGTTTTGCATTAACTTTCTTTCCTTCAAAAAAAAAATCCCAAGAAAATAAGGGATGCTAGATGTGGATTTTAGAACTCCTAGGGCACATGGAATATCTCAGCTAACAGCACATCTGGCTCCTCTCCGACTGTAGGATTGAAAATCAAGAACCAGTTCATACCCTGAATTTTTGCCATCATGGAAGAAATTTACTCTGTACTTGGTTTCCCTTTCCCTGATCACAGAAACATAGAATGGTTTGGCTTGGAAGGGCCATTAAAGACTATCTAGTTCCAACAGCCCTGCCATGGGCAGGGATCCTTCCACTACACCAGGCTATAGAGAGTCTCACCCAGCCTGGTGTTTACCTCCAGGGATGGGGAATCCACAATGTCTCTGGGCAGCCTGTTACAGTGCCTCACCACCCAGTGAAGGATTCTTCCTAATATCTAATCTAAACCTACCCTCCTTTAGCTTAAGGCCATTCCTGATTCCAGTACCCAAAGCTACATTCTGTCATATCTTTCTGGAGACCAAGGTGAACACTGTAAAATTAAATAAACTCAATAATACCTTTTTTTCCCCTGTTGGTTTGTTTGTTGTTTTTCCCTTATAACATGGACTGAAACAAAGTATGTAGTATAAAAACAAAGCATGTAGTATAAGCATTAGGTAAAAGACAAATAGAAGTTGTTATCCTGTTCTCCCTTTCCCTCCCCTACTGGAGACTTGGCATCCTCACTTTATTTTGCTTTGCCTTTATTTCCATAACATGGAAACCAATTTGGCCTTAAATTAGGCACTCTTTTAACCGCAATGACTCCTAATCCACTCCTTGGGAAACAGATGGTAAATGTAGTGTCACCTCTACCCCTTTTGTAAACGGATTGATCTTAGCTGTATTTCATGCCCAGTCCTTCTGAGTTTCTGAAAGTGAGGCCATGGTCAGAAGTCAGAAGAGTGGCCCCCACCCGGCCTCCTGGACTCTGAGCCTTCTAGCCAAAAAGCAGAAGCAGATAAAGGAAATGATTCCTGGCATGAGGCCTAGATTTGATACAGTGATTTCTCATATATGTTCAGACAAGCAGAGGTCACTGCTTTCATTTAAACTTGTTTCTAATTTAAAGCAAATCAACTAAACAAGCGCTGTTTGAAGTCATCAAAATACATGGTATAAAAACTGTTCTGCCCTCTAGTGCTGTGAAACGGTGTGATGTCTGAGATGCACTGATTGATTCTTGGGAGGGGAAAATATGTAGCTTTGCAACCCACAAGTTCAGCCATTTTTATCACTGCCAGAGGGAAGGGAAGGGAGTGTAAAAGGTACTTAATAATTTTTGTGTATGAACTTGAGAGAAATATGATCTTAATATCTGAAACAACAAGAAAAGCACTAAAAAAATCTTGAAACAGATAAAATGTGCAGCAGGTTGTTAAAGGCACTTCGGGATAAATTGTAAATGCTCAGCCAAATAAAGAAAAATTTGAAACATCACTGATGGGGAATGTTATGCCATAAGTGAGATGTGTTGTCAAAGTTTCTTTTAAGTAATGGTTGCAGTTGGGCATTTCTGCTCTCTTAACTCCTGCCTTTGAGGGTCTGGGATTTGTGGAAGAAGTGAAGAACAGTCTCATGGTCTCAGAGGCACCAGAGTATCCTGGCAGGAAGGGAAGGAATCATATTAAATGGCACCTTTAAAGCTCACAGCTTTATCTTTACTAGCTTAATCTCAAAAATTAATCCACATCTTCCTAGAATAAGTCTTCAAAGAGAAAGAGGTAATTGGATATAAACACTCTCCTTCCCAAACCCTGAGTTACAGTGATACGGCAGCAGGCAGCTTTTGGCACTTTGATCTCTCTACATGATTTTCGTTTCCCTTTTAAGCCATAGTCTTGGGTCTCATTGTTTCATTACTTTTCCACAGCCAACTGTGCTTTCTCTGCTTCTAAGTCTGTCCTCTAGCCACCCCCCTGTGGCCCTTCCTTAAAAGCTTCAGCCTTCACCCCTCATTATTCTTTGTTGGCTGCTCTTCTCCTTATGCTTTCCCCACAATGAAGCCAGATGAAATATCTGTGCCCATGCGTGCATATAAAACCCTGCCAAGAGGGATGTGAGCTTACTCTGACACATGGGGCCAAGTGCTGCGTAGTGCATTTCAGGTAACCCTGCACCCCCATGGCGCAGCTTCTGCTGAGCAGGAGCCATGTAAACTACTCACACAAATACACCATGCAGATAAAACCCTTTGTCTTCTCTGAGTGGTACTGACATGTTTTCATCACTCTTTTGATCACCTCGAGTCTCTTAATACACTCTGAACCCTGTCTTGCCTCTTTGCTGTCACGTTAGATTGATAGCTCCTTGAGACAGCAACTGCGTTTTGGATTAAGTCTAGCAAAACAGGACCCTCGTCCTGATTCAGTGAGTCACACCTTAGGCATGACAGCGAGATGAATAGGCCCAAGGAATTCCTGGTGCCTGAAAATGAAAGGCTGGCAAGGAAACTGAGGCTCAGGCTGAGACTAAGTCACCTGGGTCCATCACAAACAGTATGACTTTCCACACTCCTTGGACAACTTTCGTGCCGACTGCTCAAATCCATAAGGCGCTTGGTGCCCTCAGGTTACAGGATGGGACTGCCAGTACCAGTGCTCTTCCCAGTAGACAGTGGTCTTCCATGTGGAACATTTTGATTCAATGAAGTGATTTGATTTGAAATGCATGAGATCTGAGGTCAGGAGCCTAGAATGAGACTTGAATAAGAACAGCAAAGACTATGCTAAAAGTTTCTGAAAATGTTCTGCCAGCTCCAAATATAACAACTATTTCTAGAGTATTTACCAAAAATTCCTGAAGAGCTGAATTGGAATAAATACCTGTTTGTATATGAGGTTACATGCTACAACAGCAGAAAACAGACTTTGTTGATGAAGGAACTCCCTTCTAGTCCTGGTTTTGCATAAACAGGAAAAATACGAGTGTTTTCTTTCATTGTAGTGTCAGCCCGTATGTCGTGGTCACTCCAAAGGAAACCAGAAGAAAACAGTTGCAGCGAAGTAAGTTGAGTTGTAATATATTATTTCTACTTGAATAACTTTAGGGTTTTGTGCATTTTATTGATTTTACAACTTTTATCCTCATTTTTACAATGGTTTTTTATGTGCAGCTGTGACAGTAAAGCCAGTGCTATGAGCATTCTCCATCATCATGTAGTTTTCTGAAGACTGACTCTTCATCTGGCTACACTTCATCCAGAATAAATCTTGTTCAGGAGAAGGGTTTTGATAATTTCAGTGCTGGAGTTGTTCAAGATGGCTTCTACAAGACTGCTGGAATTAGCTCTGTCCAGCTTTTACAGCATTGAATTCATATTGGAGAACCCAACTTTGAACAGTCTCTAGTTCAGTAGGAAGAAGAAAAGAAATAGAAATACTTTTGAAAATACTCCCATCTGGAAACAAAAGCAACTACAGCCACTGTTGGTTCTTGTATCTGCATATAAGGATCATAGGTGGCCTTTTTAGTGAAGCTGAAAAAGGTCATTTTAGTTGGAAATTACCTGTATGTATACACTGACTTTTTCTTTGCTTTGAGTCTTATTGGTGAAAGTAGATAAACAGGAACACCCTGAACCTCTACCAGAAAGATCAGGCATATGTTGAAATCTTTCACTGGCAAAGCTATAGCCAGTCAGTTGTGAAATAAATTCTGTGTGCAGAGGTGACTGAGCACTGCAGTCCTACACTCTTGGCCATTGATTTGTGCAAGATATGAAAGCTGAAAGAGTGTGAGTCAGCATTTCTCATGTCTTGAGCCCTCAAGGAAATAAAGCAATTAAATCATTCCTTCTCAAACTTTGTGAGTTTGGCTAAAATGCTTCACCAGCAAGTCAGTATGGGTTGGATTTCCTTTGGTTGCAAAAAAGAAAATGGGCTTATCCTGAATCAAATTATAATCTTCTGCAAGGATGAATAGACCTGACTGTGCCATTAACAGCAAAGGTGTTGCTGCCCTAATAATGATCTTGTTTCACTTTGTGCCACCAGCATGTAAGGTCTGAAGCATGCAAAGTGTTTATGTCTTCGATACTGGCAGAAATAAGACCTGATTGAATGCAGTTTCTACCTAAATGCTTGTTTTAAAGGTGAATTAAAAAGCTGGTGTCTCTTTTGGGTCTCTTTAGAAACTTGTCCGGGTACTGGCTTTATCCTGGTGTTAGTATCTGATAGCCGTAGCCAGTCATTAGGAAATCTGGTCAGTAAGAATGAAATGAGCAACTGAAGTGATAATGTAAAACACAGGTTCTCTTGCAATAGGTTTTGTTGGCCTTCCTATTGAAAGGAATTGTTGGGATTTTCCCTCTGTCTCTTGCAGAGAGAAGTTAAATCAACCAGTCATCCTAGAGTGTATGGCCAGAGCCCCAAGTGTACTGACTTCCACTGACTGCACTGGGAACTTGCTGCCCACCTCACATGTGGACGCCTATGTTGATGTGTCTTAATTTGAAGCTGATTCATGCATTCCTCTTGTTTTTACTTAGAGAACCTGTGGTTGGGAGGGAAAATTACTTTTCATTTCCCTGCTGGGCAGTGTTACACCACAAGCATTTCCCCCCATGCAGCAATAACATCTTAATCGTAACAATTTCTGCTTTATGTGCAGGACAAAATACTGTGACATTTACCTGCAGGCTCTCAGAGGTTAAAAAGCAATCTGGTGGCAGTCCCTTAGCTGGTTTTTGTTTTGCTTTTGGGGTTGAGTCCTAGGGTTTGCTCACCATTACAGTCTCGAGTTAGGGAAAATATTTGCCATGTTAGCTGATCATTGCAGTGACTAAGTAACATCTTCAGGGGTGTCTGCACCCCTTGAGAACAAGTTTGTTCCAGGATGGTCTTAAGGATTACATGCAGTTAGCAATACTGTCTGCTTTTTAGTATTATCTCTAACTTCCATGTATTTGTTTCTTTTTATGCCTGCTCAGTTGCTAAGAAAGAGCTAGATGACCTGGAGCGGTGGAAGGAAGAGCACAGGCCAGGGCCAATTATGCTGGTTCCACAGAGACTGGGTAAGACGTGAATCACTAATTGTGAATTGCAAAATTTTCTTTTCCAGGGCATTGTTTCATTTTTCACTTTTTCTCGCATGTTACTCATTAAAGAGATTCAGTGTCAGTAAGAGCTAACAGGAGCCTACTGTATGTGTTCTGTGCTTCTTGATGGTCATGGCAATGAAGATGTTTCTGAAACAAAACAGTATAAATTGTCACTTGAGAAATCTGTTGAGATCAGAGCAGAAAATCTTTACTAACATTTGGGTAAAACAGGTGGATTATCCCCTCTGCTGTTGACACTGTGGTTGATGTCTCTGAGGGGGCACACGCTTGGCATTAATGTGAAGATGTCCAGCATGTGTTGGAGACCCTCCAGTTGCCCATAAGAAAACTCCTATGTGTTAGGGGCTAGTATGTGTGTTTTCGTGACTGCTGGCTCTTGAAGAGGCAAAAGTGATCCCTGCAGCTTCAGCATTTGCAGGCTGAATGTGTGTGAAGCTCTGCATTACCAATTTTATAAAGATAGCAACAAAGATAAGTAAATGAAAAAGAAGATAAAAAGCCACAAGAACTTAAGTCACCATGTTTACTAAGATAACCAACATGTTTTCTAGACAGATCAGAGAAACTGCAGGACGTCTCTTCAATTGCAATCACTATAAAATATTTAATTTAGTGATATTTTAGTGTTAGTTTAAAAAAGATTTAGAAGACAGAAAAACCACAACTCAACCCAAAACAAATCTTGTTCAGAGAATAGATCTGCAGATTCTGCTGAAGCAAGAGGAATATTATTAGAAGTGTTTTTCAAGTACCAGTCTTCAGACCTATCTTGTCTTAGTATCTTTCTTTAATGTCTTTGGCACAAAAGCTAGGAGAGAGCTGATGAAACGTGCTGACAAGGAAACTTTAAATCATCATCCGTATAGAACATGACCTTGAGAAACTGACTAATAAAAATCAGGCCAAATTATTTCTAGCAAATTGAATTATTATAATGATGCCTTTATTAGTTTTAAAAACCTAGAGCTGTCCTTCCTTCCTTTGGGTATTACAGGAGAATTTGGAGTGCACGGTGCAGACTATTGTCCATCTTGACCTGCAAATTAAGTTCTTTCTTTGCCATGTTACACATGATAAGTTTGCGGTGATATACTGTCTATAAAAGTAGATAGTAGGTGGGAGATAGAGGAATTCAAACTGACTCAAACCCAGACTTGTTTTTTAGATCAAAGTGATACTGGTCCCACATATTCTGCCCTGCAGCCGGAGTCAGTTTGCAGTAATGGTAATGCCCTGCATTCCCACCACCATGTGCTGTCATGTGGCCAGACATGGTCTTTTTGAGTTGATGCGTAATATCTGCTTCTTGCTTATGAGTAGTTCCTAGAAGACATACTTTTGTCACAAGAGGATCACAAAGCTTTTTGCTGAAGAAAGTGAAATGTGAAATCAGAAATTTGGTGTGTGGTGTCTATGTAGAATGTGTGCAGGCTGGCTGCGTGACTGAGGATGTAATGTCAAAGCTGCAGTGACAGGTTGTGGGGAGTCTTAACTTCTGGCCCCATAGCATTTAAAAACTTTCTTGGGAAAGAAGCAAATTAAGACCCCCCCACACACAAAAAAAGTAAGAAAATATGTTCCCTTCAGTCACTGTCTAGCTGCCACTTAGACTCCCAGAGACTGAAACACAGGCACTATGTTCAGTGCCTCTGAAAAGAGGTAAGGTGCAAAGATTATTAGATCTTACCATTCCCACAGGAGCAAATTTGGAGCTGAAGAGAGCCCAAGGAAGGTGGAAAAAATATAAGTGGCATCTCTAATTTCACCACTGTAGGTACTCATTAAGGTAAAAAAGTATCGTGTTATTTTTTCAGAGTGATTTTAAGAGACTATGCATCTAGTCCAAATCACCAGAGATTTCTTGAAGTTGAAGGTTCTTAACACTTGTGCTTTCCATAGGGAAATAAGTATTCTGGATTTCAAGTCTGTAATATTTGACTGAACTTTCAGGCACAGTGGAGAGATGAGAGCAATGAAGGATGCAAGTTTTACCCTGCTCCATAAGCAATGAGCGGAGCAACAAAATCATGCCTGATAATGCAGTGGTCTCTTTTTTATCATATTATATACAGCCAGTCACGACATACCCTGACTGCAGTGAAACATTTGACATGTTACAGCCAAGCCAACTTGAATGAATTAAACCTGTCTGAAAGGCTATAGGCAATAGCTAATAAGGATCAGAAAAAATATTTCTTCAGAGATGATGTTCATTAGTATGTGCAAAGAAAGTACAGTTCACACAAGAAGTGTTGTCAATAAAAGGCTAGGCAAAAAGAGAAACTAGGCATCCAAAAGGTTTAAAAACTTGTTTAGTAGCAATTTTATTTTCTATACCTGGGAAGGAGTCACTCTACTCAATGCCAGCTGTATGCTTATTGCTACTCTAAGTTTGTTACCTGTAAACTTGATGGCCAGTCTTTCTTGAGAACTTATCTTATGGATTTATTTCTGTGCATAGAAATGTTGCCACACTTAAGGAATTGATCTCCCATTCACTGAACCTCACAAAAGCACCTTAAGATTAGTTACCTTCCATTAGTAAGTGAAGAAAGCTACCTTTAGAGAAGAGTGATCCCTTCTGAAAGATCTAGTATAGTTGTCTTATATTTCATAGAACGGCTTGGATCTGAAAGAACCTTAAATATCATCAACTTCCAACTGCCCTGCCATGGGCAGGGATGCCACCCGCTAGACCAGGTTGCTCAAAGCCCCATCCAACCCGTCCTGGAATGCTGCCAGTGCTGGGACATCCGCAACTTCTCTGGGCAACCTGTGCCAGTGCCTCACCACTCTTGTAGTGAAAGGTTTCTTCATTGTATTTAATCTAAATCTCTCTTCTTTTGGTTTAAAGCCACTCCTTCTTGTCCTATCACTACATGCCCATGCAAAAAGTCCCTCTCCAGTTTTCCTCTAGGTACCCTTCAGGTACTAAAAGGCTGCTAGAAGGTCCCCCTGGAGCCTTCTCCTCTCCCGGCTGAGCAACCCTATCTCTCTCAGACTGTCTTCATAGGAGAGCTGCTCCAGCCCTCTGATCATCTTAGAGGCCCTCCTCTGGACTCACTCCTGCAGGTCCATGTCCTTCTTATACTGGGGGCTCTGGGGCTGGATACTGCACCTTAGCTTAGGTGGGGTTTTGAGAGAGTGGAGCAGAGGGGACAAATCACCCCTCTTGACCTGCTGGCCGTTCTGCTTTTGATGCAGCCCAGGATATCAGTCACCTCAGGTAGCATAGATTGGTCCGGCTGCTTCTATAGAATTGTGAGTCACAGAAAAGGAAATTTCTCATTAAAGCACTAGGGAAAAATATAGTCCTCATCCTCAGAATGGAGTGAGGGCTGCTTTTTGCAACAGCTGAGGGAATGAATTGTTTCCTCTCCCAAAGCAAGAAAATACTTTGGAAAATAGTAGAGCAGAATAATAAAATCAAAGTCTTCATCACTTGAGTCCTAGTATAATTTTCTTTGTGTGGTTGGTTTTTTGTTTGTTTTGTTTGTGCATTGTTTGTTTTTATTGAATGCTGCACATTATGGCCAGAGCTTTAGATGTTCTCAAAAGAGAGGCTATGCCTTTGGATAAGGACACCTTCTGCTACCTGGATATGAATGTGAGTTCTGTGCGAAAAGGCTTTGACTTCTATTCAGAAAGGGTATTCTTCCTTGAGCCCCAAGACATTAGCTGGGAAATACTAAAGTGATAGCATCGCATTAGATGGCAGAGTCCAAGAGCCTAAATTTGATAAAAGATAAACTTCTTGGCAATAGAATTTCTGTCTCTGTATGTGTGTGACAAATTGAGTGAAGGTAGGGATAGCTGGATCTGAAAATGAAAACTCACCTGCGAAGCATGACTGATTTTTTGAAAATGGAATAGTTCCTCAGCAAACTGATCATATAGTGTAGGGACATATTTGTTGGTAGAGTGGTGATACAGTGGATGCTCTGCAAATAATAAGTGCTTTTGATGGATGAATAAAATTATCAAAAAGGTCTCCTATCTGTTCTCTTTAATGTCAGACAGCTACTGTAATTGTGAAAAATTTCCTGTATATGCATACATCCAATCTATTACATTGCTGTGTTCTGAAATGACTGGCATTTGCAGTTAAAATGTTCTTACAAAATGCAATTTATATTTTTGGGGTTTTTTAAGGTGGAAAAGAATCAGAGGCTCAAGCAAGGCAAAAACAGCAGATGATGCTCATGCAATCTAAATACCAGCAAAAGGTCAGTAAGTATAAATTTGTTTATTTTTAGAACTCAAAACTTTTCATGAAGTATTTCATATGACTATAAAATGAACTCAGAGCTGCTTGATAGAAGAAAGTCATGAAACCTGAAGGAAGCAGCAGGAAATCAGAAACAAATGTTCTGCACCAAAGAAAATAAGAAATCTGTCCATAAATATGTAGCAATCTGTATCACAGATCATACAGAAAATAATAAATGGTACCGTTATAAAGCCACTTATATGCCTTGCTGTATCTTCCAGCATGCTGCCTACACTTTGACTAATTGATCAATGTACCACCCTATCCTGTGCTTATGTAGAAATGTTTTTCCTGTTATAAGAGGCATAAATGCTTGTAAGTTATCAATCAGCTGTGTGATTCCTTGCACGGATTTCCATTTATCAGCCCTAGATTTCTCAGCCTTTTTAGAGCCAATATTGGAGTAGCTGTTGCACAGCCTGCATTATTTAGTGTCTCATTTTAAGGAAGAAATTCTGGAAACTTTCCCCAGACACACTCTATATTTGAAAGATGTACAGTACAGGAATCAAGTTACCTTATGAATTCCTTGTATAAATACATATGTAAAATAATTTCCTATGTTTATGTCATACAGCGCAAGAAAGAAGAATATGTAAAAGCGAGAAAAGCAGCTGAAGAAGCTGAAATACTGAAAAAGAAAGCAATACAGAGAGAAAAGGTAAACCTGATTACTGCAGAGTTAGAGCCATATAAGAGTTCATGTCTTGAAGCTTGATTTTGCTGAATTGCATGGAACAGGCTGATTAAATTAAGTGGTAACCGTGGATGGCATCAAACAATTAGGAAATCGAGTCCTCCTCTTCGTAGCTGAGTAAAGGATGTCTGGTCTGGTGTTCTTTGGGGCTTGAGTGTTCCTTTGGCTCTTCAGAAACTGTAGCCTTTCAGTTATATCCACCCTAAAGAGTTAGCAGAAAGGTAGAACACTAAGGTCAGGAGTAACATTGTGTATGCAGGTTATATGGTTCACTTTGGCATGAGCTTTCTCTGTAAGATTGGATTTTGGCAGATGGCACAAAGACCTTATAGAAATCTATAATTGCTTGTGCACATGGGAAGAATACTAGAAAATCCAGCCTGTCATTGTGGAAAAGCCACCCAAATCATGAAAAGGTCAGTGTGGTCTACCTGCATTGTGCTGAGAGCACCATGAAATTCAACTGCCCCTCCAGCCCCTCTGGGGCTTGCTAATATGTCAGACCACTTTTCCTTCTAATATTCTCCATATACTGACACCAATGTTAGCTTGCTTTCAAATTTTCTTTTATAATTTTGCATTTGTTTTCTTTTTCTAGTTATTCTCACAAAGCATCTTCTCGTTCTTTGTGCTGCAAAACTTTTGTAAAAGTTCATTTGTGTCTCCTTTGTGGCAATCAAGTAGTGCTTGAGAATGCAATGTGGAATTCAAATGAAAAAAGAAAAGAGGGGGAACATGATACCAATGTGCACAATAACAAGGAGAGAAAGGGAGATTTCAGGTTTGCAAGGTTTTACAACAGTAAAAATTATTTTCTGTGCAGAAACTGAATCTTGAAATTTAATTAAAAATCGTCAATACTGGTTGGTGTTCAAGGGCATGCATAAACAAAAATAACTGTAATTGCCTCCAGGTAAGGGTTAGTCTGTTCTCAGTCTTTCAGTGGTTAGCATTACTCTTTGGGGATAAACCCATACACCATTACTTTTTGGGGATAAGCCCATACACAATAGCTCACAGGGGCAATAAATAGTATAAAGTGAAGCTGTTGTTAATGTTTTCCAGCTTATGTATAGCTCCAGAAGCAGTTGTGATAACAAAGGTAGACAATGGTTTAATTATTTAATATATGTTGTTTGCCCATGGGTATTGGACAAGAAAAATGGTACGAGACTGCTATGTATAATTTCTAGTTACTCCTGGAAAATATATTGATGTATCAGTTTTGTTTTCATACTCTTTAATTTCCTTACCTTCACTTTCACAGATTATAAAATCTTATAGATGCTGTAGATAGTAAAACTAACTGTCAGTTTCTTTTAAAGGAGGATGCAACATCAAGGCAAACATCTTTGCCAAACAGACTGTCTAATTTGACTAAATAAACATATACCCAAAAGCAATCGAACAAAACAGAGGAGCATGAAAGGGAACTCTTAATTTTAATTTGTTTATTCAGATTGTCTTCCGCAATAGTGATGGAGCTGATGAAGATTTCTTCTTGGAAGATGATTATATATTTAAAATTCAGTCTTTTTTTTAAGGAAAGCATGCTGGAGAGCCACTAAAAGGTGTCAATTTGTCTATCTTATCCTGCCTGCAGATGAAAGGCTCTCGAGAGCTGAGGATGAGAGGGGTCCTAGAGAACTGGTACTGTACAACCAGTGTTGGGATCTGGTTACCACAAGAAAGGAGCTTTTTATTTGAAGTGATAAGAGTTGAATTCAACTGCACCTGCAGTGCATCAGCTGAGAGCATGTCTTTCTGCAAATTCACAAGCCGCCTTTTCTTGCTGGCTAGGCCTTCTTTTGCTCAAGGTTATTATTCATTCAATAAAAACCAAATTGTCTGAGGGGAAAGAATGGCTAGCCAGATTTATCAGCGGGAGCCCTGGAACTTTCACAGCTGGAGAGCTACTTTGCCAACAAACATCAATGGTGAAGCCCTACAAACTAATGTGCAATGACTAGAACGGGTGCTAATACTCAGCTCAGTTCTTACTTGATTGTAAGAATGATGTAGGCCAGTGATGCTTGTGAATGTAGGATCTGTTTATGTTACTGCTTTAATGCTGGTTTTGCAGGAAAAAGCAGCATCCACTTTCCCATTATCTCTTAGAACAGTGGAAATTTTGTATCTGCCAAAGCAGTACCCAAATGTGGAAGGTCTGCCTTACCATCCACCTGCCTGTCTCTCTTATTATTTAATTAACCATGAGGTTATTAGGTGCTGGAATACCAATGTACTTGGCGTCTACCTTGTCTCTCTCCAGCTCCCAGAGAGAAGAAAGATTCTTCATTCTGTGTTCCACAGGACAAGTTTGTGGCTCAAGTCTCCCGTGTGCTCCATGACAGGCAGCTTGTCCTGGGACTGCTGTAGTTTATTCATGGGGTAACTCTGGACTGCATGAGTTTGCGTATTCTAAGCTAATTAACTCTGAGTTATTCTGACCTCACTGAAAGAAGCTGAAAAAGACTTTTTAATGTCAGCAGAAAATTTCCTATTTCTGTTTTCATTCCTGACGCTGAGATGTGTGTCTGATCTGCAGAAAGTGTACAAGTACATGGGAAGTATTTCTTTTTTTATTATTTTCTCATAAGTAGTAGCTATCTGCAGTTTGGTATCTTTTGTGTAGCCCTTCACATCACAGATTTTGACCAGACTGAACCATAACTTCCTTTGTGTATTTTGGGTGAAAGTACTGTCAAAGTTCTCCCAAAAATAAGAAAGTGGCTGATATAAGCCTTCTTATTTTTTGAACTTTAGGTATTTGTGCTGCACATAAAATAGGATAACTTCAGTACACTGGAAATTTCTATTTTCTGTCATTCAATCTCTGTTACTGTTACCCTGCCTTAGGCCTTTCCTTGTATAGTCTAAGTCTTGACTGAATATTAAAAGATTCAAAAAATTTGAAGTGAGAAATCTCAGTGTAATTCTACTTCATGCAACTTTTTGCTCTTACCTTACGCAGTAAACAGTCCTGTCATCTTTAGAAACTGTCTTATTTAGGATAAGCTGTAATTTCATTTTATTCTTTATCAGATCATGTGCTTTTTCATTTGACTATGTTAATCAGCATGAATGGCCATTTTTTTCAGGAATTTGTTAAAACCAGGCACTTTACAGACCTTCCGCTAATATTTTTCAACATGTTTACCTTCAGTATCACAGCTGTTCCACTCTTGGCTTTGTTTTTGAAGATGCTGCCAAATGTACAGTGCTTTGGCAATGTCTATTGATAGATTGTCATTAGTTAGAGAATGTTCCAGTCCTGTTGCCTGTCACTTGTGTGCATCCTAAGTAAAGGTCCCAGGGTAAACTTCCAGAGTAAAAAACAGTCATGCAGGCCACAAATGAGTAATTTCAAGATGCTGAAGTTTTCTTCAGGTACCATTCTGGTAGAATATCTGCAGGGTATTCCTTTTCTTTTTTTTTCTAGTGGGAGACGGAGATGATACTGAAGGTTTGTATTTATCAAAGCCAATATCACTGTGTTGTTCTAGCTAGAAGATAGACCACAACAACTCCCATGAGCTTTGGATTTGAACTTTCAGAAGCTTTGCAATATAGTGATGAGTCCCACATACAATGCTTTTTCAGAGGTGAAGGTGTCAGCTTCCAGTGTTGGGGAAAAGTCTGGGAGCTATGTCTGGTGTCTTGGTCATCAGGTTTCCTTTCTGCCTCTTTCCTTTATTTCCCTGTAAATTGTAGTTACACAAAGGAGTGGGATTTTTTTTTGCCTAAAACAATCATCTCTGGGTGGAACGGTTAGGAGTAAACAAGATATCCCTTAAACACTCTCAAACTACCTATACTGTGCAGTGATGCTCCTTACTACAGTTTGGTTAAATTTTTTAATTGCATCAGTACATCATACATTCTACCACTGTCTCTGACTGTCAAATGACTGAACAACAGGGCATCTTAGTCAGAGATTCGTCTTCCTCCTTTTGTTTAATTTTCCACTGCCTTTTTCCAAATAACAACTTCTAAGTCATTTGCCTTCCAGCAGTTTATATCATCACACGACATAGTGGCTCTTTTTCTATTTGCAGGCATCTGAAAGGATTTTTTTTTTTCTTAATCCAATACATGTGAAGGAGGAATTTGCACTTGTTTTGCAAATCTCTTTCAGACAGTCATTCTTTATCCAATTAAAAAATACCCATCCTGAAATCGCTGAAGGCAAAGTAATTGAGTAACTGCCAGTAGAATTGTAATTTTTCTGATTGCAGGACACGAACAAGATTATGGAGGTGGGGATTTCAGTCCTGTTCGTAACACCACTTTCCCCCACCTTCTTCTACCTGCGCTTGCACAGTGCCTCTGCCCAGATACAGTGTCCTCTCCCTGATTTAGTTCTCTGGCCAAATAAACCATTCTCACCTACACGTCCGTTCTCATCTCTGTAAGGTATTGTCTGAAATTTCCAGGGCACTTTGTTCAGAGGAATGACTGGTTACTGGGTTACCAAATCATTACTTTATTTTTATTTTGAGAGTCAGTGATGAGTAGAGTGATAGTCCGAGTCTGTATTTTCCTCCACATGCAAGTTGCTGTGATCCTTCGCTGGGAACTCTTGGAGCATCCCCTCACCAATTGCAGTGTGGGAGTTTGTGCTCAAAATATAGCAGGCTGAAATCTCAGGTTGAGATTTCTAATCTGTGCTTTTAATATACTGATCTGCCTTTGGACTGCTCTTCACATTTGGCCTAACTACAGCCTGCCAGCCTAAACAAAGATTTGACTGACCTCCTTTTGACTGGAATTGAGCTTGAGCTACATATTGCTGTTGCAGCAAGTTCTCTAATTTTTGCTTGTATTTTAATGTTTTATTCTACTTGAACTTGGGGTTTAAGCAGCTTAAATGATCCTTTCACTGGAAATTATGTGCAATTTTATATGAAAGGACATAATCATTTGTGGTATCCAGATTTTCAAAGGAGCTTTATGTGTCGAGGATTTCGTTGACCTTTGTACTGGGAATGATGTCTGAGGCAGAATAACATTGGTTACATACCAATGTCTCCTACTTTTGTCCGTCTTAACATGTATTCAACTGGCCAATGCTCCTGAAGCTACATGTACTGGTATCACTGCACTGTCAGTGCTACAGGGTTATCATCTGCTTTGTTGTGCTGGTTTGGGTCCTCTACTTTCTTACTAGGGCCAACGAACCAAGAGAGGTCCCCCAGCAGGGCTATGACATAAGAACTGTGAAGGCTCACACGGCCCTTTGGATACATGGATCTACTAGGAGCACCATGATATTTTCTCTTTTAAACAGATCTCTTGAGTAGGAGATGTTTGGTCATGTCTGAATACTTTGAGATTTGAGATTCGGTCACTTCTGTACCCAACTGCTGCTATAGACCTTTAAAAAAACTAGAATATTGAAATACTGGAATTCAAATAATCAATGTTTGTTTCTTGTTTATTGGAATCCTCAAGTATGTTTTCCTGTTCTTAATGCTGTAGGCAGAGAGACTTGAAGTTAAAAAAAGACAACAAGAAATGCAGAGAAGGGAGATGTTCCTTGAAGCTCAAAATTAGTAAGTAATATTTGAAACTAACTACCTAAAATTCCTCATCTGCTTGTCCTTCTGGCATGTTTGTTTGTTTACTTGTGGTTTTAATTATTACTTGATATTATTTATTTTTTGCCCTTTTTTTTTCCCTTGGTTTGGGGCTCAGGGAGGATTTGGCTTCTATTGCTATTTTTTTTCAATTTTTGACTTGAAACTTTTGACTTTGGGACAAGGGGCACAAACTGATACACAGGAGGTTCCTACTGAACACCAGGAAATGCTTTTTTACTCTGAAGGTGACTGAACATGAGCACAGGTTACCCAGAGAAGTTGTGGATTCTCCATCCTTGGAGATATTCAAAAGTTCTGGGCAGCTGTCTCAAGGTGGCCCTGCTTGAGCAGAGGGTTGGGCAAGACGACATCCAGAGGTCCCTTCCAACCTCAATGATTGATGATTCTGTGAAATATTCCAAGCCTCCTCCACACCTTATTCTTTGAGAAATTTGGTTCTATAGACTTCTCTTAGCTTCCTAAAACATACACTTTGAAATGAAAGCTGTGAATTATAGAATGACTTTGTACTTTCTTTCTGAGTCAATATGTGATTATTCAATCCAGGACCAATTATCGAAACAGAATCTATATTACATCTCCACCTATTTATTTTATTGACTAGTAAAGAAATCTGTCATGGGAATAATGAGTACGTCCTATATTTAGCATACTTAAATATAGAGATTTGTTTTGAAGACCTGTTTCCCAAGAATACCTCCTTTATGTCAGATTTAGATCCAGCTTAAATCCAGACATAATTAATTCCATTGGCAGTGAAGTTCCTGATTGCCCACTTACTCTACCCTATTTATTTATTTTTAACTGATCCAAACTGATTCTATCACATAATTAACACACAATACTGTTTAGTCACCTTTACCTTTTTTATCTTTGGCTTCTAAAGTTACTCATTGATATTCTTAGCCTGATTGATTGCTTTTTTCCTCTTCTCTGACCTTTAAAGGAGGCCCTTTTGTCCAATGCTAGGAGATCTAGTTCCTTTACCATTTGCCCAGACTCTCTTTTCTAATGCATAGACATTTTAGTGCTTTGTCACTCAACCTTTCTTGTATTTTTCCTTTTGTTTCTTCCCATTGAGCTTTAGGCACAGCTCTTTCCATTAATAAGTTGCCAGCATTTGTCTCTAGATGTTGGTGTTTCACTTGCTGTTTGTACTCGGTTTGTCCCAGTGTGAATTTCCCCCCACACACCTTGATTCCTTGCGATTTCTGAAGACCCTGCACACATTTAGGTCTCTACCTGTTTCTGACAGACACTTTCATTCTCTTTGAGCCTAAATCAACAACCGACACATCAGGTCTTTGCAATTCAAGGTCCTCAGTTGTGGGCCTTGCTTTTTCCTATGGGCATGTTCAGGGGTTTTATCTTCCCATTTAATATAATTTTTTGTCCTAAGGTGTATTCAATTATGAACAGAGACATATATCTTCCTTTGCCTCACGTTCCCTGTAGGTCTGTACCTTTTTCTGCTTAGGATGACATGAATTCTGCTGTTCAGCATTTTTTCCACTAAAAGTAAGTTTGGTTTTGACAGAAGCAGGCACAAACCCTCTGAAACACAGGACAAATGGAAATGGCCAGAAGTGAAAAATTTCACCAAAAGTGTGGTCAAGCATTGGAACAAGCTGCCCAGGGAAGCGGTTGAGTCACCATCCCTGGAGGTGTTTAAAAGACACGTTGCTTAGGGACATGGTTTAGTGCTAGACTTGGCAATGCTGAGTCAACAGTTGGACTTGATGATAATAGAGGTCTTTTTCAACCTAAATGGTTCTATGTGGGCAGTCTGGTAGTCCCCAGGTGGTGCAGGAGCTCTGGCAGCCTGGGCACTGAGAAGTAGGCTGGCTGGCAGCTATTCTATCCACTGATGAAGGAAAGGCTTGGGAGCATTTATCTTTGGAGACAAAATTGTTTGATGCAACTGAAGGTGAAGATGGACTGTCAAGCTCCGTTGCTAGAGATTATGTTAAACTATCACAACATTATTTGTATGTAGTATGTATTGAACATACACCAGAAGGGCCCTGTAGCTACTACAGCTGGAGGAATTGAGCTGAAAAGCTATCTACAGGGAATGCAATTTTGGTTGCGTAAAAACCTGCCATGCTGTACAGTGTTAAGGAAACTTCCCTCTCTGACCATCCAGGAGCCACTCTGGCAGTCACTTTTGCACCAACTGAGCTGGGACTGAAGCCCCTTCACAGCTACAAACCACCCTCCCTTACACAGTTAGACCAGGTTTCCTTACTGCCTCAACCCCCGGATTCCCATAGCAGACATCCAGATCTTTAAAATTATTTAATCATGGTGCAATAACTACGTAACAAAATAACAACTCAGGCTGGTGCCTCCCAGGAGGGACCCTGAGCAAAGGAACCTCTGGGCTTTTATACCCTCATAGTCTAAGGGCAGGAAAGTATGGGGTCCTTGGATCCTGCAGTGTCTCGTGTCCCATCCCTCGGCCAGGCCACAGGTCCAGGTTTTTTATGCAGAGGGTTGGCCTCTTTTCTCAGACTCGGGCAGGGGACTCTAGTGTCTTCCCTGCTCTGAAGGAATCCTCTGGTGGGCAGAGGAAGAGGAGTCTACCTCAGCAACTGGATGTTGTTAGGATGCATTGCTAAGTTACATTGACATGGAGCACAGCATCCAGGTGTAATGGAAATGTGTGACATTTCAGATTTTGTAAAGTAACTCTGTTGAAGTACTGCTGGTTATTAGAGGCATGTTCACATAGAAATGCTTGGTATTTAAAGATGTGCTTTTGCCTACTATGCAAAAATGAGTGACTCATTACTTTCATCATCTAAGACCCTTTGTCTAGAGGTGAAGAGAACAAACACGAGGTTGTGCCCCTTTCCTTGCTGTCTCTGCTGGAGTATTTTGATTTCCTTCTCTGCTTACTGGGAAAGGGGGGAAGGAAGGTCATGTGCTGCATATAAAGCAGTGACCTCTGCAGAGTCATGGCCTGTAGAGCCATTTGAAAAGATAAGCTCCCTTGTTAGTCTGTCCTCTGTAAGATCTGTAGCTGCAACATCACAGTTTTCCTGAGAACATCAATACGTACCAGCATTCTCATTAGCTGAGAATCCTTTTAAAATTGATCACCACCTCCAGCTGTATCAGCCTCCAAGGGGTACAGCCCAAATCAGTACCTCTCCTGCATGAAGTGCCACTTCTATTTGATAAGGAAAGCCACTTAAGATTCTCACGTCATTAATATACTCTGACAGTAAAGTATGATGCTGTCCAGAATTTTGTATTTCTGACTAAATTCCTGTCACTATTAAAACCAAGAACTTCTCACTGAAATCCCTTTCCAGAGGGTCTAACATGAAGTAAGTGCTGAAAGGGAAAATTGTCTGCAGCCTTCTTTGAATACAGTTATTTCCTATCTTTTGGAAGCCTTGTTAGTTTCTCTGTGCACAACAGGTCCTTGAAGGTCAGCTGTACCTGTTATCATAGTTGCTTGAGTATGTGTTTGTGTCTTGCAATCTAGAGAGGCATGCAGACTGTCATGGAAAAAACTGCAAGCCTCATACTTTTGGGATCAGCAGGTCCTCTGACCCAGGTGGTCTCAAGCTTTGTTAGGTGACTAAAACAGACAAAACGCACTACGTATCTCCTGAAGTAGCTGTGTATAGAAAGCCTTAAGAGTTCACAGGAACAGACTTTGGGGTGGACAAGTTTCTACATAGCAGGATTACTACAGTTTGTGCTATCAGAGAGGAAGCACATGAGGGATTTGTTGGTGATAATGTTGCTGTGGTTGTGTCCCTGAAAATGCCAGATTTAGAAAATGGAGGGTATGTGTTGACTTTTTACTAGAAACTACTTACCTGTGTAATGGGGTTCTTCCTTCTGAGTCGTGATATCTTGGGTGCATTTTGCATTATTGGCCTGATTGTGTTTCTGTCAGAGTGCCTTAAAAGGTAATGAAGGCTTGTATAGTCTGTACTTTGCAATTGCTAATCTGTTCGAGGGAAGAGCTGAGTGTCCATCTTTCCAAAACATAAACAAAGAGGAGGACTTTTCAGGACATCCTTCTTTAATTAGTACACGAGAACTGTCATTTAACCAGTAATGAGGATGGATATCTCATAACTTGTTTTTCTCAGTGGCTTGCTGTGCAGGCTGTGTGAATCTGTGTTTGAACTGTAGAGTTTCTCACCGTACAGTTTAAGCCCAGATCTCTAGTGAGATACTTTTAATTTATATTCAGCTTTCCAGAAACTTGTGTTGGATGTGGTCCACTGTTTTTCTATTAGCCATCTACCTGTTTATGTAATGGGAAAGGCAGACTAGAACATTAGGGTTACTTTATAATAGTATGTGATGACTGTTGTGTCACTTCATCCTTCCCTTTTTTACATATTCGTGCTTCTGTTTTTGTGAAGGTTGTACTCCTGTAAAAATTCCTGGCACTGCTGCACTCGGGTACATGTGCGCACTCAATATATTCTGCTCAGAATTTGGAGCTGGAAACAGAATTTGCCAGAGTGCCTCTAAGTGCATATTCCAAACGTAATGCAGGAAGTTCACCAAACCAAGCTGATATACACTTGCCTGCCAAAGCAGTTTTCTCAAAAGTCATAAAATGCAAGAGAATAAAACCTGAATCAAAACAGAATTGTTATTTATTTATCTATTTTTACAGGATAAATGCTAGTGTCCTTGCCAGTTTTCATTCCCCTGTGATGTGTGGTTCAAACAGCAGGCTGGCAACAAATTTTCCCCACAGAAGTGCAAATGTAAACCTGACTGGACTTCTAATAGAGTTTGCTAGAGAGAGTGAAAAAGGGCTCACACAAAGAGGGTTTTGCAGCCTTGAGAATCCTTTGTTTGCTTCTTTTCACCACAATTGTCTTCATTTTGTTCATTTGCTCCTGATTATTTTAAGCATTGTCAATTATTTAGCTAACAGGCAGAAAACTAGGCTTTTATAGACATCCAAAGGGACTCTCTTGAGTGTAATAATGAAGGCAGTTTATTGAACGCCTGTGAGGTTGCTTTCTAATTGTACACATTAATCTGCCCATGCAAGCTGGCTGAAAATATAGAAGCAGATTGCACATGCAGATGGAGCACACAGAATGGAAGATCTATGCAATAGACTGATACGAAACTGCATTTTCCTTAGAACTGGATTTATGCTTATTACTTGAGATAATAAAGGAAACTTACATGTAAAATATCATCCAGGAGTATTGAATGAGTTGGTGGGAGGAAAGAATAGCCTAGCTGTATTATTTTATCCAGTCAGGGAAACAAAAAAAGCAGGTGATTGGACAGGATAGATTAGTTTTGGGTGTGGGCAGGAAGTGATGAAAATAATTCTGCTGAGAAAGTTGCCTTTTTAAAAATAATCTATTATTATACTTTCTTGAAGCTTTATACCTAAAATGAACTAGTGCTGTATTTTTCATTCTCATCCCCAAAATCAGGAACTCAAGAGCTTGCAGACAAGAAATCCCACTAGCCAAAGATAGCACAGTTTTGATCCCTAGCATTAGATTTGTCCAAGTCCTCCATACTATGATTTTGCATTACTGCCAGTGAAGTCTGTGAATACTGCAGTAAGCTTGTTATATGGCTACTGGAAGGGTTTGTGTTAGAAAGGAGATGAACTAAATATTGAGAGGATGACCTTTCCTCACAGTAAAAGGCATTGCAAAAGAGCCATCAACATCATATATGAATTTAACATTTTTAATTATTTCACATTGTAATTTTTTACCATATAGCTTCCAGAAAAAGATGCATCTTGCACCCATACACAGTCCAAAATCAGTTCATGCCAGCAATTTTGAGCATGACCGATACTTGTGTTTTCTTCTTACCCAAAAGTGAACTCTGTCGTACAGGTACAGGTTAGACTTGAGATACAGGAGAATGAAAATCCATGTAAAATTGAAGGTGTGTTTTTTGCTGACAGACAGGGATGGTTTTACTACCTTGCCCATTGTCATTGTTTGTCTGTGGGGAACAGGGCAGTTGCCTGTAGCCTTCTGACCTTATTTAAACCATGTAAATTTCTTGCTATGCTAAATCTGTGCAAAGAGGAGGCAGTGTGAGAGGAGGCATGTGTAACTGTGTAGTAGCAAAGGCCTTGTACCCTTGGTCAGACTATTTTCACATATGGCATTATTACTCCCTCACCTCCCCCTGCCCTCCCAACTTCATTCCCATTTTAGCAAAGGCGTTTCATTGGTGAAAGTCAACTATACCTCCCTTTGGAGTGTCTTTCTCCATCTTCCAACACAGAATCTGTTGGAATCCTGCATAAATGGACAGCAATCTCATCAAGCTTTGCATTGGCTTCTTGAATTTCTTCTATTTTAACATTTGGTTTTGTTAGGCCACATGTCAGAGGAACAGCAATGGCCCCAGTACCAGCCAGCCTGGCTTGTTGGTCACAGCAAATACGTGACCAAGATGCATATGGCAATGCACAAGGCAGAGCCCTCACTGAGGATGGAACAAGGGCATCAGAGAGGACACACACACCACAGACTGCACTGAAATGAAGGGCAGCATTTCTTGTGGGTAGGCTTTGGTAATATGCAGCTGATCTTAATTTCTGCAAAAGTTGGAGAAGTTGGTATGCTTAGCCAATTAAATATTTTGAAGTGGGAGAAAGTGTAGATATGCTTGCTGATGCTGCAAAAAGATGGGTCTTGAGCAAAATTCAGTTTTGGTTTGGGAGTTGGTTTTTTCTGTTGTTGTTGGGTTTTTTTGAGGAGGGGAGTCCTGCTCTTTTTAAAAACCATTGTGAAACTTCTGCGTAGATGTGTGAAGCTAAGATAATGTATGTTTTATGCATGTTTCTTAGTTTTTCAGCTGAATTGGAAGAAAATGGTGAAATATAGCTTTAGCATTGCTTACAGGTATTTAATTTGGAACATGATGTACCCGTGTCATTCAGCACTAGATGCTACTTTTGTGGTCTTAGTGACTACTCAAGTTGTCTCCTCTTTGAAATGGCTATAATAATTTACATGGCCTCCGGTTCTTTATTTTTATTTTTTAATACTATTTCTTAACAACTCTTAGCATGCTTGTGGACATTCATTAGAGCAGAATTGTAATGATGGAGATCCTGCAGCTTGAGATAAAAAGAAGTTCAGAAGCTGCCTTTTCTTCAGTAGTAATAAGAGTTGGCCATTATATTTTACAAATTGTCAAGAGAAATAAATAGATTTATGATATATACAAAAGTATTGTGCTGCCTTTTTTTTTTTTTCCCAAATGTGCTGGCACAAAAGCCAGTGTATCTTTTCAGTACACTGACATTTCAATATCCATCAATTAAAGCAAAATAATTAACTGCCACTAGTTTCATTGGGAAGGAGTAATGAAGATTACTAGAAGCCTTTTTAATTAATGCATTTTTAATGTTTGCCTGTAAAACAGACTTAAAGCCAAGGACTTTATGTGTAGGCAGAAAAATTATTTTGTCTATGTCTTTGTTCTGAGAGGAATACAGTCTTAAATGAAAAGCTAGGCAAGCAGCGCTGTGCAACTCCTGGATGGAGAAGATGCTGGAGCCTGATTCTATATCCTTATTCAAGTCCCTAAGGATGAATCCTTTTCAGGACTGGTTTTTTTGTTTGCCTTGTAGATGTGACAGGATTTAAGACTGAATAACACACAAAGTTGAAGACCTTATTCTGCACAGGTCTACTCTGCACAGACCCTAAGTAATGCAATGAGATCAGTTGTGGGTCTTCAGATCTTTCACAGCTTCATGCTGGAGTCAACTGTAGAGCTTTCTGATTCTTGACTGTCAAGGCTGGTGATCCTGTTAGAGCATGGGAACTTCTACCCAGGCCAGAGGAACCTATGCTCACTCTGGCATTTATAACCACCCCCTTGTCTCACCCCAGTGGGAATGTGGGCAGCATTTAGTCCCAAACAGTAAGAAATGCATGTGGGTTCCCGGATCTACAAGTAGCTCATGAGTGCAGGGTGCCAGCTCGGAATCCCCAAATTACACCATTGCACCTAGCAAATTTGTGTTTCGGCATTTTACATGTACTTGTTGAGCTTCCGGTAGATGGTTGTACAGAACAGCTTTTAAGAAAGAACTCTGCCTGAAGAATAGTTGTGAAATGTGAAGTCGTATGTCTGAGGACCCGTAAGAAGCATCTGAAACATGGACTGATTTCCACTGTCATGCACCATCCCCTTTTCCCACAACAGCTCTTATGAGTTTTTCAGCCCCTAAATCCAGTATTGTGCTTCACTCCCGCATGGCTGCATCTGTACTAATTAATTAAATACTGTCAGTCACTGTCTCTTCTTAGGCCAACAGGCCAGAGACTGCCTGCTTTGATTGCTAGAAAACTTTTTGACCTCCCAAAATGGGGCAGTAGCATCTAAAACACCTGTTGGGAGTTGCTTGTTGTTGCTATTTGTTCCTGGATAGCAGCTAGGAATTATTTGGGAAAGTGCTGTTTGGAACAGGTCAAAACCATTTCAGGAATAGTTACCACAGTATAGCTGGCTGAGTTCACATGCTAAGAGTATTGCTTGGTGCTATTAAACATACCAGTATGGGAGTAGGCTATTTTAATTAGCAGAGCAAAAGGGTTTTTCCCAACGGTGTAATGGGAAATAGGGCTACCAAGAAAGACAAAATACCCTCAGAACATTGCTCCCGCTTAACCAGTGCTTCCAAATGGCTGTCTTCTCTTCAGCCTGATGCTTATGGGTAGTCAGAACTCAGGGTAGCAGCATGTTAGCAGGGTGCCTTCTTGTTTTATCTAAATCTTGGATCTCCTTTTGCCTAGCTGTATTTGAAGGGTATCAGGATTCTGCTGTATTCAAATAAATTTCTTCAGTTCATGCTCTTCTTTTCTCAATCAGCTCGGAGGAACACATTTTATTAGCATCTTTGATTAGCCCTTGAAGTTTTAGCGAGTGAGATGCTGCTCCAACTGTCTGAATGTGGAACACCTATGGGCACTTTGATATGCCGATTTCCTTATGGAAATAATACTTTTCTTTCCAGAAAATTAATTGAACTGTGATCTCTCTGACTTCCTCCTTTCGCAGCAGCATGGCTTATGCTATGCTCTGCACTGTTACAACTGCAGGTTTAGTATTATGAAAAATACTTTTCAGACATTCAGTCTGGCAACTCTAGATGCATTGCTGGGTTTCCACAGAGACGACACACAACGAATTAACGTATATAAGACCTGACTTTTGTCAGGTCCAGAAACCTGAGTCCCTTTCTTGTGATAGGGACGCTTTATTAATGGATTGCTTAATTCGGTGTAGTGGGGTGCTTTCTCTTTTCCAAGGCAGTGCACAGCCTTGCGGAGAAACTTAATTTGCTTCTACTCTTGTAATCATCTTTTCTGATACCAAAGCTGAGTTAGCTTTTCATCTATCAATGTGCTGATCCTGGAAATGCAGTGTCTTCCACATTTTTCTGCAGATAATGAGAAATTCCTCATACCCCAAGTCATTCTTTTGCCATCCATAAGGAACTAGGTGATCCGGGTATAGACCTAAGTTGCCAGATATTTCTTTGCAGAGCTTCGACCTTGTCAAATATATTCCAGATTTTCTGTAGGAGTTCTTAGTCTTTCTGGTGTAGAAATAATTTTTTATTTTATCAATTTTAGCTTAGGTAGAGAAACACAAAGTCTGCAATTTAAAATTTCAAGTTCCCAAAGTTATTCTGTGCAATCTTACCACTTAATAACTCACTTTTCATGGAAGAAATGTGAGTGCTTAACACTTGTGTAAGAAGACTATTAATTTGGTCAGCCTTGATAAACGGATACTCTGTAGATCAGTCAAGCCAATGTTTCACTTGGTGCTTTATTGTGCATTGGCTGAGATCTATGTAAACTGCCCAGGTAAGGGAGGAAAGACCGTGAAATGGGAATGATCAGATTCTAAAAGCTGGGCTTGCTACAGCCTGAGCAAGTACTTTGTACCTGAAATGGTAACATGGTTTTATATTGTGTAGAGTAGCAGAAAAGAACTTGTGGGTTCTTGCTCTTTCTCCCAGCTTCTCCTCAATATACCACTCCTCACTGACTAGCAGGACATTTGCAGAAAAGACATCTACTCGCTGTTTCAGTTCATAAAGTGAAAGATAAAAACACAGTTGGTAGTCTATTTCAGCTGTTAGTCATCATCAAGTCAAGGCTTTTACTCCAAGCTTATGTCTTTGGTAGAGGCATCTTCTCCCCCACAGAGCTAGCTGGTTGCCCTGTTGGCAGAGTAAATCTTCATGTTGAGTATCTCTTAAAGCACTCTTTCTGCTCTCACTGGAGTGCTTTCAAGCTTTCCAAAGCTGTGTACAGAAATGAGATTGCCTCTTTCCTCTATCTCTGTTCTTTTGAGTGAGCAAAGACTTCAGTAGGTATGTGTGGGACTGCAGGCTAGGAAACTGATTCCTGATCACAGCACCCAAACTCCTGTTGTTTTTGTTTGTGACCTTGTTTAACTGTACTTGGTTGACACTGTGAGCAAAGTGGTGCTACTTTGAAAGTCTGGTTTATAAGGGACGTGATTCTAAAAAGAAAATTGCCCTTGCCAGAATAAGAAATGACAATGTTGTGCAATTCTTCTTCAACTAAAGACGTGCTTTTTTTTTCCCCCCAATGCCACAAAATGCTTCTAAGTCTTTCTACTTGATTAAGTAATCTGTTGTAAGGCTGCATTGTACTAACCATGAAGGAAAATTCTTTAAAATAATCTTTTAAATTACTTATCAGAGATTTATAGATCTGGTAGAAGGATTTGCAACAGTTCCGTGAAGCAGTTGCATCCTGATGAACTCCAAAGGGTTGTTAGTCTGCATTACGGGAGCTTTACAATGAGGAAAGAAAGCATAGCCACTGTACACCCCAAATAAACAAATGAAAATAATTGCTTAAAATATCCTACCAGCAAATGCCTTATCCACAGTATAGGTTCTCTATCATTTGTCCCGTTTCATTTTGTCTCTTTCCATAACCTTTTTTTCCACCTATGATGTTTTTCAGCAGACGCATGATAAAATGTCTAGGCTGGATTCCAAGGGTGGAATAAAAAGCTGTGTTTATTTTTATGGAAGCACTAACAATTCTATTTGGATTGAATTTCTTCATAGCAAAACCAATGAATTATTGAACAGATTGGATGTGGGTTTGCCAAAGAATGATTCCTGTCAGATTGCTAATCCTGGCCCAGAATCTACAGCATGGGTAAGCAAAACTCTGGCGTGTGCTGTATTTTCTATCAGCTTTCCAGGTGCTGTCAATAGTGTAATGTTAGAATATTCTAATTGAGCTTAATTGCCTAGACATAACTCAGTGAGTACCAAGGAGTCTTTCTGGATGAATGAGATTTCCTACATTGTCTCTTACACGCTGGCAGAGTATTCTACATAGTAGGGGACTGCTCACAGATCTCTCTCTGATAAATGAGAACCAGATTTATATTCTAAGATCAAATCAGAATTTTAAATATGCCCTGTACTCATCCGTTGGTGGTAAGCTTTTATGAAATCTCAATTAGTTCATGTCAGTGGATGCTTTACTGCATTAAAAACCCAGTCAAAAGAAGGAGAAGCTTGTCTCTTACTGCATCCTAAAAGTGATTCCATACACTGCTTGGGGTCTTTGTCCCAGTTTGAATGAGTCTGGTAAGTATCAATGTAATTAGGAAATAGATAAAGTATTGCTTAAGTTTCATTATTTTAATTGCCTCTAAAAGGCTTCTTCACGTACAATTAGTCTCTTCATGTGTAAACCAAGCTTTCCTACTAATGGAAAAACTTACAGTGAAGAATATTAACCCTGAGACAGAAGTATTTCTCCTGTAAGGAGATTTGTAACTGGGGGAAGACAGAGAAGAGGCAGCCAAGTGGACAGAAATTATTATTATAAGCAATTCAGGAGAAATTTGGAAGTATCTGATCTGGGCAGCCCTCTATTGTATACAACCTTAAATACCGAAAGTCGAGTAGCTGGAAGGGAAGATTTGCCTCTCTATTTCCTCAGAAGCCTTAGAAGTGTGCAAAAATCCTTCCATTCCTCAAATTGCAGCCAACAAGTATACAACAGCTCTGTCTTGCCTCTACTAGCTCTTCCTAGTTTGCATGAAAAGGGAAGGTGATATTGAAAATAGGTCCCTTTCCCCTTTGATTCTGCAGGTCACTTTGTGCCTCTGAAAATCCTAAAGACATCTTAGCACATGTGAGCAGATATATAGCTTGAATGAGCCAATTCCTGCCAAGCATTGCTGGACAGAAGGTTAATTGCAAGACAGTGGCTTCCAGACTATCTTTTATAGTCCTGGATGGACAAGAAAGATGAAGGACTATGGGAAGGGAGAAAAGCACTTCCACCTCCCTTTTGAAGTATCCAATGCTCAAAACAGTAGGAAGCTTGTAGGGAAGACTCAGCTCTGCAGCCTTCATATGATGTGAACATTGAATTGCAAAGATAAGTGAGCTCACGTCCCAGGACTGACTTGGATTTCAGCATTTTGGTGTGGTGTCTTCATATCCATACAGAAATGGGTGGATGTCTGAAGGAACAACGTATTCTTTCAAGTGTACAGGTCCTACTTTTATCCTTGGTCTTATACTTCACTTACCTATGTGGGTTTTTCTCATTTCAGGTTTTGATGGGTTTCTTAATAAATTATGCCAAATTACATACCATAGTTCATCTTTGCTTCAGTAGTGTCCAAGCAGATAAAATACATTATATATCTGTACTGTTCTTTCATCCTAGCTGATATTATACCTGTCTTTTGCGTAGCAGCATTTCTATAGCTTTGTGAACCAACTAATCCCTTGCTTTTAATGCAGCAATGCAGTTAGCAAAGTCTTCCCAAGCCACTTAGATGAGGTATGATCTATAGGCACACACACACAGCCTCTGTGGTCTGTGTGAGGAATCTGAAGCACATAACCAGTGAGTTGTTATCTAAATAAACTTGGCATAGAACCAAAATGCTAAACCAGTGGGAAAGCTAGGACTCTAATTTGGATGTTATCTTGAATATATCCTTTGTCTGAAGTAATTAAAAGATTCAGGAACCATGCATTTGAAGTAGTCAAGTGTGATAAACTTAGGACATGTCTGATATGCATGCTAAAAGGAGGCATATATGCACTAATATGTGACTTTTAAAATTTAAAATTCATGTTCTAAAAACTGTTTGGGGCAATGTAATGTTGATCAAAGCTTTTCCCTCACATAATTTCTTTGAATGTGATATTAAACCTAGTTCAACTCTCAGTGCCTAATGTTACTTGATGTCTGTGAACAAATTTGACTTCCTTGGAGTGACTGTCATTGATGACTTTTTTGGCCTGCTTATTCAATCAAGCTCATAATTAATTTTAGTCCTGTCTTTCAAAGTGTGACCAATCCTGTGTAGATTTTTATTGTCTTCCAACTTGATTAACATGCTCTCCACACAATTCTCCAAGCCGTTATGAAGAGTAATGAATAATATCGGACCCAGAATGAGTCTCCCTGGACACATGTAACAACTTCTCCCAGCTCAAAATTGAGCAATTAATAATTGCTTTCTCTATTCAGTCTTTTTAGCAAATGATGTGCCTGTTGTTTTAATGGTGTCATTCTGCATGCTTATATCAAGTTTTGAGAACATTGTGTAGACCTGCCACAAATTCCTCACTGAAGTCAAACCTGCACAATTCTTCTATTAAATTATACTGCTTCATTATTTAGTGTGCTACAGTATGTCCCTGCTCAAAGACTTTACAGTAAAAGTTCCAGTGTATACTATCCTAAGGATTCTATAAGATCCTAATGGCAGGCTGTTTTTTTGCTAACACATACAACTTGTGAAAGACCAGGGCTAGATATTGTAACAAAAACCTATTGCGCAGTTGAATACATTATTCATGATGCATAGGTCAGATTTCCAGGTGTCTTGGCTGCCCCACAAATAATAGAGAAGATTTGATCTCTCAGCTTCTGTTGTCCTACCTCCACAAATAATCCTGTTTTCCCCTCCGTTGCCAGGCTTCCATTCTGCTTTTTTATCTTGGTAATACTTTCAGTACTTTTCTTTCTACCCAGAATACCCCACTATCATATATCCTAATTGTGTTTTCTGACTGCTCAGGATATCTTTATGTTTGTCACTGGGACATAGAATAGCATGTGCTGTGGATACTTCGTTGTGATGTGCAGGTGGACATTCAGCCAAGCCAAATCACCAACAGGCTTAAGGCCATTTCTTGTTTAAATTCTAATTTTGAGACTAATCTGTTTCTTAAGTAACTAGAGTCATTCATCCATTTGTGTTGGTTAATTACCCGTATTACAATTTGGGAATAATGTTTTGCAGTTTGGCCCCCCTCTCCCCACACCAATATATTTCTGGTTTTTGCTGAACAATAGGAAAGAAGCCATGCTTATAGGCAAGCTCTTCGAGAGGATGAAAACAGAAGATTAGAGAAAATGAAGCAAGAACAACGGAGGAAGGTAATTATACATTAGCAGCTTGCATATTGTAACTTTTTTGCATGCTGTGAAACCAATTAAATACATTGATTACTTGTAGCCTACACACAAAGCTTCTCTTTAGAAAAAGTGATTCAGTCACTGTTTTCAAATATTGTGAGAGAGATGAGTCAAGCTGTAAAATTCTCACAGAGACAGGACAATTATCTCCTGGGTCCAAGGCTGTTTGCATCTGTATAACAAGCTCCTTTTTGCCTCTCTATTTGAACAATTGCGCTGAGTGTTTTTTGACCGTGGCACCTGATTTCACAGGCTAAGGAAACCAGTCTTTCAGACAGAAGTCATCTAACTGAGGTATTCATGATGATCTCAGTCTGAGTAGTGTCTTTCTACAGAACTGAGGCCCACATGCCCTGCTTTCTTAAACTGGGACATGGAAGCATTCAGATTTGCTGTCAGTTATCTTCTCTGTTCCCTTGCTGACCACCTAAATGAAGAGTTTTCAGTTTTCTAAAAGACAGGCATGCCGTAACTGCAACTTTTAACTTCACCTTCTGGTTGTGTCATGTGTTGCCTGAAATGTGTTTGAACACTGTGGTCTTTCTGGTATAGATTTGCGTACCACATCCTCATAAAGTTCATCTACCGAAGGCGATGTCAGTGTGCCAAGTTATCTGCCTTGGCTCCAGGTCTGACTGTGAAAGTGCAGGGAGGGCAGCATTTGAAAATCATATTAGCAAATCATTTGGAAAAATATGAACAAATACCGAGCCTCTGGCTGTGCCTCTGCTGTTACTAGCATCCAAATTCATGTTAAACCACTTCCCCAGTAGCAGAATCTTAGCACAACAAATTCCATGCAGTGAATTTCTGCTAGAGCTGGAGAAGTGACTGATCCCCTTTCGTGGATATCTTTCTTTACATGGTGGTGATGTGTCCTCATTTCATGTTGTTCTAACAATTATGATACTGGAAACAAAAGGTGGGGCAAAAGGGAGGTTCTTGATTGCTATCCCATCTGGTGTATGCTTATTCCCAGGATCTAAAAAGGATAAAATTTTTGAAAGCCAGTCCTGATCAGTGTAAGGCTGGAAGCTGTTGTATTCATTGATTCTTTCAAAGAGAAAATAGCTACAGATGTAAAGTAGCATGCCCCTAATTGATTAGTTTGGTTTAGGGGACTTGTGTAGAGGTATAGACTCTACTAATTTCCACAGATTGTTGAGGAGTTGTTGGCTGCTGCTAAGGCTGTTCTTGTTTGTTACATGGTTCCAAGGTCTCCTTGCCTTCACAGTTGCTGCTACATATTGAGCAGAGTAATGCACTTACAAACCTACTGTAAATAATACGTATTTTAAAGGCACCAATAATTGTCCCACAGATATATGTTGGCTCGTTTCTACTTCAAACTAATATTTATTAAAGTAATTGTGAATTCTGTCTTGTGTGTACCTCCTGGCACAGTGTAGCTATAAAATGTGTGGTATTGTCAGCTCTCCTTTTTTTCTTCAGAACAGGTTTTAGTATGTATTGCTTGATTTAGAAATTTTCAGTACACTTGGAACACTGCGTCATATACAGACAATATATTTCAGAACATTACTCCAAGAGAGGAGTCGGCATACTGGAAAGTCAGATACTGAGTTTTAATTTTCAGGTTGAATAGTTATTTAAAACAGAGAAAATTAAGGTTGGCTTTTTTATATCTTAATCCTGTTTCTTCTTTTAGGGCTAGACAAATATTGATACACAACACATTCGCAGTTATTGATTTTCTTCATGCATTTATTGCATAGTTTTTATTTAATGTTCCACTTAAATTGATTTTCGAACGGAAAAAAAAAAAGGTCTTGTCGTTCCATTCAGTTATTGAAGCTTTTATCTAACCACATCATTTTATTTTAGTTTCTATTCCTACTGCTGCACAGTTGCTATGGAAAATACGAAAGATGGGTCTGTTCCTCGCCCTTCCCCCTTGCCCTACAAGACAAATTTCTTCTACAGAAAGCTGTGCACCTTCAATTCTTAGGTGCATTGCAGGGAGCAAGAGTTAGACAAACAAGGACACATGCAGACCAGTCATACAAACTGTGTTTTCTTCATAGTCCTGACTAAAATTACATAAGCAAATTCTCCTTTGAAACGAATTCTTTTTGACACTTCTTATATACCTTAATGTTACATAAGGATGGTAATCTGCTGCCATGCTGAGAGCTTGCATATGCTTCCACCACACCAACAAGTACCTTTTGCCCTCCACACCGTGGTAGAAGCCCCGGGGAGCTGGAGGTGACACACTGCACCACATACCCCACATCTCATCTTCTCCTTGTGCTTTATAGAGGCAGAAGGTGAAGGGCATGTCTCCTTCTTATTCTATGGGCATGACAGCCATGTCTGCTCCTGCTCGGTTACTTTGGCTGTGTTTCTCCTTGAACCCATGGGAAATTCAAACCCATGGGGTTTGGGAGACGGGGAAGCGGACTGGTATCTGGCATACCCCCTTAAACGTGGGACTATAAATGTCTGAGTGCTTTAACTTCCCACTTTTTAAGGCACAAAGGTCATCCACATGCTGAACAGAAAGATGAACTCAGTTTTTAACATAGTGCAGCATAAACAAAATGCTTCTGAGAGAAGTTCTGGGAAGGACATGTGGCTCTAACTGAGATTAGCATCATCTGGAATTAATAGGTTTGCAGCATGTTAATTAAAAGCAAGTTAGTTTGTTTGTTTATTTTTTTGTTTTTCACCTTTATCATTCCCAGGCTGAATTAATGGAATTTAAACAAAAGCAGGAAGAGGAAGCCAGGACAAGAGCTCATCAAAATGAACAGAGGAGGTATGGTGCAAGAAATGTAGAATGTACTCTAATTGAATTACAACCCGGAAGGGGTCTCAAAATTACAGACATTCATGCTTTAGAAGATGATTTCAATGAGGATCCCATACCTCATCTTGGGTTTAGCTTTGCTTTCAAATGAGCCACTAATATCCATCATTATGACTGCTCATTGTAATTCAGTATGACCCAGAGTGCCTTTTTCACCTTCTTTATCCTATCAGCATATGATACAGAATAGGGTAGAAACTATTAGTACTTTCATGGATAACAACTAGTACAGTAGTTTCAGCTGGGATGCACTCTATCTATCTATCTATGATAGATAGATATAAAATCTACTTATTTTTACTTTATTTTAGAACAGGCTACTTTGTCCTTGCCACATATTGTGGTTGACTGTCACTAAGGCTAACAGGCAGAGCTAAATGTGAGATTTGATATCCATACAGGCAGATACTGCTCTTGCAGTGCAGCAAGGACTTCTGCAGTTGCATTTCTTCACACCTCAGGCTGTGCCCACTGCTGTGACCTCTCTGTGCTCAACTGTTTTCATCTTCCACTTCAGTCACTTAGCTGACTTTCCATTATCCTGAAGCACAGTTTTATTCTCAGCTTTGTTTTCTGCTGGTAAAAGAAACAATGCTCAGGCTCAAAAATAAAAGCACCATTTGTTTCTTCTTCTTTTATTTTTTATTTTTTTTTATTAATCATTATGGAAATATTAAAACAATACTTCTGTAGGCAATCACTCTCTATACTGCTTTCATTTCTTTTTTTTTTTCTCTAGCAAAGACATTGAGATAATTACCCATAAAAGTTAATGAAGGATTTTCAATTCACTCCATCTCATGTCCCCAGATAGAAATAAACTAGTATCTTGCACTTTATATTTTTCTTACCAACAGCATTGTAAAACATTAAAACAACAGTCATGTCTAAGCATGCGTGTCATTCCTAAGCAGTACTGGGGGGGGAAAAGAAGCAGTTTTCAAAAGAGTCATAGAGTGATTTGGGTTGGAAGGGACCTTAAAGACTATCTAGTTCCACGCCCTTGTCATAACCAGGGATAGCTTCCGCTAGACCAGGTTGCTCCAAGCCCCATCCAACATGGCCTTGAACACTTCCATGGATGGGTCATCCACAGCTTCTCTGGGCAACCTGTTCCAGTGCTTCACCACCCTCAAAGCAAAGCATTTCTTCCTAATATCCAATCTGATTCTACCCTTTTTGAGTATAAAGCCTTGACTCCTTATCCTATTGCAAAATGTCCTTGTAAAAAGTTCCTCCCCAACTCTCTTGTAGCCCCCTTCAGGTACTGGAAGGCTGCTATAAGGTCACCCCAGAGCCTTCCCTTGGCTCTGGGCTGAACAATCTCAATTTGAAAATATTTAAAACAAACTGAGGTAAATTGTGTCTGTATTTGTCCATGCTTTCCAGGTTGATAGGGCAGTGCAAAAAAATGCTAGAGCTGATTCTACAGTTGGATGGGAGGGAAACTTGTCACTGCATAAATTGTCTCCATTAGTTACAAGCTTAGGTGGGTTTTTCGATTTGCATTAGGAAATTGGTACTTCTAGGAACTTTCCTTCTGTGCTGAAGGCTGAAGGATTACCTAAGGTGAACTGTCAAAACAGGTAATCCCTCTGATAAGGTGGGTTGGTGGTATGTAGGTCATCTTTCTGTGGAGAATTTTTAATAGAGCCATAATGTCCCTTTTAGTCACAACAGACTGATCCCAAGATAAGAATGCATCTAGTGAACTGAAAATGCTTATCCATGGTTATGCAGCACAGCTTGAAAAATATAGGAAGATGGGCATTGGATGGAGGGGATGGGAAAGAAACTCACAGAATTTTAAATTTCAACAGTTTGTGAACTACTTGGTTCCCTTCAGTCATTATTCACTTTTTGTTGTACTTTAAGGGTAAATAACGCTTTCCTGGACCGACTCCAGAAGAAAACAGAACCTAATAATAGCAACCAACCTGGATACCCTGGACTACATCATTAATGGCACCAGGGTAAGTTTCTGGGTACAGAACTTGGAAGTATAGATGTTGTTTAAAAGTTGACTTTTTCTCCAGACACTGTGGTGTGTCTGGAGGAGTTTAACCTACCTGACAGAATTTACAATCCTGGATGGCTGTCCTCAATAGGTTTTTAGAAGAAATCCTGTCTTGAATATAAACTGTTAAAATGGGAGGAGGGAAAAACAGCTGCTCTTGCAGTAAAATTCAGTGGCTTTGCGTGTAAGGTACTGCAAGGAACCACATCCAACCTGCTTCATTAAGTTTGGAAGAAGGGTAGTGAAATCATTAGGAAGTTTTTGAAAATCTTTAAAAGAAAGATATTTGGATATGCTTTAAATATTTCAATATGATACTGAAGTTTGAGTGGAAAAATCCTGTATATATATAGCTATTCCCATGCATAACTGTTCATTTTTTACCCATAAAAAATTATGGCAAAGAAGGCCCAACTGCAGCTAATTTAAAATCATTACTTTTAAGGATTCTTTGCAGAAAAGCGATCTTGACTGTAGTCTATTAAACATCCATTCATTTTTCAGCTGTTCTAACGAGGCATTAATGTGACTGTTGTTTAGAACTGCACTCTTCAGTATAAACAAAAAAATAAAATTTTGTGTATTTCCATCATGGAAATTTCCATTAGGTTGAAATTCCATTGATGGAAGGACCCTAGTGCAGAAATGGAAGAGTGAGGAAGAATAAGCAGCAAAATGATGAGAGTCTAAGATAATTTAATGAATGTGCCAGTGTAGAGAAAGGCGGTAAGCTGATGATCTGTAAAAGCTTGAATTGGATTAGTTGGACTGTCTGGCGAGGGTGCGAATGTTGGCTGATGATTAACAGGAAGATTTGGATTCACGCATCGACAAAGTCAAGGGTTGGTTAAGAAGGAGACATACTTACTTCTGGACTTTTCCATGTACTGGAAGTGGAAAAAGTGTGTCCACATCACTACAAGCTTTGGGCAAGCCCTGGGCCACAGCAGAGGGCTCAGGAACCTTGGATTGGTTCTCTCGGTCTTGTGAGAGGAGACAGGAACTGCCAGCTCAACCTCCCATAAGTCTGTGAGCTGATGCTTGTATAATTACACAATTAGAAACTTTACTGATAAGGCTTGGATTATGTGCCAGACAGTCCAGAAGCTGATGGAAGCCAAACTACAGATGTCCAGACTAGTTAAAGAATGTGAGCACTGTGTATGGCAGGCCTGAACCAACTCCTGAAGGACAGTATGTCTGCAGATAGCAGAATTAGATTTCAGGTAGAACAGAGTCAACTGACCCGTAATAAAGGGTGAAAAGTAAAATCTGCTGGATGGTGCTTGGTTAACAAAAGCAATAAGGGCGCTTTGTGTGTTTTATCCCCATTTGTATCCTGTTTCCTGATAAACACAAAAGGAAATGTGTGACACAGCTGAGATCCACAATATCTAAACACAAGCATCTCCATCAGAGCACCTGCCATCACCACTGGAAACCCTTGTCTGCAAAGGTAGCCGGATTTTACCTTTAGCCTGATGCACATCCTCTTCCATGGGGCAGGTGTTGCTACTACCAAATGAGTGCACTCAACCCAGGCACAGTTTTAACAACAGATGACTCTGTGATGTATGCAGCCAGTCGGGGCGGGGGGCAGTTAATTATATATATTCAAGGAATTCATCAACACAAATGCAATTAAACCCCATGTTCAGAAGTGATGAATTTCCTACTCTGTTGTTTCCTTAATGGCTTCCAAGAGTCTGACATCTTTTGGGTAATGCTAGATCCATTTTTCCTTTAAGTTATGATGTGAGATTTGAAGACTAAACAGCAAGATTAAATGATGAAAGAATATGTCATAGTGGAAAGGAATTAAAAATGAGTATTGGTAATAAATACAAGAAAGAAAAATATATCTCAAAAGATAGGCTGGAGGCGGCAACCTCAGTGTCTTTGATTATACTGAGATTCTTCTTCTTTCCCTTGGGATTTTAAACAAAAAGAACTGAACTCCAGGTGGGGCTTACAAGTCATGTAGTCTGCAGCCTGGCATTTTACATTACAAGGGAGCTAACTGAAGCAGGTCAGACTATATACCAAGATTAAAAGAAATTAAAAGGGTTCACAAACTGAAGACCTGAAGGTAATTTTTGAGCCTGCTCCATCTGTGCAGTGGCACTGAAGAGAAAATATTTGTTCTCTTTCTCTCTTTTTATTTCCCCTGTTTGAACTCTTTACAATCACAACAGCTTCACACTTAACAGAAACTGAACATTGTGCCCTGTTGTTGATGTGCCAGCTGTATTTTTCGCTTCTAGTTCTATTAGCCTGGTTTCCTAAGGAAATGGAGTCTGCATGATCGTGTTGTCTGCATGTAATAAGATTTTCAAGCTGATGGCCAATCTTAGCCAAATTTGGAAGGGATTATAAATCTCAAAGATAATTAAATTTCTTTGTGTTTGTGAAAAGCAATGACTGGCATAGGAGAGACCCCAAAACAGTTTCCCACTCGGAGCACTGGTGGGAATGACCTGGGCACTCCGTTCATTGTTCGGTTGCAGCCCTTTGGCCGATCAGTGTGGGCACAGCTTCTGAGCAGCTGCCCTGGCTTCCCGGGGACAGGGATATCACAGGAGACATGGAGAAAAGGGAAGGAAGATGAAAATATGTGTATGTCTCAGCACGAGGCAGGAGAGCAGTTACATTGCCCAATTGTCCCCTAATCAATAAGAAACAAGTTTTCATTAATTCAATTGCCCTCCAGACATTTAGTGTTTTGTTAGGAATATTTATAAACTTTTATTTCAAAAAAGATCTTCATGAAAGTAATCTCTTCTGCCATTTTTGATTAAAAATGCCAGAGCAGTCTCTGTGTAGTTATGAGGTTTGCTATTTTTAAGGGAAAAAACTTAATGAAGTTCTATCTGTGAGCTACTGCACCCTTGCGAGATCACTGAGTCTTGTTGCATGCTGTCAGGAAAGTTTTGATGTCCTTTGCACTGACATTGTCTCTGACATAAGGATAAACCTCTCAGGATAGGAGGGTAAAAATATAATGGTTGTCCTTTCAACATCAAATTTTAATAAATAAGATCATATCATAGAATCGTAGAATCATAGAATGGTTTGGGTTGGAAGATTAAAGATTATGTAGTTCCACCTACCCGTGCCTAGGCAGGGACATCTTCCCCTAGACCACATTGCTCAAAGCCCCATCCAACCTGGAACATTTCCAGGGATGGGTCGTCCACTTCTCTAGGCAACCTGTGCCTCTGCGTTCATGTGCCTCTCCATCCTCACAGCAAAGAATTTCTTCCTCATTTAATTGTTACATAGCTAGGAATTATAACTGAGACAGTATCTGTTTACTGTAATGGCACAAATAATAAGTTTTATTTAAATAGTAAAATACTTCTATTTTTACAAAAGTATTACTTTAAAACAGTTGCACATTTTTAGATCCACTCCTATTGAGACTTGCTCATATTCAAGTACAGAGAGATTTGTAGAGGCCAAGTGCTAATGCATGGCAAGCTGTAACAGAGCCCTTGTTTATGTCTTGCTTGGAAATGGAGCACTGTCAAGTACCCTTTGGTCTATTCTGTTAATGGGGAGAGGTCACGTGAAGAACATATGAGATTTATAAGTCTCCTCTCCTTTAAGGAAATACTATTTGTCTTGCTGAAACTCTCTGAGCTATAGTAAACCCAGAATACAGAAGGCAAGATGACATATTACATCTTCCTGTTTCACGTCTCCGTTACACTCAGTGTCATGCATAAGAATGAGAAATGCTCCCTTGGATGCTGACTCTGCTCTTTCAGTGGATGCATAATTCTAGACATTTGCTGTGGGAAGCAACTATGCCCTGAATACACAGGTGCAGTGGGACAGGAAACCCCATTCTCTTCCTTTCCCATGTGCAGAGCAGGAAGTCGATAGATGCTGGAAAAATCTGTTTTGAAGAAACATGATTTATGGATAGAACTATTTTAAATAAACATGGTTTGTGGGTTTGCACTTGGTTTAGTTCTTGTAGCATGACCCATGGGAAAGTTTTTTTGGAGTCTTAACTAGCACTTGATTTATGCTATTTGCTATCAATTGAAGAGGGAGTATGTTATGAAGTTTACTGTTGCACAGCAAAAAGAACCATAGCTCAAAGGCCCCTGAAGTCACAAGGTCAGTATGCGTACCACAGGTTTCCATAAAAAATCAGTCTTTAATGAACTTTCAGAAGGATCAAGTTGCACTGAAAATGCTGGTTTCCCAGCACAAAGAAAAAGATTTTACTTAGCATGGTAATATTGAGAATAGAATGTTTATATAAGAAGGTTCCAGAGTAGTTACATTTGTTTTAATAAAGAATGTGATTTGCTAATTTAGCTTTAACTTGGTTAGTCTATGTACAATCCAAGTTGAAAAGATTATCAGGGTTTTCTCCTGAAACTGGTTGTTTTCTTGTTTGTTTGTATTTTTCTTTTTATTGAGAGTAATATGGTTGTCTTTCCTGGCAGAAAGATGACAGAAAATATAGAAACTACTTAGCAGAAGTATCAGCATCGATATAGGGATGTCAGATGAGTAGGTCCAGGCATGCTGTATCTCAGTTTAATGACTTACCTCTGGCAAGGCTGTCAAACATCATATGCAGATGTGTTCTGCCTGCCTTGACTTAGAGCTCAATCATTCTTTCCTTTGAAAATCTCATCCTGAAAGAGGATAGTGGCAGCCTAGGGTGGAACAAAAAAACTGCTCACTCTTTCAAATCGTGTGAGGCCAAGAAAGGACTGAGGTATCTGAAGATATTTGAAACACTTCCAGATTGGACTTTTTCCCCAGAAAAAAACAAGACGTTTATCTCCTGAGTCGATACATCCTGCTATTCATATTGAGTTCAAATCAAAACACATTTCTTGCTTGAACTGGAATCTTGCAGAATCCTTTATTTGTTCTTTTAAGTGGAATTTCAAAAGGCCAGAAGGGCCTTCAAATAGTCAAGAAAGTTCCACACAACTGGCTAACCATAATTCCTTGCATAAATGTGTGATTTTACTGTACATTTTTGTACATTACTGTACTAATGCATTTTTTTTTTTCTTTTATCCAGAAGTCAAATTACTTGGAATGAAGGAGGAGAAATGTAAGAATAATGAATTTGTTTTGTTCTTGTTAGCACCAATGCCGGTATTAATTTAGCTTTGTATTTGACATTTCATTATAACAGCTTATGTAGTTTAATTTTGAAGCAATATGAGAGGGGATCCTAAAACAAATATTTTCCAACTCTGTGTTTGGGGCCATGCAATGGAACATGCCTAATCTGAAACGTTTTTTTGGTAAAGAACCACAGAATATGTGTTTTATGTCCGAAAAATTGCTGCTGGCATGGAAGGCATCTTCTGGGAGTGCCTTGATATTTAGGCTAAAACCTCAGTACAGCCACCTTCTCTGCATCATGTACTGTGTATGGATAAACCTGGAGAGCTGAGGAATGTGGCTTGAACTGCAGGAAGTGACTGTAAACTTTCAGTGGTCTTAAGTGAAAGAGAATGACTGTTGTGGGCTGTGTTCTTCCTGCTATTTCTCATGAGCAAAAAGGGAGATTATTCATACCAGGGGAGGCTGTCAGTAAAAAACTGTGGGAAAACACCAAGACGAAGGAGAAGAAGTTTTCCTCGAGTGGATACAGCTGTCAGCATAATTCTGCTGGGAAG
>JAWWEW010000001.1:56644247-56679282 GCA_035583185.1 Anabacerthia variegaticeps
TGTTGTAATAAACGCTTTCGCTCCATACCCTGACATCGAGTGAGAGTCGCTCCTTTCACCCCGGCAGGTCGTGTCAAAAAACCACTATTGAACTGTAAAAATCAGGTCCCCTGTTTTCAAATGTCCTTTTCATAGGACTCACTGCCCCTGTGTTCTTTTCTGAAAGGGGTTTCCTACTTTAATTCCCAATTCTGATATAAAGATTTCTGCAGAGCCTTTACTTCTAGGTTTGGAGACTTTTGAAGCAACTTCAGGTACCAACACATTATTCTTGCCTTAGGAGATGGCTTTGACATAACTCTTTTCTTTTTTGGGAGCTATCATTTTATGAAAAGGAATTTAAAATAATCAAACTTTCAAAAGTTCCTTGCTTCCAATCCTTCTCCCACAAATCTAGGTATTCTTCTGTGACTGCCTTCCTCATTTACTGCTCCAACAATTACTGCAGCATTTTTGCAGCAGGGTTGTATTCTGAAGATGGTATCTAAATAATATTGTTGGCCTCCCATGAGTTGTATTTGCAGTTTTATGAGTAAAGTTGTTATTAAAAGTTAACTCAAATTCACTAGAAAAATGACAATGAGTAGATAAAGGCACTTCCCCAGAGGAGAAGAAATGACCATTTTTTGCAGTCCATAGTTCTATTAGGTTTTATAAATTGTGGACAGCTGAAGGAGTTCAACACATTGTATTCTTTGTTGTTTTTTCCAATATCTACAATAGCAATAATATATTTATATATGAAGGGTACAAGAATTATGGATGGGTGTACTTTTTTAAGTTTTAGTGTTGTTCTGAAAATGCATTTCAGCTTGCTACATTAATATATTGTTCAAAGAGTTATTAATATGTTTGCAGATAATTAGGACATTTGGTGAATTAAATTTACAAAAAGATAAAAATCCCTTCATGAAGGCTTTACATAATTAAATGCTAAAACCTGTTGGAAGAAAAGGAAGACATTATTTTCCAGTGGACTTAATCCCTGAGAAGCTGACTTTGATTTTTGTTTTTGCTGTAAAAGATAATTTTTAATTCTGTTTTCTTCCTCTTGTTACAGGGTATTGGAGAAATGTTCACTTTTATCTGGCCTAGGCCAAATGACCTCGTAAAAGCTCAAAGAAACTGCTCTTTTATCATTGTGATTTTTTTCTTACCCTGGCTTCAGCTGAACACCCACTTCATGAGCAATCTGCAGACTGGTTTCTAGCTGTCATTATTCATGCATATTTGAAACAACTGATTATGAAACTCCTATTTAATTTTTAATAAGAATATGTGTAATTTTTTTTCATAAACTGTTTTGCCTCTTGCAGAATGTAATTATCCCAGTCTTTGGGATCTCAGAAAAAGGAGACATTAGTGGCTGCAGAAACTGCTGTAATATCTGTGTTTACTTGCTGCTCTGTACCCAGGCAAAGCATCTCAGAGAGGAACTAAAGGAGAAGGTAGAGAGTTTTCTTTTGGGAAGGCAATTTTGTGAAATTGGTTTACTGTTACACTCAGCGACAGACACTCAAGAAGAAATGTGTGCATTGTAGACAGGATCTTCTAAATATGTTCTTAGAAAAATAGAATGCATGAAAGAAATAAAGCTTGAAATTACACTGGAATTTATTTGACCTCTCCACAACTTTTGTGATATGATATACATTTTTTCACTTTACCTGTTTTACCTTGGTAACTTCTGTTACATCTGTGGGGAAAGCTACTCCTAGCTTTAGTTTCTTACTTTTCTTCGTCCCTCTAGTCCAATGGAATTTAATTTGAGTCTTCCTGTTTCTGAGACAGATGGCAACATTTTAATGCTTTCCAAAAGTCAGAGGCATGACCAGGATATTTTTTATGTGAAAGCTGGGTCCACAGTACACATTACATAAACCACACAGAAAAAAATTATCTATGGCATTTACAAGTATGTCATAGGCCAAATTAAAGGTTTCCTGAGCAGTTTTGTTCAGTGTGCAGGCATACCATGATGTTTTTCCATCACCCTTGCAATATGGAAACTTTATAATGAATCACCTGAAGTTTTCTTTTGAACCACGGATGTTGCAATATTTGTTTTCCCCTCTGGGACATCTGTAGTTGCCCTTGGCTCTGTTTGCCTCAAAGAATTACTCAAATCTCTCATACTACTAGCTAGCTGATGTTCATAGGAAATGCTAGAGATCTGGGCAATATTCTGTGTTATAGCCTATTTTAGGTTTCTGACGCTGGGAAAATTCCTTGGGAAGAGTTTTGCATATCTACATAGTGACACTATATTGCAGGTGGCATTTGACTGTGCTATTGGACTTTTGCTTTGGAAATTAAATTCACATCTCCCTCCAGGAATATCCCTTGATAGATATCAGGGCTGGGGCTAAATGTCTGCAGAGTGGGCTATATATACATGCATACACATATATTTTAAAAGAAATGTCTTTGCTGTAGTCAGATCCTTGTATTGTAGTCTAACGAGACTAGAACTTGCAGGTGGTCTTTTTGAAGTTGTGAACCTGCAGCCTCTCTTTGCTTGATATATGATACGCCTGGACCCTGCTGACAAAGGCTGAGTGGAAAAGGAAGTCACCATTGTCCCCAGCAAGTCGAAATTGTCTGGTTGTGTTGCTGTGTTTCTATATCTGAGGAAAAAGAAGAACTTTTTATTAACCTGCTACTTTCACATTCAGGAACAGTGATGGCAAGTCACCTTGAGTAACCTCTTCCATTAAGCTTGTCTGCTTTCTTTCAGCTGTCTTCAAAGATGAAACTTGATCACAGTCTTCAAAGTGCTTCTCCTTATCCAGCATTTCAATCTCTTATTTGAAATGCCGTCTACAAACTAGTTCAGACATTAACTATTCCTGCCCTTTTTAATGGCAGAATATCTGAATTTTTCCTCTCCTATCTTTCTGAACAGAACAAACAAATCTATATGAGCAGTGGCCCAGGAAGTGTCTTTGACAGCCATGGCCTGCAATGAGGATGATAAGAAGTTACATCCATCCACAAATTGATGTTAGCAGGATGTCTGGAAAATGTTGTTCTTAGCCTGGTGGAAAGCTTCCAGCATCTCAGAATTACCACCTCCACACACACATATCCTGCCCAAACTTTGAGAGCAAAGGGATGTTATGACATCTTTTTAAAGGGGTTATAATGAAATGAACTGGCTATAGACTGGGAAAATAGCTGTGTTTGTCAAGAGTTAGGAACTCATAGTTGGCCATGTTTTCTATCTACCTGTTAGAGTAAACTTTTGATAAAGGTTTTCAAATTCAAATAGGTTTCTCTAGTTACAACTGACACTGATTGGATGAATTATCTTCATGCTGTGGCACAAAACCAGATTTTTTTTATTACTATATAACAGTAAATATCTCTCTTTTTTTTCTGTTTGTTTGGTTTTTTAAATTTTTGTTGTCTCAATATAATTTGCACTGGTGATCTCCTTGTTATTTCAGAAACGAACCTTCCAACAGGGAGTTGTATGGGTCTAGAAGTTGCACAAAGAAACCCCCTTACTCTTTCATTGCTGAGTCAAATTCTTTTTAACAAACTGACTAAACCATTATGATCAGCTATTCTGAATTCCAGTATAACTTGACAGCAAGAGTCCTTTATGGTCTGCCTACATCAGAAACTACCTTCCTATGAAGAGAAGTAATATTCATTTAGGGACTTTCAAGACTAATTCTCTGTTACGTATCTAAAAGTTTTTCCAATGATTTACCTATGCCTAATTTTTAAAATGTCTGCCTGACTCCTAGTTCAAATTGTCAAGTTTCAGATAATTGTTACTGAATTTCTTAAGCATTTACTTGGTAAATTGCAGAGTTTTCTACTTGTGGGACTCTTTATTAACGTGCATATTTGGACCGCATAATTCAATTTACAGTCCTTGTTCAGCTTTTATTCTTAAAAGTATTCTAGATTTATAGAAAACCTTTAATGCAATTGGATTGGTGTGTCTTGTTTTTGGTATGTACCCCACTACCGGGACACTTAGGCAGAATATTATTAGCTGCTAGAAAGGGAGCTAATCCATAGCTTACATTTTATGGTACTCATCCACGTTCAGTTCACATTTCTGCTTCAAGAAATCCAAATCCCTGTCTCCTGTCTTGAAAAATATTGTAACCACTAATCTCTTTAGGGTAGTTTTCAGCACCTAGGTGGTGGTGACTCTTCTGTTTTATGCAGAAAAATAGAAATTCATGTGAAATGTGAAGGCATATGGTTTTATCTAGTCCAAGAGCTGGATGTTCCTGCTGTGGCCCATGCCATAACTCTGCTCTTCATCATATCTTTGGAGCTCTGAGCAACCTGGTCTACTGGAATATGCCCCTGCCCACGGCAAGGGGGTTGGAACTAGATGGTCTTTAAGGTCCCTTCCAACCCAGACCATTGTATGAGTCTAAGGGCTCCTTCACATAGCAAACTGACCCCTTCACATTTACAGTTTTTTCTACTCTTGCTCCTGTAGTACAGACTGTCTGGCAGAAATCCCTTTCCCTCCCTCTGTTAAGTATTCCTCCTCATTCCCTTCAGTTTAACCTTTCTGGTTAAATCCCTCAGCCTGACCAGCTGAATCAGATCAGGTTCCTGTAATCCATTGGTCATTCTTCAGTAATCTTGACTCCTTCCACAGACTCTTTCTCTGCTATATCTTATGGAAGAACAAATGGAAAAATACTATTACTATTTGCTGCTTCAATGTAACATTTGATCTTTTGCAATAATTTCTCTCCCCTTTCTGAGAGACCAGTGTGTTTTCCTGAACTCCTCTCTATATCCCCTATTCATCCCGCCCTTTTCTGTCTTGGCATGGGTCTCCATTAAGAAGAGCATTGCCAAGGGGTCAAGGGATGTGATACTTCCCTTTTACTCAGGTGAGTACAGGTGAGACTCATCAGGAGTGCTGCTTCAGCACTTGGCTCCCCGCTGTAGGAAAGATATAGATATACTGGAGCATCTTTGATATGAGAACAGACTGAGAGAGCTGAGATTGTTCAGCCTGGAGAATATAAAGCTCGGAGGGATCTCATACATGTGAATAAATACTGGAAAGAGGGAGAGTAAAGGAGATGGAGTCAGGTGCCCAACAATAGGACAAGTGGCAATGGGCACAATTTAAAATACAGGAAATTCTATTTAAACCCACAAGCCTATTTTTTTTTTTCTTTTTTTTTTTTTTTTTAAATTGTATGGGTGATCAGGAAGTGTCACAAGTTGCCCAGAGAGGCTGCTGAGTTCTTGTCCCTGGAGATATTCAAACCCAAACTCAACAGTCCTGAGCAAACTGCTATAGGTGACCTTGTCTGAGCAGATTCAGATGCTCTAGCAGTCATGGGCAGGCACTCATAAGATGCTGACACAGTAGGAGTGGGAACTTTTGCTATAATTGTGGCTGGATAGAAATGCAAGCTTGAAGATGAGAGAAAATTCACCTGTGTTTCTTCAGTCTCTCATTAAAGACTTTACAAATTTCAAACTATTCTGGGGATCTCATCTGATCTCTCTCTGGTCTGCTCTCATTAAAAAAGAGTGGGTTTATTTCTTGCCAACATTAAGTCATTTTTTTTTATTTCACTTTGAGCCCACATTCTCTCTTCCTAGCTGTTTGATCTTTGCACTTAGCTCTTTAATTAAAAGAAGGCAAACCTAGCTTTTCCTGCTGCCTGGACCTCTCTCTAGTTGCTATCTTTATCTCTTATTCAGTTAGTGACAACCACCGTCTGTACCACCAATTTCTTTTTCCTTCCCTCCCAATCCATGAACTCCCCTGAACTACGTTTGGGTAAGAAAACCCTACCAGAAATGTTATTTTTGAAAGATGATTCCAATTTAGTATTCTCCTTTAAAGTCTCTCTAGCAAATTCTCGATTTGCTTATCTAGACTTTGAAGTTTGATTAGTTCTTTATTTTTAAATGAGAAAGTCATATGGCCTTATATAACTGCTCTTTTAACAAATGCATATTTTGTCAGACTAGGAATTCCACCACACATGCAACTTCTATATATTTAAAGTTTTTATCTTTCATTAAACCATGTTGTTTGGTATTAATGATGCTGTTCACCCTTAATTCTTTATTGAGCACATCCTCTTTTGCCTTCCTGAGAAATTGCCTTGGGTAAGCATTAAGTTGACAGACCCATAGTTACATTTTCAGCACATTATCCTTTGGAAACATTGAAAAATTTATTTTCTGTCTTCTCTGTTCAATCTTTCGGACAGTCACTATAACTCTGAGGATTTATTCAGTATCCTGCTTTGCAAGCCGCAGTTTAACAATCTCATCAGTTGATACATCTACAGCCAATGGGCCAGATTTTCTGCTTTGTTGATATTTAGTAACTCGGAGCTTTACTAAAGGAAAAACATATATATATATATATATTTCCCTATTCCCATCTAAAATAGTCATCTGTTTGTTTCCCAAAAATAAATAAGAACTTGTGTTACTACCAGAAATGAAGATTTTGCACTTTCGTCTCCTCACACTGGTGGTTATTTAGCTAATCTGTGGGTGTAGCAGAGTTTCAGTGCTGGTGTTTCTTGTCTTGGATACTTTGGTCTGGAGTGGGGTGTTTTCACAGGCCATGGTACATGACTGGTGGCCGCTGGAGAAGTGGGGTGTCTCATTATTTTAAAATTTCATCCTTACAGTAGATAAGCTTTTAGTAGCCATGTTCCATATTTACGCCACCAGGGAATCACAGAATCGTAGGAAAAAGGGTAAGTCTTAGGTTACAAAGGCAAAAATAAAGTTCTGAAAAGAAGAGGGTAACAAAGGCAGTCTTGGCATAGCTCTGATACCAAAGCTCTTGTCTAACTGACTTCAAAGCTTTGAGTAATACCATGGCCCAGTAGCCAAGAGGAGAAGAGCCAGGTCTACACTTTGTAACCAGCTTCTTAGTTACAGCCAGAAGCTTTCTGGTTTGTTCAATTGAATTTGATCAATATAAACCCAGAATAAAACAAACCAAACCAAAACAAAACAGAAAAACAAACAAAACACACACACACGCACCCCCCAAAAAACAAAACCCCAAACATTTCTTACCTTGAGAATCTGCAATTTCCTTCTTAATGTAGACTACCCTTATACTATTTCAGTCTTCTTCTGATTTTGTGGAGAGATTCCATTGGTATTGACACTCTCTCTTTCTTTTCTTTTTTTTTTTTTTAATAAAAAGGTTCAAAAAACTTGTGACATGTTTGATTTGTATTTGCTTTGTTCATCCAAACAACTGAAATGGTTCCTCTGTCTTCATGGAGAGCCTGCTAAAGGCATGTTGTGCTGTTTTAGCACATCTCAAAGGTCAGCAACTGCTAACACAGCAGAGACCAGAGCCTTCAATCCTAGAAAATGGTCTACTTGTCTTTATTCACATATCTGATCCAACCACATTTGAATAAATCAAAGAGACTTGCTCCAATGAATTAATCTGGACCTTTTACTGAAGGTTAAGGTAAGTTCAAAATTTGCAACTGCAAAGCTATTTTACCCAATTTCTTTTTAACCTGGATAAAATAAGAGCCAGAGAAAGAAAACCAACCCACAACCCAGAAAAAGGCCAAAATTCCCAGGCAAAAAAACCAAACCAATCAAAAAACCCCAAAACCTAAACTTTTTTTTTTTTCATTTCTTCCAGAGAGAAGAAATGGTTTAGTTTGATAGGCTCTCATTAGTTTGATTAACCTTTATTTTACGTGGCTTTTCAGAAGCTCTGCTGTACCTTGTCACATGGATCAATTCTGATGAATTCTCTGTTCTCTTGAATTTTTTTCCATGTGAAATCAAAACTTGAAGTGCCAATTACTTTACTCTTTAAATCAATGTCTCTCTTGGCTCTCCTTCAAAAAAAGACTATGTGAAGCAGTGATTCACTGTGCTTTCTCTGTTTAATCTGGGAAAATGCATTGCTTGTGCTTTGCACCCTGATAAATATCTCCAGCACAAGGCAATAGAAAATATTTTAACTGACATAGGTTAAACTGGTAAGAAAGAATCCCAGTTATAAACATAAGACAATTTAATAAACAGATTCAATGTAATTATTTTCTTACAAGTTGCAGCTCCTTTTGACTTCAAGTAGGATAGCCAGCACTTAGGTCTCCTGCAGGCTCTAGATGTCACGAAATGAACCTGCAGAAAGGACAACTTTTAAGACTTGGGAGTGGGTCTGTGGACTTGTGAACATGTACTGAAACTGTGTTAGCATTCTGCAAAATCTGTGATTCACAGAGGGTATCTTTCCTACTGGTTCTATTTTAACTTTAACATGGGGAGCAGTAATCTTTACAGTGGTCTTCTAATGATGTGAGACAGAATAAACTGCAAAGGAAAGTGGAATACAGATACGGAGGTGATAGAAGTATGTACTAAGTCTGCAGTTTGCATGTGGAGAGAAGAAGCAAACACAAATACTTCCTGAAGGAGCATTTTATTTTCTGTTCTAAGGAGTGTTTTTACTGAGGGAAGGATTCAGTTTCCTGAACTGTCTGGAGAGCAGATCTATGGAGCCATCTGTTAGGGAATCTTTGACACTTAAGATAAATCAGCCTCTGAGGATGTCTGTCTGTCTTTGCTGTCCATGGAGAAAATAAAATTGATCACCACAGACTATGTTCCTAATTTTTCGGATGGTGTGAATCCCAACTATAACAGCCTAAGCATCAAGAAAAGTGATTTACTTGTGCATATTCCCATAGTATATGTGGAGTCCTAAAAATTTGCTTTCACAAATAAACACAAGGGTTTTCCAGGAGGTTACAGTACTCCACACTTCAATCTGTCTGTTATCACAAATTGGTCTTTCAGGCAAATAAAGGGATCAGAGTTTAAAATTGAGGTCTTGGTACTAATTGGTATCTATTGGCTGAAATCATATGTTGATATTTGTGACAGTTTAAGTTTAAGGGTTGTTGAAAGGCCAACTGAGATTGTGCATTGCTGTTCATGAGAGCCCCTGACCCAGCAAGGTTGTGTTTAAACAGGCAAGGCAGAGAGTAGGGAAAAATGGAATACAGTATATGAACATATATTGCTCATACACATAAATACAGCAAATTAATTCTATGATTCTATGGTTGTGCTAGAGTTGGAAGGGCACCACTCAATAGGTCTGGAGAGGGATTGCCAGGAGAGAGTTCTGACTATAGCTGACTGGCATATTCCTGTTTCTTCCCTTTCTACAGCCTGCAAAGGTGGCTCTGTCATTGCTGGGCTTTTATTCACATCCCAACTAGAAGCACCTAGGCAAGGTCAGGCCTTGAGAAGATAAAGTTTTATGATTTTATTGTTGCTGAAAAACTTTGACATCCCTGAGCCACCTTGCTTCACTCACCTGCTGTTTGTCAGGCATCCATTTGAAGGGGACACCACCACCCATAAGCACCTAGTACCAGTACTGAGGTTTGTGTCACTTGATACACTATTTCATTTTAAAGGCAATGCAGACCACACAGGCATTTAAGATACCTTGAATGCGTCAGTATTTTAAATACATACATATGGTCAGACCATAAAGAAGGGTAAATCAGTATAACCTCAGTGAAATTGGGTCCCTTAAGCTGCCCAAGTTACATATCTCAGTGTGATTAACTCTGAGCAGCTGAGTCTCATGCATGTGAAGGAGCCACACAGCTAGCTCCAGGCAGGCTGGGGCGATTTCAGACACCCCCAATGCCAGATTGGGCTGGCAACAATCCTGGGAATCCTTTCAGCAAGCTATAGCCTATTGCTACCACACCTGCTTGCACCTCCTAAACACACCAACTGTGCATCCACTGTGGGTGCCAAAAAAATGTGGTCATTCAAAACAGTAAAGGAGATGTTGGTGATGCCCTTGAGGGTCAGTGATATGCCAAGCCATGGCCTGATCTCAGTTTCAGCTAAAGCCCACAGCTGAAGGCAAAATCAGCTCACTGTGTTTAATTTCAAACAGACATTAACTGCAGAGCTGTGAGGCCAAGCATTTGGCCATTATGTTCAACCTTTCTACATGTCAGAGAAAAAGGCCAGAAGTACTACATGCTAGTAGCTCCAAGTACTGATGAGTTAGTCTTTTCTGTGGATGCTTCTTTGCTAATGGATCTATGGAGTGTTTTCCTACTATAATATGGTACAGGTAGCCCATCAAAGGTGGTCCTCTGTGCCAAAGCATACTCATACAGGTTCTGCAAATATTTTTTTCCATTTCTCCAAGCTCCCAGCAAATGGTTAAACATTCATTCAAGAAAGGTTGCATTTCTCAAGTGTTAATGGACCAGTAGAAGCCTACCATAAACTTTTTGCAATGAGTTTCTGTTCTGAGGATCCACCAGTCTTACTTTCTGTTTTTACCCGGGCTTTCACATGTATGAATCAGATATAGCTTGTTCGGGAGTGACCATGTCTGTTACTAGGAATAGATCATGCTGGAATTTATTAACCCACTTTTCTGAGCTCTGCCACCCCAGTCAGCACTGCAGCATTAATTGTGTTCACTCAAGACTTCCACTTCTTATTGAATGATTACATCTGAGCAGCAGGGACTGGTGAGTCATCAAAGGGCATAAATTCTAGGCTCTGTTTAAATGTTAAAAAGGTGGTAAATGCATGATATATGAACAGTTAAAATCTTCTACCGTTGGGAAAACAGTATGCTATAAACAGGATTTATTTTCAATATATTAAAAATTTCTTGAGTATTCCACTGATAAATATCACAAGGGGCTGTATTCTTATTATGCTGTAATTAAAACGAATGTTTCAAAAATTTCTGCTCCCAGGCTGACAGTAATGACAGTGGAAACAGGTGAGGAAAATAAAAGTTAATGAAACTGGACCAGAGTTAAGAGATGTCACAAAACTGACTTTGTTCCATATGTGCAAGTTCCATTTAGAAATATTTAATAGTAAGCCTATAACTATTATTACAGTTATAAAATTATCTTTGCTGACAGTGAATAGTTCATTATTGGTTACTCAAAGTCAGAGTTTAACAGTGAGCACACAGCTTGCCAAAACCTTTCAGCTCCGTGACAACAGTCTTCAAAAGATGACAGTGACAAATATCCCATACATTTAATCTGAAAGGTCCTTGGATGCAGCCCTGTGATCTTCTGATGGGCACCTCAAGACAGCTTTCCGGTGAAAGTGCAGACCTGGTTGCACCACAGGACTCCCCCCACAGCACAGGGGAGGCTTTGCGTTCAAGTGTGCCTGTGGCTTTGGCATTAAGTCTGTTGCCAGCCCACTCTGCTCAGGGTGGCTGGAAGTCATCCATATGTCTGGGAACTGAGCACATCAGGGAGCACTGTATGTTCATCCCTACTCTTAAAAAAATACCCCAACCAAGCAAACAAAGAAACAAAAAACAAACAAACAAACAAACAAACAAGCAAAACCAAAACCAAACAAGCCACCACCACAAAAAAAAAAAAAAAAAGTGTTGATTCATTCTTTGGGCAGGGAATAACTTTCAGTATTAATTCCTAGTTTGATCATCATCACAAGAAAAGGGCCTAGTTGCCCTTGTTGTAGGGCTCTGCAAAAAATGCAAGAATGCAGTAGAATGCAGAGTACAGAATGCCTCACCTAAGTTGGCACAAGGAGAAATTCTATCTTAAAACTGTGAAAGAGAGTGACTGGATGTATGACCAAGGAAACCTGTCTCAAAACCATCTTTTTCTTGGAATAAAATGCCAGCTAGAAACAATACCAGAAGAGACAGAAAAAATAATTTGAAAAACATCTTCATCAAACATAGGAACTCATTTGATTAATTACAATTAATTAAAACCACCTGAAATAATGAAGTGAGAAGATTCTTATGTTCTGTGGTCTAAATAAAATGCTTTTAAGAAAAAAATGCACTTCTACCCTGATAATAATATGAGAAGGAGAAGAGAGACAAGTGAATTGAATTTATGAAAGAAGTCCTGAAAGGAAACAAAGAACTGAAAGTCATAAGAAAGTAAAGGAAAGAGAAAGGAGCCAATGTGAAGAGTTAGACAGAGATGGAAATTAAGTGCCAGTCAAGCCTTTAATAGCAAGATGTATGAGCAGGATGTCAGTACGATATATGGCTCAGAGGTGTTGCAAGTCTTTTTTTCCACATCCCCGGGTGATAAAACTTCATTCTGAGGCCCATCGTTGCAATAAGTAATGTAAAAACAATTGCACTAAAAAGAAGTTGGTCCAAAAACCTATAAACTTTCACAAGGCATTTATCCATCTTGTTTTACTGACCCAAAGCAGCAACTAACAAAAGTGCAGTTGTTTGCTAAGGGCTGTGATAGGCTCTTTAAATGCTACAGAAAACTTTACAAACTCTACTATATGACTTAGAGGAGGACAAAAGTCAAAGAACAAAGGCAGAAGGAAGTATGTGGAAGAGAGAGACCTGGCACCTCTATTGATTGAGATACCCAAGTACAGTATGAAAAGCATGTCACTAAGCTGGGACAATGAAGCAGAGGGATGTTTTTCTATGCAGAAAATTTAAATGTCCTCTTCTGCTTTTACTACTGTGTCAATTCATATACCAACTGTATTGCAGAATAATAAGGAACAGGTCGCAGGACTTACTAATTTTAGTAAATTGTGATGACATCCACAAATCACAGTCTGATGATATGAATTATCCCCATTTCTTCACTCTGTAAGATGAATAAAAAGAAGGGGATGGAGGTGCTTTCATATTGCCATCTAAAGCAGCAGTGCAGGCAAAAATAAGAACTATAGGGCATGAAACAGATAATATACCACAAGGAAAACAAATTACAAATGCCTTATTGAAAGAAGATGATTCAGAAAAAGGTAAAACTAGTCACTGAAAGAACATGACTCCAGCAAGGTGAAACTTAGCTTAAGACAATGATGCTAAGCAGCAGAACTAGATATGCTTTTTCTATAAGGAGCCTAGGGAGTGGAGCTCTTAACTGATAATTGCTTATTGCACACATTTTATTCTGACAGTGGAAGATACTTTTATCTCAGCTAAATTCTTCCATGGAACAACAAATTGTTCCCTGACCTGCCACGTGAGGAAATTTTCATCAATGTGGGCATTTGTATTTTTTTTATGCTGAAGTTTATAATGGTTTCACTAGAAAATAAAAATTTCAATTTTATACTTTTCTACCCTTAAGTAAGCCTCTAATGCATGTCATTTTAAGTGATTTTTGGAGGTCCATCTCTCTTCATTGACTACAGAAGGAGCCTCCTGGGATTAGCTCAGCTTTAGATGTCCATTGCTGGATAATGAAAGCAGACTGACTTGAATCCCTTGAAAATCATGAGACGTGGATAGTTCTCTGTGGGTTGTGGGTCAGTGGAGCATGATGAAACTGCATCAGAAATCAGTGAGCAACATCTAGGAGTCCAGATGGTCCTAGTCCTGTCAGGTCCTCTGATAGTTGTTCTTAGTGAGACCAAGCTGATGACTCCAAATTGTTATCTGTAAAAGTCAGAACAGACTGCAGGGAACCTGCCTCTTTAAAAACCAAGAGTCCTGCCTGGGGCTGGTAATGGAACTGATGGAAGAAAAATTTCATACAGTAGGTAACAATAATGAAGGTTAGCAAGGATGTTGTTTGAGAAATTTTGTGCTTCAAATGTGTGCTTTTTTTAGGTTAACTGTAGTACAATAACTATATCATATTGCAAGGGGTTTTGCTCAATAGGATCACATTTGTAGCCCAGAACTGTTGTTGCTGATGAACCAACACCCACACTATCCTTATTTTCAGTGGTTTGACTATGGACTAACTGCAGATTTAAGGTCCACCAGTGACTGGAGCATGTTGGAGGCACCACGGGAGTCCTTCCTATTATTTTAGCTTGACCTAAGACTATTCTGAAATAAGAGCCCAAGCATGGTGACTGGCACATCAAGGAGATTTGATTCAAATGTGTGCCACTGATCTGAATTAAAATACAGATGTACACTCACAAAACTTGAGTTCCATTGAAAATCTCAAGACTTTGAAGAAAACGTTCATGCGGAGTCAGAATGAGGAGCCAAAATGTTTCCTTTCTTTTCCCCTTTCTGAAGTATATTGTCTCAGAAACATGGAACAATTTGTTCTTCTTATAATGTTGTATCTATGGGAGTAGAAAAGCAAGACTTCTTTACCTACAATACACAGAGGACTCCTTGCTTTGAGAACTCTTGAGGCAGACAGCTTGCTTGGGAATATAGTCAAGATGTCATACAAGTCTCAGGTATAAATTTTATCATGCACAATATGTGTGTTACCATCATATCCCTTTGAGTTTATTGAATGAGGTTTCTTATTTTTTTGTACGTATGTTGAAAATTCTAAAATTATTTATTTAAATGCTGCTAAATATAGTCATCCCTCTAAAAATAAAGAACAGACCCCAAATGGACTAGATGATTGTCTTACAAAGCAATGACTTTGAGAAGACCTTGGATGTCTTATTAGATGAACAGCTAATCTTTATCTCGTAGCAGTTTGCTTCTGGGGGCGGGTTGCTTGTGGGGGACACATAAATTTCTTGCATATAGGTATACAAAGGAGGTACTTCCCCGTTCTCTAGCATTGGAAAAATGTTATGGCTATGCAGTCTGAAAAAAAAATAAAAAAAGTCAGAGTTCAGAGAAAAACAATAGCTATGAAGCCTGGAGAATGCATTTCAGCATGACAGGCTGAAGGTGTACCATCTTTGGTGTTTGTTGAAAGCATGCTGGAGTCTAACTCTTGGGGCCAAGAAAGGGATATCCATCTGGAAAAATAAGAAAGAGACACCAAATTTTGCAAGTTTTCTTTCCAAGATAAGACCTCTGAAATTCTCAGGGAAGTGATTTCTCTTTGTATTCTTCCTCCAAGGCACTACCAGGTTTTAGGCTTTTTGCCTGTAAGTCACTGTCTCAGAGTGATGCCTATTGGAGTAATGCTGAAGAAACAAATGACAAGACAAATCAGTCACTTTACATCATTCCAAACCACTAAGTAAAGCTATGTGACTTTCTAAAAAGTTGTGTTTATTATTCCCCCAAGGAAGGCAATTTTGAGTTTAAAAAGATTACATTTTAAAAAGATTGCAGGAGTAATGTTAACAAATTTCAGCTCCCATTGTGACCATCTACTAGAAATTATGACCCCACAGGTTGAAAAATGTAGTCCTAGTTCAAATACAAATGTGCAAAACTGATGTGAGAGCACATTGTTCAGTGTAATCCCACAGTCTTTGTTCATATATAGTAACTCACATAATGAAAACTGGGTCTCTTAAAATTATGAATTATTTCAGTAAACTGTATGGAGAACTGAACAGTGTTTGCCATGTTTCTGTGGAAAAGATACTCATATGACTTGGAAAAGAGCAGGTGAACTAATCCATAGCTACTGTTTGATCTATGCTTCTCGTGTTCCAAATCTCTGCCTTCCTTTAACATAACTATGGTAGGGAAATGCTGGGGTGATCCCAAATTCCGGTATTTTAATGCATTCCTGTGTATTGGCTTATGGACTGGGGACACCTCTCCTTTTCTGCTGAAGTTAATGCAGGCACATGCATCATGAACAGTGCAACAGAAATAACAAACATTAATAAACTATGCAGACAGTCGGATATTCTACTGTTTTTAGCCTTGTTAAAATACGTGACACTCCTGCCCTGGTGCTGTGCAAATGAGTAACATTAACATGTTCAATCTGTATCTAAAAATTAATTAGCTCCCGAGTTTTAAGCACCACATTTTCACATCCCAATCCAAAACTGAAAGACATGGCAGCGTAATTTGCTTTCTAACTTTTTTTCTTTTCAATTGAATTCATTTCTCTTCCTTGCTTTGTGTGTGCACAGATCAATCCCACCTGCTCTCCTCATGTCAGTAAATCTATCGACCCAATGAGACCACTTTTGAGAGAGCATTGCCTGCCCTGGGACTCCTGGTGCAAAGCAAAGCAAATTTGACATAATTTCAAGAATTTTATGACATTACAGCTGCTTTCCTCCATGCTGTTTTTCTGTCCCCACAAGCTGATATCTCCCTTCCTCGGTTATCCTTGCTGGAGAGATGACTGCCATCTAGTGATCTCTAAACCACCTTGTTCCCTATTGTCACTTTACAGTATGCTTGTCTTACAGCTCCAATCTCATAGTTTATAGCCTGCCCTCTTTCTCTTTTCCCCTGGTGTTATGAGCAATATCAATTATAAAGCTTTGAAACACAGCCTACCAATCCAAGCAAAGGACAAACGAAATGTGATATTAAGTCATAATTTTACTCCACATAATTTTTTTCTCTATCTGTATTTTATAGAAGGGATATTGGATTTCTGTGTTTCACTATAACCTTGCTGACAAAAAAAAAAAAAAAAAGTTTCTGCAAGGGAGAAGGTTGCTTAACTCACCAGCAATAAACAACTGATTATGTTGGAAGGTATTTAGCATGTTAATATGCCTATCTACCCTGGTACATGCTGTCCATGCTTTTTGGCTGTTCCTCTAGGTGACTTGGTGCAGCTGGCTGCGTGCTGAGGGAGCAGAGACAGCTCAACTGTTTCCAGCTCTATGGCAAAAAACCTGCTCGGAGCACACCCTAATGATTCCATGCTGCAAAAGTAAGTACCCTCTCTGCACAAGCCCCTAAAGGTCAGCCATCCCCCAGCAGGTACTTCCCCCAGCAGCGACAAAATGAGACACTGTATACAGAAATGTGGTTCTTTTTCTGAGTTGTTTAGTTACCTCGTCCAAATTAGATGCAAACTGTCCTTAATTCATTAACATCTGAGCAAAGCTCAGAGGAGGTAAAGCTCTCTCTAACTGCTGATAATTAATTTCCAAGTCCAATCCAATTAAAAAACTTCAAAGGCATTTTAAGCAGGAAATCCAAGATGTGAGGTATTTGAAATATGAAAAATTACAGTCTTTCCATACAGTCCTAGGTATTCCCATTTAAGCAAGTGAAGGTCTTCCTGCATCTTTGTCTGTATGTCCATTTGGAAATGGGTATAGGAAGAGAAGGAGGATCACAAATTAAATATTTTACAGTGGCAGGCAAACAGCACACTCTCCAGATTGACATGTAGCCAATCTGCATTTAATAAAAAAAACAAAACAACAAGCGTGAGACTAATGTTGAGCTGGCAGATTTTTCCATGCATCAGAATAGCAATTGTATTAAAAAGACAGGTGCTCAAAAACACTAGAGAAATCAGTGTGATTTATTCAGTGCGTTCAGGGAATCCCAGACACATGTTGATCCTGGGAGAAGAGCAAAAAGCTTAATTTTGCAGCAAGCGGAGTAGGAAGGAACAATTTTTCTGAAGACCATGAGGACTCTAGAAAATGCAAATACTATCAAGGCATTATGAATATAGTTGCTACAGGCATGAGCACCACTTATGTCCTAGTACAAACCAGCCAAAGCTGCAGTGCAATACACCTGGGGTAGCCACATCGAGCATCTGGGTCTGCTTCATAGGTCAAGAGATGCTGTAAAACACATAACTAACTCTGAAAATTACTCAGGTGAGTGCAAATGATTTTCCAGAAGAATTGAAGAAGCAAGCATGGGCAGGTACTAGGAAAGAGTGCACGAGGAGGGCTTTTGCAAATCTGTTTATTTTCAACCTCTGCCACTGCTTTCTTGATGGTCAAAGGTAGTTGCTGCTGTCTTCCTGCCTCAGTCTTCCCGTCTGGAAAAGGTAATCATTGCGGCAGTCTTTGTCAAGCATCTCAAGACCTACAGAGGTAAAATGCTATGCAAAAATAGTTTCCTGCAACAGAACATACTGCAGCTGTGGCTATAAGAAGGTCAGTGCTGGGATTGCAGGTTGTGGTCATGTGCCTACCTCTGTTTCAAACTGCCTTCAAAACTCCTTCCTAAAAGCCAGGCAAATGGGGTGAGCTGTACACTTCCTATTCTGCTAGCAGTACTTAGGCCACTCATTTGAGGACAGTTTGTCTACAAAAGCTGAAGTCATGGGAGATGCTATGAAGAAGACACCTTTTTGTGCTGGGCATTTGCATTGTTGGCAGAAAGCCTTCACACCTAGCAATTTGCTGCTAATAATAGCAGTGAATAGTGGAGATGCTCCAATCTGGCTGTAGTAGCAGGTGGCTTAGCAACAATTAGTCACATTCTTCTCCCTTCACAGGAATCAGTTCATTTCTCTATTACGCCTCTGTGTCTGTCTTATTGATTAGTGATAAATGGCACAACTCAGGGAAGCCATTCATGGTCAAACAAAACTCTCAGTTAATATGCAGGAAAATAACACCATAAAAATTGACTACACAAGCAAAGTGCTCAAGAAAAATAGGAAACAAGGTCCTCAGGAGACAGCCTGTCTTGTCTGTGACCCTGTCCACTCATAACGGGCTATAGCCAAACTGCAAACCTAGGGGCTGCAGGCATCTGCCCAAGGAAAGAGTTCCCAGCGTGGTATGAGCCTGGAAAAACAAAAGGTTATGTTCCCAGGAGCTGGGATCCCTGGCTTGTGAAGCTTGGGGTTCATCCCAGTCAGAGCTGAAGTGAGATCTTGTACCAAGACAACCTGAGAGGTTGGTGCCAGTGCATTCTTGCAAAAAAATAAGCTGTCCTTGAGAGATGAAACCTGGCTCAGCAGATATTGTTAGTAGCATTGACTTCAGCACAAGCAATACTTCACACAACAGCAGTGGCACAGAGGACCATTCACCTTGTAGGCTGAACTAATTAAAGGGCAGCTACTCTGCCAGCTGGACAATCAATGTCTTTTGTACTATTATGGAAACTAGTAATTTGCTGGATACCTTTATGAAGTAAAATAGCTCTCAAGGCCCTTAGATTAAAATAAAAGGAGAAACACCACCATCTTTGACAGATGTAGAGAATATTTTCTGTTTTTCTGGGTTAATACGCTATCTGAATTTGAGAGCTCTTGAAAATGTCGGTTTCTACATGCATGAATGAAGGAATTCCTTCCTTCCAAACAATACCCAGTGTTCCACTGGGCTGATGAGAAAGCACCAGGAATTGGTTGTTTCATGTTGCTTCCAGTGATAATGAAACAATTTTCCTATTATAAGAGTACATTTTGTAGCTCACTTATCATATTTGGGCTGTAAAAGGTTTACTCTGAGATGTTTATTATTTACTCAATACTTAATTGCCTTGCAAGAGTGCATTCACAGAAAAGCACATACTGATTTTTATTATTAATTGGGTGCTTCTGTTCTGTTTTTTTTTAAGAAGCAAACAAAATTCTTTCTGTTGCGTTTCAGTTATCCATTGATCCTTAGGCAAAAGCAGAGCAAAAATTCAGAATAATATGGATGTGATATAATACACACCATTTTATTGTCAAATTGTTTTTGTCCATTTATGTTTCTGATTGGCTGCTTGGGCAGAGGGAAATTAGGCCATAAAGAATAAGTTGTTGTACATGATGTTTCAATTCTGGAGGAATGGCAATGGAAATGAGAATGCTGGGTGCCCCCATATATTCATCTCTCTTGGTATCCAGAACTAAAATGAGATGTCACATAGAACTGTCCTAGCCCTTCACGGCTTATTTCCCTGTAACATTTCAGTAAAAAGCAGTATTAAAAGGAAAACAAAAACCTCAACTAGTGTTGCTGTAAACAGCTTGAATGTGACCCTGTTTTTTACTGCACAGATGACAGCTCCCTACTTATCTCTCCAGCCATTCCTTTTAAGTCTGTCTGACTATCATAGCATTTCACTCAGCACCAAATGGGCAGCAGTGTCTGTGCACTCTTATTGCCTATAAACAGGTCTGAAAGGTTCCCCTCAGCCAGTGTGTGTTTGAATTTGCATGACTTTGAGCGGGTGGATAACTAACCACAGCACGACCATGCTGTGAGAAATCAAATCTATTCTTCAATCAACACTTCTGTTTTCTTTTTACTTAATTTTCCTATTTTTTTTAGCACATGAGCAATCAATTAGCAAGAGAAAATAGAAAGAAAATAAGTCACTTAAAATGCCCCATCACATTAAAAAGTACAGATTTAAAATGCAGTTTGATAAGTAGCTCATTTATTCTTTTGCAGGTATCTTTGCTTTTTTCTGCAGTGAAAGGGAACATTTTCTTTTCATGGCCACTGGGATGCCAGCAGGGGGTTGACTTCAATGAAAGCTACACTTAGCCATAAATTTAGATATAGTGTCAAACTGTCATGATAAAGGAATTACGTTACGTTGGCTCGTGAAAGGTGAACAGAAATATTATTAAGAAAAAATAGTATTGCACAACATAGTGAGGCAAAATGTCCTCATGTGTATTCTTAGGAGACATTTTAGTCACTTTTTCCTAAGTATAAATTTTTCTCATGTAATAGGTTGATTATTGCTGGTCCATTTTGGGTCTGCTGCATGGGGTGAGCCCGAAGGTTGCTGCAGGCCTCAGGACTCCATCTCTTCTCAACAGGACAGGATTGGCCATGAGCTTTTCCATGGTTCCCATGCCAGGGAATCAGCAGAATTCATGACTGCTGAAGAGCAAAACCTGCTGAAAGGGACAGGGGAAGACTTTTTTCCCCTGAAGATCATAAAAACCATTTTTAAACATCTCCTCTATTTTTTTTCAGGAGAACATACATACATAAATAGAAATACACATTCAATAAACAATTGTATTTGTTTCAAAAGGAAACAAACAAAAGTCTCCAGTCACATTTCAGGAGTCTATCAAGATTTTGTCAATGTAGATTTAAAGTTCAAAATAATCTGAGTTATAGTGTAGAAAGCTACTGTCTGTCAGAGATCCTGACTGGATGCCTGAGCAGCAGTATACTATATGGCTTAGTCTTTTGATTGTTTATGATATGTTATGTTGTATCTAGTATATCTATATGGTACATATAGATTAGATTATTTTTATGTGCACTGTTTCAAATCTTTATGTATAAAAATTTCTAATATATAATAAAATATGCTAATATGCAATAGAAATTAACATATGTATACACAATATTTTCAAAGATACCTGTCTGTTTGAATATACACACATGTATCTATATATTTGATATAGTATGAGAGATATATATAGAATGTTTCTTGAAATTTAAGGAATTGGATAGTGTTTGTGCTACTATGTGTCCTTCATTCTGTCTTGATTATTCTGAATCCAGAATCTGTTTCAGTGTTCTCATTATCCTTATTACTGTCATCACTGCTTTACCTTTGGATGCCACTGACAACCCTAGAGTGGGATGCAAAAGGACATTTACCATGGGCAGAAAAGTCTTAGACTGGAGTTTCTTATTTTAGTTAATTTCTTGACAGGCAACATAAACACCCAGTAACTTATCTGAGTATTCATAAAAAGTAGAGAAATATTAGATTTTCAAAACTTATGGAAACATCTATTTCCCTGCTTCCCCACCACAGTTCCTCTATATGTTCTTGTCCCTGCATGGGTCACTGATGACTGGAGTCCCTCAGGGGTGTCTCTGGCATAGGTCACTTATGGCCACTGTTCTTCATGGATGTCTCTAGCTTTTTTGGCATTGATTGCCCATGTAGAATAAATGAGGAAATGTTTCCCCTGGGTCATGGTGTAGCTATGAAGACTTAAGACATAAGATCTTAGCAGGGCCTATTGCAGGCTGAGGCAGCTCCTAACCTGACTACAAAACTGAAGGAAATCTGACAGAGCAGAGCACTGCCTACAGGATGGGCAGGGCCTTTTCATCCACACTGCACACCACGTGGAGATGTCTTGAGTGAAAGATAACTCAGTGCTTTGAATAGTATACACTGTGCTCCAGTAGAGTTTTGTTTCTGTGGGCACTAACCCAGAAATTCATATGGGCTAAGCTCCTACCTTGTTTCCCTTGCCATGACTGCCACAGATTCTTATTAAAGGCTTCAGTGATTTTGCTTCTCTGCCATAATAAAATTCTGTTTGTGAAATGACTTGAGTTTCTTTCCTGCAAATGACAGACTTCTGAATTACTCATTCAGAGTAAAGCAGGTATCAGAGAATCATAGAGTGGTTAGGGTTGGAAGGGACCTTAAAGACCATCTAGTCCCAAACTCCCTGCCACGGAAAAGGGAATATTTCACTAGACAGGTTGCTCAAAGCCCCATCCAATCCGGCCTTTAATATTTCCAGGGTTGGGGCATCCACAGATAGGGATAGGGCATTCACAACTATGCACAGCTCCTTAAGAAAGGAAAAGGGATAAACACTCTCCTGATCTGACGTTTTCTGAGGTTTCTGTGTTTCTGAGGTTTTCTGTTGACAGAGAGTAGGAACCTACATTGCTCAAGACAAGGTTTCCCTACACCTGCCCACCAGAGTAGAAGACAATGAACTGGGCTTCTCAGGGCTTTAGCCATCACATTGTTTTTAAAGTTTTCCAGTTGAAAATGCTCCTTTCTTATCATAGGTCTTATCTGAGGATGGTCCCAATAGTCTCCACAACTCAAAAGAACTAAAAGCAGCCAATGATCGATGCTGTGTCCTGTAAGAGTAAAAAAAGGTTTTCTCATTTGTGGTGTGGGTGGAGACAATAAATTGAGATTTCACTGTGCTTCTGATGTTCTTCTGTGTTTTCTGTATACCCCTTTCACTACTTGCTGCACACTCAAAACCAGCAATTCATGCCCTATACTTTCAGCTTGTTTCAGTACCAGTCTATCTTCTGACAGCAGGAATAAATGCTTAGAATGCACTAAACAACATCCTTTCTCACGCATACCCAGCCAATCCTTTATAATGGCAATAACGTCTTCTGTCATTACGCCTTTGAAAACTGGCTAGTCCTGGATAAGAATGGTTTCTCTGCCTTCGTGCTACCTCCTGCTTCATCTGACTGCCTGGGTCCTGCCCTCTGGAGCCATTTGCATGCAACATACACTTGGAGTTACTTTTTGCCACTTACAGGGGAACTCCAGGGGAGTTTTCAGCCCATGGCATGTTAATGACACACCTCTTAGAAGCGCTTGGCAATACTTTCTTTGTCATCTTTTCTGGTGACTGGTGATCATACTGTGCATCCATCTTATGCCCAGAACTGTCATATTGGCATCACTCTTTTCCAAGGAGCAAAGCCTTCAATTCACCAATTTTATTTTTTTTTTCCTGGGGAAATAATTTGCACATGCCCCCTGGGCCTCTTATGGCAAATGTGCTGGTTGGTGGATTTGCATCACTGATACTCTGCACTGGAGTCCCAGACTTCAGTTGTACCTGATCCACAGAACCGTAACGTTGCAGAAATGGTGTTGACTTGGAACTGCCTTTAATCTTACACAAGCTGCTCCTTTGGTCTTCCCCACTCATTATGTAGTGACTGTATTAATAGCTCTTGGCCTTCTGACACAATGTGCTCATCCATGGATGGCAAATCTTTTAGATATTGGCAGCAAATTTAGCTCAAAAAGCACCCCAACTCTCTCATTACTGATGGTGCCAAGACTAATCTCTGTCAGTGTCAAACCTGGTAACAGGGCCAAGGACTTAGCATTCCTTCCCTAATTTGAATTTCAGATCTATTCTCTTCCTTTCAATCCAACCTTGTCTATTTAGTCCTTTTCCCTTGGTGTGTAACCATATGCTGAGGAATCCAATTCTTTTTATGGCTCTGAATCAAGATGGGGAGGCCTATTGTCTCTGTAAATCCTAATGCTAGGTTTGTTCAATTTCTTTGCTTCAAGCTGAACCTGATGATGTGAACTTCTTTTCTCTCTATTCTTGGCTGAGAGAAAGCAGAGTGTGCATTAGCTCACATGCTTTCAAAGTTGCAAGGTTTCTGCTACTGGACAGTCGGTCCACATGCATGTGCAGGAGAATGAGCCTATGGGAATCACATACTCATGAGCTCCTTTTGTTGGAGATAAGTGATTTTCTTCTTTTTACTCTATGCTGTAGATTTTCAGTGCTTTTTCCTGCCTATCTTGCAATAATTGTGTGAAAATTAATCGGTAAATGTTTACAAAATACTCCAGACATAAAACTGCTAGATAAGTACTAAGTATTATTTTAATTAGAATTAATAGTAATAATAGAACTAGATTGAGAGCCTTTCCATGACAGTAATACTTGTTTTCAGAGGGAGACCTTAAACTGACCTGAATATTTAGCAAGTTACAGCTACATAGTGTAGATAATTAAAAATAAATTACTATCAGGGTTCTAAAAGTAATTGAAAATCATGTTAATAAATTTAGATGGGAGAGAAAAAAAGAACCCAGTGCAAAAAACAAACCATCTCATCTAGCTGTCCCAGGGGTTTCTGAACAAGTGCAAAGGATTGAAGCCTACAGGATATAGAACAAACCTATAAATCTCTGAACACCACTGGCAATTTTTACTGCTTGCCTAAAGACCTGACCTCTTAAGAAATGGAGCAGAATCAATGTTGCCAGGTGTGTCTATCAGGAAGCAAGATGCAACCAACCCCCTGAGGCAAAACAGAGAGCAGAATATGATGACAACAGATTGCAGGTAGATCAGGTCATGCTCTGTTTGGATTAAGTGCTGTTGGAAGCTGAAAAGGGCCTTTACTGTCTAATTTATCAGAGAATCAAAAGCACACAGGTGGTTGATTACAACAACTCCCCCATGCAATATGCACAGCCAATGGCTCTCCAGCTCAAGATGGACTTTCCATCCAGAAACTGCAGTTTTTATCACTTGGGTTTAAAATAGGTATAGCTGATAAAGTATACGTAGACAAATGGATGGTGTGGACAGGCCCAGAGGGCTGTGACCAGTAGCATAAAGTCTGCTGCTGGAAACCAGTCACTAGCTGTGTGTACAGGGGCAAGTACTGCTCAACATCTTCATTAATGGCCAGGACGATGGAAGAGAGGACACCCTCAGCAAGTTCACAGATGATACAAAACTGGGAGAAGTGGCTGATACACCAGAGTTTCATGCTTCCATCCAAAGGGACCTTGACAGGCTGGAGAAATGGACTGACAGGAACCTCATGGAATTCAAGAAGGGAAAATGCCAAGGGAGGAATGATCCAGGTACCAGTACACACTGGTGATCAACTAACTGGAAATAAACTCTGTAAAGGACTTCAGGGTCTCAGTGGACTGTAAACTGACTATGAGCCAGTAATGTGCCCTCATGACAAAGAAGGCCAAGAGCCTCCTTGCCTGAGCAAAAGTGTTGCCAGCAGGTCAGGGGGGGTGACCCCTGCCCACCGCTCAGCCCTGATGAGGCCACACAATACTCTGTCCGGTTCTGGGCTCCTCAGTAAAAGAGGGACATGGACATGCTGGAGATAATCCAGTGAAGGGCCATGAGAATGGTTAAGGAATTTGGAGCATTTTGAGACAGGAAGAGACTGAGACAGCAGGGACAGTTAATCCTCTGGAGAAGAGAAGGCTGAGGAGAATTTATCCATGTGGATAAAAGCCTCATGGGGGGAGAAAAGAAGACAGAGCCAAGCTTTTTTTTTCTTTTAGCAATGGGACAGAGACTGTCGCAGTGCAGCTCCTTTCACAAGGTCTGCTCTATGCATGATGTTAGGTGGAGGAGTAGAACAAAAGTGTTTTCTCTGAAGAGCTCAGATTCAGTCAACAACTTGCAAGTAAGAGGACAAAAAATGTTCAGGATGAGCATGATGTAACATTTTGCAATTCAAAAGCCTGCTGGCGCTACTGACTGCCCTTAGAGAAATCATTCAAAGTCAACAGGAGCCATATCATTCACGTTCAGGAAGATGGAACACAGAACAATAAGAATTCAGCCCTATGCACTGTCTTTGGATATTCAGTGACTTTGTTGGGTCAAACTTCTCTGTTCACAAGGTAGACTAGTAAGTAGGAAAGACTGAGCAATAACTCCCTTAACAGCCTAGGCACTATTTGCTTTAAAGGAGCAGGCAGTCACTATGCTGTCACTGGGTTATGATCCCGAGAAAAGTGTCCAGATTCTGTTAAGAGAAGCCTGAAGAAAGAATCATGTAATAAAAAAAAAAAATAAAAATATTGGGTATCATATTCAAGAGAAGGCTTCGATAGAGACAAAGATTGAAAAAGAGACAGAATTTAGAGCCCATCCCCCTCTCCCCCCAAAGAAAAACCCAAACAACTCTGTCAAAAAAAAAAAAAAAAGTCAAATTATAGGGATGAAAATCTGTTACTTTGGACCAGGTGCCAAAGGTAGAAAAGAAAATCAAAGCATCACTTTCTGATAAGGCAGAGCTGCCTGTACCTCTGTAGATGTGCATCAGCCACTACAGGGAAAGAGACAGCCTCAGTAGGAAAGAGTGGAAGGAGATGTTGCATATAGCACTACTCAAGACATCTGTTACTCACTAACAAGGAATTTGTCCCAGCCCCACACTTGCACACACATGCTTCTAAAGCTTCAGTACAACGAAAAATTTCTTTCATCTCCGATTGTAATCTGTGCAAATGGCCTCAGCAGTGCATGAGTTAATATCAATAACAGTGGTATGGTTGCACTTTATCTGCATATATTTTGTTACTGAGCTCTTTTCTAATTCCTTCTAGGTTGCTCACTCCCTAAGCTTGGCAGCCAAGAGCTGCTGCACTAAACGTGAGTGAAATGAGAGTCTTGACTGTTCATGGTTTAATCAATAATAGATTTAGGAGATGAAGTCACCCGTGCTCTTCATTTTTGAATCTCAAGCCCCATCTGCTGCTCACTCACTGATTTGGTCTCTCTCCTGTGAATGCCTCTCTGATGATCTTGTTTACTGCAAGTAAAATACTTGCCACTCAAGAGTTCAGTCAAGTACGTACTTTTGCAGTCTTACCAATTATAGAAAATATTGGTATTGTCAAAATACACTCTCTTTTGCATTATAAATGCTGCCTGATACCACATGAATGTTTATTTTTGAGTATTTTTCACTGAAAAAATCTATAGAAAGATTGCAAAATCAAACAGAGGAGATCTGGATAAAGAGATACTGCCTCCATCTAGTATTTAAACTTCTGCTGATGAATAAGATATATAAGCTAATCCGTACTTCTAGAAAGTACATTTGCATAACAGGGTTCCTCACACAGTCCACTGCACATAAGGTCTACAGAAGCAGGCCAAAAATGGGGGCAGAGACCCACGTACATTTTGTTGTCTCTCTTTTGCTACTTCAGTGCCACATCTGCACATATAGAGCAGGCCTGAATACGTGAGGCAACTCTTGCAGCTTTTCTTAGGAACAGTTGACAGCAGATTATTAATATAGATTCTCCAGCACTGACAATTAGGAATAGGGAAGGACACACATAGATTGCATTAAGCACCACGTCAGCAGAGCATCTGATTGCTGCTTTTCTCCATAGTGGGCTCTACAGTGGACTATGACTGGCCCAGATGCACCAACTGATCTCTGCTGACTGCTGCATCAGGACTACTCTAAGTGTAAACAAGCCTCAAACCCTCTGCATGCAAAGTATTTCCACACACACAACAATAATGTAGAAACTGTACAAGTAAAAGTATGAACACTCTTTTCTGAGGCACAACTTTCTGGTGTCCACTGAGCTATGATTTCTGCTCAAGCGATGCATTCGGGCAGATCCTGACAACAACATAAACTGCTGTGGACAAGGCAGAAAGATTTGAGGAGTTTGGTCCCAACAATTTTACCACAACCTTCCAATAATATTTCAGAGTGTTAGTATCTCCAGCACACAGTGGACAGAATCTGCAAAGTCTGCTGTGTTGCTGAATCAACAAACTCTCCCCCAAAACCAGACCAGTAAACAAAGAAAACTTCCTACCAGACTTGAATTAAGAAAATAACTTTGATTCAACCATAATGTAACTGGGTACAGATCCTTCAAGGTGGATGAAATAGCATCCCTTTACACCAAGATTAAGTGCTTCTCAGAACAACCAACCCTTTTCTACGAGGCCACTCACACTGAAATACTCAAAATCCCCGTGGGAAGTGCAGGTGGGTTACCTGCAGTCTACAGACTTAGCATACACTCTCACTTCATGTCATACCAGCTGTGGGGGCCTCATTTGGTTTTTAATGGTATTTATGTGAGAAAACAGGCTCACAACAGGGTGACTTGTGGCTCACCAACAATGATAGAAAACCACAGTATTACAAACATCAGACAAAGACCCAAACACAGTTCCATGTGTAACTATAGAGGATGTATGTATAGAGTAACTACACAGCGACATTTTAAAAGCAATTACACTGATTCAGCTTCTAATACAGAGGGCAATCTATTACCTCAAAAGCTGCTCATTGCAGTTGTGTTCATCCTGGAGAGGGTTTGTTTTGCTTTAGCAATATTGGTCCTGTTGAGGGAAAACAACATCTGTGCCTGGACTTGAAAATTTAACTTGGTGTCCTAATTGAAATTGATGCACTCACTAGAAAGACTTTCTTGTTGCAGTTGTGAAGAAAAGCTTTTGTAGCTGTCTGCAGCTTTTTCTCCCTTGAATACTGTGTATTGCTACTTAGTCTTCTCTCTAATTGCAGCATATTGGCATGAATATTAAGTGATAATTTGGAGATGCTTAGCAGCTCAGGAAAAATAATTGCAGCATGACCTCAGGTTTAACCCATCACCTTATTTTTATTCATGGCAGCGACTTTACACTGTATTTTTAATAGGGCTAACACCTTATTTCCTCCATCTCATTTATTGGAGGCTGTTATATTTTTCCCCAAACCCAGTAGATTGCTGGTCCACCTCTGGAATGTTCATGTCCTCCTTTAAAAGCATTTTAGATTCTACCAAACTTATCAGGGGTAAGTGTAAGAAAGCCTTGCTCCTCTTAACACCTTTAGTCGCCCATGACAGGACAGACAGGGGCTGAACTTTCCATTCTACTCCATCTGAATTTTACGGTGTCTCCATGAAGCTGGTCTAAGAGAAGAGTTGGAGTCAGGCCCTTCGCTTTGCATTCCCCATCACCTTTTTTCCACTTGCCGAATCATAGATATAGCAGCTGCTGCATGCATACAGAATTACACACTATCACATTTCTTTTGGTTTATCTCTCTTGTCATATTTTCATACAACATGTGTTTTCAAAAAACCATCAGAAGTGCAATACAACACAGTACAGTAAAGGCACAAGAACAGGCAAGTACAGAGCATAAAAAACATAAGCAGTGATTTGCCATTAGCTGGTACATGTCACCACTGTACAAAAGGTGAAGTAGAGGCAATTGAACTAAATTTGAGTCGAGTATAAACTTCTAATATAATTTTCTGTGAGGGGTCTGCCTTTATTTCTTTTACGTTTTCAGATCTATTGCTAATTGAAAGCAAACAATTTTTTTTTTAATTATGCATACCTGAAACAAAAGGTGTAATTAGAACAAGACGTATTTTGGCATTTGCATCATTTATTCACTAAGGAAAAACATGCTTTGGACAGCCAATATTTAAATCCTTGGCAAAATGCGTAAGTACTTACAGATGAAAACAAATGGATTTTTTTTTCTTTTTGTTTTTTGTGACAGATGCAATTCTAATAAACTATTTTTAAATACTGGAACAATTGAAATATTTCAAAATTTGGAAAGGTAGTATGCTATATATAATATAGGTAGCATACTTCTAATGGTATTTCAAGGCTAATTTCAGCTACATTTTATTTTTTAAAGGACAAGAAAAACACACAAAAGTAAAACAAAATATCTCATTTGGGATGGAACTAAAAGGATTTCTGTCAGTTGAAATACATTTTCTTCATTACATTTTTGTTTTACCTATAGATTAAATCACATGGAATCCACAGCATTATTGGAATGGGTTGGGATATAGAGACAGGACACTTTATAATACCTTTTGCCAAAGACAAGTGAAACACTGAGGAGAAGAGAGATGCCTTAGCACAGGTATGCCACTGGGAACAGGAATGTTTTGTCACTCTTGAAAACAGCTCTTCCCCACTAGAAAGCAATACTTGTATGCTCTGTATTTCACCCTTCTAGAGAAAACTATCTGTGACTTCAATAAGCTGAGTTAGTGAGAAAAAAAGGGAGCAGACAGAGGAGTCTAATAACAATCCCTGTGCTGGCACACAGGAGACAGACAGATTAAATACTTGACAGGTCCCAGAACCACCAAGACACCTAGCAGTAATTTCACACAAAATGAGAAGGGTCCCCAGACCCCCAAGCTCAATCTTTGGTCCCTAGAAGATAAGGTGGAGGCTGAAGAAGGTTGTAGCATTGACAAAATGGAGAAATCTTATAGATGCTGCTGGAATTTTATTCTGCCATCTCTGTGGCGAGTTACAGATCTGACAGTAGAAGAAGCCTGTATCAGAATATTGTCCTCCTTCAGATTGCAAGTCCTTATTGCAGCTTTTCCAAGAAAGTACTAGGATACCCTAATGACCATTCTACAGGTTGATATAATGTTGTAGGGGGCTACCTGAGCAAGGGCTGCAATGTCCACTGTTGCTCTTATAGTACAGGGAGAAGAAATTATCTAAGACCTCATTGTCAGATTTGGCCTGGGTACAAGGATCCAAAGGATTTACACTGAAGAAAGACGCAGAACCTCAGGTGCTTTTTCATGATACTTCCAGTGTTCAGCACTTTATTTGCACAATATCCTCTTAGTGTTTTCAAGGAAATGGTTGACCTATGGAGATTATCTAAAGCATGTACAGCACAGCAGGAGGGTATCACTGGGTGGATATGTGATTTCCAGACTAATCAGTTCACCTTTCTCTATGGTTAACCTCTTTCTTATTTGTTGATGCGTTGGCCAGTCTAGGTAATACACAGACTTTGCAGTTCACTGAAGATGAGTGATATATCTTTTAAAGTATTTCTTTGCTAGACAAGAACTACATACAGTTTCTGTGCTGTCAGCCCTTAAATCTCCAAGACCATAGCAGTGGTTCCCTTGTGTCTAGATGAAGGTATACATCTTTGTTGGAATGTTCTTCTCTAAATGGTGAAGATCATGCACTGTAGATTTGTAGTCACTGGAGAATTTGGCATTGCTTATTTAACATTACAGCAGGCAAGGTCCAGCACTGTAAGTTAATACCCATACTCCAGTTCTGTATAACCAACCACAGTGTGCTTTTTTCTCTTCTTTTTTTTTTTACTTTTTTTTTTTACTTTTTTTTTTTTTCTTTTTTAACAGTTGTGGACTTCACTGACCTTAAAAAGCTTTTCAACTGAATTGGGGAATAAAGCCATAAATTTGCTACAGAAAAAAACAGACAGCCATTTATAAGTACTGCTTCCAATTATCTTCTCCATTTGCTACTGATCATTTCTCAGAGAGCCAACTCTGGCCAGGGTCTGAATGTCACCTGTTATTTCTCTCTCCCTCTTTCAACTTCATGCCTGACCTAACAGGACACTCTTTTGTCCAAAAGGTGGCACTGCATCTTTGAGCATTTCATGGACTGAAGTGGCTCTGGTGCAGAAGAAGTCTTTCGTATAAGTAAGTAGAGCTGCTTTGCAGATCTGCTAAATATTTTCCACTAGCTTTTCAGCCATGGACTCTTTCTAAACTGTGCCCTTAAAGTTTTTAATAATTTAAAGCTTTGATAAAAATGAAAGCTTGACCTTGAGTTTCCTGACATCTAAGTTTAATGTTGTGGCTAAAATCAAGCTTTCCAACCAGGCACATCAGGGTAAGAGATAGCTCCTCTTTGGGAAGCTCTTTAGGGAGAGTTGTGATTCTGAGCTTCCAGAAAACCCCAACATCTGGCATCAGGACAGGGAAATTGTTGCCCTTTCTGATCACTTGTTCTCTCTTCCAAATTTTGTCATGCACAAAATATACTTCAATATAAAAGGCAGGAACTCTTCCTTAAGACACCTCTTTCTCCTCAAGCCAGCAGGCACAAGCCACAGTCAGTTTTTCAGGCCCTAGATTGTCTTAGGAGAATACAGTTTGGCCTAAGAAATACAAAATGATCCTTTCCACAACACTCCCCCGCAAAGCAACTGGACTCGAGTCATAATGGCATGTCCCAAATTAGTTCCTCTGCTGAGCTGCAGTCTCTTTCTCACAGTTGTCTGATACCACACACATGGTAGGACCACCACTAACCCAGCTCCCTGACTTTTTTCAGTTTCCTCACAAAAGCTTTTTTGACTCATTTTTGCTTGCTTGCTTCCTGTGTTACTGGGTCTTGCTGCACCCTGGTGCAAGGCACCTGTTGGCTGACTCCCAAAGCTTCTAAAGAGATGCCAGACTCACACTCTTACTGCCTTCTCCTGTCAGGTCCATCTCCATTCCTCTTTTATCTTCCTTGTCATTGAAAATCCAACTACTTGTCTCTTTTCTATCTTCCAGTGAGTTCAACTTCCTTTTTCCCAATTTCCCACACGCCCTCACCCCTTCCTCATCCCGTATTTCAAGCCCTCCCTTCCTAGGGAGACCAGACTTCAGTTTTCCTGTTGAGAATCAGCCTGGCTCTGGTGTTTCACCTTTTGAATTCCTGGATTTTTGTGAGCTTTCAACTTTCCTGTTGATTGCTGGAGTTGCTCACTTCAGTTTCCACTCAGCCTTTCTGCATCTTTCAGTCACTTCTTGCTCTTCTTCCTCATAATATATTCTTTCCTGTGTTTTACAAGCCTTATAATGATTTTCAGTCTCCTAGTATGTCCTTTAACTTGACTTTTCCTCTCCCAACCACCCTGATGCCCCCATCTCCTTTACTGTGATGTTTCTCATTACTTTGTGTCCAACTGTGATCAGTGATCCTTCAAATTTTTTTCTTCTCTTTCCTGGCCTTGCTGCTATAGTTGTGTTGCCCTGATGTACACTTAAAGCCCAGTAGAGCAAGAAAGCCCATGGAGGACCAGTTCAGTTGCAGGAAGATGTGCTCTACAATTGGGAAGGAAATCAAGCTTCTGAAAATCTTGAAGAAGCTCTGCTTTGGTGTCTGAGGTTGATCAATGCCATAGAGCCTTAATGAGAATTCACTGTAAAACTCTTACCTGACTGCACATCATTAGATACTGCTTGTATGTAAGATGTGTTTCTGTAGCAGTTATGAGCTTTAGCATGGATGTGGTAGCTATGCATGGCTTTGTGAATGTTTTATAATGATCTTATGCTCCTGATGAAGTCTCCAAATGAATAAAGTGCCATGAAGATGAGAACTGCCTACCTACTTACACAGATATGGGAGCTATGCATGGAGTAATCAGTGGACATCACTAATCAAAGCTTAATTCTTAAGAATCTGTTGTAGACAGAAAGTCTTTTTTCTACCTCTTTTTTCCTCATTAATCCAATCATCTCCATGTTTAGTTCACTTTTTCTCCAGGGAGAGGTAACAGCATTGCACAAAAATATCTTCTGCAGTAAAATGCATCTCTAACAATTTGGACATGATACAAAACCAGATTCCCACCAGAAAAGGTTTTTATCTCCAAGCATATTGCAGCCAGTTTCCTTCCTAATTAATACCATATCCACCCTCAAAATTCCATTTCAGTTCCCAAATGAAAATTGATGAGGCAGTCAGCCGCAAATAAGCACAGTATACCACAGATAGTTCAATCAGCGCAGTTTCCAGTATAGCGTGTTACTAAAGCTCAACCAGCTTTTATGTTTTCATGTCCCTTGGACATTCCCTGCTTCTATCCTGTTATTAAGATAGTTTCAAGTTACACATGCAGTGGTTTTTTTAACATAAAGTTTGATCGAAGACTCAGCTGTGTACATGTCAAAAGAAAACAGGATAGGTAAAGTCTTTCTGAGGAGCAAAAGCAGGGCCTGAGTGGTGCCATGCTTGAATGGGAGACAAGAGAATCTGGAGCAAAGTGACGTGCATGGACTGCATGAGCTCTTCCTTGATGCACTGAACAATTTGCAATGTCATTCCCATGGCATGGTATGCAACTGTAAGTCAACCCCACTGCAAACAGCCCTGCAAAAGGGGACTTAAAATTGCTTTTCCCAAGGCGAATTGTGTCTCTGCTCAGCTGCAGTCTGGACTTTTCTCACACCACTGCTACCAGTCAGTGTAACCAAGGCTGATTGTGGTGCTAGTATTCAGCTAACCTTGAGAGTGAAACTACCACTAGTCCTTGTTGGCCTTCTTGTCAGAACCTTCTTGGAAACTGACATGACATCTTGGGAATGCAGTGACAATTAATATGTTTAAATATGCCAGCTACCATCTTCCAAAGCATATACAAAACTGAAGTGTTTACAGAGCAATCACTCTCCTTCCTGAGCAGAGCCTGTGTGAAATTCCATACTGCCTTCCGGGAAAGCAAATGTGTTTACTAAAAGAACTCAGACCACAAAAGTCTTTGTGTTTTAGATAGGAGGACACTTTACATTGATCATCAGGTGCACATTCATACAAATGAAAAAGGTTCTGTCTTAGAGTGGCCATGTGTTTGTTCACCCTGCCTGCATATAGAAAATCGCAGACAAAATCCTGAAGGGTATGTTTTCCAGTTCAGAGGATATCTAGAAAAGAAATAGCTTTATTTTGAAGCTGCAAAACATTGAGAAGAAAATGGCAAAGCTAGATATTGGCAATAGCCCTTTAAAGTAGCTGAAACAGCTATGGACGTGTTTTCTTCTGCTGGGGCTTATCCATGAAGCACAGCTGTTGGTTGGTAAAATGAATAAATAAATAAATAAAAAAGAATCTTTTCATGTAGATGAAAATTCTCTGGCTCTAGTGTTTCTAAATCTGCATGCCTAGGCCTAGTACAGTATTTTAAAGGGCAGGTTTTTTCTTTAGGAATTTCTCAGTAAATAGCATATTATGCATATCTCTGTGGAGGTATTCTCAAAGCTGCTGCAAAAGCTACTGCAATGCTCCAGAAACTGGAGGAGTCCCAGCCAGGAGAAGTACACAAAAGAAAAACTGCTTTAGTATTAATTCTAGCTGTAGCCAAAGAGATTAATGCAATAATCAAACAGATTAATAAGAGCAGTAATAGGGGGAATTAGTGTGGTGGGGGTAGTAGACCCCACACTCCCTACACCCCTCCTTCATCTAGCCCCCAATGATAACAACTCCCTTGAAGAAGGGCACTCAGTTAATGCCTGAACATTTGTTATTATAACTACTCTCACCTTACACTCTATACACAGCAGTAGGGTAGATTTATCCTCCTCAGTGGCCTTAATCCTGACCCAGAGCAAAGACAC
>JAWWEW010000001.1:56682656-56726721 GCA_035583185.1 Anabacerthia variegaticeps
TGCCTGTCTAACTGCTACTGATCCTCCTTGATAGAGACTGCCATGTCTACTTAAGCAATCTGTGCTGGTGCTTCCCTGAGATTTTTCCCTGTTATTCCTGTTTGTGCTATCCATTATGTGAAGAAGGAACAGATTACTCTTTTCTCTCTAAAAGTGTTTGTGGTCTGTTTTCATGTCCCCAGTCAGTTTTCTAGTTAAACAATCCCAAGTCCTTTAATCTTTTCCAAGAGGTCATACTTTTAAAATCACTTTCTTCTAGACTGACTCCAGCTTGTCTTTCCAATACCCAGATACCCAGAATTAAACAAAGAGCTTCAGCTGAGCTCTTACAAAGAGTGGAACAAAACAGTATGTCTTGCAAGTGGTTCCTCTGCATGTAAAACCCAATCCGATGCCTCCCATTTTTTCAATGAAAACAATTTGTTTCAATTTATCATGTCCAACAATATACCTGCAGATAAGTATTTCAGTTGTTACAAGAGTACTTTTGAAATGGTTGACTTTATTCCCATATAATGTGCTTTATTTTGTATTACAGAGCAGTCTTGAGGTGCATGACTTGCTTTCCTTTAGGGTGAGACTAAACCAAAATGTACTCCTCAACAGTGCACTTACTGAGTATTTTCTGCTAGTGGACAGACAGTGCACAAGACCAGACTAGAGCCAGACTGAAGTAAACCTTTTGAAAATGAGCCGAAGAGAGGTGGGTCCTCAGCCCTGGCTCTTTCACTCTACAAGCTTGCTACCATCACACAGCCATGCTTGGGTACCCCCATAGGTGCAGAAGTACCTCACAACCTTCAGAGCCTGTCTTGAAGAAGAGTGCTTTCCTGGTTGCACTGTTGTTAGACTGTATACCACACCTGTGTACCCTGATTACTTTTGTACCATATGCACCATTGATTACTTTTGCCTTAGTGTCATATCTTGCATTTATCCGCTTTGAATGTTATTCAGCATTTCATTTCTCAAGCTCTCCTTAAATTCTGTCTCTGTCCTCCAGTGCATTTGCTGTCCTTTTTGTCTTCAGGCCATCTGCAAATTTAATATTTAATATTTTCTTTCCATCATCCAGGTGGTTAATTAAAATATCACGTAGAGTGACATTCAAGACAGATCCCTCTGGCACACCACTCAGTCCATCATTCCATCTGAACAGTGAACTACAGAAAATATTCTTAACATATAATTATCTGGTCAATTTTATCCCAGACTACAGAAGATTCACCAAGGCTATATATGTGTAGATTTTTAAATGAGAATGTTATATGAGACAGTGTTCAGGTCAAAATATGTGAAATTAACTGCTTCAACTCTAACTATAAGATCTCATTATAGACAGAAGTTAAATTGGTTTAGTGTGATATGGTTCTGATGAATTATGGTGGGCTATTATTTATCTTCTTGCTATCCCTCAAGTACTTATATATAGTGTAGTCAATTATTTGTTGTAGATTTTTTCTAGGAACCGATGTTGACTGATGTTTTCCCTATATAAGAATAATGATTGTCTTTTTTCTGTCTTTTGGTACCTTATTTGACCTCTATCATTCTGAAAGGCTTCATTTTGCACTACCAAATAAAACAGACTGAGGAACACACTCTGGCCCTGAGGCCAAGTGGCACAGAACAATTCATCTCCACATGGCAAACCTCTCCCCTCACTCATCAGAAAGGAGTGTACACATTCAATCTGTCCCTCACCCAGGTTATTCCCCATCTGTGTTCAGAAATTCTCTGGAAAAATAGTAGAACAAAAAGACAAAATTATGCCAGAGAGCGTTTAGTAACAAACACTAGGGTTGGTCCTAGGACAGTGTGTTAGCCTATTACCTGTCTCTGCTCTATTTACGACTATAGGTATAGCCAGAAAATGATCACTATACCATTTGAGATGGCCTAAACCATTTCATTATGATGATGATGATGATGACGATGTTCAGCTTAGTGCTTACAATGTAATATCTTTTTATCCCCCTAAAAAATGCAGCAACAGCATGGGGAATGGGAGACGTTTCTTTCAAAAGTGCAGGGATATAAAAACTGCCTGTATGTGCCAATTTAGTTTAGAAATCTAACTTATTCCTTGCTCTATACCCACCCCATAATGAATGCTTCCTTTCTGTTCATTATATCTACTTTTCTTTCCTGGAGTTGCTTACTTACTTGCCCTCATTTTCAAATGACCTTGTTATTGTGATTCTGTAATATTCTCTGCTACCCATTTCAGCCCAGACCTTCTTTTTAGTTATCATATTGTTACATTATGCAAGAATCATTATTCGGTTCTGTCTTAAAGACAGAACCCCTAGCTGCTACATAATGCATGTACAGATTCAATGCATTTCTAATGCTGAGATTTTTTTCTTCTTTCCTATTGTTCATATAACCAGAAATATTCTGTGGAAAAACTAAAAATAAATCTTCACCCAGTAGAATAGGGTTTGTAATGTCTCTTGATATGGGCATTATCTCAGCTTTAGCTCAGCTCATTTTGTAGGGGAGATAGAGTGAGATTCAGCTTTAATTTAATATCTCTGAGATTGATCTGAGCTGTTTGCAGTTTCAGTCACACGTAATAAGGTGAAGGTACAGTGTCTGACTGTCTGGCTGAGCATTTGTACTGTGCTTATCATAGTAACATATCTGAGTTACTTTGGGAAAAAAAAACACTCTGAAAAGCCAGCAAAAATTAATAATGACCTTCCAATATTATTAACCTAACCTGATTCCTTTGTGCTTGACACCATTAGTTTTCATTCCTTTAATTTTGTGCTTCCCTGTTCTGCAAACCTGAAAATGGCTGGAGTAAGCTCTTTTCCAAGGTTGAATTGGAAATTGTGATTGTGTCAGATGGCATCTGACAGTCATGCCTCCTGTTGGAGGCTGGAGCATGGAGGGGTTCTAAGGCTCATGTGGCTGCACTATGGGTTTTGGGACTGGAAGGGAAAACACCATGGGAGACACTCTTAATAGAAATAGGAGGGAGAGATGGATGGTATCTAAAACTGCAGCACTAAATCTCTCCCTTGTGAGTTCTTAGAAAAGATAATTCAAAATGAGTAACTTCTGAAATATCTAGGCTACACAATTCAGCCTAATGCTGTGGTCCCTGAATTAGCTCCAGAAGAGTTATAATTACATTGCCCTGTCATTCTGCCCAAGCTCCTTATTCTTCTTCAGAGGCAGATCTAATTACTCTGGGCACAGCACCAGCCTAATGCAGCCACAGCTCTGCTGGGACTGAGCTGGGACATGTGATGACACTGTGCTGGACTGGATACTCAAACCTGCTCAGTGAAGGCTCCGAGTTGCCCTTCTAATCCCTTGGGGTACAGTTCAGGAGTGTCTTACAGCCAGTCTCTCAAAGCAGACCACAACACAGATGGACTTGGTGGAAGGGTTCTGAAGCAATAACCACGGGGTATGTGGTTTCTCCTTGATACCCTTGCTGCAGAGCAGAAAACATTAGGTGCCAGATTAAACCTGTTGGCCATGTACAGTCACGGTGTGGGTTGGAAGGGACTTTTAAAGGTAATCTAGCCCACCCCTCTGCAATGAGCAGGGATATCCTCAACTGAACCAGGTTGCTCAAATTCTCATCCAAACTGAGCCTGAGTGTCAGAAGAAAGAACACAGCCCTAAGAGACCACAAAAGAATTTCCTGCAGTATTAACAGAAGTATTGTAAGCTAGCTTTCTTTTACTGAAATATGGATCTTTTGTGTTGCAAACCAACATGAGATAAACACTAGGTGCTTCAACCAGAATGCTACCTTCATTTTTAAGATGTTTGTCTCCCAGAATAATCCACTGCATTACTAGAAAGACAGGTTTTGGGAGGTTTTTTCCTGAGTTATTTTGAAATTCAAGTTTGTTGGCTCTGTCTCTTGGCCCTGTAACTTAATCAGTACATGAAAAACTGTTTAGATTCCCAGATTCATGTTCTGGAACTTTTATTTCTAATGAAGAAGGCCACTGGGCTTATCAGTACAGTTTGTAATTATATTCTGGTGTAACACTAGCACTGCCTCATTTAAGTGAGGTACCGTGGATGATGTTCACTATTGTCAGACTCAGCAGGGCTTACAAAGACCAATCCAGTGAAAACGGTGACATTTTTGCTGACTTCAAGAAGTCATTGGACCAGTTTGATAAATCACACAGAGTAGCCTGAGTGATCGGGACTTTTTTTTCTATCAGTGGTATAAGAAGTTGGACCCTGGCAGCTGTGGAGGCAGCCTGAGTTTTTCACCTTACTTTTGTTTTCCCACAGTGTGAGACAGAAGAAATATTAATTAAACTTTGCAGTATACCATGATTGTACCAACACCACTCTTTTGGAGAGGTGCCTATTCAGCCAGACCATCCTGGATACCCTGCAGCAACTTGCATGATCAGCCGTACCAGTAACATCACCAGGTATGATGGTGCTGGCCTTTCCATAGCATGATTTGGATACATTACACCTTTATTTCACCAGGAGCCTCAAAGAAACAAAGAGAATCAAGGGTGATGAAAGCATTTTAGCATGAAAGCCTAAGAATCTAATCCATCTGAACAAATTCAAATTTCTGTGTTAAATATCTCATCCTTTCCTTAGATTCAATTCAAGCACATTGTTTGAAGTGTAGGAAAAAATCTGACAATAGCCTCATGATGTCTCCAGGACAACAGCTGCTTGTTCATTTCTGTTGGTACAATGTTGTTAGCACAACAGGACTCTGACTCCAAGACTTTGGGAAACCTGGGAGTGCAGAAGACTGACAGCAGTTAGGACATGGAATGTCTGAAGCTGGGAGATAGTTAGCTACTAATGCCATTCCACAGTTCTTCATTCTCTGTCAAATTTGGTAAATCATGCTGAACTTGGTAGAAAGGCCTCTTAGGGAATCTTGACTCATTTGAGTGACTATGGTGCTCTCCATCAAGCCATGACACGTTTATGGGCTAAACTGACTTCACTGCAGCAGTGGTACTGTGTTTTCCATTCCATAAAATGAGCTGTGCGATTTACTGTTTTCTCTTCTCCTTTCCAAATTTTGTAATCTAGAAGAACAATAAGCACATATATTGCTTTTATGTTCTGAGAACCTGGCAACTTGCCTCGTCTCCTCATTTCTTTGTGTTGAGGAGCAGGCAGGATGGTTTGCTGCAGCAAAAGAATGAGTAGAGTTCTGTCCCTCTGAAATCAGCCACTGAGGAGTACAGGACAGAGCCAGCATGTTGAGGTCTTTGGGAGAGACAGGGGATAATAAATCACCTCATTACTTCTTGTTTCTCATTACAGCCAGTATCAGGAGGAATGTGTCTAATCTTACTGTCTGGCACTGCTTCAGCATGGGTGAGGGAAGGGTAAACAAGGTTTAGAGCCCATTCTGTCAGCTTTACTCTTAATATCTCTTACCTGGAACAGATTCTGACACTCTTGTGACACCGGGGTGAAAGAGTGGATTCTTGGATGGATTTCAAAGGGGCAAAGAACAGAAATTGTGTCTCACAATTTGTGGGTTAGTCCTTGTATTTCTGACACCATGGGACTGCCTAACGAGGCACAAAATTAATTTGCATATCTGCTAGAGCTCTGCCTCTCACAGTCTTGCCTCTAATACGAGCTCATTTATTCTCCCCCTTGACACATCAGGCTCTGTGACTGGATTTTAGTAAAGTGGATGATGATTTTTTTATTTATGTGTGCCTCTCCTTCCTTAGCTGTTTCAGACAAGCCCTCCTGCCTCTCACACACTTTCTAGAGCTCCTGTCTTTCAATGTAGCTCCTGCACTCAGTGTAAAGAAACAAGAGCGGACTGAGGGACCTTCCCATAGTGCTTGATATCCATACAGTGGGGAGACCTGGAAGAATCCAAGTGCTCATGGGAAGAGTGGGCAGAAGCCTCCTGGTGAAGAACTCTGTTTGCCTGTTTGTTTCCAGCATGTGACTGTATTAGGAGCTTCCTTCTCATGCAAGTGATCTAGCCTCTGAGTAGTCACAGTGGAACTCTTTGCACCAACATTTTCCTTCTTTTATAAGATAAAAGTTCTCTGTCTGCCTCTTACTTGAGGACTGGTGGTTCTGTCTCTTAGACATCCAGGGTAGGACTGGGACTAGGTCTACCTGGCTGCCTCCAAAGGAGAGCCTGTGCAATGTTACTTTCAAGTCTGACAACATCAGTCTCTGCATCCTCCCTATGCTGTACCCTCTCCTCCAAAGCAGGTGGAAATGGCAATGGTAGTGGAAATGGTTTGAGAAAGTGATGTGACTTTTGTGTAAATTCACAGTTAAAACTGCAGGATAATTTTCCTCTTCTCCAGAGCTAGGAGATAGTCCACATCCATGTTGGATGCGGATTCATCGGATGGAAAGTGTTGGTGGAACTGTCATATTTCCCTCCAGATATACCTGCAGTGGGCTGGTAAAGGCTTATTTGCACTGATGTCCAGAGTAAAGACCTGACTAAACTTCAGATGACGTAATCAAAGTACCAATAAAATCTTAGCTGTGACACCACACAGTTCCTTAGAGCCAACTTTCTACCTTACCCCTACTCTTTTAATAATAAGTAAAAAGGGAAGAAAACATTTCCTGCTTCACTCGCTCAAAGAACAGATGTTGCCATTGATGAGCTTAACAAAATTGCAGCAGCCAAAATCTCTGACTCATCTGTTTCATGCCTTTAGCTCAGAATTTGTTTTAAGAAGGCATTCATTCGCTCTTTTGCAGTATAGCAAACATAGCCTTCTGTAAAATGGACCAGGTGGACTAAAGTATTGGTCTATTAGTATAAAAAATAGAAGAAGACTACAAGGCAAGGTCATGCTTGATTGAGAGATGTCTTACATTAATGTAAGTGCTATGGGAATTATTTTGATTGTATGAGAATCAATATTTATAGAGGTGTTAATAAATACTGTAAGCTATACCATAAGATAATGTTTCAGAATGCAGGCTTTAATCTTCTTAGGTGTTTTTCCTCCTCTTTTTTATAGAGGGAATATTACATAACTGATTCCATTGTATAGGTCTGTGTTCTCAGAGAATAAGGTCAAACAGTATATCTTTGACCATCCAAATGGCCCATCTGATGACTTTTCTCAGTCAGCCCTCTCCAAGACAAGGCTGCTCTAGATTTTCTTGTGAAAGGCACTGTGGACATTGTCCACTCTACTCCGGTGGAGCTTCAGAGGCTGGGTACCTGACTCTTTCCTATTTTAGCAGCGTAGATATGGACCATATTCAGGTCATTTGCCACAGCACCTGAGCCAGACTGAGATGATGGCTGTTAAGACATCCTTCATTGCCAGGAGAACAATGAATGACTCAGGGGGATAGCGGGCAAGGCTGCCAGACCCTTTGCAATCAGCAGAGGTAAGAACTCAGTGGATGTGAAGAAGGATGTTGCAATCTAATTATAATGTCCATAGTTAATATCTGTCACTAGGCAATCAGAATATCAAGCTTACTCCATTGACTACAAAAGTTGCCAGAGTTCAACAGCTGGTTACAAGTCATACTCTGTCACTCTTAACTTTAAGATCTGAATGGCTTTTAGCACCCATATCCTGCGTGTCAGTTATTAAACATGGCCAGCACCAGGCCCTAACCATGACAGGGGTGGCTGTGCAGTCTCAAGTCAAGGGAGATGGTGTGCAGACGTGATCTACCAGACTTGGTAGGAAGCCCAGTGCTGTTAACACTTGTTGTAGAACAGGCTGTGCCTGTGGCACGAAGTCTGCATCCAGCTTTTCTTCTAACACTCAGTGTTTAAAACATAGATCATCCTGGACCACACATCACTATTTCTGATTTTAAAGTGATACCCAGAGCAAATAGCCAAATCTCTGATGTATCCATTTGATCTAAATATTTCAAAATTACTTCCTCTTTTTTTTTGCTAAATTGACAGAACTGCATGTAAAGTTTGTGCTATATTAGTGTGTTACATGGAGCAAGCTGAGCAATAATTGTTTTAATGCATGTAGCTTTTGTCTCTGGTTTTTATTCTACCACATTTTCTTAGCCTTTTAAGTTATCCCTTTTACAATCAGACCCTCTGCTAACTCTGGTAACTACAAGGAGGCCAAGTTTGTAGGTTTGTAACTTAAATCACCCATTTTCTCATCTTCTGTGTGCTGACTAAAGAGTTCCCTTCACATTTACTCAAACTGTTATGAGTTTTTAGAGTGTTCTTTATAGAAAAGAGTTTTTCAAAATAAAATTAAATTATTTCCTGCTGCTTCTGCTGGACTGAAACAGCTGTTTTGTTGAAACATATTGTTCTGTATAGTTGCTTGGTTCCAACATTACTGGTTTCCATATGCATATGATGGATCTGGTTTACTGTTGTAATAGAGGTGTCAGAGAGGTGTAAACCACTATGACAGAGTTGGAAGTAGGGTCTCATGGACTCAATAGATCTGCCTTTGTCATCAGCTTTTAGAAGAGATTTTAACCAGCAGATATTCACTGAATTGTTTTGGAAACTAGCAGCATGGTTTTGTGTCAGGTGTTCATGCAGTCCTGTCCATGCTATGGAGAGCTGAGAGCTTGTTTCACTTTTGTACACTAGCTCAGGTGTGGTTTTTCAGCTTCTTATGTAGAACTATCTTCCCTAATGATCACTTTGCACCTCATCTTTATGATTCGGGGGCTACACTGAGACTTTACACTAGAGACCAAGAGACTAGGGAAAGAATTAATAGGATGTTCCTGAGCATCTTGAGAACTTCTCATTTATTCAGTTGGGAAGATCTGTTCCATCAAACATCACCAGAGGCAAAACATTTCCTAGTTTGTGGTTGGTATATCAGAAGGGACAGAGCCAAGTTCCCACCCTGCATCATCAAGTCCTACATGGTTTTGCTGAAAGAAAATTTTTTGGATCACACTACCAGAGGTAAGTATAAACATTAGCATACTGTGAACACTTTACTGAAATCTATAGCACGATGCCAGTTCTCTGCTACATTATTTAGCTCCATATACTGAATAAACATAGTTATGACTAACTGGACTCTACCAAACAACATGTTGTAATGAAGTAGCAAAATTAAATTGCAAAAATGTTATGCCAAGCTTGATAAAATTTTGACTTGAGATTATAGTATTATTTCTAGTTTCTATTCACTTTTACATATGCCCATTGTATTCAGAAAGAGGCGATGTTTGTTGAAATAATTCTTTTCTGTGCAATGCATTGCTTTTTGAGCAACCAGGAAAAAAAAGAGAAAATATTTTTATAATATTATCCCCTTACCAGTCTCTAGCTAATAGCTAAGACTGTAATTTCCTAAAGAGCAGACCTCTGAGGATATCTGGAGACTGGGGTTGAGTTGCTGCCTTGTACAGAATGGACTTCTGCTTCACACAATACTTCTTATTCCCACAAATTCCCTGTCCCTAGGCATATGCCTCTTCCTCTCTGTAATCACCCCTGAAGGACCAAGAATTACATGTGAAGTATATCCAATATTAGTATTTCATGAGGTTGTATGGTGCTGGAAAAATACTTTCATATTTTCAAAGCAACCTTGGAGACTGTGTGTGGAGTCACCAAATGCTGCTCATTGTATAGAGAGTCACAGAATGCTGCTCATTGAAATGAATTTCACAGAGGAAAAAATTCAAATAGTATCTCGACACTTAAATCTATTTACAGGATAGTAAAGGGATTATATTACAAAATATAATCTGGTCATATCCAGATATCTCCTCCCCCACACACCTGGTTCCTCCTGTAGCTCTAGGTAAATACAATGTATTTATATTAAATACCTTCTGTCTTCCTTGTGTGAAACTTGGTGTAAACATACCCCAGATTATATTATATAAACTTTCATGTTGTATCACTGATGACAGAATCTGAGTATTTTTATTCAGTTGCCATGGCTTCCAAGAGATGGCTAGATTGCAGTGATAACAGGATTTTATTTACATCCACCCACACAGCATGTTGTTTGGTATCCTGCCCCAATACATATTGGCAGAAGATGAATTTGCTAAGCTGGGATTTTGTGGGTGTACTTGGCAGCAGGGAGTAGAGATTGAACTCACCTCTGCATGAGCATTTGGTCCTGAATTAGAAGTGACCTGAGACTTTCCAGGACACGAATCCCTTTTTCTCTCCGTGTGAGTTATTTGAGACACGAAAGACAGACGAAACAGGGTGGGGCAGCGGCAAGCACTGCTCGGTGGGCAGCTGGGCATCAGATGCAATTATATAGTCTGATGCTACAAACAAGGTAGCAAGGAAGACAAGGAAGATGCCTTTTAAGACAGTCTTGGGCCAGAAGCAAGTTCCCTGTGGCCCTGGAGTGCAGACTCCTGTCACAGGGGAGCTCTGCCCCCCCAGGTACCGTTGGTGTAAGTCTGGCTGCACGGTCCCCACAAGACTAGTCGTCATCCCATCAGGCTCTGTGAAAAGGGAAAATTGCAGCTTGCAGGGATGCAATTGCTCTAAACCACTTACTGGATGGAGCTTTTGAGGAAGGTGGAAGGTGTGTTGCCAGGAGACGGGAGGTGAAAGGAGCTATTCTGCTGCTGTGATTTACTAGATGTCTAGGTTAATGTGGATCCTGCACCTCACTAGACGGTCATGCAAGCTTTAATTAATAGTTAGGGCATCTAAATATTTGCAAATGGGTGTTTTTAAATTTGAATAAATGAATAAATTCAGCTTTGAGGCTTGAGCCCAACACGGTATTTCCAAGTGCAATTCAAAGCTGGCAGGATAGTTTCCATTTTTGATTAGTGATAAATCTAATTGCAAAGGAATGGCTGACTTTCAGAGATGGGACTGTATTACAAGCCATCTGAGAGTAGGAATCAGGCTAAATGAGCCTGATATAATGATTTATTTACAGCAACTCTGATACTTTTACCAATCCATTATAATTGTATAGGCAGAGACTTCATTATCCCTTCACATCTCTGTGATCCCTGCAAGGGCTGGGGAGCTGCAGAGCAAACCCGCAGAGAGGGGAGTGCTCAGAAGGCTTCATCCTGCAAGGTGCTGAGCAGGCTGCACCCCTTACTAGGCAGAACCCCTTACCAGACACACATTTTCCTACTGTGAGTTATTCAGGTCGACTGAACGAACGACTGAATTTATTTTGTTTAATGTCTAATAAGGAAAGGTAGTTAATTTCTGTTGGATAATTAGAATAAATCTATAATTGAATCAAAGTCAACGTAAGTCAATATTTTCATTAGGTTGTTAGCACGTTTGAATGCACTCCTGCACATATTCGTGGTTGTCTTAGTTTGGGGGAGGGAGGTGTTTTTAGCAATTACAAAATTAAGTCAACTTACAAGAATTTCTTTATTCCTTTGGAAAATATTATTTTTTTATTATTATTTAAAACAGCTGAGTCTCTTTTTTGAGTCGAATGAACACTTTTTTTTCAGAGAAATAGGATGTGAGTGGGGGGAGAATAATAGAATATCACACCCTATTCTGCCTTCAAAACTTAGATTACACTTCCAAATCAAAGGTTTTTCTTAAGAAAATTGAGATTTTGCTTAGTTGAAACCCAATTTTCCTCTGAAAAACAAACTGGAAAGTTTCTGACTAACTCTAGTTGGGCCAGTTGAGTTTGCAAAACTGCCAACTCGTGCAACCCTTAGGCATATCCCTCTCGCAGTTCAATAACAGCAGCAAGAACAGGCATTAGCAGTGCTGGCTTTGTGCTGCTTGAGTGCTGCATTTCTGTCAAGAACGTCTGTACACCGTTCTTTGTTTTCTCTCTTCTTCTGGGAAATAGTCCACTGAAGGCACATACTAAACCCAAATGAAGGTTTGAAACCACTCCAAAGAGTAGGATTCCTTGGTTTCATCCCCATCCTTGTCATTTTTCAAATCATTAGGTAGGCTGGTGTGTTTTTAAAGGGGTCCAAGCACAGAGTAAGATCACTGGTGCCCTGTGTAAGGCTGGAGAAGTGGGATGAAGAGTCTTAATTTTAACTTGCTCATTTCAGGTAGAAACTGTTTTTTTAAGTTGCTTTTAAAGAGAAAAAAGTTATCCAGGGAATGGAGGAGCAGAGCAGTGTGTTAACTCATCTATCTATTGGCCAGGCCTAAGTAGACATATTGACTCACATTGAAGACTCTGAAATGGGAGCAAATAGGCTGAAGTACTACTTTTACAACTATAATGGATTGGGAGAGTAAGGAGAAAAACACCACTCTCATTCAGGTAGTTTTCCTTTAAAATAAAAATAAAGCTGGTCAGCAAAATCCCTACAAAGTTATCGGAGTAGAGCGTTTCAGATGCAGTGATGTTTTTCAACCCACATTAAAGTCTGGGAACCTGGCAAAGCATTCTGAATTTGGACATATCCCTACATCAGGTGTCTTTAAAAATCCCAGCCTAAATCATTGCCATTGACAGATGGGAACAGTTTTATGCTGACTTTTTTAAGCCATTTCTGGACCGTTCCTTTCACAGATCTGTCTTTTCTCCTATCACTCACATCAATACACAGTTCAAAAAAGCAACTTGAATTCTTTTTTTCTTTTTTAAGCAAGAATACATTTTGATGCTTAACATGGATGTAGAGGGCAAGAATACACCATGTGCACCTGGTAGTACTTAATCTACATTACTTCCTGGGGGTTGATAGGACAAAGGGAAATAATAATAATATTAATATAATTTTAATATTATATCCACCAGAAACAGAGTTGGACTCCAAATGAAGGTGGTGGTCAGAGCACAGCTAGCAATTCTCTTCTCTTGGGATCTTTGTGTCTGTACAAACCATTTGATTTACACAGAGATGAACCCTTTCAGATGAGATACTCTGTAGTTGAGATTGTCCAGGGTGATCTCTCACAAGCATGGTCCTGAAAGAAGAGGTAAAAATACAGCTTATTCTTGGGTAATGTGATCTGGATAACAGGTGGGGGAGTTGAAAATAAATCTTTTGTGAGATGAATACATGTGCAGTCCTTTGTTGCTGACCCAGTGGGTGCCAAGGCCACATACCCCTAAAAGTGCCAAAGAGCCTGTGCAGGAGAAGCCCCCAGTAGCACATAAAAGCTCGCTTAACCACAGTATGGGTCAAAGCAGCAGAAGGTTGTAAACTTGGCTGGCCTTTGCCAAGAGTGAATGATGGAGTCTGAAGGTACCATTCACAGTTAAAAGCTGGAGCTGCTGAGTTTTCTGTAGGCAGTCCATGTGCTGGTGATATGGCACTACTCCTGAGATTAGTGAAAGCAGCAGCATTTCTGTATATGCAGGAAACATACTATCTGTACCTGTTGATGTGGTCATAAATTCTGCTGAGAAGGGCACAGTTCAGTAGCCATAATCTTCCTGAGGTCCTCCTAGCCCCTGTTAGTGTGTGTGTGTGTGTGTGTGTGTGCATGGAGACTGCACAGCCTCATAACTCCTCCAACCCCAGCCTTATCCTCCAGGCTCCAATTGCTTTAGGTTACTGACATGCATAACACTGCCAGCAGGCACTTACCCAGTGTGCTCTGCCACTAGAGGCTGAGCTCAAAATCAGTAGTACAATGTTACCTTTATGACAGGTCTGCTGTCATAAAGCTTCATGGTTATGTAGAGATAGCACTTCTGCCCGTGCTCCAGGACCCATCACAGAAAGGCTGCACACAGTAATCTGTGAACAATAGCACTTAATTTGCATCTGATTCAAAAGTAATTTCACATGGTTTTTAAATGGCTTGTTCTTTATTTCTTCTTTTGTTTTTTCTTCTTCCAACATTCTCTTTCATGGGATTTTATTAAATGAAGCAGAGAATAAAAATAAGGAAGAAAACTATAGAGTGGTGGTTATATTGGAACATTTTAACTATTTAAAAACACTAGAAGTGTATCTTCATGATGAAACACTTGTTAGAGAACCCTTTTGTTACCTCCAAAAGCCCTTGTACTTTTGGGTGGCAGATAGCAACAGCCTGAAAAACAGCACCTCAAAGACTCAACGTGTAGTGTCACACCAGTGCAGCTCATCACAAGCTGGGAACTAAGAGCCCAAGAATAGGGAAGAAAAAATCAGTAAAGTATTTTTTGCCTATTTTTATTAATGTTTGTAACACTGAAGAATCCTTAAATTCAGTTGTTGACTCCCTGTGGGTGAAAGCAGTAATGACTGACGCTTTGCTGCCTTACACTAATTGTGAATAGAAGCTTGAGAAGTGTACACCAGATTAATAAATATTCTGGTTAGTCCTGAACACTGAGCATAAATGAAAAAGGTGCAAAAGGAAGAGAAGGATAATGAACTAAACCAATAAAACCCTCCAGCTGGAAAAGCCCAAAGAATGTGTAGAGATTGCTTGCAGTCAGAAATGAGTTCATTAAAAGATGAACCAGAAGTAATGAGATAAGATAATGAAAGGATGAGCCTGTGTCCCTTTTTGTCTCCTTAAAAAAAAAAAAAAAAAAAGACAAGTGGGTGGGGGAGGACTTGTAAAAAGAGAGAAAGGGCATGGGCCAGTCATGCTCCAGTAACAAAGCCCGATTGAATCTGAAGTATCACAGTATCTTCATTGGTCCCCACTGGAGTCCTTCCCAATCACATCTGCTGCACGAGCAAGGGCCCAGAGTCATGCAACCCTTCTGCCTCCCCTTCCCTCAAAACTCCTATCGTCTGCCTTTTCTTTCCATCTTGCACTCAGTTTTTCAGCCATCTTGGGACCGACTGTATTGCAGCCAAAAGGCTGAAATGTCAGGAGACACCCACAGCTAGCTACCCAGACTGGGAAAAATCTGTAGAAAAGAGAGAGAGAGCTGACCAGACCACACAGTTAACTGGGGAAGGGAGCCAGCAACCAGAGCGATAGCTGTTGTGGCTGACCTGCCAGCCCAAGGCATCCATCTGTGACTGACCATCTGCCTTGGATCCTGCAAGCATCAACAAAACACCATATTTTTCTCCAGCTCTGCTATCCTTTTTCTCCTCCTCCCTCTTATGCCTTCCCTGCATGGCCACGAATAGGGAAAGCAGCATCTCAGAGCAGAACAGAAGCAACCACGGCGTCTAATTTGGTCAGACATCCATAGGCCAGCAATCAGGGCTGCAGAGGGTTACTTCAGCAGGTAACCTCCTTTCTCACAGGAAATTAAAGTACAGGAAGCACCAGCTACTCATAACAGTATCTACTAGGACATGTTATAGGACGTGACAGGACATAGGACACATCTGATGAGACATGACAGAGAGGTCACTTGAAGGAAAGGTGGAGTTCGTTCTTAAAAAAAATGGACAAAGCTGCTCATTTTGAGCTTTGTATCATTGAATCCTGGCATTCTAAATTGTTCTGTATTATTTTGTTTGGAAATAAGGGCAGCATGAACATAGGAATCACTGTGGAGAAGAGTTTAATTTTGAGGAGGAATATAAATAAAATATAAAATATAAAGAAGGCTAGAGAGAAAAGACAAAGCAGAGCCCATTTAAAGCAAGGTGATATTACCTGTTTTCAACCCAGTGTGTATTCAAAGCTTCCTGTGGCACTTATCAAATACTGCCCACTGAGAAAGACTCTGATGAGCAATTTCCCCCTATTTTTTGTTAGTGAAGCACTTCCTAATGACTACAGCAGTGCACGTTGCTGTTTAATGCACAAAGCCTGCTGTGTTTGCCTACACAGCCACCCAAGCTGGCAGCATTAAATTCACAGCTCTGCTCTGAGTTACTCTCCAGAATGAAAGACTTCATATATAAAACAAACTCTACTCAGCTCTGACTCACTCTCACTTTTCCACAGGAGATAGTATTAATATTAAATTCCATTTCTCCTCAGGAACAGTATAATTTCCATTCTGTTGACAAATATCTCAGCAACGCATGGGTACAGAAAGAGGAGACAGAAGTGTGACAGAGAACTCTGGGAATTGATCTAAGTGTTTTGCACAATCTCAGCCACTGCATCACTGTTTCTTTCAGATGACCACATCTTTGCTGTTTTGCAATGCATGTGTTTGCTCTGAATCTTCCCGTGAAACCCGTGTCCAGCCTTCAAAGACCATCTCTGCATGAATGCATAGGGTTGCTGAGATCTGGAGTGCGAATGAGTAGCATCAGGTATCCTAACATCAGGCAGAGAACATGTCCATGCCATATGAACCACACTGAAAACAGTTGCCTTCATGCAAGCAGAACAAACAGACCCAGCAAAATCCTCCTAAAATGTTTTGTGATTCAAACAAGCCAGCTTTGGCTGTGCTAATAAGGCAGAGGCGGAACATTTCGTTTAAGTCATAATGAAATGGAATTACAGTGTCCCACTGACTTTCATCAGGGGGTTTTGAAGTCAGCTGAAAATCTTGAAAATCAAAAAACTCCATTTTCAGTTGGGTAGCTGAACCCCTGTAACTTTCTGTACGAATTTACCACAAACATACTAGCAAACTAGTGAGCGAAACTGTAACTTTCCAATAAGCATTTTAAGATATTCATATAAATCATATTTTTAATTCACAATCTGAAACCCTACTGCTGAGAATTAATCGCACCTGGTCAGGAGAAAGATGCATAGCTTATGCATCTGCAGGAATATTTGAAATATGGCTGTTCACAAAGAGCCCACAAGCCAAGGATTATTTCTCAGAAGTGTGCAGTGAATAGTACCAGGTAATGGATGCATTTGGGATGATCATAGTTAATGTACAGATTATGCAGGAACAAAACAAAAAGTGGTGATGAAATGTATCGGCACCTGTAGGAACTATGCACCTAGCTTCAGTGGAGAGAGTGCTGTTCTGAAAATGGATAACACTTGGAAATGACATCTTTTACAAAACTTTTGTGGTAAGACTGGAGTGGGTAGGAAATTCTGGTTACTTATTTGCCCTTGTTCTGCAGAATTAGCACAATAATCCTCATCCACTGCTGTTCATCACAAAAGACAGAACATATCTTGCACTGTATTACTGGGAAGACAAAGCAGCTTTTTGAAGTCAAGTGTAGTTTTGCAGACAGTGTATCAAGTAGTTATCTGGGAGTTTTCTGATGGAATTTTAGATCTCAGGCTCCTGTTCTGTATGTCAGAGGCATCTACCATGCTTGTGAATGTGTCTCAGAATGGACTTTCAGGAGAATGCCCCAAAAGCTGCAGGACATTTAGTCTCAATGATTGCTGAGCAAGCTCTTGAAAATCACCCACACTGCACTTAGGGAAGATCTGGATTCCAGTCTGTGGTGTCTGTAAAAAGTATGTCCTCACCAAAATTTATCCCATCTGCAATTAGGAGTCAAGAGTAATTTTAAGGAAAAGATTTCTCCAGACCTAGTGGTGTATTTGTAGTCTGTATTTGTATACAGGAAGAATGAAGGTAATTTAAGTCCCGTTACCAATAATTTTGATTTTAAATAAGAACACAAGTTAATGTGTACTATGCATCAGTACTTTTTTAAGGGACTGAGGAAGTTATTTGGTTTACACGAGGATGTTTGAACAGGATTTAAAAACGGGTAGAGCCTATGGAAATTTAATAGAGACTGAAAAGCTTCTCAGCTCTGTCCTATAACATTTTTTTAGCAGCAGACTTCAATATTGGCATTATGTGAAAATCCTCTCCCAAAGGGACAATTTATGCAAAATCTCTCTTAGGTGTTACCCTCCAGCTGTCACAGGGATGAGCAGATACCTACCCAAGCCATGGCACACACACAAAATTACAGAAATTAAATCCCCATGCGCACAGCTGCGTAGCTGCAGAAAAAGATTTTACAGTGCTGGCTGAAATACTGGAATGATGGCTATGTCCCACACTGCCTCTCATTCTGAGGCAAGCATTTGCCCTCCAGACCCCTATGATTTGTCAATAAATTGTTGAGCTTAAGGGCCTGATACACAAAAATGCTTGAAGTGATGTACAAAAATGTGTTGGGAAGTCCAGATGCAACCTGCTTAAGTTTGAGGAAAAACACTTGTACAACAACAGCTTTCAGGTGTAATACTGGAAAGTGGGTTTATTTTCAGGAACAAAGAAATATGCTGGTAAATGCTGGCATAATATAAATACCTCAAGGACAAAGATTTTTCTCACTATATAGAAAAGAATGAAGGAACAAAAGGTAAGAAGAGCATAGGTCCATAAACTGATATCTATCTCTTTTTTGCCATATCTTTTCTTAGATTCCTCTCAATTTGTTAGTAAGGTGGTAAATTTTAACATTCTTTTCATATTTTTAATAACTCTACCTAGCTATTATGCACTTATGTATGTGAGTATATATATATATATATATACATAAATGCATATATCTACAAATGTATACATACACATCCATAAACTGTGTTACGTGTAGAAACATTTATATATACCTGCAACTTGCTGTCCTATAGAAGCACCACTTTCATTTGTGTCTCTTCTTTATGCCTTATGCCTTCTATATCTCTTTATGGAGTGGATATAACTTTTCCATACAACAGATGTGATTTTAATAACTTTTATTGAAGTTTCAACCAACAACCACTGTAATGATTGAAATCAAATCACTCTAAGAGTTTTTCATGGTACAGTAAAGACCAAAAAATGGGCAAACTGGGTCTGTTTTTCAACTCCATTGCCAACACAGCCACACTTTGCAGTTACTAAGGCAGAAGATCTGAGGGATTATTTTTCCAAATGTAAAAGGAATTTAATGTGATCTTTACCTTTTCAGAAAAGTGCTGAGGGGAGAGCAGAATTTAGGGATAGTCTGCATGTGAACTAGCCCCAGCGCAAGCTTCTCTCTTGCAAAGCTCTGCAAACTGTCATTAGGTCCCATGATTTATCTGTCCAATTCAGATCTTGCTGTTTGTTTGAGACTCTCTCTCAAACCCAGAAGCCAAGTAATTTCCACGACAGGGACTCCCTGCATGAGGTTCCTTAAAGGTCACAGGGAATGCCAGAAGAAGGTGGAGACTTGCCCTGGTGTTGTTGAAGTTGTATATGAGGAGAAACACATGACAGCCAACCAAGGCAGAGCCACATGTGAAATCAGCTTGGCTTGACTAGCCTTTGGTGGCACGACACCGTGTCAGGGTAGAGAAACGATGACCTCTGTGTTGCACCCTGCCCTGTGCTAAAGAAGAAAGGCTATGCCACACTCTGGCCATTTCTGCTGCAGAGCCATGAGCAGGCCCATAGCCAACCCACCACTTGGGACTGTCTGAGATCCCAAAGCACTAAGATAAAACTGAAGTTTGCAATGCTGTGAGTCTACTTTCAGGAAGCAGAAAAGAGAGAATGGGAGTAGGAAAACATTTATCGTACTTTCTTCCTCCTTTTTTTCTTCTGGACTCATGCCAAGCACATCTGGCCAGAGAGAAGGGAAATGTGGTTTTCACAAGACAAAACTTTGAATGGATACAAGCAGTTTCTAAGGAGACCTGCTCTGTAATTGCAGAGGAAATTACAAGCTGAATCATCTGTGGTTTGGGGAGAGAAATCAATGGTATTTTGTAAGTTGAACCCAACTGCGCTGTCTCTTACCAAGAAGGAAACTGGAAAGAAATCAATTCCAAGAACCTTCAACAAAAATCCATCTTCATTCAGGTCTGACAGAACTATTTTGTTCCCCTTCTCTAAAGCAACAACATGCACCAGCCTGAAATCCCTAATACTATTCCATAGACAATCCTTTCCCAGCAAAGATGGACTGATACACTACACTGCAGGCCTGCCAAACCACTTGCTGCCAAGTCTTGGGAACACACAATGGCCTACACACCTTTCAGTGCTGGCCTGCTGAACCTGCTGGTGTCTCTCCAGGGGGCAGATCCAAAGAAGAATCCACTAATTGTGATGCATTGCACCACACATTGAGATGAATTGCTGAAGCACAACTGCACCCACTGGACCCTGAAATGACAGGAGCAAACTAATTCTGCTTATAACCTAAATGGCATCTGACTCCTAAATTAGTGCTCTTCATATGATGATGCTTTACACATTTTAACTTTTTTTCTTTTAAGATGGGAAAAAATATGAGATCCTAAATACCTACCAGCATTTGTACTTAATATTGTAGTTTTACTTCACCATATGCCCCTGTGAAATGCTGAATGCACTTATTTAAATAATAAGACATAATAGAGAGACAATATTCTATAGTCTGGTAAGATGAGGGAAACTTTGCTTTTGTATTTATTCTGTTTCTTTCTGGTGCTGAGAACTCCAGTCAAACATTGCAATGCTTCGTTCTTGCTCTTAAACTTTGGCAGACTTAATCCTGCACACAGTATAATCCTAATCCATCTCACTAGGACTCACCCACCAAACAGACTTGACAAAATCTGTGTCAGAAAGGTTGTATTAGTTACAAAGGTCAGTGTTATTTACTCAAAAGAGAATGACATGAACACAAGCTGAAATAGGGCTTCTTCAAAACAGAAGTATTCATAATTTATTCTCCACTTCCAACAGTAGACTTTCTTGCACCTGTCTCTTCCCCCACACACGCATACACACACTTTCTGCTTCTCGTGTATCAATGTTGACCAAAAACAGTTGATACTGAACTCAGTGCTGCTGGTGAGTTTAGTTGCACTCTGCCTCTCCACAGAACACACTCAAGCACTAATGAATAAGCTCCTGTTTGGAACTTCAATCTTCCGGAGGTTTTAATCCTTTCTCATATCTTCCAGCCAACCTTATTATGTCAAGGGTTTTGATCATGGGGTCTAATTTCATCATGACTGAAATAAGGCATATATTATGCACCAGTGACAGGAAGTCAAGGAGGTTCCTGGGGATCCTTGCTGTAAAAGGACACAAAAATGATGCCTATAGTTGAGGGGTTTCTCCCTCTGCTTCCCACACGACACACAGCATGATTCCTAGCAGCCTTGACCTTCCTCTGTGATTTATCAATCCCTTTGTGAACAGTGAACACTTTTTCAACTGCACAAGAGACAATTGTTAAAAACATTCTGACTTTACCTTGCTACCTGCTCAGACTATATTGGGTGAACCCTGTTACTTGAAACCCTGTACCAAAACTACTTGCTATATCTTTCAGAAGCCAAACACAAATGGCTCTATAAATGTTTGCCTTGGGGTGTCATAGTCCTCTTGAGCCATGCCTACAACAGGGTATGAAATTTAAATGCCTCAGAATGACGAAAAGAGGAGTATTCCCTGAGCTTAAACACCAGTACAATGCATGATCTTGCTTCAAGACATGAATGAAAGAGTAGTCTTTCCTACAAAATGCAAAAAAACCCCAAACTCTGGAAGACCCAGTCTACTCGGAGAGACTCAGGGAGAAGAACTATACCTGTCTATTCCATCGCCAAGCTACCTGGGGACACAAGAAAGAAGCACTGTAAGTAGCATTGTTTTGGACAAGTTCTCCTGATCCCTCTATTTCTGCACTTCTGTCTTTTTATACTTCTTTTCAATGTAACATTAATTTTGCTCAAATTTAACTGTCAAAAACGTGGTGGGACTTAGGCCATGCTGTTCAGTAGGGCCCTCAAGTGATAGCAACTTCCTCCTGCCTCCCCGCAATGCCTTTCTTACACTGGGTGTATGTCACTTTGGAGATACCTCCTGTTCTTTACTGACCATACAGAAAGCCTGTGTAATTACTTATACTACAGGTCCATCCTACAGTCACAGAATAGCTTTTTGTATCCCCTGGGATCAGGATTTTGCTCTTTTTTTAAGCAACGGAAGGAAACCAATTTCTGGTTGGGGGGACCTTACAAAAAGCCAAGTGTTTCATGACTAGAAATGAAAACACATCAGCTGAAAGAGCTCTGTGACTCAACTGATCAAAAAATTTCACTATAAAAAATGTTTGTGTTTTCAAGTAAATAGTTTCCTTTTGTAAATATGGAAATTCTTCTCAGCAAAATGAAGGAGTTACCTAAAATTTATGGGGTTTACTTTTTCTGTTGTTTTCTGGGTTAGGAATGACAGGGTGGGGAGGAAGATGGGAGTTTTAGGAAAAAAAATTGAAGTGATAAACTCTGATCAACAATATATTTATTTTTTTTTATAAAGAAGGAAAGTTGAGGTAAAAATGTCAAAGAAGAGGTTGGATGGTGGGTAATAAGTTCTCTATTTAATCTCTGTTCGGCAGAATGTCAGGTCACTAAACTAGACTTGGTGTTATAAAAAGCTTGTATAAATACTTTCTTTCAAATTCTTTTAACAAATTTGTTCAGCACATCTTCTACTTCCAAATAGTCAAGCCAATGAATCTACTGGGGCTATTGCTGAGATGATGAATTTAGAATTAACATTGTAGAATAGTAAAAACAAATGAATTACAGATTTGTAAATACGTATTGGAAGTAGAAGCCTGATTTGGTACATTTTACCTGTGTAACAGGGCACAAAAATGACCTGTATGTCCAAACTCTGAATGACACCTACCTGCAATGAATGACTCATGAGTACTACAGTCTATTCTGAATAATAAATATATTCAAGAAAATTGCAATTTATTGGAGCACAATTCACAAGGAGAGGATGAGATGAAATTAATCTAATATGGAATTAAAAATTAATTATTCATGAAACTCTATAGGACAATGATAACCTCACAAGTAAAAACTGTATCAACATCGATGTGGAAGAGAGCCTCCATCTGGTCATTCTTCCATACCTGCAAATATGAGCATACTAAACTGCTTTCAGAATTTAATAGCAACCTGTGGTTTCTGTTAAGATTCTGGATCTACTTTTTAGCCTGTAGGGGTCATTTTTTTCTTAATGGATCAATGGATCTCTAACAATCTTCAAGAGGCCTCTGTTATTCCTTTTCAGAGATGGTGGAAGTCTAGTTAACATAAAACCATTTCACACCAAAATTTGCCTGACTGTTAAAATTCAAGTTAGGAAAAACCTGGAATGACTTATGATTCACATAATTTACCTTGCTCCTGAACCTCTGCAGTCCCTGTGGGATGAGTATTTCCAGGATTAGATAGAGAAAACATCATCTTATTAAAATGTTGCCCAAAGCTGTAATGTACATATTATGGAAACAGAAATTATAATTTTTTTTTTTTTTTTTCCCCAGAGACTAAGCTGATACTGAATGATTTCATGTCAGGAGTGAAACAGTTCCCTTTGCACATCTTCTTGTTTTCCTTTGTGGTCTCTCTTTGTCTTTTTTACTGGGCAGGGGTGAATGGGACCAATCTTCCTGCAGCGAGTGGCTACCATTCATCTGTGTTTACAAACCAAAACTGATGCACCTCAACCTGTCACTGAACCCCTGATGAAACCTGACTGGCTGCTGCAGGACTTGGAACAGAGTCCAGCTGCAATCCACTAGTGCAGAAAATCCTTTGCATGGAAAAATCAAGAGCTTATACTAAAAATGCAGAGCCATTATAGCATGACGCTTTTCTTTTCTGTCTGCATTATTGTGGCAATGTTCTTGTAGACAGTGTTTAAAATGATGCTACAAAAATAAATTCTGATTAGATTTGAATGCTTGATGAAATCAGCATACAATTTAGTTTTTCCACAGGGTGTTCAAGAATATTCATAAGAGCTCTTTAATTATTAAATAATTACAAATCACTCATTAAAACATTATTCATTTCACCATTTAATCATGCCAAGTCATACATTTTAAACCCTAGAATTTTTCCTTTCTTAGTGCCAGACAGATCCAAGCAAAGTTAATTGAATGTTTTTAATATTTATGTAGTTAAATGGCTAGTTCAATAAACTGCAGTAGAGTCATAAGACGAGGCTCAAATCACAGGGAGAACTCATGAGTGTATCATGGGGCTCAGGAGGTGGTGCACTGCTTTGCAAAATGCACTTTGCAAAAAGACATTTTGTTAAATTAAAAAAATACCCTTGCCAGCACAATTAGATTTGTTTGAGTACTCCATAGGACCCACTAGGTAGACATTTTCACTTTGCTCTCCTTAGTTCTAAATACCCCTATTTGCCTTTGACTTCATCAGTTACTTGCAAGCTCCTATTCCAAGGTACTTTCCCTCACTATCCAAGAAAATAAATGGAAAACCTGGCCCAGGAATGCTTGCTTGAATCATCCAGATGATGACGAAACACTTCATCAGTGTTAGGAGGGATGAGGACACTAGCAAAAATTTAGTTAGAATTTCAGCCATCCCATCATCCAGCGTGACCTCAGAGAATGATTACACTGGTGTAATCAGGAGCTGCCTTATTTACCAAAGCATTTTCTATGAAACAGATGTCACGTATTCCCCTTCATGAGTAAAACAAGGGTATGAGCAAGCTGAGAGTAAGATTGCTTCAAGGGCTTGCCAGGGATCAGGCTCACCTTCTGTTAGGAGAACAAACATCTAGCATGGGCAGCACATGCTTTTCACATCCCCAGGCCACCTGAGGTGTAGTCCTGCCCAGGAGGGTTATCATGGAGCAGAGGGCACCAGACACAAGGCCATTCCTGACCTTGGCTCATTGGCCTGACCACTGGGATAGCTGTGTTCCCTCAGAATCAATGACTTTCCCTGTAATTACCTGAAGGAACGCCAACTATACCAAGACAAATTTATGTTTTGTACAAAACAAGTTTTTGGCCTGTCTGACTGTTATTCCAGTATTTTAATAATGTCTGCAGTGGTTTGTTCAGGGTCACAAGGGAACATGGTGGCAGAGCTGGGGACAAAGTTGAGGAGAATCTCATTTTAATTCTTCAAACTTTTTATCCACCAAGGAATGCAGCTTCCCAAATCAAAGTGAAAGGACAAGTTCAAAGGAAAAGCAGCACACTTACCAATTAATCCAAGCATCATTTCTACAAATGGTACTACATCATACTATGAGATGTGGCCTGTTCCTTGACTATATTTTTGGCAGAATTGCTTTCTCTGGAGAGAAAAAAGCATTCTGTGTCCTTGAGGTAGAGTTATGAAGAGCCTTATTAGTAATTGAAAATAGTTCCTTTTCTTGCCTAGCAGACTCTTTCAGATTCAATAGCTGCAAAAATAGCCATTGTAAGGCTGAGAAAATATCCATCTGCTTTCAAGGTCACAGCACAGTGTGGCCATCAGTGTTCAGGCAGTAAGAGAGTAAAGGCTACAAGCATGCTGTGCCACAGAAGGACAGGTCAGAAGGGTGGATAACATTACAAATATGCACTTGTAGCAAAACAGAGGTCTGTGACACCAAGAAGTTATAAATTTAATAATCAGACTATAATTAATATTAATCTGTCTTCAACTCAAATGTGTACAAGGATGGTGTAACTGACAACAGCATGTATGTATTTTATAACACTCCAGGCACAGCAAGATGCATTCTATAAGCATTTTGCATAAGTTCGTGAACAACATAACTACCAAAGATGGGTGAAGTTGCAAGCAGGTAGCATTCAATTAACAAGAGTTGCCAGACAGAGGATAAGATAAGCACACAGAACTCCAAAAAGCCAGGACAACCTTCATAATACACGAGAGGGATGAGTGGTAACTCAAAAAGCATAGTAAGTGATACTGGGAGCAGATGAGCTCCTCCTTGTTGAGAGCAGAAAATAGCGTAAAACCATCAGGCATGAGGAAGGAAAAAAAATAGAGAAAAGGAAAAAAGACAATCCCAGTTCAGCTCTGGCTTCTCTCATCAATAAGCTTTCGAGCCTGATCATCAAAGCTCACCAAACAGGGACCACCAAAGACCACAACCCTCAGTGCCAGTTGTGAGGCTTCAATCTCTGCATCGAGTACTCACAATATAGCTGTTAAATACCAACAGTGATGATGCTGAAGGATGCTGTGAGCACAAAGGGTGTGCTATATGAATGGGTCTAGTAAAGTTAAAAGTTTAAAGGTTTAAAACTTCCCTGACCTCTCAGACTTCTAAATGTTTGACAATAATCCCTAATTACCATACTATATACTCACATTCGGTTTCCATATCTGCAACACAAGTTTTTCTACAAATTCCTTTGCAAGACATCCTAGCTGATCCTAAGGAGTGCATACACAGCAAGAAAACTCAGGTGCTATAATCAATATTTTTCAAGATAAAAAGCTAGGTGAGATTAATTAATGGATTGGGGATTTCATAGTGTACATATCTTCAGTATCAATACAAACCATACTACAGGATCTGTAGCCTAGACTGCATTTAGATCATTATTAAGCAATTTAAACTGAAGAAATTGCTTTAGTTAAGTTCCTAATGAATATTTGTTCACACCAGAGAAGCCTTATCACAGTTAGTAACTCACAATTTGGCATATGTGTGGGCAAGGTCAGCAGAAATGGCAGACTCGAACAGTGAACCTGAGCCTTGCCCCAGAATGAAAACAGTCACCTTTTATCATTCACTGGCCCTAAAAGATTTTCTGCAAGTGAGCAAAACTGCACCTGGTTTACAAATGGGCAGCAGTGAGGTGCAAGTGGGGATGTGATTAATTTATGGCCTATTTTTACACTGCAGGACAGTGTCAGGGGCTGGAGAGAGAAACCCCAACTCAGCTTCCAGTGCTGCAGCCTTTCAGCCAGGCTGCCTCCTTCCAGAGCCCGACAGCACCAATTGTACAACACCTTTGAGTATCAAAAGACAGAGGAAAAAATCCTGGGACTGGATTTTTCATGGCAGCACCTTTAGGCACCCAAACTCCTTTGGAAATGTGACCCACAGGCAGTCAAGCTTTGACAAATTTCCCACATCCTCTAAATGACCAAAGGCCTTCCATTTTCACATAATAAATTGAGCATACTTCCTGAGCTTTACATGTTTAGAAGTAATGATTATTAATTTCTGTTAAAAAAAGGAAGGAATGAATGAATCTGCCTATGTATTGTGACCATGAACTGGAATAATTTTATTTACCATTTATATTACAGTGATGTCTATAGCCCATAAGAAGGAAGGAGGCTTCGTTATCCTAGGTAGTATCCAGGCTGCCAAACAACACACTCTCTTTTTCTGCCAGTTTATAATTTAATTTATAACTTAAAAAGAGCATTAGGGCTGATAAAAGATAAATGTTCTTAAAAAGCTGTGACTTAATCGGCTGTCCTGGTTTCCCATGCTCTCCTGCCATGATGATGATGCTGTTAGGGAATATCTGGGCTGTTTGTTCATGTTTGGCAAAACACAACGTGGAGGCATAGGGAAGGAAGCACCACTCTCTGCAGCAGACATATTTGACTGGGCGTTCATTAAATTGTCTACTCTCAAACAACTGGAGAGAAATGTGAGACAACACAGCTGAGAGGTCCTCGCCAAACCATCTGAACTTTGTGGTAGCCCCACGCGATGGTGTTATGGCCATCAGTCAATCAACCAGTATGTTTGGCTTAACTTGTGGCTTGTTTTCCCTCAGGCAGTTGATGACATTAGATTGATGTCACGTTAACACAGCTTTCTGAGCTGTGCAAACAAAAGTTTAGGCCTGATTGGTGTAAGCAGCTACCACAAAATGCAAACAAAAGGGGTAAATACAATTAATTAGGCATCAGGTTTCTATGTGATGGGATAGTCCAGAACAGCACACGAAAACAGATTTTGGAAATAAAAGAAAATTGAAAGTTCTTCTAGAAGTTGATTGGTAAACATACCTCTGAATTGGCATTCTGAACCATCCTTTCACACAAAACCAACCACGCCTGGACCTGTAACTTCACATTTAAGCCAAGATTTAATAGTTTTTGTCTTCTCCCTTCAACACTCCAGGAGGCAAAAGCATAGCTCTTGATGTAAATATGTAGCTGTCAGAATTTCCAGACTACCTCATATGAAGGCTAGATACCTACTTGCAGGTACATGGTTGAGATTAAAGATCATCCTTGGATCACAGTAAAAAGAATAATTTTTTTTTAATGCCAGGTCAGAACTGTGCCTTCCACTATTAAAAGTGCATGTCAGTGTTAAGGCAAATGCCTTAGAATTTGAATAAAAAGCCCACCAGAGTCCACAAACTACATAGATCAAATGCGCCTAATCCTGTATCACCATGTCAAAAGGATGAAAAATTACAGCTCTCTTCACTTTGATCTGGTAGAAAATACATAAAACCCTGCTTTTTTTTTTTTTTTTAGCTACAGCAAGAAATCCATTTCTGTAGCTATGGCTGACTGTGCTGAAGGGGGGAAAAAATAAAAAACGGAATGCAGGTTAATTCAGCTTCCAAACCACTACAATATACCACAAAGCCCTCAACTGCTCTACACACAGCCTTCACCTCAAGAGAGTCTAACAATTTTCTTCTTGCTTCTAGGTGATGATTAATACACAGGCTTCAAATACACAAAGGGGTAATAAAACATCCTATGCCATGAACACATATCGGATGGAATTCATTATTTCTTGAAGGTGTTGAAAGCCCTGCTAGTAGCTCTTCCTGGGAAAGAGCCCTTCCCTTTCTGAAATGCTATGTTCTGCTTATGAACATCTTATTAAATAAATAAAAAAAACTAGTGGAAAATACCATTGGACAATTTCATTAAATGTTTAAAAGCTCAGAAATAAAATTCTTGCTCAAAGAAGGTGCTCATTCTCACTGGACAGACCTGCATTATGACAGAGAAATGTGTCTTCAAAGATGGCTCACTGGGAAAGCAGACTGTGAAAAGAGAAGCAATAACAACTTTCAGCCACACACAAGAGGGGCCTGATCTGAAGCATCTGGGAACTAAACAATCAGGACCTCACATCTCTTTTCTTTTGCTGCAAGGAAGCAGATGAACTGCTATAGTGTACAAGGATGAGAAGACAAGTGGGTCTCTTTTAGGCCACCTCTCTAGGGCATTGTTACACGAAGTTATCACAGAAGCATTTTCCACTCTTGCTAAACCTTCTTTACTAATCAGTCACCATTCTGGGTGCCTTAGTGTTCAGAGATCAAGCCCACCTTCACCTGATAGTGAAGATCTATGGTCACAGTCAACGAATCCCAGACCATGAAGATCACTGACAGCATTAAGCACAAGAGGTTGATTTCCTTACCACCTCACAGCTTTAATGGTTTACCCAATGCTGGCAAGACTGTGAATTATTATAAATGCGAGAATGATCACTTAGTCAAAAGCATATCTCACAAATTAAGGTTTCTAGAAGGACCCCTTTCATCTGTATCTGTTTATCCCAGCATCACTGTCAGAGCTGATGAGCTACAGGATAGTAGCCCGCTTGGCTAATCACAGCTCTGATGTGCCAAATTCAGTTTAAACAAAAGGACTGACTGGGTGAGTTTCACTTACTTAACCCTAGAAATCTGCTTATTTAGTCATCTAGGGAGACTCATCCTAGCCTCCCTTCCTAGACTCTGGAAAACAATTGGCAGGTTTACGGAGCAATTTCTCTAACCACAGGCAGCTATGCTATGATGAAGCAGATGAATCACACCTAGAAGTTCCCATTTCTCTGCAAAGGCTATGAAGAGAGTAGAGGGCAGACAACTGAGATGTCAACAGATACATGTGTGTAAGAAAATAGCATCATCATCTCTGTTCTTAAGAGCTTTTGTTCACAGCAGAAACAATTTACTGGCACAAGTACTGCCAACAAGGTATTTTCCTGTTTAAAGAGTTCATTCAATCAAACATTATCAAGTAATCTTACTGAGCTAAGGCTACAGACCCAGGTAAAGAAACAAAGTCAGACACTCTGAGGAAAAAGACAGCCTCTTTCACCCTCCTAAGTGATTGGGGAGTATGAAAATCCACTGCACAGATCAGTAGGAAGACAGCAGTGGAGGTTAACCTGCCACCCTGCTCTAGCTGAGACACCAAAGTGCTGAGCAAAGTGCACTCCAGCCACTTGGATAGACTGGAGAAGCCGTGAGGACAGCTGAGCGCTGAGCATCACCATCAAGGCAGAAGTCTTTGACATGAGGCAGGAGACAAATTCTTTGTCCTTACAAATCCGTGCCTTGGAAGAGGCTAAACTTACCCTTTTATAAAGCCACAAGGCCATTTGCTGTGGATAAAGGCAGCTTTCTGATCTCTCCTGAGCAGCTTAAACAACCTGAGATTTCTGCAGGGACAAAATGTTTTGTATTTTCATTCCAAATAGCACAGAGAATACCTGCCATCCAACACCCCCATCTCAGTCTGAATCACAACCCATGTTTTTTCTTTGATACCAATTTTCCTTCAAGCTCATCATTTATGTGTTTAACTAGTAATACAAATCACCTTGAGGACACCGCAGTCTTGCTTCCCCTGCATAAAGTATCCACAGACTGAATGAAAAAACATTGTTCACCTATGGAGAAAAGGAAGGTGATCAACAGGATCAGTCTTTGAGTGAAAAGAAGATGTTCTCATTATTTCAGACCTATGTTCCTGTAATCAGCAGCTCACACTTCAGCTGAGTGAGAGCAGCACCAAGACTGATAGCAGAAACACTCAGGTTCAGATTGTGTGCTTATAGATTTAGTCAAAATATGCTTGTTAGTGTATAATTAGTCAGCTCTGTATGCACACCAATGAGAGCTGAAAAGATGTGTAGTGCTTTGAGTTTCAGGAGCCCTCTCCACAGAAAACAATATTTTATTATAATGTAGATTTCTGCATTATTTGAAAAAGTCATCAATGTAGGGCAGATGTTTTCATCGCTCACTGCCATATCTAAGAAAAAGAGAGGGTAGAAAGAACTCTGAGAATAAGTATTTTTATAGATGAACCAAGGAATTATTAATTCTCTGCTTCTCATGCAGAATATGAAGTATATATAATTTCCAGGAGGCGCTTGTGGATGGTGCAGCTCAGCAAGAAATTTTCTTCATTTGATTGAAGCAACGACATAGAGCATGTGGGACCACAATGGGCCACTCCAGTGGGGCAAAACACTGGGGTCTCCAGAAAAAGTATGGGAAGAAAGAAAAGATGAGGGAAGGCTCAGGCAGTATTTTCCTTTACTCATATTGCCTGGAGAAGCTATAGATGCCCCATCCCTGGCAGTGTTCAAGGGCGGGTTGACAGGGCTTTGAGCAATCTGGTCTAGTGCGAAAAGTTCTTGCCCATGGCAGTGGTATTGGAACAAGATGATCTTTAAGGTCCCTTCTGACTCAAACCATTCTACGGTTCTATGTTAATTTCAGGCCAGAGACTTTGATCAAGCAGAGCCTTCTACATGCAGGCCTCCCTTATTCTGTCCAAAATAAGCTTCGTAAGCCCTTCCACTGCCAAGGGCTATTTTTTTTCCCTTCTTCACATGGGAAAACATATCTAAAGCCTACTGCTACTTACAAGTCTTTCTCTATTCCATTCATTGGATTCAATGGTTTTTAGTATGTCTACAAAAGAAGGAAGTTAGTGAGTAAATATTATAGAAGTCTGAGGGAAGATGTGGGAAAGATGTATTTTTTTCCTGTGTTTATTTATCTAGAAGGCAGCTGGTCTCATTAGAAAGAGTCAACTTGCAGGGATCTCCCTTTTTATTCCAGTTTGGGGGTTTGGTTTTTTTTGTTTATTGAGAGAGGAGCTGTTTGTTTGTTTGTTTCTCTTTTTTTTTTTGTTTTGTTGTTAATTTGGTTTTTTGTTTTTCGTTTTGGGTCTTTTTTGACATATTACTTTGTGGCGTGGTTTCAGGGCCGAAAATATCATGCAAGCTAGGTTCCAAGACTTGAAGTGAAACTGATACAAAGTGACAATCAAGAAAGCCTCTTTGCAAGTGTTCTGAATTAAAATGGGGTATTATCAACATAACATGAAATAGGGAAAGCTTATTTCAGTGCAGCTTTTTTGCAGATTCTTTGCATCTGAAAGCACTAGTCAGATACAGATTTGATATGAATCAATACATCCCAAAATACATAATAAAACCAAAAAGTTGGAATTCTACAGAGTCATGCAAAGGATGATTGCTGCTTATAAAAGTCGTCTCACTGACATAAATTTGTTTACACTGCTTGTTCAAAAGTTGAGGTGTGTTGTGCCAACCCAGCTGTTTCAGGACAAGGAGTGGGAATCAGATGCATACCCTAGAACTGTACTTCCAGAGGAGGTGGTGAGGCAGTAATGTGAGCAGCAGCATGCATGTACTGTATCAGCTCATCAAGATCTGTGCTTCAGGCTTTGGAGAGAGATAAAAAAGTGAAACCACAAATGGAAAAATAAATCTCTGGATTTATTTAAAAGGCTGTGTTAGGCCTTTCACTGTGTACTTTTGTTTTATTAGGCCTTTCACTGTGCACTTTTGTTACAGACAAAACAATGAGTCATCTTTAAAAGCTGCTAATTGATTGGATTGGGATCATGTGACCCATCAGCATCCTTTCAATATATTTCATTGTGAGCAAAGTGAGCAAACAGAGAAAATAGGTACTTGGAATAGAGGTAGCAGGATAATCCAGAGAGTTACCCTACTTAAGCAGTCACCTTAAAATGCCCTTTTTTTAATGTTCCATTTTTGTACTACACATTCAGAAGGCTTTGGTATTCCTTTAAAGAGGGTTGTTCAGTACAAAAGGCTAGTCTAGACAGATAAATTGAATAAAAACAATGGAAGCATAGAGTAGATAAAGTACAGTTCAGCCTAACTTGCCACAGGATTCTGTTGCCCTTTGCCAATTTTTTTCATTTAGACTGAAATTTTCTATTCTGTGTGTCTGCTTCAGGCAGGGTTTTTTTTTGTTTGTTTTATCTATCTAGATATATAGAGAGAGATAGATACACATACCCAATTTCACTGAAAATATATCACCAGTTTCTGTGAAGGGGGCTAGGCAAAACATGCTGATTTCTCTGCATTGTTCCCCAAAACACCTTCTGTGTTGCTTCGCTGTGGGTGTTCAGATTTGACAGCAAGACTTCATCTTGCTCAAGGACTTGCCCAGTGCTGTTAAGAAAACAAAAAATCATGTCTACATGGGGCTAGGTTATGAGGATTTGATAAACTACCATGTGTGCAGGCTTTATAGAGGCTTGCTAGCGCTTTATGTGCCTTGGCTGTGCCCCAATCCAGGGCTCAGAGAGACTTTTCCTACCGTTTCAGCCATAGCCAGAAATTGAACTGAAATTGGGAGAAGGCTTTCTCTAGCATTCTTCCTACCTGTGATGGCCAGGTACTGGAGGGGAGAATGCCAGCAAGAATCTGGGGCCAACTTGAGGCACGAAATGTCACCCAGAAAGAAAAACCTTGGGAAAGATGAGGACAGTTATGGCAATTAATCTAAAAATCGGTTACAAAATGAAAGGGAACAGTGGGTACAAAGCAAAAGGCTTCTGGAAAGTAAAACCAAAAATATTTCAACAGGGCCATTCCCATCTTTTCCCAAAAAAAGTCTCTTTTTTTTGAGATATAAACAAGATTGAAAATTAGCATGTCCTTTTTTTTCCAAATCATGAATTCTCATAGAATAGGAAATACAGCTTTCACTGTGCTCTAGTCAATTCTTGTAGAACATTTAGTGCTCCCCCAGCTGTGCTGCTGTTCTCAAGTCCCTCACAACCCACAGAAGATGAGAAAAGAGTATTCCCTCTCTATTAAATATCAAAAAATGGGGTAGAGAGGAGATTAAGACATCCATTAACCTGGGAGTTTCTCATTTGTAACATCCTGTGATCCAGCACTTTCTACCTTCAAAGTGCAGTTGCTGATACTCGCTTGCAGCTGTGATTGCTCAGCTTTAGAAAAATCAGACCTGAGGTTCAAGACAGACACTCATAAAACAAGAACTGCACAACAAAGCAGCACTTCAGTGTCCTGCCTAGAGACACTAAGAAGGTGGAACCCTGCCTCATCCTCTCCACAGGGAGCTCAAGATAGACATTCCATTTTGGGTGGTGTCACCCTCATTACTGATGGAAGACACAGTATTTATGGTCTCACAAGGGGTCCTTGTGGCATTTCATGGTTGGGAGGCAATAAGCACAGTTGGCCCTGTGATTAATTTCTCCAGCGTGCCTGTGTGACAGTTGGATTGGGAGCTGGCTTCTTGCTCCCTATTTATGTGCCCAGCACTAAAGTGGCTCGAATGCACCGTGACCTAGAGGTGCTTCCAGAGTCAAGGCTGATCTACTAATATATAAAGATAGATCTCTCTGAAATTCTGGGTGACACCTTCCAGGCAGATAAATTCATTACATTATACTGCATTGCAACACCACATCATCCACTAAACCAAAGAACAAATTCTAAATTATCAAATAAAGTGTGACAGCTCTGTTAACACAAGAATATGTTGTTATCTCGGGTGAATAAACTGAAAGTCAAATGTATTGGCTGAGGAAAATACTTGGAAAGGCATCCTGTCTCATGATATAACCCAAGAGAAACCCTGACCTACCCCAGCTGCAAAATTTGGAGGAGCAAAAGACACAAACATGCAGAAAGATGCAATGAGAAAATTTGCTCTCTAAGGATGGAAGAATTCAAATGTACAAAGCAAATTTCATTGCTGGGTTAGAAAGTGTTTTACTTGCTGTATGGGAAAGGTATTGATCCAAACACCGTTACAGTCTAACTTCTTTGGAATGCATTAGAAATTCAGTGCCAAGCCTTAGGCTAAGAGGTAACTGGTGCAGTTAGACCCTGAATATCTACTTTTGTTTTGCCCTTTAGTATTGCTTTAAACAGAAGGAAGGAGTGTGTTTACCTTCAACAGCCCTTCTATCATGCTAAGATTATTGGATTAGGTCCTAAGATTATTGGAATTTGAATAAACCATGTTATGCTCAGAGTGAAAGTGTGCAAATACAATTTCACTGTTTCAATTCAAAGCATCTTGGAAAATTAAGGAAGAATTAGAACCCCTCGCTCAACAGCCTGAGAATTAGAGATGCTGAGAAGCAGTAGTCAATAGGCCAGGGCTCTCTACCCAAGCTGAAGATGAGCCAGGAGGCACCTGGAAACAAGCTTCAGAGCATTTGATGGCAAATACAGCTGTACAGAACTTCTGCAATGAAAGCCCAAAAGAAGCAGGTAACTCAGCAGAATTTTGAATTTCTTATAGCCACCATACTTGGTCAACACACTCCAAAACATCCGCCTGGGTTCAGAGACTGTCTCACAACTCTGGGTTGTGGCTTGAATTAAACAGGGCTGAGTTTCAGTTGAACAGTCCTATTTATAGTTTCCAGCAGACACCAGGCCAAACTGTGGGTTTGCATGGTTTCCGTCTGAAAGACAGCAAAAATTGACCAGTTCAGCTGATTTTTTGCTTTGGGTTTTTGGTGCAGAGAAAAGAGAAGACGGAGGAAGTTTCATTCAAAAATTGAAGTGATGAGCAAAAATAAGAGTCTATGAACCTCACCACCCAGAACTAGAGAAGGCTGACACAGAGCCCTGGGAACAGAAACCACGGTGATTTTCCTGTCTCCCATGGTAAGCAGAGACTATGTGGTAAGTGATTGTGCTGTAGGGAAATGTCTGAGTGGAGCTATACAAATAAGAGTTGGATTGAATGGACAAGAAGCCAGCTGATTGCTGCTGGATGGGTCCTGTCCTCCTACAGTAAAACCTTCTGATCTGAAAGCAGCAGCTCATTTGTTAGCAGCAAAAACCTTTACAGTCTGCATCTCAGCTGTGAAACCCCAAAGCACAGCAAGAGGAAGCCATGCGGTCTTCTCAGTGGTTGGAATAAAAATATTGGAAGCTTGGAGGTACTGAGCCACTGACTCAGAGTGTGACTGTAAGGAAGTCACTCCACCTTCTTGTGCTTCAGTCATACCAGTCCAAATTAGCTTGAAATGCAGGAATCACTTAAAAAAACACCCGCTCTGACTAACCTGTTTGTGGAGTAACCGTACAAGTGATGTCTCTGTAAGCTTTCTTGGCATATGAGCACCTTCCCCACAAGATAATCACTCTAGATAGTTCAGTGTCATGATACTGGAAAGGGAGCTTACTTTAAAGGAAACTAGAAAATGCCAACAGAAACTATAAGTGGGGGCAAAACTGGCCTACAAGTCTAGATGCCATCTTACAAAAAGACATCTGGAATCACTGTCATTTTATTGTTGCTCATTTTCACAGGATTATTTTGTATCTCATCATCATTTTCAAAGGAATGAAACAAAACAAGCCAGAATGAGAAATTACTGAAATGTACTTGCTAAAATGGAAGAAGACATCAAGATATACCTTTTTTTCCTTTCCTACAACTGGATGGAAAGTCAGTGAAGCTGAATTATATTATCATGCATTTATCTTACTTTTCAGTACCGAAAGGTACATAGCAATTTGGCAAGCATTAAAAAGACCTCAGTAAAACTAAAGTGAAAAAAAGTTCAGTAAAATGATGTTATTCATACAGTATAATGACATGAACAGAAAGTACATTAAAAGTGTCAAGCCTGTTCTCTTCCTCTGATCCCAGCAGTATTCTCCCAAAGCCTTTGCTCCATCTCCCAGGTAATACACAAAGAAAAGGGGGCAAACACAAAAGCTGTATCTGTAACAGAAAATGAAATGCATGCTGACAGCACCATGACCTTCTGCACTGGCTTTAGCTGAAGAGGAGCTCAGAGACAAAACATGACTTTTAGTGAGCTAAGGAACAGCCACACTATGGGTATATGCTCTATCATGGCCCTTCTGTTCCATCCAGGTATTACAAACAAAATTCTTGGTCACACACAAACTTGGGAAAGCATCCATCTCTCCTGACATTAACAGAGCAACTAAACCAGAACTAGATGTGCGGGTTTAGGTGACCAACTCCCACCCTTTGCAGCGACTGAACAACTTGGAGGGCAGAAGTCTTCCAGGAAGGCCTCTGGGGACTGTCCATGCTCACAGAGCCATGCTGCAGTGTACCATCTCAAGCAGAGTCACCATCTTGTTTCTCCAACATTTTCACCTTGCCTTTCACCTCTTCTCTCATCTGCAAGAAAATACAAACTTCTTTTTCCCTTTCTCTTGAACACCTGCCCCTCTGGACTTACCAGTCCATTCTTAGGATCAGCTAACCAGGATGATGTTTACATGGAGAGAGACAAGTAAGACACAATACAATACAATACAATACAATACAATAGTCCTCGTATTGCATTGTGACCTCTGAAATTCTGGAACAGTTTTCAATCATCCTTCTTTTTTCCAGAGCACGGACTCCCACGGTTGCTTATGCTGGCATTAATGCAGCTTTTAGCTGCCTGAAAAGCACAAAGTGCATGTACACAGCAGCGAATCAGATCCCACATATTTATTTAGTAGATTAAAGATCTTATATTAGTTAAAAAGACACAAATATCAAGGGGGAAAAGGACTGCACAGTATAGCTCTCGGAAATAGTCAGATTCCAATTACTGTAATTATATCTTTCAAAGGTAAGGTATGAAAATTATCACTTAAACGAGAGAACAAGGAAAGCAGAGAGAACAGTACCTTATTTCTCATCTTATCTTTGTCTCCATGCCATTGTACTGAATTACCATGATTACATTTTGTTAAAGTCTTTTCATTTTTCTCACTGTTCTCTTGAGGATGTAAGGCTGGGTGAACAAAGCAAGGTTATCAACCAAAATTCAATTTCACAAACTCCTAAAGGGAAGTATTTATGAAAATGCAGACTTCAGAAAGATCAGATTCCTGTCTAACTCTCCTTTATGAGTTTGATAAGTGTATGAACAAAAGCAGATGCTTCAGTGTTGGGTTTCTTCTTGGTTGGGGGGCATGGGTATGTAGCAAAATTAAGGGAATAAAATCACCTCCCACAGAAGAAATTTTTGTTTGTCAAAACATGCCTTCTTCTCCAGGTTTATCTCTTTTCTGCCTTTCTGAAACCTCCCCATCTTCATCCTCTTGAGCAACCAGAGGTGGCCTTAGCTCTCATCAAGTCATTGCTGCAATTGCTTCTCACAGGCAGGAAGTTCCTGCACTGGCTGTTGCTCCCCACCATCTCCTGCTTTCTTACCAACTATACGGCATCTCCTGGACCATGTTACACTTCATTCAACCTTGCCCCATTTAATGGTGTGTCTATCAGTGAAAGCAATACTTTTCTCTCTCTCTTGTTTTGAACATTGATGGCACCAAAACAATGCAGGCTTTTTTGTTTGTTTTCTCTTTTTCCCAGCAAACTCAGACCCTCAACACAATACAAGGTCTTTATCCTTCTCAACAGTCCAGAAAACTGCAGACTTAGCCCCATGAAGTGCAGAGCACTGACTACATTCCATGTCCATGGTGCATAAAGCAATCTCAGAGTGCAGGAGCTGGGCACAACCTGGAGATACTTTCTCTGTGGCAGAGCAAACCAGAACAGCATTTTTCTAGAGGAAATTACAGGCAGACTTTCTGTCATTTTCTCTTTTGCTGTCAGGTCAGAGAACTCTTAGAAGGGCAGGAAGTTAAGGGACGTGCCCATCCCCTCTGCTCTGCAGAGCATTTTCCTTCCATCTGATGTCCCCTGCAATCAGTACCAGGCCAGGCCAGTGGGGATCCTTGGGATGGTACCTTACCCTCACTTGTGACTGGGCAAAGACCTGAGGGTGGAGGAAAGGAGAGAGAAAGGGCAGGCAAGCAGGAATCTGCATGGGGGGAAAGAAGTTATCTGGTGAGGGTGAGTAGGGAAAGCACAGTCAGTGATGCCACTAGCAGAAACACCCAGATTTTATATGTATGTTCCCAAACCCTTAAATGACTTCTGGAGGATTCCCAACTGCACATAACCCATCATGGAAATGGGACTGAACTTAGAACAAATGCATCAAGAGAGATGTTTCGTTGTGAGAAACCTCCTCTACTGTATCATTCATATTTCTTTTCCTCTAGTGAAAGCCCTGCGTATAAAACACTTGTTGGGGTGAGACAGCTATATGGATCCTGTTTCTTAATGCAGATAATTCACAGAACTAGCAAGGAACAAGACATAAGGAGAGTTATTAACATTGCTTCAAACTCTGATGGAACAATTTGATGACTGATTTTCAGCCTCTTTTTGAAGTAGAAATTAGTAGTCATGAATGCTGTATTTCAAGGTAACCCTGTTTAAATTAAACCAGGCAGTACTGAACTCTCTCTGGAACTTGCTAAATTAATGGCAGAAGTCTTTAGCAAAGCCTTTTTCCCCTCATTCTAAACTGTGTTAAGTGAGGAATTAGTGTTTTTAAAACAAAAATGCAATTTAAAAATTCAAAGTGTTGAAACTCATACAGAGCACTTAGCTTCTCCAGTAATGCCAGACAACTCCTACACACACCAGCTCAGGGTAATATGGGTCAGAAATGAAAAAATGCAGATAGAAACTCAGTTATAAACTATAGACATAATGTTTGTGAAAACAACTTGTAAAAAACCAAGCAAAATTATACATGTGATGGCTGGAATTCCAAGCAGACAAGAACCAGATGAGGAATTAAGTGCATATTTTGAACTGCCATTTGAGCAACTTCAGCATGGATGCAGTAGATTCTTGTTTTAAGTCTTGAAATAAAGGATGTCTTTTTTCTGACAAGCTGTATTTTGACACAGCAAGGAATGATGATCTCAACATGGAAATCTTTAAGTAAAAATTTCTGCTTTTTTTTTGTTTGAACTCATACTTAAGGATAATACAGCTACCTTCCAGCCTCAGTCTTTGAATCTCTGCATATAGATGTATCCACACAGAGTGTATCTAAAGCTCTCCATCTAGTGGCAGTTTCACAGAATCATAGAATCATACATTCATTTGGCTTGGAAGGGACCTTTAAAGGCCATCTAATCCACCCACCCTGCAATGACCAGGGACATGTTCCACTATTTCAGGCTTCTCAGAGCCCCATCCAATATGACCTTGAATGTTTCCAGGGATAAGGCATGTACCACCTTTCTGAACAACCTGTGCCAATGCCTCACTGTAAAAAAAATTTCTTCCTTCTATCTAACCTAAACTGACCCTCTTTTAGTTTAAAACAATGTTGTAAAGAGCCATGTCGTGTTGCTCGTTTGGTCAAGGCTTGATCAGATTGTTACTGTGCACTGCATAAGTACTGCATGTGCACATATAATTAAAAAGCAGCACCATTAATGCAAAGCCAGTCTCAGACCACTGCCCAGCACTGTCTTTGCTGACTGTCTCCTAGCTGGAATGCAGGCAGCCATAGTAATTTCTTGTTTCCAGTAACAATTACAAGAGGAAAAAAGCCTGAAGATTCATCAGAGCATTCTTGCCCTATGTCTTTCCTTTGAGATAAGAAATCCTTGTTATTATATGATCCTTTAGAATTCTTGTTAATGTAGATGTTCAAACCTTGGAATTGGTGCAGGTGAGATAATGAGACATTGACCAAAGTAAGGATGAGAGGAACACCAAAGATCCTAGTCACCTCTGGGAACTTGTGCTGCTAAAAAACACCATTACAAGGAGCAAAGAGAAGGTAACGGAAAAGAAGAAGGAAAGGTATAGGGAAAGAAATAAATATTTCTCTTCCAAAGTCTTCTATATGCTCATCTATAAACCAAACAGAACCTCTGTGCAGTACCATTGTGGTCACTGAGCAGGTAAACACTAGGTCTAGGGACATACTGGAGTGTAGGATCAACACTGATCCTTCATCTGTGTTTCCGAAGTGGATTTTTACATAGCTGGAGGTTAGTTCTGAATCAGGGACCAAGTTAAGAGTGTCTCCCACTCCCTCTCTGGTGCAGACCAGGTCTTCCCTGTGGATGCCTGACAAGTATGGGCATGAGTGTTACTCTTCACTCTTTTTCTCCACTAGAGCTCTCACTGGACTTGGTGGGAGACAGGCCCAAACAGGAGAAGTTCACTGCAAAACCATCTGCAGTTTTTCAGGATTTTAGCCAGATTTTATGCATCTGATTGTTGGCTGGCTTGCAGATTTTCCAGCTGTTTGATCGGATTTATTATTTTTTCCCAGCTCTCCTGCTGATGGATTGATATTCTGCCCAAATGGTCCCAAGCTGGAACTGTTATCTTGCTTCTCTCTGCTTCCTCATTGTGCTGCTGATCCAGAAGTCAAGTTGCTCTCTGCCAGCCTAACTTTTCTAAACTCTGTTGCCTTATGCTTTTTCACATACTCTCATATTACCTTTACATGCCCCATCACTATCTTGATGCATGACTGGCTGAGAATGAAATGAAATGAAAACTATTTTATCTGTCAAGGAACACAACAAAGCCCCATCTCTGACTCCGTCTGGGGCAGAGTGAGCAATAATTGACAAGCCTAGCAGAGGAGAAATGCTACTGGTGGCATCCACCTACCTGAAAAAGTATGGTGTCAAAACTCAATATAGTCAGTGGAGGAGTAAGCACTCTGGAAGGCATTTCTGCTGGTGTGTGTTTGCTGGCTAACCCAGGAGATGAGAAACCTCCCTCAGGAGTTTCACTGCCTTGCTTCTGCCTTTGTATTTTTGGTTCTCTCTATCAACCCTAAAGACAAAATGGATTCCTTGATGCCTACCTTTGAGCAGAGGAATGCCATCCTAGACAGCAGGGACCTTGATCAACATACTCAGAAAAGCTGTCTGCATGACAGACAGGCGGATTTCTCAGCACATCTTTTTTTATTAAGCTCTTTAAGATGAATGAAATCATTCAACATATTGAATAGTTTGAAATCTTTGTTTTGAAACAAAGAGTAACTATTTTTCCTTTGCATAAAAATAATAGTTTGATAATAGCATAAAAGATATACACACCCATACAACTTAAGACTGATAAAGAAGCAGTAAAATTTCAAGTATTATTACTGAATGGAAGAAACATAAATATTGGAGGCAATGTCATAGAATGATTGAATCATTAAGATTGGAAAAGACCTCCAAGATCATCGAACCCAACCTTTGGCCAAACACCACCATGTCAAGTAATCCACAGCACTAAGTGCCGCATCCAGTTATTTCTTGAAGACCAGGGGTGGTGACTCCATCACCTCACTGGGCAGTCTATTTCAGTGCATGACCCTGCTTTCAATGAAGAAATTCTCCCTAATGTCCAACCTGAACCTTCACTGGTGCAGCTTGAGGCCATTTCCTTCTGTCCCATCAACAGTATCAATCCAATGTTGTTTGGTTTTTTTCTCACTACAATACAACTAGTGAACAACAAACCAGACTATAAACAGAACAAGAAAAAAAAATCCATGCAGGTTATTTCAACATTAAACAGCGTGCCCCTTCTGCCCTCACTCTCTCTCTCTCTAGGAAAACAACTGCTTCTGAGGTTGTAACATTTCGATATTCAGGAAAAGCATTACAAGTTGCCCTCAGAGAACTGTGCAGAAGTGCATAAACAGGGCATGATTCAGTAGACGGAGGTGATTCGTTTCTTGCCATCCGTCTCTTCTATCTTAAGTGTTTGAGTTTTAATGATTATGTAGCTTGACATTTCCACTCTGATGACAGACTTCTGAGAACTATCGCTTCTCTGGGGCAGTGTCCCACCCTTCCCTGAACACATGCCGCCCTTCCCTTTGAGTTATGAACTTGTGTACAAAGAGAAGATAGCTGCTGGGACTCTCACACAACACGCATCTTTGCTGCCTTTTGACCTGCTTCTGCTCTCGTTAAACTCAACAGAAAAAATCCCCTTCATTCTATATGAGCGGGAACTAACTTGCTGACCTCTTCCATGAGCATCTCTTGGGTGGCCTTTTTTCTTTGTTGACTCTGATGAGAGTGCTCCCTGGTCATCTTCAGCGCTAAGACCTATGGCAGCATCCTTCAGTTTTGGTCTTCCAGTATGCAAGGGGTCACAACACAACTTCTTTCACAATACACAAATTAAAAAGTTAGGAGGGAGGGGAAAAAAAGAACACGAGGAGAAGGGAAGGACATAGATGGTCTTTCAGTCTATTGAGTATCTCTTACTTTGCTTCTCTTCATTTTTTTATTTTACTTTCTTAATCAAGAATTTCTATATGTATACTGTTCATTTCCTATTTTTTTTTACCTTTAAAGTGTGAGATTTTAATTCCAGCTTTGAATTAGTTGGTCTTTTTCTTTAAAACACATGAAAAGGGAAGTGACAAGAGCATTTGTGTTGTTATTGTATATATTACAAACCACTAAGAAGGAAAAAAATATGCCTGGAAACCTAGAAGGGAAAGGAAGAGGTATAACCATGCCTAATTAGCAAAACAGTAGATAAAAAAAAAGGAATCAGGTAACGTTTTCAACTGGCAGAGGACTTGCCTCATTAAAAGTCACAAACATAGGAAAAACAAGGAAGATCCTTGGGATCCAGGTTCATTGGAAATTCAACTTGTAAAATTTGTATGCCAGCCTTCAGTTTTAAATGTGATGGTTCCTTCCACTAAATGTAAACCCCATGAAAACTCCCAATTGGTTTTGCACATGGTAAATTATTAATGTGTAGAAGCACAGAAATCTCACTTTGTGAGTCTGACTCAACCTGCCAAAAGATAAAATATTTTTGTGGAAAGCAAGCAATTGAAAATTATAATTGTAAATGAAAACAGCTCATGCTTCTAAAAGTAAAAGATAAACATTAACCAAGTGGCCTCTTGAAGCAGATAAACAGAACTTTACTGAGTCAGAACATATCATAGCCAAAAACTGCTTGATGTTTTACTGGCATCAAATAAGATGTCCAAGTGCCCACCCCTGCAATCCTTGTATGGTGCTTCTAATATTGGCTACCTATACAGAACCTGTGAATACACCTGGGGAATGGTAATGTCCCATCACAGATAGTACTGCCAAAATTAATATGAGAGAAAGAATTGAGTATAGTAAGAAATTCTGGACATTTTTCATACTGGGAATCTCACCTCTGTGAAACACAAAATGGGCAATTAAAAATATTTATTGAAGTACCTCCCTTTGGATATCGAAACATGAAGGGTTCATTATGCAATGCTGTAATTGCAGCAAGAGAGGACAATTTAAAGCAACTAAAAAAATTAATTTTGACACAAATGCAGGATTGTTCCCTGACTGGATAATAGTTATGCACAAGGGAGGGGGGAAAAAGTGCCTTTTCTAACTGCAGTTGAACCTTCATTTGAAAATTAAAAGCAAATAGAATAATGGGCACAACTTACATGCAGAGCAATCTAATAATGCAGCGGAGAGTTTAGTAGAGCTCCCTGAGCTTGGCCCATTGGGTTAAAACTTGGTGCTGATAATGTCAAGGTCTTGAGTTCAATCCCCTTTATGAGCCATTCACTTAAGAGTTGGACTCAATGATCCTTGTGGGTTCCTTCCACCTCAGAATCTTGTGTGATTCTTGGTTAAAAAAAAAAAAAAAAAAAAAAAGAGAGAGAAAAAAATACAAGAATAAA
>JAWWEW010000001.1:56732954-57017333 GCA_035583185.1 Anabacerthia variegaticeps
CCCCCCCCCAAGACTGGGCTTAAATTGAAAGAACAGTACAGACACCACATTTTACTTTATTTTTATCTTTTTGTCACAGAAGATGGCATTTATTTTTTGGTATTCATATAAATGGTTAAAAAATAATACCTGAAATTCATTAATTTGAAATACTGGAATGAGTTTAGAAGCTGAGGAGGATGGTTGATGATAAGTCTGTATTAAGATATTTAAGGGGTTGAAAATAAAAAAGTTTGTATTAAGACATTTATGGACTTGGAAATAATAACCCAAAGGATTTTTTAAATATACCAGTAAGGTCACTAGCCCATAAATATGCTGAATATATGGCAATTACTTTTGATGGGTCAAAGAGAATACACGTATTCTGATATGTATGTAATAAATATGTAATTAATATCAGCTGGGACATTAAGTGGCTTTCCTAAAGACATTTTAGAGCTTTTCTCAAAAAAGACCTTTGCAATCTGTTATTTTCTTACTTTTCCAAGGCAAGAAAGGTGTAAGAATGTTAGCAAATTACAACCAAGATTTTGGTTTGTCTTTTTTATATTAATGCTAACGAATTTTAACTCTTAATCACTTCTTACATAAGCAGAGTTGGTAATGATTTTTGTAAGCCTATGCCAGATTGACACTAGCAACTATTGATTGGTAATTAAGTTTTATCTAATCCCAAACAAATCTAATGGTTAAATCATTTCATGTCAGCACTGTTTCCTCAATGTTTTTTGTGGTTCTAACTCCTGAAGTATTTAGAGAGAGAAACTACAGTCCTCATCTTGCTGTAAGCTCTAATAGAGCCTCAGTTCCTTATGGACATTAAGATTTTTGTGAAATTCCACTGATGATTTCAGTAGCCTTTATCTCTTCTATCTTGAATTTATCTATTTATCTTGAATATGATAAATGCAATTAAAACAGAAATGGTAGCAAGACCCAGTAAAATAACATTAGTACTTTACCTCTACAAAGCACATTTAGTGCAACCTACTCGAGGGTGCATTTGTCTTTTTCATAGCCATATCATAGTCGTGAGTGATGGCATGCAGCTCCAGAGCAGGACTCCAAAATTTATGTGTCTGTATGTGTGTGTCTATACTGTAGTCAATAGCACCTAGCCAGCTATTCATCTCAACCTTAAATGAGCCTCTGCTGACTCCGTTTTCAGTAACAACTTGATCTTTGTTGACTACCTTGGGACCTCAGCAATTCACCTCACATTTAGGCACATAGGTTGTAGAAGCTGAGATTCAGGTGTCTGAATCCACATCCCCATTTTATACCACATAACCACCTAATATGTCAATGTCTTTTCTTTCACAGAACTGTACAAATCCGAGAATAATTCAGTCGGGAAGGAACCTTGGGAGATCTTTTGTCCAGCCTTCTATTTGAAGTAGGGTCTATTTTGTACTACATGAGCTATTAGAGCAGTCCAGGCTGTCTAGGGCTTTATCCAGTCAAATTTTTTTTCATTTCTAATGGATGAGCTTCATTTATACTAGAAATTCTTGCTAATAGTACTGAAGCAGTGACCTTCACTTTTTTTACTGTCAAAGCTCTTTCAATTTCTCTTTCTCTAGTTTTGTTTTCTTGTATTCATTCTGGAAAACATCCCAGTCTTTCCTCTGTTGTGCATACCCAGCTTCAGTTTCTCTTTGAAGTAAAATATAATTTTAAAAATAAAAATACTTTCTTCAGCTCCAAAAAATGAAAGCACTACAGGCCTTGATAAGTTCCTTGTTATTTTCTTAAATTTGCTGAGTTTTAATTTCCAAACCTGTATCTTACCATTTCTTCAACTAATGAATGGAGGAACCTTCAAGAAGAAATTTCCCACTCCCTTTTTGAAAATATACATGAACATAGTATAGTATGTTAAGTTTCACAAGCAGAAATTCACCACTAGACCTCCACTCTCTGGTAAGCAAGTTCATCAGGTAGGAGCAGAGGGCAAGGCTTGTCCATCAGGGTGTAGCTGAGGAGTGGTAACTCAGCAAGCCATTTCTGCAGCTCTCATTCATACTTAATAAACTCGTCCAGTAAAAGCAAATCCCTGGAACACAGGTGTCTATCACTGCCAAAAATGTCAACAATGAGTAGATATCCAGGGAAAAAGTACAAGCCTGATGAATGGTCTGCAGAGAAGGATTCTCAGGACAAGTCAGAAGGATTAAATGCAGATGCGCACTTCGGCTCAGTGACATCTGAGAGATAGATAGACAGCTTCATGTGGTTTTTCCTGTTGTATGAGTTAAACAGCCTTTCTGTGGCAGGCTTGAACCAAAATAGTCTGTAGTATAATGACATTTCTGCTTCTCAGGCAAATGTTTACATACATAAGAATAAAGCATGTATGTGGGTGGTGACTGGGAGAGGTACAAGAACGACTAAACTTTCCCATTACTGCGGTGTTCACAGCCTGCTTTAAATCCCTGCCAGAACCCTGGGGACACTGGTGGCCTGACTGTCTCTGCTCACCTCTCGAGGGCTCCCCTGGCCACAGCCCAGGATACCAAGTCAGCCCCCATGGCTTTCAGGCTGGTCTCCAGCTCCACACAGTCATGGCTGGCCATGGGCTCTGTTGAGCCAGACCCACCCACTGGTCCATGTCCAGGCCTGGTCTCAGCCCATCCCCAGGGATGCGGCTGATGGCCAGGGCTGGGGCTCCCCTGCTCCCCTAGCTGCCCTGATCCCGACTGAGGCAATGGGACAGGGCCTGGCTGCCAGGGACTGCCCTGGAGAGGAGCCCCCATAGCACCTGCCCTGTGGAGCCAGCAGCCTCCAGTGCACCCTGACAGCTACTCCACGCAGTTAATATGACAGCATTCTTCAAGGCCCTCTTTCACTAACATACCTAAAAATTTCTTTAAGGCTGGAAATTCTTCTTCCTCCTTAAACCCATGACAAATTGCCTTCTACGTTCCAAGTTGTTTTGTAGAATAAACAGCTAATCTTTGACAGTAACAGCCAAAATAAGGAACATATTCTGATGGAATAAGATAAGTGGCTTGTTATCCCATATATACATTTGGATTTTAGGTATCATACTAACTATTTTGCAATATTTGGCGGTTATAATCATCCTGACCCAGGTGTTTCAACTTCCAGGCTGTCACAAAATATTTAACAGATCGATATCTTGCTTAGTTATTCTTAACAGAGCTGTGATTCCCATCAAAACTTTTCTCATGCACTTTTCTTTCTTTTTTCTGTTTTTCTTTTTCTTTTTTCTTTTTTTTTTTTTTTTGGAGACGCGGGGAGTGGAGGGATGCAAAGGTGTTTTGCTTTGTTGTGCTTTTGTTTTTGTTTTTTTGTTAGCTAATTCTGCTTGAATCTGGCCTCCCAGGTTGGGTGAGAGGGCATTAAGACATACCCAGACAATACTACACAGCAGTGGTGCTGTCACAAGTCCCATATGGCAGGTGGTGCTGTCACAAGCCCCATATGGCAGGTGGACATGATGTCTTCTTCTTCTCACCCAGGAGATTCCTGCCATAGCAGTGTCATTGCAAGGCACTGAAACGAGATCCTAAGTATGTCCCATCAGTTGGAAAGTTTTGTGGCACACAGTCCTTGAAATGGTTCTTTCATGACAAGGAAAATCTCGTCTCTTTGGAAAAACTGTGATCAACTGCACAGCAGGGCTTAGACACCCAGTCACTTATTTGTATTTTGACACTTCAGATAAATATGACAAGGTGTTTTGCCTTCCACCTGAAGCATCTCATTTATCATCTAATATGCAATTTCCTGCTGAGTTTTTAACTAGGGTGTCATCAGGAAACGTTCTGCTTTGTCATCAAATCATGCAACATGTGCCCAGTAATATATCTTCTCCTGTTTCATCATCCTGATCACAATTGAAGGAATTTTTTTTAAAAATCACAGATTTCCTACCTACACAGAAAAAATATAACCCTTCTTCAGTCCTGTATTGTCTGGCTCCCAGATGCATCAATCCTTCCACTGTCATCACCCTCTTGTGTCTGGTGGTGAACAGAGCTGCCCTGAGTAGTGGGTGGCATGGGAGGATGCTTTATTTGCTTAGAAGACCAAACAGAATTAAAGCTGGCTCGGGCTGCCATGTGGAGTGGCAAGCCTGGAGGGTGATCCAGCCCCATACAGCACAGGGAGGGCAAACAAGGCAGCACGGCTGCCACATTGAGGGCATCCATCATCCCAAGTGGACAGGAGCCCATCCAAATACACTGCTCTTCTCTGTGACACTAAGAGCCAGACAAATCCCCATTTGTATGATTGATATGGGTCCCATCACTGGGAAAGAAGACACCAAAACTGCCGTTGCCCTCTTGTATGTGCTTGAAGCAGCTGAACTAGCAGGGGGATTCAGGGATTCTGCAACAGATTCATTTTCTCTCCCTAAAAACATGCTGCTGGGAACATAACTATGGAAATTTCCACACAGGAGTTCTTGTTGGTATGTATGGAAATCACAGTGTATCACAGATGGATTTATACACACTAAGAAGACTTGTAGCAGCTTCTGAAAATGTAAGCATTTCCCATCTGTGACTGTGAGACCTCAGAGAGGAACGGACTGCCAAGGCAGGCCACCCTGCCATAAGAGGCAGCTATGCTTTAACATTGTACAAAGCTAGCCAGTGATTCACAGGAGGGAGAAGTTTAATTCAGAAGATTCACCAGGAACCTCGCATCCTGAGCTCTGATGATCTGTTTTGCATGAGAACTATGGGTATTTGGAGGAACTCTTTGGTCCTTCTTCTCTCTGACTGCAAAAACAGAACGTTGCTTTGCATCCATCTCAATCACAGCATTTGCCTTGCACAGGTTTGCATTTCCATAGCTGTCTTCCTTTGACAAAGACAACAGTCTTCACTATGTTCTTCTAATCCAAAGCCAAGTCACTCCATTACAGAGTCCATAGGCCAGATATGTTAATAATGCAGTTGCCCAAGTCCCTACACGTTCACCAAAACAGCACAGATCCAGTTCTGAGAAGTAGCTGATTGTTGCATGCCTTTATTTAAATTAACTTAAAAATCTAAATGCTAACACTGAGAGAAACCAAATTGTTCTCTTTCCTGGCTTTCTTTTTGTTGCTTTAGTGTCCAATATTAGCTCCCTGTGACTTCAGCAAGTTTCTAATGGTCCTAGAAACTGGGCTACTGAAGCCACATTCAGGCAGTTTTCTTATATCTGCCTATTTCACATATTGCAGCTTATTTTCTTCCCTTGGGAGGTAGACATTTCTCCCTTATTTCGATGGAACAATATTTGTAGTGAATAATTTACATGTGCAGATAGGTAGGTCTGGTCCAGATCCTCAGAAATATGCAGGTGATTAGGGAGAATTACATTCTTACCTTCAAAAAAACCAAATATCCACCCCTGAAAAGCATTATTTGCAAGTGAATTTAACATCACAAAAGTGTTACTCAAGTCAACGGTAAAACAAAGACATTGACTTCAGTGGAAGTGGGTAGAGACAGAAAATGCCCATTTGAAAACTGAAGCCCAAATATACAGTTAATGTTCACTTGCCCAGAGAATCCTGCCTTCTAACTTTGCCTAGAAAATAGAATAAGATAGAAAATAATATCTGGATTTCTTTTCAGCACATCAATAGTTTTCATTTGAGTATTTCTTTTCCCTAGCATTAATCCAAAACACTCTTAAAAGGAAACTACTCTTTGTCCTGATTTCGGAAAAAGCTGGTTTACTACTGTTTGTATAGCACTGAAGTCAAGTTTATATCCCAATGCTATCAGTCTGTCTTTTTTATCACACATGTTCATAGAACAAACTTCCTGGTGAGCTACCATTTCTAAAAGGTTCATTACTGACATTTCAGTCTCAAGCATTACTTCTCTTCACAATCACCAAGTCCAATCCACTTGTGTAGCACTAATCTGCTCCATAGATGGAGGCAGGACATTTCCATTGCTCACGAGGATAACTAGTTCCTCAATTTCTGCTGACAAGGTTTTTTTGAGCTACTCTGACTCAAAAAGCTGACAAGAGTGTATTAGGAACATAAAGACACAACCCTCAGGATTAGTCACGGAACTTATGCAAAATGTTAAGCCTTTTTAATTTTGTTCTTACAGACCTGGAAATAGGATGGATGGCAAAACTGCAGCTTATGTATTTTATACTTGATACAACAAAGCAGTAAGTCCTATGTTGTGTAGGATCAGTTTTCTCCTGCTGGCTGAATGTTCAAAACTCGCAAAGCCCAGTAAGTTCTTTGCTTATGGGACGTGCGCTTTGCACCAAATTTTCATGCAATTTTAAAATAGTCACTGTAATTAGTGGTCTAATTCTGTTGTGCACAAATAACTTTACCCACCCAAGTAGGAACACAAAACTCGTATTTGTGAGCTCAAATTGGCTGAATGTGTGTCCTCAAACAAATGTACTTTTAGCATGCTGTATACATAATATTAAGTATGGCAGGCTCTGTAACTACAGTCAACAAGCTCATATGAGACAGTGAAAAATTATTTTTGGTGCAAAATAGGTGAGGCCAGGAAAAAGCCCAGAATCAAAACTTAGACTTTCCTAAACTGGCTCTGGTCCAGATCTCCAGTCATGGGCAAATTCTCCCACAAGACTTGGAGCACTCAGATGATTTTTTTAGTATCAATGAGGTGCCCTATAAGGATGATAACATTTGATATCATGATCTTGACACTGCTTCAGCCTAGAAAGATCTAGGACTCCATTGCTGGAGGCCCTCCAGTCTGTGCATGAAGGAAGTCTACAAATCCCTGTGAACCAGGGAGTCTCTAAACACTGGACAGAAGAGACTACTGATAAATTCATTCACCATCCCAAAAATATACTTACATCACTACACTAGGCATTTATAGTCATGGTTTTCCTGCTGTGCCTGTTCCTGTGTTTATAAGCTGCCTACCAGAACAGCTCAAACACTCTTAGCCTGATCGTTCTTTAATAATTGGCCGTTCCTGTTTCAAAACTTCTCTCTCCGTCTGAATTACCTAAATACAGCTAAAGAAATGAGAGTGGCAAAGGCACTAATTAGTGCAGACAGTGATCCAAATCTTCAGGAAAAGCTATGAGAAACCATTGCAGCAAATGCGTGAACCACCATGGCTTGATTCCCTGTATGTTTCTTGCGATATTCCATAGGGAAACATAGTGCAGTAGGAACAATTAATCTTATTCACCTATTAAATGTAGAGGGGTTGTACACACTTGTGAGTAAATACCCTTATTTCATTCTTGTCTGCAGCCTTCAGTGCTATCTTCTCTATATAAGTAGAATTTGTATTAACAGCAATGATTATTATTACTATAGCTGACCGAACATTTCCTAAATTGAGGCTATTTGAAGTTATACAACACAAAAAGTGTGAAACAGGTGGAATTATTTTCTTTAAAAAAATCACAAAATACAAACCAAATTACTTTTTTTAAGTTTTCTTTTGAGCTAAAAACATAGCCAAGTTGCACCCTAGGGCAAATTTCTATGGATGAGTTATAAATCCCTAAATAATGAGGTTTTTAATGAAAACAAGGCTAACTCAGTGTGAATTGTAGCTGAGAAAATTTTGTCGCTATAACTGTAACTTAATGGAAATCTACAGAATATAGAAAATTTTTTCTGATTATTGCCTAATTTATCAAAACCATATCATTTACCGCATACCCTAAATGAGGGAATATTCAAGGATGTGGCAGAGATAATTACAAAAAGCACCAAGCAGACAAGTAATGAGTAGGTAGAGGAGTAAGTCACATGAGAGGAGAAAGCATTAATAGGCTTAGTGTAAATCTGGGGTTTCAATGGTGCTACCAGCTATATATGTGGGATGTGGTGGAAAAAACTGTGGAGAGAGGGTGCTTAAGTGGAGGGAGGGATACATAACATGAGTGGAAATGGTGTTATGACCAGTGAGTCAGTAACATCATCTGTAAGGTTTCCTTCCTTGGGCTATGGTATAACTGCTGTATATGTAGCAGTTGTAACTGGGAGCTTGAAATGCAATTAAGCAAATGAACAGCTAAACCCAAAGGGTCCCCGAAATAGAGGAAAGGTTGGCAAATTAGCTCTGAAGTAAATAGCACTCATCATCTGGGCAACATTTCCTATTTTCAAGACATTGTAGAGATGTCGACTAATGAAGGGCCCTTTTTTTTTTTGTTGTTCTCCCTGGAGTTCACATGAATTAAAGCATCTACAAATGAGCATGAACAGGCCGAAAGTGTAGTGCATTAATCAAAGATAACAGAAGAGGGGTGTTACAGTTTATTTTTGTTGTTGTTTTGTTTGGGTTTTTTGTTGTTGCTGTTGTTGTCGGTTTTTTGTCCCTTGCCAACATAGCAATTTGAGGGCCAGAGCGAAGTGGCTTGATGGAACCCAGGTTTTCACTGCCTGCCGGAGCAGAGCTGGGGACAATCAGCCCCGAGCTGTCTACAGCCTCCACAAAGGAAGAGGCAATAGCTCCCGCATGCCAGCTTAACTGCTTGGGAATATGGTGGAGGGAGTTTTTTTCTTTTTTTTTTCTCCTTCTTTCACTTCCCTTTTCCCTGGCTCGGGGTGTGGTGGAAGAGAGGTTTCCCCGTGTCCACCTCTGCCGGTGCCGCACGCTTCTGGTCCCAGCGGCTTTGGGGCTCCGCCGCCTCCTTGCCGGAGTTTGTGACGGCCCTGAGAGGGTCCGGGATCTCTCCCCCGGCTCCGAAAGTCCTGCGCTGAGGACAGCCGCCACTGCCTGGATTTGCTCCACACTCATCGGGGGGGCCGACACCTCCCTTGGCGCTGCCCACGGGAAAGGTTCCAGCCCGTCTCGGTGGCCGCTATTCCCAAGTGAACTCTGGAGCCGGCACCGCGGTCCCAGCTTATCCTTGCTTCGCTGCAGCCGGGGCCAGCACCTCCTGCCGGCCCTGAGTCACTGCGCTTTCTGCCTCCTCAGAGCCCAGCGACACCCACTGCTGCTTGGGATTGTAATTGCACCGAAGGTCAAGGACAGGACTCCATTGTTTGAAGGTTTTGGTTGCAGGGTTGTTTGTTCTGTTCTGGTTTTGTTATATACATATATATATAAAGAACTGTTATTTCCCTTTTATACATTTTGTGCCTGAAGCCTCTTAATTTCAAAATAATAACTTGTATGGAGGAGGTGTTTTTTTCTTTTCTTTCTTTCTTTCTGCCCCAGGAGGGCTCCTGCCCTCCTTAGCAGACATTTTGTCTTGTTAAACCAAGACAAGGGGATACCAAGCAATAGCTGACTACTAGGTAGACAAATAGAAGATAAAAACCTAAACCAGCCATTCATGGTGCATTGCAGAGCTGCTACAGAGCTAGCTGGTCCATTACCTGGTGTGTTAACACTGTGCATCCATAGGTGCTGCACCTGAGCAGAGAAGTCCTCCCTCTCAGTCAGGCACTGCACTGTGCTGGGACCACCTATTGCTCCATCAGCCTCCATGCCTCTGCGCCTCTGTGTCTCTGTGCCACACTTCATTGCACATGGAAGACGTGCCTGAAATATCACTGAGTGCACTGAGAGGATTACAGACCAAGGAATTGCATCCAACAGGAGTTCACATCAACTGCAGGAAGAGAGCCCATAACCACCACACTGACAGCATTGCTCTTTCCTCTCTTGAAACTCAACCATCATCCAGGTAAGAATGGGAGGTTCATAGAATGGGAAACGCTCTAAAGCCTAATGCTCACACAGATCACTCGCTAAGGGAGCAGCCAAGTTGCTGAGCATTAATTTTATGTTACATACTCTTACAATAAAAATACATTAACTATTTCACAAATGAGGAAAGAAACACTTGCCAGTGAATGCCCTTATTATAAGATGATCTTTCAAGGGGTCCCTTCAATCTCATAATTCTTTTTGTTTCAGTTGTAAAATGATCTAGTTTTCAACCTTCACTTGTCTTCCTCTCTACAGGAAACTTCTCCATAGTATCCTGATTGTGGGAGAAGAAAGTCCAATACCTTTTCAGAGGAGGAAGCCAGAAACTTGATTTGACCATCAGTCAGTTACAGAAGTTGGATGTCACTTTCCCTTCTGAAAAAAACAAACTTCTTTGATGCACACCATCCCGTGAGCCCAATAAATGAAAATGTAGGAGTGGTTTCTCTGCTTAAAACTGAGACCAAATCCACTCGTGTGAATTAGGTGTGCTAAGAACCAACCTACCAAACCTGACTGCTGAGGATTTTAAGCCTAAATAGGTTTTGTGGACCTCTTTTAGTTCCCACAGGAACTTCAGTCTAATCCCACACTCAGCTGAGAAAGTAGCAGCTCTGAAAATGGATACTAGCAGGATTGTCAAGGTCAGACAAAAGAGCAAGCACTTGAGTATTCACTTCTACTGAGGGGTTAGGTACATTACTCAGTTACACCTATGTGGCAACCCTCACCTATGAGGTAACCCTCAGTTACACCTATGTGGCATTTGAAGTACCTAAGTGTCTTTTTGGATCTGGGCACGAGTGTTAGAGATAACATTAGAAACACATAAACAGAAGCCCTACGTCTCCTGGACTGTCAAACATTAAGTCCTTAGCAACAAATGTCTTCTGAGCCGTGGAGGCTGGATCACAGGAAGAGATGCTGAGGACATAAAAGTAATTTTGTGACTGTATAGTGGCTGCTTGTGCAAAGCATATACATTTTCAAGAGTTTCCAGTACTACAGAAGCCTTGCAGCTGGTTCTGAGTCATTCTGAGCACCAGAAAAGGTGATGAACGTTATAGGAAATGATCTCCAGTCACTTCAAAATATTATTCTGGAATGGAAACTTGTATGAGTTATTTTCTCTAGGAGGTATTTTGTGGTTATTAGGCTCATTTCTGTTCTGTTTTTGCAGAAAAGCACTGCCTACTCCTGCCCACGACTTTGCAATGACAGGCACAGCTGCATCCCATGAAGACTATCCAAAGCATCATTTAAAGAAAGCCAATAAACAAACCAAAAAATTATACCTTACTCAGCAGATGCTGAAGATAATGTCTTATGCTGACACACAGTGGGGTTCTTCCTCCTTATACCACTAGCGTGAATTTTCACCAAAGCTCTCCCAAATCAGAGACTTTAGCATCTAAGAGAACCAGACCCAATTATTACGAACTAAGATAGAGAATTCACTTAACAGCCTCACCACCCTTCTGCTGACTGCTGTCAGTTCTCCTCTCTGTCTCCATGCTTCCAGGAAAGTTGTCTGTTCATTCCTGGATTAATTTGTTTTTCAGTTGTTTATTCAAGGGATGATATAACATGATCATATGAGTGCTTAATGGAGATGTGGATTATTTTCAGGTCCAAGAGCTGAGACGTACAGGCCAAGCAGCTGGGACTGCTTGCTAATTGTAAATGCAGTGAAGATACAAAACCCCAATCTTGCAAATTTTCAGAAAAAATTTTCCTGACACTGACTGCTATTCTATTGCAGTCTAATATCTCAAAGGAAATGGTAGTAGCTTCTTGACTTAGGCAATTAAGTCTCACCTGCTGAATAAAGCTTGACAAAACAGACTGCTGAGAGTAGCTTTGCCTGAGCAAGAAGACAGCCTCATCGTCAGGGCTTGCCCTCTCATGTGTCTATGATTTCTGACAGATTACAGTTAGCAAAGTAATTAGGGTAAAGAAAGTAGCTTAAATGGGAAGTTGAAAATGTGAGAAAGGAGAATGATTATAAACAGTGCAGACTATGTTAAGGGATTATAGTAAAAAGAAAAAAAAAAAGCCTCAGGAGGATTTAAGTGTTAAATAGTAGTTAAATAGCAAAGAGAGATAGAAGACAGTCTAATGCTTCTTCTGTTTTCTTTTTCTTAGTAATCCAGATTTAGCAGCAATTTTCAGATGCCTGATGCCCTAGTGTGTGAAAATAAGATGCGTTTTCATGAGATTAATTTCCTCAATAGAGATGGGGTCAGGTGAGGGAGTTTTGTAACTTCTTACTGTCAGACAACCACTAGGACATCAGTGGAGGTCTCAATTCTGGTCTTATGCCTTGCTCTTCACTGAGAGGGAGTGCTTGCAGGAGGGAATGGTTGTGCTATCTGACTGGAGCTGAGCAGTTCTGTGAATACAGCTGTTTACTTGATGACAGTAGATATGGCACAAAACAGTTCTTTTTACTATCTGGTATCAATGGAGAAAGGAAGAAACAGAGACTTGTCTGAAAACGAAGCATAGATTTAACAGAGGGCACCTTATACGCCCCTATGGAGTGGTAACCCAAAAAAAGATGGATTTCATCAGAAAGCAGTTTATGACCACAGCTGGTTTACAAGGTGAGTCACTGAAGCACATACTCTAAAAGAAGGCAGTGCCCAGTAAAAATTGACTACATGTGGCAAACCACACACCAGCCCTGCCTCAAACTCATCTGTGCTGGCCACGTTCCTGTGTCTATGTACCAAACCTAACCCAGAGTGAGCCAATCCCCGTCTCAGGCTTGCCAATGCCTCTGACAAGATTTTAGCTTAGATTCAGCTACTACATATCAAGCTATTTGCACTCTGTGCCTTTGTCAGTTGAGTAAGTAAAAGAGACCAGCTGAGAGTCCATGTTTAAATGTAATTTAGCCTGTCAAGCAACAGTGCTCCCCAGTGTGGGATGTTTAAATGGGAATCAAGGTGATTGCCATGAAACAGCAAGGTCAAAGGCACACCGCCCAGCACCACCACTGTTCAAGTCCTGCTTCCAGCTCCAGGCCCTGGGGTGACAAAAGAGGAGTCTCAGAGAGGAGAGGGCAGGAACTGGGAGAGGCAGGGAAGCCATGCTGCAGGGGCGAGAGCACGCAGATGCCAACTCCTGGGGCTTGCATTTCCTGAGGCCAACATCCCTTCTTGCTCCCTCCCACCACCAGCAAGTTGGTCTGCCCCTGCATGTATCTAGCTTCAAAATCAGCCACCCCCAGAAGCTTTCCCCATATTGAGGTCCCAGGCCTGCCTTGGGGAAGCTGCCTCTGGGCAGGGAAATTTAACCCTTTACAGGCACAGGGATGGGAGCAGTGCCAGAGCCACCGTTGCATGTCCTGCTCTGTATGCAGCCAGCTCATCACTGCCTAGCTACACTAACCCTTAAAAAAATCATTCCAAGAAAAACACCTCCTTAAATGGTGGTAATTCTAAAATGCTACCGCGCTGCTGCATGGATCTGCTGTGTGCGGCTGAAATTTTCAGTACTCGCCTTCACTTCCCGTTAGTACTGAATTTTGTGGCTCCAGCTTCGTGTATTACTTTGAAAATTTGCCTGTATGTATCTTCCAAGATCTATCAGCTCAGTTTACTGACACAATCAAATGCTTGCTGTTTTCTGTTCTGCAGAGCCTGTATAGCTGAACAGCAAGCTACATCTACTTCTTGCAGCATCATCAAAATTGCCAGCTAAATTTTGAGTTCTGGTGCCTTGTTATTGCAGTGTCAATATAAGGAGCAATTAAAAAAAAAAAATAACAAAAAAACCCCAACCAAACAGGTTTCTTTTTCAGGTACCCATCTTATTCTTGAAACTGTCATTGAAACAAAAAATAACCACCTCCCCACTACCTTCAAAAAAATTTTTCCTGAATGGTAAATGAGCTTCTCATCACAAGAATAAATTTGATAAGGAGGAACCAATAGATCACTTTTTACCTTAACGCTATGTGGAATTAAATTCTTAAAAACAACTGTCAGTATCATGAGCACAAATTTTCCCACACATAATTGTAGGCAGTTAATAACTGAACATCCAGATGTAATCTGTACTTCAACTTTTTTTGTATCCTCAATGTATTTAATTGAAAGCACAAATAAACACTGCAACAACTGTTCATTGTAAAAGCCAGACATCCCCATAATGGTTGTAAACATTGTGGGACAGACCAGGCACATCTGTTTAAAAAAAACTGGTTAAAACATAGAAGCAAAACAAAACATGCTCAAAACCAAATGCATGCAGTAAAAGGACTCTTGGAACTAAAGCCTGAATAGTCCGACTTGTATCACTGGTTGCTGATGTGGCTTCTAGGACCCAGATTTTGGTGGCTTTGTGCTCATTGAGCTATGAGCTGCCAGAGTGAGTTCACAGTTCACTGGGGACAACAGCTAATACCTGGGGCTTGAGTGTATCTTCTTTTTTAAAGGCTTTTCATCAGAGTGGTTTTCTCCAACTCCTTGCTTGGTGGCTAGGACTCTTCCTGAGGAAGGATGGCCTCAGACTTCCTCATGCTGAGGATGGACACAGAAGCAAGTTTTCCTCAGGCAGTCAAACAGAACATCTCCCTTGTCTCAGAGCTGCTCACAAGTCCCCACAGTCAGAAGAAAGGTGGAGTTTAAGAGTAACGTGCCTCTGTTTCCTACCTGGCCTCTCTGTCATCTTACCCTTCACACATAGCCTCATGGGCACTTGATCTTGGAAAGCAAGGCCCATCTGATGAGGCAATCATCAGAGCACAAGCCATCACTCTCTTCACACACTGTTTCAGAGGATGCTGGTTTTAAGCAGTAAAGAGTCTTAGTCCTGCACATCTGAGCCCTCTACACCCTGTTAAGATCCAGATCCATGCAGTGCTGGACAAGAGTGGAGTCAAAAGAGAAGACAAGCAGGAAATAGTATAGACAGGAGCGCAGAAGTGGACACAGATGATGAAGAAATATATTTAGGGCAGGGAGGTTGCTCCCCATGGAAACCCCATGGAGGTCTGAGAGACCAGAGAGATGTTTGTGCAGCTGTAGCTATGACCCGCTTAGACCTGTCAAGTGTCAAGCTTTATGTCTGAGGGGTATTTGTTCAGCTGCCTCCTGGACTGGTGCTGTGCAACCTGAAGAGCAATAGCAATGCAGATTTACTCTGTCTTTACCTCCACTGATCAGCTATATCCAGTACAGGAGGTACCACGCCTAGGGGAGGCTCTGGCAAGAGATAGAGGCAATGGAGTTTGTCTTCACATTGAGCCCTCACTCATTGGTACCCCCTGGTTTGCTATAGCAGCCACAAGTAACATAATGTAGAGCTGGACTGAATAAAATGTGGTGTCAAAAGCCACCAGAGACGTCTGTCAGGTATTCTGACATCTGAAATCTGTTACCTTGAAAATGGTTGGATATCAGTGTTAAATGAAGTGACTCCCATGTTGAGATTGTGAAGAGCTTTGATTTAATAAAATAAGGCATTATCATAGGTATTATTATTATTATTATCACTGCTACTACTACTTGTTTGGCACATCTTCTCATTTTAAAGGCCTGGAGAAACTTGACAGCTGATATGAGGATTAATGTTGTCATTTGCTATGATTACCAGCAAACCTTTCATTAAATTCATTGCTGCAAGGTAAACTGTATTTCCACATTTGCTCTTGCTCTAAGACTGCAGCAAGCTGTTAAGGTAGGACTTGGGATTTGGCTGTTTCAACAGAAATGTGGGCAACTGATTCACTGTAATTTGGCTGTCACACTATTTGGCATTCATTGTTTTTTTCAGTGCATACAGATAATGATAACTACACAGACAGAGATGTTTAGGCTAACTTCCAGGGGCCTTCAAGGCACAAGTCTGATTCTGATCCATCTCTGGTCAATAATTCTTTCTTCTTTTAAAAAATTGAAGCACATTCTTCATTCACCAGTCATTAAATGAAATGTATGAGTTTGAAACATCTATGATGAAAATACTAGATGGAAATAAAAAGGCAACTGCTTTGTAGTTATAGGACTAAGCAGCATCAATATGCCCATTACCGATAAAATATTGCACATTAAAGGTTATAGGAAAGGCCATGCTGTGACAATAGTTTGATTTGTATTGCTTTTCTCTATAGAGTATGTAAGTACTGTCTTAATCTTGTCAGATGATATGCCAGCCTAGAAGAGGATATACAATTAGGAACAAAAAAAGCACAAATAAACAGTGCCATCTTTTGGGCACCGCTTAAACTCCACATATATTAAATTGCAGACACAAGTAAGGTATGAAAGCTGTATAGGAATGTGCATACACACTTATCCATGTAGCAGATGATTTTAGGGTATTAGCTTTATTGTCTCTTGAGAGAAACTGATAGGGATTCAAAGCCTGAAAGTCTCCATCCAGGTTCCTGCAGCTGTGGCATCCTAGGCTACTGCACTATGGGGTGCAGAGCAACAACTGGGGGATGTAAGTCCTATCAAGAAGCAGATGGATTGCTGAGTATTCCTTGTGAATTTTTTGTTTTTTGAAACTCAAGGAATATGAGAGAGTGGTGGAAATGTGGTGTTTTCATTTCTCTATGGGGGCAGAGCAGTTTCATATTTTACCAACTTGATGTCCATATGGATTACATGCAATCTCAGACTGCAAACTTCTGTGACAGGTTTGTTAATAGAATCTGCATGGGTAACAGTCCCCCTGACTGATACAGTCTTTCCCAATGTGACCCAGGCTTCCATCACTGCTGAGATTGACTATTACAATACATTGCAACTGTGAGCAGAAGGTGGGCCTCGAACAACCTTCAGTCCCATCAAAAAGAATCTTCCAAACCATAAACACCACTATCTCTGTGTCCCAGGCACTACCTTGACACCTTCTGAATGCCACGGCAAATTTTACAGGTTTTCAGGTATAATTACGCGTCCAGTGCTAATTTGGATAGGATCTGGGTGCTCAAAACTCCTCTGAGAATCTCATCCAACCTTGAGAGGAGACTGGATGTTCAGTTATTCTTTACTGAAAGGGTACCCACAGAAAGAGTTATACAAGGTTAAGGGCTAATTATAGAATTAGCCCTTAAAAAAGTGTTGCCTTACCAGTGATATGTGCATTACAGTCACCACCATTATGGTGGACAGCATCATGGCTGGCTGTAAGCAAGCAATCAACTCCCTGGGTCATAACAGCAGACAAAGCAGTTCTTAAAGTTCTTGAAACATGCAGGAGCACTCTGGCCAAGGAGGGACTGCATAAGGAGATAGGACCCCAGTGAATCTGCTTCCAGGTAAATGTAACATGATAACTTGCACCCAAACTGGGCAGTGTGATCATTGATCATGGTTGTGTTTAGTCCTCACTAACATGACTTCTAAAAAGACTTAATATTCAGTGATTCTGCATAAAGTGAATTCACTGTGAGATCATAAAGTAAAACCCTGGCAGCCCCTTCCCTGACCTCACTTCTTGGAGGTACAGCACTAAATCCCACAGTGTTGTGCAGACACTGCAGTCCTGTCCCTGGATCCAGATGAGGACAATAAGTCAGAATATTCAGAGACAGAAGAAACCTTGACATTTGAAACGATTACTGTTGCAGCTGGGGACTGCAGAAATACACACAGGCAGACAAAGCTTGAGCTCAGATTGTAGGGGGAAACAAAATAACTTATTTTGTGGAACAGATTTTTAAACACCTTTGCTGGTGTTTACCAAGGCTGGTAAAGCTTTGGAAGTCAGTGGGGGTTTGCTGTCTCTGAGGTTCAGCTGTACAACACCCAGGTTTCTTTGACAGATACATTCTTGTTCAACTCCTGTCTCAAAGGCTCTCTCTCCTTTTTTCTTCCTGCATGGCTTTGTGATGGGAAGGCAGTTGTAACCTGTTACATTTCCAGAGGAAGGTAGTATTCCTCTTGGGATTTTTTTTTTTTGGGGGGGAAGCCCTACGCAGAAAGTGATATTTTGGAGAAAGGAGAATTAGACTATGGAGCAATATAAATTGGAAAGGGGTCCAAAACTAATGCATTTAATTTTGACATCTCCGGATTCCCACTGCAGTTCTTTACCTGAGCTGTGTTCGGGGTGATGATTCTCTTTTCAGAATAGCTTTCTCCAGCTAACACTGTTCTGCACTACATTTTTCTTCTTATCATCCTCAGATGCTGAATTAGTTAATATTTTCCCAAGAATACAGAAGTTTGAGGTCTGATGTTCTCTCTTTATTTCTGTAAATTGATATTTTCTGTTCGTTTGCTCAGAGGAATTTGGCAGCAGTAGCCACAGCCCCGTTGTGTATGGCACACATGGCACATTACAGAGAGATCAGCATACAGATCTGTCTACTCTGCTTACCAAGCATATCATTTGCTGCTTTGCAAACAGTGAAAGGCCTGATTAAATTCAGGTTTTGTGTGTTTGCCAACGTGGCTTGAGTTTGTAGTCAATGGAATCAAAATTTCATTAGAACTGAAGTGTACACTCAAGAATAAAACATTATCTTTCTCATCTGCAGACTCTTCACTGACTTTCACACATTGTTTCTGTGTGGAAGGTCTATTATTCAAACTGGTTCTCAGTAGTAAATGTTGTATCCAGTTGCTTTCTTGTGACAAGAATACATTGTTTGACACTGTATGGCATGGATACATTTTCAAGTTGTTCTTGTGTATATTTTTGTTGTGTTGAAGACCCAGGGTCAGCCAAAGGGATGCTACATTAAGCATTTGCTACAGATTGTCTGGTCAAGAGGTGAAGTCTTCTTTAAACAACTGAATGAAGTCTCTTGATCTCAAACTCTGGTTCTTAAGGCGGGGTTTACCTACTCCGGCATCTGCTGTGGGTCTCAGGACAGCCAGGAGATTTCTGGGATGTGTTGAGAGCAATTGTTTACACAGGTACTGGCAGGGCATCTAGGGAGGCATTCAGCCAGTTCAGCTGCTCTTGAATGACCAGCCAAGGACGTGATAACTGATAGCACCCTTGGCTGTTGGAACCATGGGGTGGTGGAGCCTTACACCCAGAGGGAAGTGAGGAAGAAAATTGGTGCAAAAGCTTATTATTAATTTCAGGAGAGTAGACATCATGTTTTTTAGGGCAGTAGTAGTCAGGATCTTGTGGGAGGCTGTTCAGAGAGCCCAACAGAGCCGGCTGTTGGGCTTTGATGCACACTTTGATGCACAATAGTCCACCCCAATGTGCAAGACAGAGCACGTGGCATTGATACAGCAGGAGGCCAGCCTGGTTGAACAGGGAAATGCTGAGTGAGCTCAAATGACAAAAGGGTATATAGGGAAGGAGGGAGCAGAGACATGCTGCCAGGAAAGAATATAAAAACACTGTGAGAACATGGCAGAGGCAAGTATGGTTGAAACTGGTGTGAAAGGTAAAAAGGAGTGAAACATCTTACATAGTCATAACTCTCTGGACTTCTACATCCTTGAGAGATTCACCCCACACAGAGTTGTTGCTTCACATTTTATCATGTCAGCCCTGCACCCATTAAAGAGACACAACTGGAAAAACCAAAAAAAAAAAAATAAAAAAAGGCAATTTTGCTCAAAAATATTTTGATTTTCTGTCAAGAAAATTGTGCAGACAGCCACCCAGCTGCTGACTTGGAAAGCTATTTCAGCTGTGTTTCACAGTGGCAAAAAGTCAAATCAACCAAAGCCTGCCAAGGGGAAGCTAAAGGCCACTTCCATCCTCTTTGGTTTCTAGTCTGCTCATCTCCCTCATTTACATGTCCAGCAAGGAAGGCTAAGTTCCTCAAGCCTCTGTCTTGCTGGTTCCTGTTCAGCATGTCTTCAACCACAGGTCAAGAGACAAAGGTAAGCAGCCCCTGATAAAGCTGCCAGAGCTGTGGGGACCAAGTCCTTGCTCTTTCTACATCCAAGCCATGTGGAAATCGCCAGATGATTTCACCTGGCACCCACTAATAAGAGCCTCCAGGTGAGCAGCCAGAAACCTTCTCCCTGAGGGTTCTTTGGTTCTTGAAATCTCATTTGCAATTTTTGCCTCTACTTCATCTGTTTTGTTCTTCTGGGTTTTTTCACAATGCAAAGGCTTTCTTTCAGAGGAACCAACAATCTCCAGGCCAGGATGATCACAAGTTGCTTCTGCTGAGTCCTTCAGGCCACATTTACCCTGCAGCAGAAAAGAGGTGCATGGATGAGTCTGAGGCCAAGCCCAAAGCATGGGAGCCCGTGCTCAAACTTTCTTCCTGAATCTCTTTTATTTAGTAGCACAGCCATACACTTTAGCACAGACCAGGACCTTGCTTCAGACCCTTCCAAGATATGTCTATTGACCAGGGGGATCTTACAACATCTTCTGAGCCCTCCTGTCTCCTTTGGACACTGGAGGAGGTGATGTCTCCCTTTGGCTGTCCTGGAAGGCTTCTGTGGGGTAGCCCCAGATATATGGGATTTGCCAGTGATACTGAAAGTTGTACTCACCAGGAACAAATAGGTCTATCTAGACAGCTATGGTGGGATAAAGAAGTCTCATGGAAGTGTCTAAAAATTTGGTCTCTGGAGCCTCCACGAGCCAGTGAGACGGACACCTTAACAAGGAACATCTTCCCATCTTTCCCACCTGGTCTTTTGCAGTAGATTTGGTAATCCAGGCTCTTTCTGGATTTGGGGCCTCATTTAGATGGCTGAAACTGAGATGACACCAATCAATCCTAAGTTGCTATTATATAATGCTCTTTACTCCAATTAGTGTTAAAATTCGCCCTCTTTTAGATGGACAGCCCAAGGCCCATTTATCTCTCCAGGTACCTCACTTCTTACATCTTCTGGTCTTGTTTATGCCTTTACATCTGAGAAACCTAATCCTCCCATGACTGGCACTTGAAAGCTAAGGATCATTATGCCTTACTGATGGCAGTCTATTTTATCTAGTCAGTTAATGGCAGTGTTTTGCTGACATCTATAATGTTTAAACATTTATTAAGGGATGTGTTTTATCAGCCAGCATGAGAACTTTCTTGGACCCATTTGTGCTGCTGAGGTTCCAGGGAAACAAAACTAACAGTTAGTTCAGAAGTGAAAATTTCCATTTGTGAATGCATATCTAGAAAATATTTAAGGACATACATGTATATCCAGGTATTTCATGATAACCCTACTGCCTAATTTGCATTGATACCTTGTGAATTTTAGCTCCTAGCTGAAAGTGCCATTACAGAGAAATAACTCCCAGATAACAAAGTAGAGTACGAATGTCTGCACCTTTACTAGGAGATATTAAATTAATAAAAGCTCTATGCAATGGAACTGATTTCAAGGACGAGAAGGCAGGCGATGAATTCCAGCATGTGCTGAGGTTATACTAGATAACAGCATCATTTGAAATTTTACCAGATAACCCATTTCCTGCTTCAGATTTTTATTATGTGTTTCAAATGAAGAGGAAATTCTAGGTAGTGCAGCTGCCTTGCTGTGTTACACAACTCCAGTCTGCCAATGGCTGATTTCTGGTGCAGTTTTAGTGCTGTGGATGATGGCTCAGGGTACAATAAGCAGCACAGATCCTGGTAAATGCGTATACTTCCTTTGGTTCTACAGCTGAAGCCAAATCAGATAATGCAAATATCTCAATATCTACCCCTTGCTTGCTAAGAAGCAGCTGCTAAAGCACTGTGCCAAAAAAAAAGGTCCCTAAATCTGATTCCTTTATGGTACATCCCATTTGGGGATCTCAGGTATTTTGGGGTACAGAGGAGATTGATAGGAAATAGAATTTTGCTTGGATCTTGGAGTACTTAGATTTTAGACACAAAAAAACAGGAGGAAAGGGAGAGTCACTGGAGAAAATGGGGCTAAGAACTCCTTATACATGAGAGATAGGGGGACCCTGAGAGGACACATGTTTTTAGTTCTCTAAGCCAGTGTACTAATGCTGGGGTAGAGGACTGCTCATCCTTCGTTACAGACAATATTCTGGACACTTCTCTTTCCACACAGCATACAGGAAGATTTAGAGAAGAAACGCATAGCCTCGGTTTTTCTGGGGCAGCGAAAGAATTTCAGTGCTCAGCTCTCAGCAAAATTAGTAGGTAAACCCTTGAGTTCAGCTTCAAAAATCTCAGCCAGATCATTCATTGTGGTCATTATTCTGTATTCAGGTACTTTTGGCCAACCGCATTATTTATGATCCTAAATAATGTCCCAGTTACTGACACTGAGTTAGAACTCACTGCGAATGTTAAGAACCTGAAGATATCAACCCTTTCTTACACAGAAATCAATGCTTGCAAGAATTAGCATAGGTATGTCAAACTGTCAGAAGAGCTAGTTTTGGTCAATTGATTCCACAGACATGGTAAGCATCTGAGGCCACTAGTGAGTCTAAAGAACCCACCGAAGATTCTAGTTTTTGATGTATAATTTCCAAGAGCTGCCTACTTGGCGTGGTATTGTGAGGATTATTAATATTAAAATGTTTTGTTTCTGAATTCAGAAAGTGAAGTTCTAAAGTTCTTCTCTGATGCCCACAAACCCAGGTGACTTTCAGGCTTGGCAGAGCAAACCTCCCCCTTACTTATGCAATTTATAGGAATGGACCCGGTTGAATGTTCCTGCTCACAAAACTTTATATTACTCAGAAGCAGCTCAAACCACAAGCAACATCAATGTTTGCACCACCAATTATTTTGAAAAGGAAATACATTTCCATTTTCATGAAGCGGGGGAAGATAAAGTGATGCTTTGTGAACTTCCTCTATGTGTCAAGCTGGCTTGGTTGATTTTTTGGATAGCACTTAATCACATTGGGTCTTTTCCAGGAAATGATAATTTACAAGCTTTTGAAACTCATACTCCCCCTCTTCACTAGTCAGAAAGTATGACCTAGTTTAAGTTACAGCTTGAAGATGTGACCTACTTTTACAGGTAGCCTGCACCCATTGAACTCATCTCAGCATTGTAAAATCTGGAAATCTTCTCTTCATGAAAAGTAAGCTGGACTGTCACCTCAAATCATTGCTCCTTTTAATCTGGCCCCTGAAAAGTTAACAGTAGTGCTTAATTTAGAAAACTCAGGACCCAAAAAAAAAAAATAATAATTAGAGATACTTGATGTCCTAGATTCAGGTACTCAGAAATATTTTGCTGCCCAGCCCCAATGATAATAAAAGGCCTGACGGCTCCTCTGTAGACCCCTGCAAAGGATGGTCATCTGAAGATCAGCACTGAAGACACAGCTGGGTAGCCCAGTGGTTGAGAAGCTTTGGTACAATGAATGACTGGCACTGCTGGTATGAGAACAGCCTGGGAGAAACACGGTGGGATGTGGAGGGAGCACAGCTGCCAGTTTTTCCTTCTCACACAAACAGTATGTAATTAGAGAGGAAAAACGTTCCTCAACTTCTGGTCTTTTCTTCATGGCTGAATGTTTGAGCACCTCTAAACACTAGGCAAATATAGTCTTTTATAAGGAGCCTGGACTTATTTTTGGCTTTGATGTTAGCACAGCAGTGGGCTTATTTCCTCCAGGCAGAGCACATTGACATGCTTTCTCTTTACATCTCTACCTGGATTAAGAGGCATTGCTCAAATGGGGGCAGTTCTGACCATGTGCAAAATAAAAAAATTTGCACCCTTAAAAGCAAAGACAGATGGTGAGGGTAGGTCCTTCCACATAGAAATAAATGGTCTGGCAGCTTTTCTGGAACTAGTTTTTTTCTTAAATGCTGTGATTCTAGCAGAGCATGTCACTGCTCTAGCAAAGGCATCAAAACATTAAGGAGTTTGTCCTAACTGCTGACTGCCATTTGCAGAGATCTCCATGTGGTCTCCCACTACTTTTTCAAACTTTTCACCGTATTAAATAAGGTTCTGTCTTAAACACTGTAAGTAACTGACAGCACTGCTCATCATCACATCCTAACAGATGAACAAGAAAAGGAATAATATTAGAGAGAAAAGCTTGTATTGGTTAACCAAGGAAGCACTGCTGTAATTAAAATGGAAATGTTGAAAGCTACACATGATCACATCCATCACATCAGTGGCTTTGGAGCAATGAGCCACACTTCTAACAAACAGACCACTTCCATAGCAGAGGAAAACACCAAAGCATGCAGCACTGAAATTTAGGAGTGATGCAGAACTTGAGCCTTCAGGGGCACATACTGAGTTAATTTTTCCCTTAACAAAAAATGGGGGAGTCATGGTGATGGTTATATGTCATCTCCTTTGCACATAAATAGAAATGGGTTAGGTGAGAATGGTATTGCAAGGGTTATTTGCACCACCTAAATCTAGGTCACATCATGAAATTCAAAGAAAACTTCCGAGTTTACCAATATATTTTTAGCAAATACCACATTTCTGAGTACACAGGAGTTGATAATATGAGAAATACCAGTATTTCATTTAGCCCGGTCTTTTCTCACTTTGAAATTAGTGCTATGGTGAACTTTTGGGTAAGGTTATATAACGTGAAACAAACACAAAGGAATAGTTTTCATCTAGCCCAAACTCGGTTGCCTGTTTTCGTGGCTGAAGCAGCATGACACTCCCTGTCACCTTCAGTCCTATTTTACTCTCCATGAGAAGCTGACTGGCATGTGCTGGTCTTGATGTTCAACCCAAACTACTGACTCCAAACAAGAGACCACGATGAAAGATAGTTCATCGGTAACCATTGGGCAGCATCAACTATAATTACTTCAAGAGGAGGAGCTGGTATTAAAGCCATGGTACATTCTTGGTGTTGGTCCTTATTTTAGTGGCTCTTATAGTCTGTTATTTTTTCCTCCCTCTAATGGCCAAGAGGGAGAGGAGATCCTGCCCTGGCAGCAGGAACTTGCTCCAGCAGACTCTTTGGTAACCGGCCCATTCCCATTGTTGATTCAGACTGTCTCGTGTTGGGAACAAACCCACATTCATATACTTTTTCTTTTTCTGTAAGAACTTAAATTACTTTTCATTGAATGTGTCTCTAGCCCATAATGGTCATAAGGGCCATCTGTGCTCCGGGCATTTGGCTCACAAGAGGAGGACAGTGGATGCTGACTGGAGCCTCCTCTGCTGGCCACCTTTCAGTTTCATAAGCATCATCAATACAGGGAAGAAGCAGCAAAAGTAAAACAAAAGCCTCCATAATACTAAGGCAGAATTCCGGCTTGCATCTTGCTTTACACACATTGCACAAGCACCTTTGATATGACAATGTGAAAATCTCTGGCAAGTCAGGTGTGTTGTATCTCTTCTCCCTCTCTAGATTATGTCCTCAAAACTTAGAATGGAGCAACTGTAAGCCTTTGTTCCTGTTCCTGGCCTGTTCTTGGCTTTTTTATGGCTGGGATGGCAATGAGAGGTGGGTCATTCTGGACATTTGGTGAGCAAAACCAGCATTTCCATCAGCTATTCATTTGTTGTAGATGCTGTCAAAGTCACTTGGTATCATCCTTTTAACATAGGCACAAAAACACCCAAACAAGTTATAATCTTTATTCATGACAGATGTCACAAGAGAGACAAAAATAAGATATGTCACCAATGAGCAAATTTTATTCCCAGGAGCATATTATTCTCAGTTACACATAGACTGTATATGTTAAATTTGAAATAGATAAAACTAATGGCTCTTATGTAGAAGAAACATTTGCATTGTTGCTTCATTGTATAGCAATTTATACTGCACAGAGTGACAAATACCAGCGCATATATCCTCACCTTGAATATTTTGTGCAGTTTTGGGCACAACAATATAGGAAAGAGATTAAACTCTTAGAGATCATCCAAGGGAAAACAATGAGGATGGTGAAGGGCCTTGAGGGGAAGCTGTATGAGGAGCAGCTGAGGTCACTTGGTGTGTTCAGCCTGGTAAAGAGAAGACTGAGGGGAGACCTCATTGCAGTCTAGAACTTCCTTGTGAAGGGAAGAGGAGGGGCAGGCACTGATCTCTTCTCTGTGGTGACAGGAGCCAAGGAAATGGCTTGAAGCTGTGTCAGGAGAAGTTTAGATTGACTATTAGAAAAAGATTCTTCACCCAGAAGGTGGTTGGGCACTGGAACAGCCTCCTCAGGGAAGTGGACCAGCACCAAGCCTGACAGAGTTAAAGAAGCCTTTGGATGACACTCTCAGGCACATGGTGTGGCTCTTGGGGATGGTCCTGTGCAGGGCTAAGGGTTGGACTTGATGATCCTTGTGGGTCCCTTCCAATAAAGCATATTCTGTGATCCTGTGATATATTAAAATAGCTACCTCCTTAAAAAGGCTTAGAAAGAAACTGTCTTATATAAAACTACTTATAATAATCTTATTGATATCAGCAGAAAACATCCACTGATTTCAAAGTGGAAAGCTAAGCCCTTTCTTACCAGTACAATATTAACCAAAATTAATAAAACTGAATGAATTGTAACAGGAAATTTATGTATTTGGGAGGAATTTTTCACATTCAGCAAGTCTCAGAGAGCAGCTGGGGCAATAGATTTCTCAATTAGCTTTTTTATGTGAGCTGCTTTGTTTCACATTCTCACACATCAGCAAAATTCTGCAAGTGTGCAGATGGCATATACCAGAGGACAAGAGCAAAATTGAGGAAATTTGTTTGATTATTTTCAAATAAATCATGGGGCATTTTTATTTGGCTCATATTTTCAGGAAAAAAATGTTTTTGTAATGTGATTTTCAGCCAAATTGGAAAAAAAAAATAGCCAGATAACAAAGCAAGAATAGAATAAAGTGCTACTAATCCACAGGCAGCAGAATGCTGAACTGCAGTCCAACACACTTTGATACTAATCATAATATTGCTTTTTATATGAGATTAATGAGGTTTAAATAAAATTATCTCTTTATTTCTAGTGGTATAATAGGACTGTTAGATTTGAGAGAAAATGCAGACTCACATAAGCAGTAATTCAAGTACACCTTTATAGGTGACTATATGTGGTAAATTCAACAGCTGCTTTCAGGGAATAGCAAACAAATTAAAAATGTTTTGTGCTACCAGATTATTCTCTAATTTATTACTCTCTATTGACAGTGAGAGATCAAAAAAGAGAAAGGCAGAAGCTCAGTCCCAGACCTTTGCTGCCCACAGGGGTTTTTTTTAGCTCTCTTTCTGGCCTCGCTTGACCTGCTTGGAGGAGGCCTCTCTGTCAAGCCTTGGGGCATGCAGTACATATGCTTAGTTTCATGTGATCAAAACACAACTTAGTGGGTTGCAACTCAGTAGGATCTTCTGCTTAAGAGAGAAGCTGGCTTAAGCTGCAAGGCTGTACGCCACTCAGTGCCTCGTAACTCCAGCCCTCTTCCAGTTAGCGGGACAGAAATAACCTAACTATCCGTTTCCAGAACTGCAGATGTTTTCCCAGAGCAAAGATCTGAAGCCATGATGAGTGATAAAACATTAAACCAGATGGACCTTGTTTTGTTTAAGATGTGTTACTGCATGTGATACTGCACTACGGAAAAAACATTTAGTGGCTCTAACATTGCAAAAAGCTACAGGTAAGCAGGGAGCTGGTCAAACTTCTGCATAACACAGAAAACACTGTATCTGGGAGATCTTTATAAAAAAAAGAGTACTCAGTCTGCAAATGGTTGCTAACTAAAGCTGGGTCATTAGTTATCATCTATGTGGTCATGTTTCATAAAATCCAGTATCTGTGGGGAAGGGGCAGGAGGAGGAGATCCTGTTTGTGAATCCTTCCCTTAATGGAGCTGGGGTCCCCAAAACCACCCACCAGGCATCCTTACTCATACCTGATAATACAGACTTAGGGAATGAGGGAGTTTGGAACCTAAGGGATGATGAAGCAGCTACATCATGAAGACCTAATAGTACCTGAAATGTGAGCTGAGTAGTCAAAGGAGGATTCTGGCATCCTCTGCTAGAAGAACAACCAAGATTCTCTCACGCAGTGAATGAATCAAGATCCAAAAGGCTGGAAAAATGAATCTATCATTTTGTGACTTGCAGCATGTAAGGAGCTGAAAGGAATTGGAGTTCCTGCTTGTCTTCTGTCACAGCCAAACATGAATTGATTGGCATCTGGTGATGTACAGTCTGGGCAAAAGCAATGTGACGCAAGAGGGCAGGCGGTGAACAGCACATGGCTCAAACACCGAGCAAATGGAAGGAAAATATGCCCTCCCTAAAACTTCATAAAATGGATTGTGAACAAGCAGCAGTAAATCAAAGATACCCAGCCCCTTACTTCCACCCCAGCACAAATATTTCCTTGGAAACCCAGCTAGAAACTCCAGCACATTCAGACTTAAGGTTAAAAAGAAGCAGACAGAAAGAAACATCCAAAGATGCCAAGAAGCTTTTGAAATCTGATTTAAACAACCTCAAGCTGACAGAGGTTTCTCAGCTTTCCATGACTGAGCTTTGCTTTGGAGCTAGTCAGAAGTGGAAACATTAGGCAAAGGTGTGGGATATACAAAGTAAGACCCCAGTGAGCTAAAAAAACTAAACGCTTGGCAAAGCCTACAGGACGTGATCCCAAATAGAGCAACCAGGAAATACTGGACAAGACACTAATACAGAGAGGGAGAAAGAACAAGAAATTGCCTGTATACACATGCAAGAGCACATTCTTATTTAGGTGTGAGTTCAATCAAGATGCTGCATATGGCCATGTTTGTGAAGTTGTGCTGGAGACTAATTTTGTAACAGCAAAATACAAGCATGCAATAACTGTTTGGAGCCCTCCAAAGCTGGTATATCAAACCAAGGCACAGTATGGACTGCTTCGTGTGTCCAAACTGCTGGTTGCTTATTCCCTAACTACACTTCTTCATTCTTACCCAGCTCAGTCCTAGCATCAATAGTTCAAAAATATTTTTGACAGTCAAAATTCTTGTTCTTTTCCACCCAAAGGCACAGCAAAGACACCTCAAAGAGGGCCAGATAAGGGGAAGTATACCTAAATCTGACCCAAGGCTGTTGCTACCACCAGGAAAAGGAGCTGTAAGTCAGTAAGAGTGGGGTGAGCAGGACAATCTGGCAGCTGGAAGGAGCCAGAGAAAAGGAAGTGGGATAGACAGAAAAAGGAACAGTCACTCGCTGGAGCAAGCTTGGGAAGGCAGGGGGAGGAGTACTCAGGTGCCAAAATATGCAGTGGTAACCCCATGTATAAAAATTAACTTTGCAAGAACACAGTAAGAATATACAGATGTTTACATGCACACAAATACCCTGAATTGCAAATAAACTATTTCCAAGTAAGACTTTTTTAACTTCAATTTTCAGCAAATAATCATCCTGTATCCACAGACCAAAATTATCTTTTGAAGGTTATAAAATAAGAGTCACGTGTACCTTTCTTAGCCAAGAACACATCACCTTCTTTTCAAGGTAACTCTCTCAATTAATTGATTCACCCACTCTTTTCATTAATTGTGTCCTGATGAAGCAATCAAATAAACAAAGCAGACACTAAAGAACGGACACTTCTGCGGGAAGACTTGGTTTTAGAAAGGTCAGTGGTAGATCAAGTGGGTTTACTTCATCATCCTAGGACACCTGCCCAGGTGGCCTCAAATGACATCATTGAAACCTTTTAATCTGAGGCTCCACTGATATAAAAAGCAAAATTAAAGTGTACCTACAGCTTTACGTGGAGCCTCCTGCTTCCTTTTAAATGCACATAAGGGTAAGAAGGGACCAGGGTAAGACAGGCAGACTAGGACCTCCTATTTGATTTCTATTTTGTAGAGAGAAGATTCAGGGCTTGGCTTCTAATTGTTACTCCCACAGTAGCCTACATAGCCCCATGAGGACATTATCACATCCCTCCCACCCAGCTCATCATATAACTGGACAGTCTGCAGTCAGAGGATACTAAGGAAAAAAAACCAGAAACCAAAAAACCAAAGCAATGACAAAAAAACAAACAACCCCCCACAAAACAAAATATAAACAAAACAAACAAAACCCCCAGAAAACAAAACCCACCACACAACCCCCAAACCACTTAAGTTTCACATTTGTCGCCCAAGGGAAATTAAAAGCCCCATATTGTATTGCGAAATTCAGATGCCTATGGCCCTCCTAATGAGCAGAGGTGTGCTAAGCTGAGCCTCAGAAGCTCTCTTCTAAGCTCTGATGGCTTAGAATGCACAGGCAACCAACCAAGCCCAGGGGCTCTACAGACACTACAGGTGTTGTGACCTTCTCCAACACACACTCCCAGCCCACAGCCAGAGTCATTCAGATGACATTTGGTGCTGGTGGCTTCCCTCCTTCATGGAACACCATACGTGGGCAGGGCATTTGCTAAGGTCAGCTACTAAGTCTACTTTCAAATCACTTGAACCCCCATCTCTATCTCCCCAGAGGGTGACTCAACCCCCAGGACAGACACAGAGTACACATCTTTCTCCCATTCTGTCACTGGACATCTCCACAGACGAAAAAACAATTGAGTGTGACCTGTAGCTCTTGAAATTTAAAAAAAGAGCCCCGGTCATTTCAGCTAGATTTCCAACCCCTAAAGATGTAACCAAACTTGAAAGTGGTGGATGCACATCTGGAGACAAATCAAAACTCCATAAAATTAATTGTAATTGTCTCAAAATAGTTAATTTGTGTCTCAGTTTTCTTGGATGACTTATACCATACCTAGCCTGCATGTTCTGAAATCTAAATTACTGAAGCTGCAGAAGAAATACAGGTAGACATGAAAATAAAGAAACCACAAAGTTGATTTTTTTCTTAGAAATATATTTTGTAAGAAAACAATATTAACATTAAAAAGAAATGTTTATTATACAGTATAAAATAATTGCTTGAATTCAACTCAGTCCCATACAAAAAAAAAAAATAAGCCTGAGGATTTGTACGAAGCCTCAGTTTCTACAAACTCAAGTCTTCTGCCTTCTTTGATTCTGACTTCACTAAATAGTGGGTTTCCCCCACAGCATCCTTAAAGCACACAGACAAGTACTTCAAAAAACTCCCTCATCCCTTCCCCCACAAGTTGCTGTCCCCCATCCAACTGTGCTCTAAACATCACCTTAGTATTTGCAGCTCTGCCCTAAGGCCCCAATACCCTCCCTCAGATTCCATCCACTGACCTCTTTTAGGCCAAGCAACTATACAAGCGACAACACGTGTTGCAGCTAGCAAGAAGTCTCCTCAATTAATCTGTTGGCTAATATGAGCAGTGGCCAGCCACTGACAAGTAATGTATAAATGGCTGAGTTGTTCTCAGCTGTCTGTCCTCATAAAACCTGCTCTTAACTCTGCCATTCAGCTGCCAAATCTGGCAGAAGCATGCAGAATTTTAAAAGCTACAAGGGGAGACAAGAACAGGCAATGCAATTACATAAGCTTCACTTTTTCAGGAAACTATGCTAAAAAAGTCATTATTCAATTGCAGAATTTACCACCTGCAGATTTTGTTATAGGAAAATATGCCTGTTCAGTAACTATAAATAGCCCTAATACATTTCTGAGGCTTATGTATTAATTTTTTAATTTTATTTTTACATTATGCCAGCTTTGTAATGTCAATTACCCTCCAGGTTTGAAAGGCACCCAGTGACCAGCATTCTGGTGTAATTACTCGTGGCATTGGTGTTATTTCGCCCCCCTTCCAATAACACTGACAAGTTTAAAAGGAATCTATTAAGTTAAGAACAAAGATATATATTACATTTGCTAATTGCAAACAACCTCTTATAGCTGCATTTTTTCCCATTGGGATTAAAAAGTGCACCAGTTTAACATGTCTGTACATAAAAACAGTTTAAAACATTAAATATACAAACAGCAAGAGATCTTAAATATTTTGTATCAAATACTATAGGACAATATAATTTACATTTTTTTAACACAAAACATTACACCTGAAATATAACTTTAGATTTTACAGAATATAAAAATACATACTTTGTTTAAAAAAAAGTCTTTGCAGGTTCTGGCACAATGTCTTACTTTAAAGGCACACTGTATTTTGGCAATCTGTAGTTGCAATTAACTATGCAACAATAATAAAATGGCCTGTAATTAACCTTTTAGAACTGCAAGGCCAGATGATCGCCCTTCTTCCTGGAATGGCCCTTTTAATTAGATAAAACTTAAGTTGAAGTGTTTAGGTGTTCTGCAACTCATTTCTGCCATGGTCTGAGCTCTTCAACCCTGACCCAGTAATGCAAAAACATACCTAACTCAGCACGTGAAAAGCCACATCAAATGCAACGGCATTAGTCATACTCTCATAATCTTTGCTGTCTCAGGGTCAGAACGCTCAACCCCAAGCAAAACGGAGTCCTAAATGCAAGCTGGGAACCAAGTTCTGTCCTGCCCCACGTTTGCACCAGAACTCATAAAGGTAGCACAGGTTAAAAAGTCAGGGCAGAACTTGGAAACAGAAGTTCAATAATACTAATTTTTTTAATTTCAACTACACCAATGTAAAAGGCATAAAATTACTCTACTGAAGCCATTGGAAACAAATGAAGTAAAACCACTATAAGACTAAATCAGGAGAACTGTGTTATTTTGCCCTTCCCTGCATTTGTGGGACTCCTGCCAGAGTCAGCACAGGACAAAAACGTGTCTTTAGAGATGTATGGCTTATACAGACGCTATTGGGTTGCAGGAGATTTTCAGTTCTGTCTTCAAGTTGTTTCTGGACAACTACAAACAATTTTCAGCACACTAAAGAAAGATTCAATCTAAATCCCTAACTTTAAATGCTCCAAAATAAGTTGCTTCTTGCGATGAATCCAGTAGCGATGGGTTTGATACCTGGATACCTATCATTTCACCTGACTTTAATTTAAAAAATCCTCCTACGTTTACAGAATAAAAATGAAATTCTGAATTCCCTGACCAGTATTTGGTGCTCCCTCCCTTCATCAACACATCAGAGCGCCTTATTTTAAGATTTGTCTTAATCATATATACCATCAGCTGAAGCCCTCTTCTAGTCAAGTTTCCTGAAGTTTCATGATGTCTAAAACAAATATTGGCATAAAGGTAGTAAAAGCCATCTTGATTAACAATTAGTTTTCCATCACTGAATGTCATATTTGATAAGTTTGCCTGGCCTTTGTCAGGATGCCAGGATGTGAGGTTCACTTTGCGGGTTCCTGAAGAGGAGAGAGAAAAAGAGATTATTTATAAACACTTAAACCCCAACATTTAAAAAAGCAATCTCTAGGATTTTAGAATCAACTACTGTTCTACAGGCTACAGTGAGTATTAGACAATTGTGATAAAAAATTCCTCAGAAATTCCCTTTTTTTCCATGCATTCCCATATTTGGCTTGCTATTTGTAAGTGTCTGCCTTCCCACCAGAATGCCTGCTGGACTGTGGTACAAGACACTTGCTTGCCCTGTAATTTGATTATGCTAAGTGGTCATGCAACAAGCTCTACATAGACAGTGCATTTCACCTGAAATTATTCAACTAATAAACTTTTGAGAGGAATTGGAAAAAAACAAACAAAAAAAAAAAACCAAACCAAACAAAAAAAAAAAACCAAACCAAAAAAAAAAACAGTTATCAGTCTTTAACCTGTAAGTATTTGCAAGGAATAATTAAAATTCTGAACAGAAGTTGAACTGGAAATTCCCCAAAGAGAAAACTTATGAAACCTTCCCATATTTTATGTTCTTCTGACTGTAGTGATATAAAGGTAAATATTTGCAATTGGTAACACCCAAAAAAGGGAGAAAAATCAGTACAATTGTGTATCTTTAGTGCTACACACTAAATTCCCTTAACTTTACATAGCACTTCAAATATTTATGACATAACAAACTTTTTTAGGAAAAAAATAAAATGTTTAGACTTAACCCAATGATGTATGTATCAGAATAAGGCTCCAAAATCTGGTTTAGTCATATCCTACATATCTACAATAGTGGTCTACAGCACAATCCTAGTTCTTTCATAATTGTACACATACTTACAGCTGGACAATTATAACTATTCAGGAGGTAAACTTGGATTCTTAAACACCTAGCAGAAAGTCTTAGAAGGCAAGCTCTTGGAAGACATGTGACTCTGGATGCTTTGCTCTTTTTCTCTTTTCTTATTTTTATTTATTTAAAGTATCTTAAATTTCAAACTAGAAGCAATGAGCTCATATTCCTTGCTTGGAGGTGAACAGTCCCCTTGAAATTGACTTAAGTTGGAGATCCACAATTTAGGAAGGAAAATTATGATAATATTCTGTCTCTCCACAGAACATCATGCATGAGGGACACAAAATACACAAATAACAGTTACCAAATCTGACTTCCAAAAAGGGCAAATTTATAGAATTATCATATGCAAAGAAGCATTAATGAATTCCTTCTAACAGGTACACATAAGCCTGTTCAGCTCTGCCTGTGTGATGGTGGCCTGGTAAACAGGAATCAGTTCTTTATCTGTTAGGGTGAATCAATACTTTGCAAAGAGAATGAAAAGTAGCTGAGAGACTGAAGATGTTTGATTAGCTTGCCAGCCTACACTGTCACTGAAAGCTAACTTTGCATATTGCAGATACACCCATACAGGCTCTCTGGCTCAAAAGACACGTCCCAGGCACTATCATCAGGGAGTCACATTGCATCATCTCTTGGAGGTTTCAAGCTGATAAAGTCTCAGATGTCATTTCATCTAAATCATAGTATTGACGCTGTGTTGAGAGATGGCCTGGCAGGAGCTCAGAAAGGCACTGAGAGAGGACATTTGAGTCTTCTTTGCAAACCTGGTCACATTTGACACTTCAGATTGTTTTTGGCAGCACAGTGGTAAGCAGCAGCCTGCGACACCAGCTCAGTTAGCATCGTTACTACAGCACACCTATCCTGTAGAGGTCTATCACAGTATTTTCTGTGGGGGATCGTGCCCTGCAGCACACATCCTACAGTCCCCTCCACCTCCCTAACTTCACCACCATCCCATTACAGCACCCACTTCATTTCACTGCCCATGCCTGCAAAACCAGAAGAATAGGCAACAGTGGGAGATGATGATCCTGGCAAAGCCCACAGGCATGCCCATGCTGAGGAAACAACACTGTCCTGAGAGCTCCAAAAGTCTTCCTCACAGGCACAACCCACTAACACTCCATTACTCAGTGTAATACATAGGGCATAACACAACAGTTAAGAGTTGGCCAACTTGTACTCCTAACCACTAACAATTTTCAGAACACAAGACTAATTTCATTTGCTCCCTCCCAGAGCAGTGTGCTCACACATGTACCAGAGAACTTTATACCTTAGCCTCTCAGTTCATCTAAATGCCCACTTGGAATACACAGTACCTTATTCTCCCAACATCAAATCAAAACAGTCTATCCCTACCAAACTTTTCATGGCATGCCCTCCTCTACAAGCACTTATCAAGGCATGGCCCTGGACCACCAGTACTCACAAGCATGCTGGGGGAAAGCCCCAAGTATATTCCATTAGTTCAAAAGATGCTTCTTGCATTTGCCTGTGCAGAAAGTGAGGGGAAGTAGGGAGAGAGGAATTTGAGAGATGAGCCTTCCCTAACTGCCAAGCGAAACTTTTGCATGTGAAAGGAATACTGTAACAGTAGTCCAGAACAAAAACCTTCTGGTGTTCTTCCATGAAGACTTAAGCGAAGCACAGGTTGTCAAAGGCAGATCATAAATAGTTGCTTCCCTATGGCTCTAGCGCAGATAGGTAGAAATTATGAAAGCAAAATCATACAAAGAAGCAATCTTCTCTGCAATGCCTCAAAAAACCCTCTGAAAACCATCAACTAACTGCAAGAGACATCAAGATCTTAAGTCTCTTAGTCTGGAATTATTCACTCGCAAGAAATGCTGAGATAGGGGTACCAGAGTGCACCTCTGAAGCACTGGGAATAGCTGAGGAAGTTGTAGAACTTCTTCTGCACGGCATTAAGTCTGGGAGAAATACTGCCCCAAGGAGGTTGGAATCCCTTCAAAATGAAGTGGGCAGGCTGAAAATCAGTGCTTGGATCAGAGGAGAGGCACATTAGATATGGGACACAAATGTACATCTATGGTGGAAGAGAAATCCATGCTGTGACTGCGTGGTGGCACACTGGGTAGTTGCTAGGCAGATTTTATTCACCTCACCATTAAACTCTTTAGTTGCTGGTCTTAAGCTGCAATTTTGAAGAAGTCTTCAAGGAAGGCATGAATTTCTGCTAAAAAGAGGGAAAGGAAAAGAGGGCAAAGGGTGCCACAGTTGCCTGTAATTGAGATGGGCTCTGGCTGAAGTTTGTTCACATTCTTTTTATGTTCAGGGGAATACGCATCATTCATCCATGGTCAGGTAGAGGAACAGGCCAAGAGAGGATGGGAGATGACCCTATCTGTTCTGAGCAGAGAATTTTCATAGGTAACTTCTAGAAGTCCCTTACTAAAAGGGATTAAACTATAAAGCATTACATTATAATACTATGATTGTATTAGCTGAGGCAGATGGGCATTTTGCTGCATTTCAGAACTCCAGAAGAGGCATGCCACAGCCAGCAGCACAGCACAACAATGCTCTGGAAGAAGTTATGTCATGCAACTTTTAATGGAAGGAGCAAGCAGGTTCTCAGCACTTCTGGGGGTAATACAACCAGATTTGGAGACAACAAAACGATTAGTACCCCAAAACACAGGAAGTGGAGAAAAATGGAACACATAGGTGTCAAATCAGCTGTGTACGTATCAGAAACTCTGACACATAACCAAAGCCATGGGACAGCCAGAAATGCTGCAATACAGTATCTTCTGTGAAATAATTTACTTTGGAACCATGAAGAAAAATAGCACAAGGTAAGCCATGTTGACAGAGAAGGAAGCGGTCAGGGAGATTATGATTAAGACAGTCTTCCAGACATGGCTAAAAGTATTATTTAAAAATTCAAAATAATACACAGCCTTTCTGAAAACTGAAGACAAATAAGAACACTGTCTTGTGTATTTGTAAGCATGAACCAAGACTACTAGAAATGAGTTCAATAAAACTAATTAGCAAGAAGAAAGATGATGTGAGGGAAACAGAGGAGAAAGTACCCCTATTTTGATGATTTGTTTGTATCATAGTAGTTTTCAGGTATAAATAAAGCCTGAAGAACGAACCAAAGCACTGCTTGCTCTGAAAAACTCTTCTGGAGGCAAAAGGCAGCTAAGTCCAACCTGTAGCTGTAAATAGCTCAGAATGCTAGAGTGTTTCCTTAGACAGCTAAAGGTATTAATTCACGGCCCAAATTATATATTTAACATTTATATTTATTTCTGTTTGTGATCTTCTCCTTTAAACTGTGACTAATTTCTGCAATCAATTTATAAACCAAAATTCACTGTTTTCATTTAAAACCTAGGTAGCATTTATAGTAAGCTCTGGTAAAAACCAACCAGCAAGCATCCAGTTCTAACCTAAGGCAGCAAACCTAAAAAATACACACAGTAAGCCAAACCACTACAGCTTCTGCTGCCAAATGATGGGTGGGGACACTAAGATCTGGGAAGGGTTATTTCTCCCCTTCCATCACACTATCCCCAGCTCCAAAAGTCCGTTTGAGGCTTGATACTGTGAATCACGTCAAAGGAAAATGTTCTCTCACAGACATTGCTCAGTGCCCCTTCATGAAGAATGTTCAGTAGTAAACTACTCAAAATCCTATTTGACAGTGATGAAGACTTTTTTTTCTGACACTGTTTATTCCGTGTCAGAGTGATGACAGTAGAGAACCTTAAAATACTAAGAAAAGATCTGTCCAGGCTCATGGATGGCAGAAAACAATTTAAAAGGATTTTAGACATGGAAGGCAAAGAATGAGGGGAAGACAGTAGAAATTGCCATTTGCAGTCAGAGAAAACAAGATGGGAGAGGAAAAACTCCTGGTGACCTTCATGCAAATTCTTCTTTCTTTATGCCTGTCACTAACCTCTCTTCTACCTCATACCAATAAGCATGACCCTGAAGTGCCTCTCAACCTGTAGTTTCAGGGTTCCAGCTATCTATAAGGATGCAGCCCCTCACTGCTGCAATGCCCACAAGGACCACAGAAGCTGTGCTCATTATTAACATCCTGACAAGGCTCTTCCAAAAGAGTCAGAAGCTGTACGTGCCAGATCAGAAGGGAGTATGTCCAGCTCATAACATCAGTAAGGAGCTGATCTGCTCCAAGATGAAACAAAACAGCTTGGTCACAGGCACTGTGCTCCTGAGAGTTCCTGCAGCCTGTGCTTTTGAAAAAAAAAAAAAAAAAAAAAGAAGAGAAGAAGAACGAGCAATGTCTCCCTTGTCACTACCCATAGATGTGCTACGTCACTCCCTTGAAGGTTAATGCAGCAATGCACAACAGTAAAAATTATCAGCTAGCCTTGATAAAAACACAGTTTACAGCAACATCCAGGTAAACAGCAAATAAACTCCCTACAGGAAAAGGTCAATTTCACAGATTGTGACACTGATACACTCCACTTCTGCAGATGTAAGGGATCTGTCTCTGTTAATTGAAATTAATTAATTGAAACATTCCACAGACAGAATGCTAAGACAAGTTTACTGATACTGAATCTTCTACTATGGGCCTATAGTAAAAGTAGGTCAAAGCCAAAATCTGACTAAAATAGAAGCTTGTCAGGAGGCATTTGAGCTAACAAGAAAGCTTTTGGAAGTTCTGACTGCCATGTGAGAAGCTCTGTAAGCTCTCTGCTTGTAAAGCTCCAGATCTTGGCAATGCCAATGCACCTGAAAGTGTCCTATCCCTCCAGGCAAGAGGCTGTACAGAAGTGTTTTGTCTTTAAATAGAGCAAGAGTAAGGTATTACTACACAGGCTGCTAAAATCTCAGATTTCAAGTCTCAACACAGCATTCCCCTTTGGTTTGGTTATATAAAACAGAAAAGCAATGTGCACAGCTTAATTAAGAAGCAGTTCAGCACTGCAGAATGTATAAATCTTCAGAGAAAGAAGGCAGTGGTGATCAATGGACTCTCCTATCTTAAGATCCTCTATCTGATAGCTTCAGAAAAAACTGGTTTACTTCCACCACACCAATTGTGTTAAGAATACACAGAGAAAAATCTCAGCTGACAGTGCCCCAGGGCAAAAATAAAACCATTCTAAAACATCTTAAAATTGTAGGAATGAGTCTTTTCCTCTGGAGAGTGTTCCGAGGCATGATGTCTTGTTCCCTGATATTGTACTAGCAAGGATATTCTCAAAGCCATCTGAATACCTCTGTGTAGAGAATAAGAACTCTTGCAATATAAAAGAGTGCCATCCTCTTACCACAAGGGCAGAAAAAAGCCATAAGAACATTCTTTTTCCCCTACTGAATAGCTCAGAAACATACTCCATCCAAGTCAACACACTTGTTGCTCAGAGTACAATGCTATGATATTTATCTTGCTACTACTGGACCAGATGGATGCAGACCGACCCTTGTGAAGCTTTGGCATGTTAGAACATCACGAGGGCCCTGGGAGTCTGATGTAGAAAAGTCTATAACAGTCTTGCACTATAAAAATGAATGGAATATAACAAAAGGAAGGGAACATATGCTATAAATTCAGCCCTGTGTTAACAGAGTGCAACATACCCCGAGAGGGCAGGGAATTAGGAGGCAAATTATAATAAGGCCATTGGGACTACAGTTCTAGGTTTTCAACATCTCCACATGAAAGATGTGCATCCTTTGTGGCAAGCTTTTATGCTGATGGGCACCTGACATATGTGTGCACTGTGTACTCATGTAAGACTCTCAGCTTCCAGATCCACCCTGAAGACAAATGCTGTGTCACCCCATTACACTTCAGCCCTCAAAAGGAGTATTGCTATGAAGGGTTGAACAGGTAGACACAACAAGTGCTTGAATTTTATGAAAGAAAACAATACATTTCTTCAGCTGACAACTGGACAAAAAAAAGCTCTGACTTCAACTCAATGGAAGGGAAACATCTTCCAACCTGCAAGATTTGGATTCTGGCCCATCTTTGTCCTGGTATGTCATATGTGTATGCATGCACACATCTGTGTGTGTGTGTATACCTATGGCTGATGTCCAGTGTGAGTGAAAACCTCTGGGAAGATCCTACATGCCAAAGAAAATGAGAAACTTCAGAGGAGCACACCCAACACAAGATCTTCCTTCCTCACCTGAAGACAGCACAAAGGGGCAGGCCAAGCCCTCAGAGGCTGATTATGAAAACTAGTAATTTGAAATGGAGGCCATTCAGCATGACTAGTACAAAGCAGAGCCATCCTCCTTTTAACATTACCCCATTGCCCCTAAAATCCTTTAATGCATCCAACTTATCCTCGCTATCAAAAGCCATTTCTGAAATCCCAGTCTGTTGCTGGTTTTGCTGAACTACTTTCATATAATTATTCACTGTTTAACACATTTATAGTAGTATTGGAAGTATTCACTTAAAATTGAACTTACCAGATGGGATATTCTTATCATCAATAATGAGATGGGCAAACGGCTGCTTCTCAGGTTTATTTCTCCTGTACAGTTCAATTCCTAATGCCTCCATTGCAGCTAGAGATAAAAAAATTCCATTATCTCAAAAAGACAAGTTTAATGGAACTGAAATATTTCTTATTTGTAAACCAGCACCTACCTTTTTCTGGTCTTGGTGATGTTCTTCCCATGGAACGCTGGACTTCCTAAAAGGAGAAAGAACCATGGCTTTGACATTGTCTTGGTTTTGTAATATTGTTTAGTTTACACACTTACAATACTCTGTGCATGTGCCTGGGGACATTGTTCCACCTATAGTACATTCAGAGGCCTGGGATATGTATCATGTAAATGCACTTGACCACTAACAGGGAGGGCTGCAAGACTGCAAGGCTTTACAGTCAACGCTCACTTCTAACAAGATATGCACGAACTGAAGGATTAAATATCTTCCCCATCTGCACTGAGCCAAATGAACTGGGTGCCAGAATTGGGAAGTATGCAATTCTTCAAAACTGCAGATGAATTTTAACATGAATCAAACAAATGTTATACAAACCCAAGAACAGCACAAATTGCAGACATCAGGCATCACAAAAAGCTTTGTTTTTAATAATCCACACCCATCTTCCTCTTGAGAAAAAGATATAAATGGCAGTTTTCAAAAATCTAAGCAGCATGTTCTTCTTACAAACGTGGACTGAGTCTTGGTAATATTAAGTTCGATCCTCAATTCTGTCCCCTATTTCCCCATGACATCTGTTTTCTAAAAAACCAGGCATAGTATGTTTGTTATTCGGAACATCCCATACCATGGAGCCATCAAGATGTTTAGTAAAAGGAAACATTTTGCTGAAGATAGCAAGTCATGTCCTCTTTGAAACCTGAGTAGTCCTTGTTTCATCTTTATGTCACACTTTCTGCTGTTTGCCTGATTCAATCCATGTATATGCAATATGTCTCAGTTTTGGCCAGATCAGCAATGTTCCACTGTGCTCTCAATCACTGTGGTGTTTTAGAATTTGAAATCCTGCTTTGAAAACACCTGAAGTCCTGCTTTTATGTAACTGCAACCACAGTGAAGTCTGTAATGCCTTAGCCGGCGCATTTATTACTCTCACTTTCCCCTTTCAGTAGGTATTTAAATGTTAAACCAAAATGAAAAGCCACAGCAGCATGGAGGTTGTAGTATGACTATCAAAACACAATACTTCAGCAGAGATATGCTGATTTTATAGATAAGTATCATGAAGATGGTTTTTGCTGTAGAGATGAGAAGAAAAGCAGAAGAATCACAACTTCAGAGAAGTAAAACTCGCATTCACCTCCCCCATTTACATTCACTTTACTTCTCTGATCTTCCTCCTTCAATCTCAGTTCTAGGAGCACAAAAATGAAGTTCAATTCTAGGAGCTGCACACCAGCATCAGCCGCTAACCACACGTAAGTAGGAAATAGGAAGATGACAAGAAATTGCAAGTACTAAGTACTGTGAAAAATGGCAAAAGCCTCTGAAGAGAACAGGGCGTAAGGTGAGAAGAGCCTGGGAGATGGACCACACTCAAGAGATTACTGCACCACACCTATAGCTAACCCTTTCCTTTGAAGGGGAGATTTTTCTGTCTTCTTGCCTTCATAATGGAAACTTCTCAAATGTGGAGTTTGCTTTCATGTATTTTCCTTCTGGGGAATGTGATAATGTTCTTGCCTGGAGAGCCTACTGGGCATATCCAAAAAGAACTATCTACATTTTAATCTCCTATTATCTAAACTGGTATTAAAAATAAAAAAAAAATCCCATGTTTGGTAACTGCTCAGCCTTTGAAATCCCTGAACTGGCCATCTGCTATTCTACTCTTAACTTACACTTTTCTTCAGAGCATAGTGTTCTGCTTTTGCACATTTCCAAAGAGTGTCTAGCTCAAGCAGCTGAATACCTCACCTTCTGAGATCCAGCAGCCTGACTCAGCCCATTTTCCATGCAGAAAGGCTCCGGTCCTCACAGAATACAGTCTGAGCTGCTTTCCAGCTGTTGGTGGTGCTGTTCCTCTGCAGCATCACCACTTGGTAGGCAGAACAGCTACCCATGTAGACTTGGGTCCACAAGTCTCCTTGTCCTTACGGTCTCAAGCCTACTTTCATGTTTCCTAGAAGCACGTCTCTCCGACAGGAACACTCTCCTGTACTCCTCTTGAAGCTGTGCTGCTATGCAATTAGGAATGCAGGTGTCATTACACCAAAAAGGAAGTTATAAGCATGAGCTCAACACTAAAACACTGAGGAGATGGAGACTATCTTATGTTCACGGATTCTTCTGTGTCCTTGTCACTGGATTAGAAGTGGCTAGGCTGTGGCCAGGAAACAGAAATCCTCTCTCAGGTCTCTAAGTTCTGGACTAGTGACGACTTCTTTACTTGATTCTGACCAGCGCTATAAAATTTTGACATTCCTTTCTGTTGTGTTACCCAGGCTTCCAAAAGGAAGACAAAACACATATTTTCTAGTCCATAGAAAACAGATACAGATTTGTGAGTTTCCTCCTGAATAAGCAGTTCAACACTTCTTTGGTTTTACTTCATGTTTCCACAGTTCCAAGGTGCTGATACAGAAACTACCTTAGAAAAGCATTTTACCAGGTACTTCCTTCTGACCCTGAAGGACATTTTTCACCAGATATCTGAAGATATCCAGATGTTTAAAGATAGCCTCTTAATAAAAATCCCCTGGTATTTTTACTGCAAGGAATTAAGAGCTATAATTCTTCAAATCTTTAAACTATCAACTGCACTTTCTAGCACCTGAATTTCTTTAAGCAATGTAGACTCCCACTAAGGAACCTGAAACAGCTCAACAGAACCTGTGACTAGGAAACTGATATAATGGCCAAAAACGAATGACAAAATATTACCAGTGACTTCTCTTAAGACTGACATCCACAGAACTGTGTGTGATACCAAGCTGTTCAGTTACTTTTAGCGAAACTGTACACAAAAATCACACCCCTCTGTTAGTCTTATGATAAGCTGCAATTGTATGCCTTTGTGTAATTTGCTCACTGCCAACCAAATCAACTCTGCTGTCCTGCTTCCCACATTCCAACCTCCCTCACAGTGTCACTGTTTAAACAACAGACAAGCAGTTAGTCACAAAATTGAAAAATATGTCTTCCCTTCATCCAGAAAATTTAAGATGCCATTAAGAAGCTCACATTTTAAAGCTAAAAATCATGCTTTAAGTGCCTGGAAAGTTGGGAACTGCCCTTTTCCTCATCCCCAGCAGGTTGGAGGTTTTACGCTTAGCACCTCAGCATGTTCAAAGCAAAAAAACCTCTTGCTCTTCAAGTTATATCCAATGTTGAGTATGCAGAGACAAGGCTACACTTGAACACATGATATTTATGCAAGGTTTTTCACCTCCTTTGGCTTTTACAGTATCTCAGTATCTACTTTGAGCACTAATAAGTAGCCCTTTGAGACCAATAAAAAGGTAAGTCCTCTGTACCTTCATGTATTTTTTCAGCTGTGATCTTAAAGCTTCTTTATACACCTCTTTCTTTTACTACCCAAGTGATTTAAGTACAGCTAAATACCAGGAAGAAGCATCTGATTCTCTTGCCGGAAATTCAGCAATTTGAAGAATGTTAATCAGGAACTGAAAGTACATGAACGAATACTCATCAGACTATAGCATGGAGACCAGCAATACAACCTCTATCCAAATGAGTAGTCTATTGCTTGCAGGAAAAAAAAAAAAAAGGCATGTCAGATAGTAGAATGGAAACAGTGAAATTTTAACAATGTATAGCAATCATCTGTGAAACCTTCACTTGGTCTATAATGCACTTTAAATGTCTGCTAAGTATATAGATCTCTTTATAAGTGCTGCCCTGGAGGTCTAGAAAAGCACTCTGTTGCCATGTGGGAAGACTAGCTTATGCCTGAACTCCCCAAGCTGCAAGAAGCTGGGAGTATTGCCAAGGAAAGTTACTTATGGATTGACCAAAGATATGTTTGTAGTCCTTTCTTCTTCAGGCTCATAACAGACTTCATAAGGACTGTGGTTAGTGCATCTGGACTGCCAAAAGGTTTTTAGGGTTACATGGAAAAAAATTAAGTAAACAGACAGGCTAGGAAAGTATATTATTTGTCTGCTTGAAAGTTTATATGCAACACTGAGAATGTGCTTTCTACTTAGTAAGCTGCTCCTTAAGCAGAAATTTTATCCTGGAATATGTTAAGAAATTGATCATTTGATTTTAAGAAAAAAATCTTTAATTATTAATTTTTTTAAGGAGACAAATATTTCTAGACCTGACCTTGCAGCCCTACTACAGTGGTTTTCATAAGAGCACTTTCAATTTCAACATCAATCCCTGCTTTAGATTTAAACACTAGGTCTACAGGTGTGTAAAGAAAACAGATGAGAAGTGGTGTGGTAAGCTAGAAGCTGTAACCAGACTATAAACCTGAGCAAAAGCAAGTTGTCTGTTTTCATTTCCTGAATAGCTTGAATTGCAAAAGACAATATATTGAAAAATCACAAAACATAAATGGTATTTTAAAGTGTTCCATTTTAGTCACTGAACATGCTACCAGTTCAAGTAAGGATACTGTTTTTTAAAACCCACACAGGTTAGATTCTCCTTCAGGAATGTGAAGAAAGCACAAACAACAGGAAACCTCTTTCGAGTCCCATTTGCTGCATTCCCACACACAGAGGATTAACACAACTGCAAATAAGCTTCATCTGCATCTCCGCTCTTCACTGTGGCAGGGCTAACGAAAGGCAGAGCTTACAGAAGATGATAAGGTATAATTCTGCCTGACACTGTTACTTTCACTTCTCTGATATACCAAAAAGATGCAAACATAGCCTCAGGTGATCATTTTCCTATCTATTTTTTTCTCTATCATAGATATAAGATGACAAAGCATCTAGAACACCAGTGCAGCTGCTTAATACACTCTGTTGCATTCAAAGGAAATTCAGAATCTAATTACTTTGGCAAGGGAAATTTTATTGTTCCCAAACTAATGGTCAATAGCCAGAAGAGTTATCCTTACTCACTACTTATCCTGGCCACAGACATTGCAGCATTTAACTTCCATCCAGACTGGCAGGATGTGCAGCCTCAACTAAAGCCAATGCCTTTGTTGAGTAACCAGCAGCAAATGACCAGAGTACGGGGCTTCTCACTGACTTACTGTAACAAGCTCCTTACTCTGTCATGGGAGTCACATGAATGAGCAGCCTAGTACCAGCACACAGCACAGATGTAGGTGTAGCATGAGAGTCTCTATAAAATGCAGGATGAAAGGACTAATCCTAAGGACTTAACTGTTTGTCTTCCCCTTAAGCTTTTGAAGGAGGTTGCTAGCAAAAGGGACAAGACATGATCCTACATTTCTTTGTGTTTTGTTCTCAAAGAGATCTGTCACTTGGGGTTCTCTGTTAAAGCAAACATTACATTAGCACAATTAAAATGCTATAAATTTAAGTCAAGTACTCTAAAGTGTGAATTCAGCTCAATTCCAGCATAGCACCCTTAATCAAAAACTGCCTGTCCTATGCAGATGTGAAGTAGTACAGTTGTAATAGACACCTGATAAGCCAGGAAAACCAAATACCATAGCAGATATTCATCTGTTAAACAGCCTATAATGAGCACTAAACACTCATGGATACAAAAAGAGATCAAAGGCAGTAACTGCAGTAAGAGGGGCTTATGACATGTATCCTGCCTGCCTAGGCTTCTTCATTAGGGCTGACTAGTTTTGTTGTTTGTTTTTGGGAACAAGCCCTCATTCTCAACTGCTGAGTGAGACTGCCCAGTCATCATGCTATGGCAAAGTAGTTCTTCTGTCAGTCTGAGAATGGTCTGCACAGAATAGAGGACTGGCAAAGTGAGGGGGGAAAAAAAAAAGGAACACTATCCCTCATTTTGGGCCAGAGAAAGAGTAAAAATCAAAAGCAAATGCCATCTCCTTTGTCTTTCAGACAGTATTTTACTTGCTGATGAACTCGACTCAGGAAAATCTTGTCAGAAACTGGGAAATTGCTTCAAAAAAGTGTGGAACTGCCCTTTATTTAGGAGCATCCAAAGTATTGGGAAACCTATAAAAATATTAGCATCAATGACTACCATTCAGGCCCAACCAAATGTCAGAATGGCTAACTAACTAACTGCAATTAGTTTTCTCAGTATGACTTCAAGACTTGCTTTCTTTAAATAAATAAATAAATAAAATGTGTTTGAATACAGAATTGGATAGCCATTGCCAGGCTCATGAGCAAGCACAGTACAATCTTGGATGAAACTTCAGGTGTTATTTGAACATCAGAAAATAATTTATAGGACTTGTCTCTGAATACAGATGTTGAGAAAATTGTTTTAAGTTCAACAGGACCATGAAAGAAAGGAACACATGGTCTGTGCCACTTACCTTCTGCACAGCCCTTTGGAGGGCCTGTTTCATATTTCTACATGATTCTGGCATTAACTTTGCTTCTTGACTTTCAAAGGATGCGTCATGTATATCTGTACTTTCTTGATGTCCAAAAAGTGTTCTGACACAGTGTGCATGTTCTTTTGAAATTCTAGTAGGGTCCATCTGAAAAAAAACATAAGCACAACCACAGTTCTAAGTGTAAGTGACACTTTTAAACCATCTAAAAAGTTTGGCACCTGGCTCAGTTTGTTATCTAAATTTTCACTGTAAACAAAGAGAGAAAAAATTCCCAACATGGAGGTTTATTTCATCCAACAAACATGTGAGACAGGAAAATGAGTTATATTCTGGTGCTGCCTAGTTCATTAGCTTGGACTAGATATGTGACTTTCGAAAGTTAAAGATAAATCCCACTATTACAGTAAAATCAATAATCCTGAATTCCGTTTTTCAACTACACAGTGCAATAACCACAGTTATTTTATCAGGAAACATATAAAATCATCCTTCCTCTAAAAGATACTGTTTGTAAAATGAAGTTTCTACTTGGGGAAAATACATACAACACCTAGCACATCACTCAGACTGGATGTAGCACTTAGTGCCATGATCTAGTAATCACAGTGGTGTTGGATCAAGGGTTGGACTTGATGATCTTGAAGGTCTCTTCCAATCCATCTGATTCTATGGTTTTCAAGAGGAGAAACAGAAGTTTTCTCTGAAACTATATCACTGAAGCGATCAGCCAGCTATCACTGGAACTATTTTGTGGGTGTGCTGGCTGTGGCTTGGATAGAGTTCATTTTCTTCACAGTAGCTGGTACGAGGCTGCGTTTTGGATTTGTGCTGAGTACAGTGTTGATAACAGATATATTTCTTACTGCTGAGCAGTGCTGACACAGCGTCAAGGCCTTTTCTGCTTCTCACCCCACCCCACCAGTGAGTGGGCTGGGGGTGCAGAAGGAGCTGGAAGTGGACACAGTCTGGATAGCTGACCTCAAATGTCCAACAGGATATTCCACACCAAACAGTATATAACGCTTGGGGAGAAAGAAAGAAGGGGATGACATTTGGAGTGATGGCATTTTTCTTCCCAAGTCACCACTGCATGTGATGGAGCCCTACTTTCCTGGAGATGGCTGAACATCTGCCTGCCCATGGGAAGTGGTGAATGGATTCCTTATTCTGCTTTCCCTGTGTGTGCAGCTTTTGCTTTTCCAATTCTCCCAACCCCATCATAGTTGTGAACAAGCAGCTGTATGGGGCTTAGTTGCTGGCTAGGATTAAGCCATGACAGTGGTAAGAGATATTTCTACATGAGTCACCAGGACAGCAAAAGTCAGAAGGATCAAAAGATGGTTAAACTGTACCACAAAACACCTCTGTTTCATTGGACTAAGACTGATAAGCTTAGAATATCTACAAGACATTTTTAGCAATCAGTCTTTATGACTCAATCAAGCATGCTTTAAAATCCTGAATTCTATCTGTCAGATAAATTGGAAGGCTATTCCAAGCATTAGGATTCGACCTTGGCAAAGTTGAATTGCATAAATACATAAATTAAACCATTTCACCCTCTTTTCTCATACTCCATATCCTTTACACTCCAGAGATATTAACAACTGTCTTTCAGAGATGGCCTGAGACTCTCAACAATTGCTCTCAACTTGTATTTATTCCACTTTCACTTCAGGCTTGAAGTAGGGTTTATGCCCCCAAACTGTTGTCTAAGTTCTCTAACTGTATCAGCTGGCCTATTAAAGCCCATTTACTTCTATCTTTCTAATTAGGCGGAAGAAACAATTTTATCTGAAAATTGCAAAAGGTAACACGTTATTTGTAATTGCAATGCAGGAATACCAAGACATTAAGGATAGTGCCTAATGAGTGTTCAGTTTCCTTTCACATAGTGCTGGACACAACAGAACATCAAAAGGAAGTTTTGCAGAATACAAAACAGCCCGAGTGAATCAAACACGTTATATCAGTTGTTCACATGAACATAAATGCAACTCCCCAAGCTCAAAAAAGAAGAAAGTTAAAAAGCATAAGGTTAGAATTACAGAGCTGAGTTTAAGTCTACACCAGCCAGGCAGACATCCAACAGGCACACACAGTGGAGAAACTTGTTGCACAGACAGCAGCACCAAATGCTGCCTCCTCCATCACCATCCTTCTGCTGAAGTATCCATATGGAAATTGTTTCCCTGATTCATTCGGACCAATGCCAGTCCCTGTGATCTGGGTTTAATTGTCCTGGTCACCCCTGCAGATTTGGAATGAAACAGGTTATAAAAGGTTCACCTGAAGATCAGAAGATGCCACAGCTTTGAGTAAAGGGGATAGTGATGAGTTACAGAATGGCTTCCTATGATGGCTAAATCCAAAAGCAAATCTCTGTACAGTCATTGCAGCTCTATGAAATAAGCACTAAAACCTACACTAATGCCTTCTGAAGGCAGCTACTACAGTGCAGATTCAGTAAACCAGCACCTCTGTGCTCTCACCACCTTCACCACAGAATTTAACTCCTGGATTTTAGTCTCCTCTTCTGAATCAATAAACAGAAGGATTTTTTGCTGACCTTATTTCCCGAGAGATTAGCACAAAAAAAAAAAACGTCACTCCAGGTATCAGACAAGCATCAGAGCCAATACAGGGATAGGCAGGATGAAATAGCAGGATGGCAAGTACTAGCTTTAAACAACCGGAAAACTTCACTCTAAGAGCATCTCTCACACTACGTTCCACTAGCAGTCAGAACTCAGAAAATCAACTGTAAACTGAAATAAACAAAAAACAAAACACAAAAACAAAAGAAAAAGAAGCACAAAATGTTTACCAGTAGCTGCTAAAAGGTAGTTCATGCACAATGACTTGGGCTGGAAGGTACCTTTGGAGGTCTCTAGTCCAGCCCCCTGGCTGAAGGAAGATCAACTTGTAACTTAGGTCAGGTGGGTTAAGGCTTTGTCTAGACAAGCTCTGGGGAATGTCCGTCAATGGAGACTTTCAGCTTCTCTGGCCAAATTGTCCTAAAACCTCACCACTTCTACTGTGTAAAAACCCTTCAGCTACAGTTCTTGCTGCCATTTACGACTGTGCCTCTTGTTTTTGCTGTGCACTTCTGAAGAGCCTGACTGTATTTAGGTAGCTAAAAACAGCTATTAGCTTACCTCACCTTAGTCTGTTCTTTGTTAAGTTCCAAGAATCCAGTTCTCCATTCTTTCGCACATCACTGATCCTACCTATCACAGTGGTTTTCTGCTGGACTCTTTCCAGTTTGTTGAGATGCCTCTGATATGGACCCAAAATACTATTTCAGATGCAACCTCTAATGTTGGGGTTGTTAGAGACCTGAAGGAATGAGGGTCTCCAACAGGATCTGGGCACCTGAGTCTTCTCCCCTCCACACAGATCAAAGGAAAAGCTACAGCAAATAATTGCCAGTAGATAACTCATTTTTATCAGTAATTCTACTAGTCAGACTATTACCTCAGTTTTGGATTTATTAAAACGCATCTTCTGAAAAGCACACAAGAAAACAAAGTCTTACAGCACAAAGAACAGGGAATTTGTGAAGGCCTGACCATCTAGCATGACAAATCACACAAGCACAGACTTACAGATATCAACCACCAGCAATCATCAAATGTGTCACACAACACTGTGCCAGAACAGTAACCGCAGATTGTACAGAATCACTGGCTCAGATTATAGTTTATCTGCTGAAGGCCTAACCCAAAAAGCCAGTATCTCTGTGCCTGCAGGTAAAAGACTGAAAGTTCAATGGAAACACTGACATCTTCAGCAAGTTAGAGCTGTGCAGCCCAACCTGGCAAAAAGTGCAAGTCTCTAGAGATTTACTGTTTGATAAATTGAAACTCTGATCTTGGGAGTAGCTATCTACCTGTTGCCCTTAACTTTTTCAAAGAATACACCTCATTTAACTATGAAAATTAACTCACTTGTCTGAAAAGGCATTCTCAGAAATCCTGTATCTTACATCTTTACAAAGAAAACTTACTGAATTGCCGTGGCAGTAGAAAAGCATTACCAAGCACCAAGATCAAAACTGTGGGCAAGGAGTGATGGACAGAAAAACTTTCAAGGACACGCTCTGAGAAGAACTTTTAAAAAACCAGAAAATTATTATGAAAAACCAGAATGATCTATGGGAAGCCATGTGCTAACTTGCAGGGCAGAGACCTTCAGCATGAAGTCCTAAACAGTTAATACCTGGAAGAAACATCAAGATGCAAACAAAAATAATGGAGAAAGCCTTATAACATGTGAAGTAACCTAAATGTCCTAGAGGAACTAAACTATTTAAAGAGAAAAGTGTCCAGCTTATTTTTTTCTATCCATTGTGTCTGACCTTGAAATCATATCAGACTGTTCAGAGCCACTTGATTTTCATCATCTTTCGTCATTCTAGTGGCGTTTCTGGATTCTCTTCACCTAATTCAGGGCAGCCAAAATGAACTCCAGCACAGTGGGCGAGATCAACCAAATTTACAGAATTAAAAATCAATTTTCTGATGTAAAAAAGATTCAGTTTCATTTTAAAAGACACAATACATTTCATCCCCCCTTACTATTCAATTTTTGCATCAATAATGAGATGTTACAATATCACATTAAGCACTTATTCCATTAACATTTATACATGTACTTATTTTCAAACTTAAACCACTTTCCAGACTATCAAATATCACTTTGCACTCCATGATCTTTCATAACCATCAAAAAGGGGCTCCTCCAGGCTTCCAGGAAAATGATAATGACCCCAATCAAGCTGTTTTTTTCTGTTAGCCACTGCTTTGTGATGCTCACAAAACTCTAGATGTAGTCTTGAAAGGTAATTGTCTAAAAACATACCACAATGAAAGTGACAATTCCACATAGGCATGAAATAACAATAAAAATCTGACTTCCAGGTCTCCATTTATCCAAGTATGAACTCTTCAATACGGTAGAGAACTTAATATTTGTATAGACTTTATTTTAATGGGAAAACTGCATACTCTTGGAGATCTAGGTTAAACTGTGGGAGTTAGACACCCAGCCACCAAATTTGGATTTGAGCACTTCTGGTTTGTTCCAGTGGCCTCCAGTCCAGTCAGTGTTAGACCACATTCCTACTCTTTTATGATCTAAGAGCACTAAGGAAATGGGCCAGCAACAAAAGCTTAAAAGCTAAACTTTTGGAGACTATGCTTCAGCATTTACCAGTGGAAGTTAAATAAAATACTTTGCCCTCTCACCATGTGCTAAGCATAAGCCTCTACTGAGTGATGATTTCCAGCTGCTCTGAGTTTCTACCTAAATTTTCATGGCAATTTATAGATAACGAGCAAATATTCTTCATAAAATATGAGAAAAAAAAATGCTTCTGACCAATAAATTTTATTATTGTTTAATTTCTTGGATTCAATACACTGCACTGGATGGACCAAAAAGCAAAGTCAAAACATCCTAATATTCTTACATTTCCGAACACTATTACGAGAACACGAGTAAAATTCAATTCTTTGCTTTTTTTTTTTGCCTTTCTTTTTCGACATACCAACTCATTGTCTCACTTGCATTGCACTGCATTATTTCTTGGCCACAAACATGTGTTTACCCGTGAAAACCTAGTGTCAGTCTTAGTTATGTGTCTTGTGAAATTCCAAATGCTCAAGCCACAAAATAAACAAAACTAAGGAAAAACCAAAACCTCAACTACTGTCTCAGCTTATATTGTGTCATGATACAGCCCAAATGATTTTATGCAAATACAGACAAAACCTGTACGGTAAAACTGAGTCAGAGTTTATTCAGACTCTTAGCTAGGGTTTTAAAGAGCTTATAAAACATATAATTTCTTAATATCAGCCTACACAGTCAAATCTTTCTAATTCGCATTTGGTTAATTCACCAACCAAACAATTCAAATCTTTTGATGCACAGCTTCTAATACTAACTTCTCATATTTTAACAGACAAATACACAAAAATTAAGTTCTGTTATTAAAGTAAAAGTTCAGATAGAAGAAATTTGCACTGAAAAAGCCAGATCGAGATATCTTAATATAACCAAACTTGACAGAAATGTTTTCAAAAGAAAGGGATGTTTTCAAAATCATATCCCATATAAATAAAACAATCTTTAAGAGTGTGAAATAAGAATTAACTTTTGCAGGACCTACTGCATTTTTCCATTTATCTTATTTCACAAGTAGAAATCGTGAAAAAATATAGATTATCACATTTTGTTATTTTGAATAATGTCCTTCCTTCAAAGGCATACTTATTATTCTATTTTCCAGTGATGACATTTTCTCCATTACAAATTTTTCAGGAGATGACTTCAGTCAAGCCTACATCGAGCTATATGGCCTCTTTTAGATGTTTTGGAAATTCAAGTCGACAAAGGACTCCATTCAACAGCACTACTCCAAATCTACAGGAACAAGAAACTAGCAAGATAATTAAGCTGCCAAATGCAGAATTACACCTGGCCCATGCAATTCTTTTAAAGCAAGGAAGCAGAAGAAAAATAGCCATTACGGTTCTTTTTACCCTTCGTAAGGCACGTGTGAAGCACTGACATGCACCTATGAAAAAGAGTCCTTAATAAGGGGCTTCATAACTTTGATTTGCTGTTTTGATTGCAACGGGTCTCTAGCCCACTAATCAATGTATAGCTATGCATCTCTGAGCTATGTTTTGACAAGAATGTCTTTTCAAGTTCATGAACATCTGGAGTGAAAAACATTCCCTGTCAGAAGTTGAAGCAGACATTCATTTATTTAACTGTCAAGCAAACAAATAGCTTTAAGCTACTTCACAGCGAGTCCCAGAAATTAACTGTCACTCTTCTGAAGTACACAGGTTATGATTAGCCAAGTACTGTATTGCTGTTCTATTTCATTTTTGTAAAAATGGAAAGCACAAAGCCATTGTCAGTAAGAAAATGGGAAATGGTCCGCATAATAAATGATCAGCAGTGCTACTGCGTATTTGATAGTCATTCATCTGTTTAAGTGGGTATACCTTTGTGCAACATCTGCTTTCGGAGTGCACTTTGTTAAGAAATCCAGCCTGCTACATCAAGATCAAGCACCTCTACCTAGAAAGTAAACCGAAAGAAACAGGTTTCCACTCTCTGCTGACTTCAAATGAAAAGTATACGCAACAGAAGTGCCACTTCCATGAGAAGCAACTAGCTGGCAGCTCCCCACTTCCTCTGAGAGGGCTCAGCCTCGCAGGGTAAGAGATGCAGCAGCGAGAGAATCCAGGCAGCCGCGCCATTTCCCAGAAGCGGGCTCCTCATCTCTCCGAAAGCCCAACCGCTCATCACCTTATCTCTCTCCACAGCGAGACCTCCCCGTGCTCCTTTCTGCAGGCAGCGCTGCCCCTTCCAAAGCATCCCCCGTCAGGCTTGCGGCCTGGCAGGTGAGGGGCGCCTCCCTCCCACATGCCCCCAGAATCCCAGAAAAAGCTCCTGAGCTGCAGGGGCACCTCGGGCCGATGCCCGCAAGCACACAGACCCTCCGCAGTGCCCCTGCGCAGCCTGACAGACGAACCATCCCAAGTGGTGTTCCGTGGTGACTTTTTTTTTCCTTTAAAACCATCTCTCCTGCTGATCAAACATTTATAGCAGCCAAAGACCTCAGACATGTCAGACTCTTCTCGAGTAGAAAACTGAAAGCCGATCACTTAAAACCAAAGCCCTGCGAGCCTTCAGGTGAAGGACCATTATTAAGCTGTTTCCCGAGTTGGGCACCCCTCATCCAACCTCGCCGAGCATCTCTGTACCCCAACACGCACCCGCAGCCCAGAGCACTACCGACAGCACCCCGGGCTGAGCGGCTCCAGTGACCAGGGGCAGCACAAGCCGGGCAAGGCACTGGGAGCCCATCAGCCCGAAGCCCGACCCCACTCAAAGGTGGGCCAACTTCAGAGTCACATAAAGGTGTTTGCTGACTTTTTTATTTTTCTTTAATAATTGCCTCAACCGCACCGACACCAGGACCTTCCCCTCTTCCCAGAGGTGCGAGGCGGCCGCAGTTCCCACGCCGGGAAGCGCCCGCACCCTGCGGAGGCGCCGCTTACCTGCGCTCGGAAGTAGAGGAAGAGGGCGACGCTGCAGACCACCTGCCCGAGCCCCAGGAGGACGAGGGCGGCGAGGAGGGAGCGGGAGGCGGCGGGGGGGTGCGGGTGTGCCTGCGGCGGTGGCGGCGGCGGTGGCGGCGGGGCGCTGTCGTGGGCGGCGCCGCTGCCCAGCTCCTCCGACCCGCGCAAGTACTTGGTGTAGTCTCGGCTGGCGCGCCGCATCGCAGCTCCGCTCCGCTCCGCTGGCTCCACAGGCGGCTCCGCCGGGCTCCCCAGGGCCAGCAAACAGCCCCACGGCCCCGGACAGGCAGCTCTTATAAACTGGGCGGCCAATCAGCCCCGGGCGGCGCGCCCCTGCCGCCCTCCTCCTGCTCCCGCCCGCCGCCGCCACACGCATCGCCGCCGCCCCTGCTCGCCTCCCCTTCCCGAGCGCCGACCGGCCCGGCCCGGGTCCCGCCCGCCCCGGCCCCCGAGCCCCGGCCCCCGAGCCCCGGCCCCCGGCGGGAGGGCGGGCAGGTCGCTCGGAGAGCGCCGTCGGCGCTGCCGCCCCTTGAATGAGCGCAGTGCAGGTAGCCCTGCCTTCCCCGGCTCCTGCCCCCTCGACCGCTCCGCACCTTGCCCCGCTCAGGGTTTGCACTGCACTCAGGCAGCCCCGTCAGCCGAGGCGTCTCTGAGCCCCTAGCTGCATCTGGAGGATCCTTTCCCCCCTGGATTCCAGGGTACCTGGAATCAGCGTGCATCTCGAGGGGTTCCCATCAGTCATCCCCCAGCCCCTTTGGTGGGCCAAGGCTTTCAGGGTCTGTCAGCTCCTCTCTGTCCCACTCCTTCACTCAGGCCATCCTAAAAGGAGCACAAGTGATGTTGACTTGCAATGTCCAAAAGAAGCAGCACAGTTCAGAGTTTTGATAAAGGAATGGGGTAAAGAAATGGCAGAGGTGTGCTGGCATCTGGCTGCCAGTGAAAGCAGCTCAGAGCCTCCCCATGTCCCCATGTGCAGCCAGTCTGCTACAGACGCATTTCTGAACCCTTGGTTAGGAACATCTTAGGGCATTTTTGATGTCTCAGCTTGCGTTCCATACCAAAGGGAATGGTATGGAATACCATTGTGGCTTCATAAAGCCACACCCCAGTTTGTAGGCACTTGCTTTCTCATGGTCCTGTCGAGATCCCATTTAGGCCAAGTGTCCCCTTTGTATTCTTACTCATTTAAAGTTTGCCTATTTATGGCCCTTCCTGCCTCCATGTAGTCTTTCCTCCATCTGGACTTTCACTCATCAGTTTATCTACACTTTGAGGTTCACTTATTTCATTTGTAAGTAGAGCTTATGTGCCTGACAAGTTCACTTTGTGGAAAACATTCTCTTAATTCCTATGATAGTGCTTGTTGCAATGCCAGCGCATGTATATTAGGTCTGCAGCCCTGTAAAATTCAGTAGGAAAACGGTCCAGACATAAACGCAAATGAGTTGAAGTATGGCTCAGGCTTCGAAGAACATGGGAGAATGACACAGATCTATCTTGTAGCTCATCTTGTCCGTAGAAAAAAGTCTAATTTTTGACTCTTAATACTTAACAGAATATCCTGTTTAGGTCTGCCTAAGCTAAGAAACTGAGAAATTTTACCTCCCAAAGAGGTTGACTGGACCAGACGTAATTATGTCTCCAACAAATTAAAGGAAACTGAAACTCACCAAACCACCATGCAACAAATTACTACCAAAACAAGATGATACCATTTAGCACTGGACCCAAATAGTGCAATGACAATTCCTTCACCAACAATTACGCAACATCTGAGAAATGATGATGAGAGCACCTGCATCCCAACATCACCTACCGGGAAGTCATGGAGAAATACCCCAACCTTGAATAGCAAACTGTATCTCTTCTTTCTAAATGCTTACTTTTATGCTCAGAAACATTGGGAGCATTGTGGTCTGTAGTCCAATTAGAGGAATTGTTCCTGTAAGTATGTCTCAACCTTTCTGAAAACAAAATGAAAGTAAAATAGCCACCATCACCTCTAAAATATCCATGAAAATAATTTCACATTATAATGACTGGGGCACTGCTTTATCAATTTTACATTGATCTACAATGACAATTCTTTCATAAATAATTTTTTGAAAGATACAACAGGGGTTTTTAAGAGTCTACATAGTTTTTAAAATCCAATCACCCACTAGTTATTAAACAGCTGATAAAGGAGAAGTTGGAATAATGTCAGTGATACTAACAGATGATTTTTTATGCATTTGTATGAGAAGAAACTCAAGAAAAACCTCTCCTCTTTCACCACAGAGTTCATATTTCTTCCTAATGAAGACAGAAAAAATTGTGTTAATTCTTGCCACCTTAAAGTGCACTTCTAGATTCTTACAGAAGGAAATCAAAGGAGACTTTCACTGAACAGCTGTGAGGATCTGCAGACACCATCTTTAAATATTTTGTTATGATGTAAACAACTTTCTCCAGACAAACATGCTTACTCCAGGATCACTGTGTCATAAACTATTTTCTTATTGGCACCATCTTTAGTATTACCATTATGATGCTACACCAGGGAAGCACTATGCCTGACCTGATGCCTAAGTGACATCAGCCTAACTGATGCCTAACAGGCACCTCATGTATGTAAGTCTATTGACACTTGGTAGTCTAATAGTCAAACCCATCTATTTCATCTTCATCCACAACAATTTCATCCTCACAAAATTCCAAATGCGACTACAAGCACCCCAGTACTTGTATCCAAGCACCAGGTTATCAGGCCCTTCAGGAGTCGCCTTAAGTGACAGATTAACCTTCCCGCCGAACCAGCGTGGGTTCCTAGGATACTGTATGGTACATAAATGACATCTGTACTGAAACTTGGATTCCCTCATTGATTTCTACCACAAATTCAGCAACCAGAATTGTCCATCAAACTCTCTCCGGAAAACTTACATCAGCATCGACTTTCTAGACCCCAAGGTCAACACAAAAAATAGCAACCGTTAAACTACCATATGCAGAAAATCCACAGACCAACACACCTCCTTCCACAAACCATCAGCTATCCAAAACACACTAGAAAAACTGATATAGCCCACAGACATCACCTCATTTGCTCTGAGGAAAACACTCGTGACACACCCTCACAAAGCTACAGATGATGCTCATCCAACAGTGACACTCCACTGGGATTGCATATTTGAGAAGCCACCTAAACCTTATCCAAACTTACTACAATACAGAGAGAAAATCCCCTACTGGGTATCATATACCACAACATGCAAGAAATGTATACTGGAAAATGTTAATGAGTTGTAGCTTATAATGGAAAAAAAATCATACCTTGAAATGATTTTTGCTAGAAACACCCCTCTTTCCCTTCTAACCACACTCATTATCATTAGCTCCATCACTGAAAGCAAATTTTGCCTGACCAGTAGATGGTGGCTAGAGCCAAACAGCTCAAGAAAATCATATCCAAATATTTACATAGCCCTCAGGATAAACACCTGCTATAGCAGAACCACTGAAATACACAGATCCTACACATAAGCAATCTGAAATGTCATAGACATCTTGCAGTGTGTTCACAGCTCTTGGGGGACTCTGTGGGTGAAACCAAACAAAGACCATGTGCTACCTAATTAGGAAAGAACACCTATACACCCATTTATAAATTGGAAAATTATATTCCCAAAACAGCTACTCTATCTCTAAACTGGCAGTCCTGACACTGCAAGACTAAAGATGGGCCAGAGAACTAAAATGTGCAGGTCTATCAGAAACCAGATTCCATATTAGATGAATTTGAGAAAGAGTTTCCCCACTTCTCAAGTCTTGCTGATCTTTGATGGGAACTACTGTTTCCTCTGATCATTCACACCACTTATACTGTTCACAGGGTTAGGATCACCCTCTGCTCCCAAAGTAGAAAACACTTTTCAAATGTGACCGATTAAAACAATTAAGTGCAATTCAAAGCAATGAGCTACAGTTCATATTTTCTCTGTGCTTTTGATGCAAAGAGTAGCTTATCTACATGAAAATGAATCTGCTTTTTCTAATATCTGCTTTACATAATTGCCTCTGTTGGCCTAATAAAAGATATTTTCTTCCAAAAAAAAAAGGTGGCATTCTTTGGATTGTGTGAGGACTAATGACATGCATAACAGTTCCCATGAGCGAAGTTCTGTCTCTATAATTGGTAAAGGATACACTTGCATGAGAACCCCGTTGTGAGTCTGCACTTGTAGATAATGTCACTGTAGATACAAGAAACCCCTATATAATGTGAACTCTTGGCCCCTGAGCAGAACACAGCTCTTTGCTATTGTCTACAGAATACTCGTGTTGCAGGAGATGATCACAAATATGCTACTTGTTGTGAAAAGACTGCATAGCTGCTAGGATTTTTTTCATCATTTTGCTTTGAAGCAAAACAGGAAACTGTGTTTACATAAGAAGGCTGTGTTGAAAGTAGTTCTCATTGTGATGTCGATTCTCACTGCAGAGTTGAAAGTCTTGAAAAATCTGAAAATGTCAAAGAGCAACAAGCCTGCAGGTCAAAGTAAAAAATCAGGGGGGAAAGAAACCTTTTTTTTTTTCCCTTGCAATTTTAGTTTTTTCTGTCTCAAAATAGGGAGAATCACAAAAAGTTCTTCTGATCTTCCCTTCAAATAAGACAGCATTTTTTACCTAGAGAGAGATTATGCAGCTGAAGTAATCCATTTTGGTTAAGAAGTTAAACACATGTTGTATTCCTACACCAGCAAGACTTTTTCCTGTGGACAAATGTTTGTAACTAAGGTGTCTGGTATTAATACTGGTTGGAATGTTGTTGGCAAAATTACTTCATCAGCAAAAGGTTGTTTTGGACCTGACACAAATGTTTAGTTCAGATGTATCAATTTTGAGCATGTTTTGGAGATTAAGGAACAGCACAGACTCTTTAGGGAATGTAAAGAGAATCCTGTACTGAAACTCTGACGTACTGAGGGTGAATAGGGATGTTTTGATGCAAGGAGTGAAAATAGGCAGTCTCGTTTTCCCTGCATGTTAGGAGGAAATGATATTCTACAACTTTCAAAATTGTCATGAGTTGGACTGAACCACTTTTTTTCACTTCTCCACATGCTTTATAGTGGTTAAAATAAGTAAATATGTAGGTGTAAAGAGAAGGATGGCAAAATATGACCAATAACACAGAATGCCTCACTGGAAAATTAGGCTTTTATTTAAAATGCTATTCTAGAAAAGGCTGGGAAACAGGAATTGATAAACCAGGAAATAATTACTGTATTTTAAAACAGCGGAAAAATGCATTAAAATGTCATTTAAATTTTCCAGCAATTTGCCATTCTACTTCTTTTTAGTTAAGTGGGTATGACAAAGGTCAAAACAATGATGCTGAAATCTCAACAGAAATAATCAGTATGAATTAAAGTCTTTTTTGTTTATGTATAAACTCATAAATTAAGGTAATACAAGTAGCTTTTTTTCCCTGCTCAGGAAAGAATTACTTGAAATTAAATAGAGCTGAAGATGGACACAGGGTGTTGGGGGAAATACTGGACAATAAGTAAGAAAACAGTTCAAGTCTGTATAGATTCGGTAAAACCAGGGGGAAAAAAAGCCCCACATTGCTTGTCAGTAGTTAAAGCCCTCAGGGCCTGTTAAAAGCTCAAAGAAATTGATGAATATATGGTTCAGGACTTTGATAGGTTTTGAATCAAGTTTTTTCAGTAAGAAGACTTGGAGTCACCTTGTATGGATTTGCACAATTTATTTCTGCAATGTACAGTTTTCACACATTAGCATTACATCACCTTAAGGCTCCTTTTGCAGAAGAGGGACTTCCTGGATATTTCTTAAAGCAAGATATGCTGAAGCATTTCTCAGTATAAAATATTTCTTTAGCGCTACTTGACTGTCATAGCACATTTCTTTCTAGTGCCTAAGTTTCAAGTATCCTCAGCCAAAGTCTTTGACCAAGTTATAGATGGCATGCAGAGCTGTGAGACTCCTGAGATGGAGTCAAATGACAGGTGGGAGTCCACCATCCTAGTGATTATAATCCATTCCAGGAGCACAGGCTGTGGAGCATTTTGTTCATATGAGCTTAATATTTTTGGTCAACCTATACATTAAAAGTGTTTCAATTTTATTGTTCCAACTAAAACAAAAAAAAAAACAAAAACAACCCACCATACAACACAATAAACTGATTAAAACATTGCAGAAATAGTATTTTTCATTTAATGACACTGTCAGAATAAGTTGAACACTTCATATCTAACTTTACTAAAGTTTTTGCTTCTCCATGACTTTCTGTTGAAATACATGCATTCCTAAGTTTTTATTAAGACCATATGCCTAAATGTAAATATTTCAATTCACAATGCAGCAAGGAACTGTATGACTTTTCCTTCTTGTGGCCATCTTCCAAGCTGCTAGTACACATCTACTGCTTTCAGCACTGCCTAGAAGTGGTGGAATTGCTCTGATGCGAAGGAGGAACCTGTTGCTGCTATTACTGATCAGACTTACAGTATCTGCAACTGAAAGCTAATACTTTTTTTCATATCATCTGTGTAGCAGGACAGTTTTCTCATGCAGGAGGATAAGAGCAGTACTGAGTCAGAGGGAGACCCATCTAGCTCACATTTGCCTGTGTGGGTGGCAGCTGCTGCAGAATAGGAGTAGCCATGTCCAGCTGTGGAAAGCAGTGTGGCTAGCCCAAGCCCTGCTCTTTGGAAACCAGACTGCAGTTGCCTGGAGTCTGTCCTTCATAGAGATGGTTTTGTTAATGAAGTGGAGTCTGGAACTCCAGCCACCACGCTGGAATTTCTGGGTCTGAGACTCTTGAACTGTCTGGAAAAGTGGTTCAGGCCAAAAAAAAGGTATAAAATTTAAAATTCCAACCCAGGATTATACCCTAGCACCTGCAGTTCACCATCCATGGTGACAGGGAGTAGAACAGTTGCATGTTCATTCAATATCCAGGCTCCCTTGCTGCCCAAGAAACCAATAGCCGCAAAATCAATAGTGAGTAAACCCAGCTAAGACAAGAGATTTCAGAAGTAGGAGTGGTCAACAGTCTATGCACGAGAAAAAAGTAAAAGAAAGGGCAAGTATGTAATTAGACTTCCCAGTACACTACAGCAGCTTGTGGCTCAGAGCTGCCCTAAGCCAGTGGTGGTATTTTTTTGTGTTTAAGCCTGAGCCTGAAGCTGCCTGAGGATTCTGATGGTGTGTGCACATGTGATGGAGCCTTGGTGGGAACTGAGTCTGGGATGGAGCAGGGACAAGAAGATGTGACAGAAAAAGAAAAAGCATAACACAGCAGCAATTACAACAATGTATGTGAGTCAGAAGCTGTCAGACATGCCCAGCAGGGCTTGTGGCTCACAAGAGAGGACACAGAGTACCAGATGATGTAGCAAAGATCCCTTAGAAAGGATACTGAACAGAGAAGACCTGGGAAACATAAAGTACTGGATGAAGACCCATGGGAACAGAGCAAGACCAAAACACTTGGAGGTCAACACAGTAGAAAAGCTCCTTCTTAAAAAGTAACATCCCTAAATCATAGCAAGACTTGGGTTGGAAGGGACCTTAAAGATCATCTAGTACTAAGTACAAAGCGGTATTGGAAAAAAAGTTGATTGAGATAAATTAACTGTCCACTTGATGTAGACAAATCTTCATCTTACAAAAGAGACATGGCATTCCAGAGCATATGGGAGGAGGAAAAATCTCCTTTTGAATGAGAAAAGGCAGTGCTTCTACTCTTTGACAATGTTCTCATCAAATCCCATTAAATTTCACAAACTGCTTTATTCCCACTCATCTTGCTGGCACTGGTCATGTCAATGAGTGCTCTCTGAGCACTGGATGGAGCCTGGCACAGAACAACCATTGAGAAGGAGATGCTGGGCTCTCCCACAGTCACTCCACAGGATGTGGGAGCCTGCCTTCACATTCCTCTTTTGCCAGTGGGATTCAAGCCCACAAATATTCCAGGATCCCTAAGAAGAAATCCTAACCGCATATCTGTATGCCGGCTGACGGATGGGCTCTCCCAGTTTGCACAGCAGTTTCAGGCATTTGGAAGATGAAACGGGAAAAAGCAGAATATAGGGGAGAGAGGTGTTTTAGCGGTGTGTTCCCGTAAAAAGCAAAATCTGCCGTAGAGATAATATCTATCTGGAACATCTGTATTCATCTTTCACTTCCTCATTTCTCCACATATTTCAGTGGTTAAAGCATGGGGCAAGAGCATCTGGATTCAATTCTGCCTCAGTGAAGGAAGGCACAGAAGCATGTCCCACGTCCCCGGAAAGTGGTATAATCATCTGCTCTTCTGACATGAGACCAAACACATTTGCGTAAGCCCACCTTTCAGAGCTGTTCCACATTGCTCGGAATAATTAGAAGGAAAACAAATTGGGATTTTCTGACTTAGTAGGATGCTGAATACAGAAAGGAGACAGCATGAATTGGAGAAAAGTTTCATGTAAATTATGATGTGATGCTGAATGTATATCCTGAAAACAGGGATGCAGGGCTCAGGTGTTTCCATCTCAGCACCGGTACTTGAGGGTTTCATTCCAAGTACCTGCTACAGAGAACATACTACGGACCCAGCTCAGGACAGTGTCCCAATGCTTTGGTAAGGATAGCATGAAGTTTGGTGTTACAGTGCTCAACATGGCAGCCCCAATGCAGTGCAAGTGATCAAAGTCTGCACAGTAGCTGAAGTAACCTACCAAAACACACATTTACTAGTTTTTGCTTTCTTTACCACCTTGTTGATCCTGCAACCAGTGTCAGTTAACAGTTTGAATAAAGACTGTGGTAAAAGCTGCCCAGAAGCATTATAAAGCAGAGGTGGGTTTTGCAGTATGAGGCCACCTGACATAGTGTAGCCACTGTAGCATAGTCAATAGCAAAGAAACGTGTTAGTAATAGTTACTTTTTTTTGTACTATCAGTTATCTGTAGGTCTGTAGTGCTAAAATTTGCATAATCCCTTCAACAAGTGCACCAGGACTGCACAGAATCAGCAATGGTTCCAGAAAATATTCAAGTAGAAAACAACTCCCTCAGCAGCATTTAGCTCAGAGCCTGAAGAAATAGGGTAGTTTCTTCACAAATAAATACTTGCAGACAATTATACCCTATTCTGCTTCATCAGACAAAAGCACAATAAAAGAATGAACTGAAACTGGGAACACTGCTGTTTATTCTACCACACTTTTGAAGTTCTCTATTCTAATTACCTATCATGAAATACTTTGATGCCTCATGTAAAGGCAAAGTGTGAAAATAATACATTGCTAGTTGAGAATTTCCTACTAACTATAGTTTGTAATGTTTGCATTTGCTTTATTTTTTTCAAAGGCAATTACCAGCAAGCTGGTGAAGTTGAGTGAGACTGTAAAATACAGTGCTCTAGATCCAGATCTATTTTGACAGGGAGACAGGGCTACGGCCCCAGTTAGAGCTTGCAATCTGGCCCAATCTCGTACCCACACTGAAGAAAGATTTCTAATTGGAAGCAGGACAAAGAAATGCTACCAGAATATCAGAGGCCTGAAAAGCTTTCAAAGTCAAGGCTAAAGGGTTATAATTACTAGCCACAAATACATTTGGGATATGACAGTGGAAAAGGATCTTACTTAAAGATCTACAGACAAACCATAGATTGACAAATTGTCAAGGATTATTTAAGCAGAAAATCAGAAGGCAGCTTTCGTAGAATCACAGAGTACTTTAGGTTTAAAAGGACCTTTATGATCATTGAGTCCAACCATTAACCTGACTCTGCCAAAGCCACCACTGAGCCATGTCCCTAAGCACAATGCATATATATCTTTTCAATACTTCCAGGAATGGTGACTCAAAAACTTCCTTGGGCAGCCTGTTCCAATGCTTGACAATCCTTTTGGTGAATAAATTTTTCCTAATATCTAATCTAAACCTCCTCTGGTGCAATTTGAGACCATCCCCTCTTGTCCTATTGTTAGCTGCTTCAGAGAAGAGGCCAACACCCACATCTCTACAGCCTCCCTTTAGGTAGTTATAGAGCAAGATAAGGTCATCTTTGAACCTCCTTTTCTCCAGGTTAAACAGTTCCAGCTCCCTCAGCTGTTCCTCATAAGTCTTGTGCTCCAGACCCTTCATCGGCTTCATAGCTCTTTTTGTACCCATTAAGGAGCAATGTTCTGGAATACCCTACCAGCTAGAGTAGTTGGAGCAGAGAACTTCTATAGAAACTTCACTAGATAGATTTTATCTGTGAAAGGGATTATTTTAGTTTTTTATGTCTCATAATAGCAGGAGTTTATGTTGAAAGGTCTTTTCCAGTCCTTCTTCTGTGGCGACTTCTGCTTTTGGTTATCAAGAACTTTTGAGTACTAAGAGGAAGATGCTCCCCTACTTGTGCAAGGTGCATGTACCTAGAAGCACAGGGGAATTACATGGTTTCTAGCTTAGGGGAGCATAGTAAGTGGATCTATAAAATAAGGCTGCTTCTCCCGCAGTTTTAAAATTATAATACAAAAGAGTTTTATTGGACAAAGGTTCAGCATCCAGACATTGTTATCAACATAAATGGAGAGGTTTAAAAAATGAAACTGCAACACAAGATTGCCATTTAAACTTCTATGAGGTGTTCTTCTCTTGGAGTCCAATACCTATTCTGCTCGTAGTTAACAGAAAACTGAATCCCACAAATAGAAGGGAAGGTTTCAAACTCTTGCGATAAAACAGACACTACTGGTAGAAAGGCCTCCAGGTTAATAATTTTGTAAGTTGGGAAGTGGATCTGGAAAGGAGTACAGGGAGAATTCTACTCCATATAAATGCTCTGGCATTGTAGCCAATATGCACTGCAAGTCCATGGACTGTGTTTGCAGGTGATGTTTTTATCTCCCTCTTTTACAGAACATCATCTTTCCCTGACAAAAAGTCAACAGCTTAGCCAGCTTAGTGCTTTTACTTATTTTTGCTCTCCAGACATCTTTTAACAAAAAATAAAAACCAAACAAACAAAGCAAAACAACAAACAACACTTGGCCCAAGGTTTGTTTCTAGTTACAAGACTCAACATTAATTAAATGGCAGCTTTTCAATCCCATCACCACACTTATGGACAGCAGAGTTCAAGAAGTTCATGAACTGGTTCCCCACAGTTATCTTGAACATGAACTCACTGTTTAGTCAATGGCTTAGAAAAACAAGACTGGACAGCTGGTCTCTGTGTTACTTACCACAGTCTCAGGGCAGGGACAGAGGAAATTTAGAGTGTATTTCCAAATACAGGCTGCCAGATTATTCAAATCTACAATACATCCACATAGATGTTAAGTATTATTTGCTCTGGAATTTAATGTCCACTGTAATATGCTCCCTGTTTTATGAAGTGTGAAGGCTGACATTTGAAATTAGTGCTATTTCAAAGCCTGGTATCTGGTTGCTACATCTGGCTGTGTCATGTAGTCTGGGGAAGTGCCTTACCACAACAACTTGAGCCGCAGAGGATGGTGAGACAGATGAAGCTAGATAATCTTTTTTATGTCCATAAAAAAGGGTCAGGGTCAGTCTTTCAACACCAAGAAGAACTAAGACAAATAAACAGAAATGGGACACACTGTAATTAATGGCTCCATAACATAATAAATCCAAACAGCCTCTTATTTTCTATCCATACCTCGCTTCAGACCAATATGAAAGTTTAGAGGGAAACAGAGGTCTTTCCTCTTAACTGTTGAATTGGAACTTTCTGACCGAACCACTTTCAAACTAAATATGCATGTAGACAGAAAACTCCCCACACATGAGATCTCTGTCTGTATGTATGCATGTGTGTGCCAATATGTCATTTGAGAGGGTTCTTCCTCTCCCAGTGTTTCCTCATCCTAAGAAAACACCATGCTTTCACATTATAACTGTGTAAGAGCATTTCAAAAATGTTGCCACGTGGCCGAAGATATCAAATACAATTTGTTCCTGCTCAGTTTTTTTATAGATTCTCTGGTGATCCAAACCAATTTCCATTTTAAAGTCCTTAAACATTAGCCTTGAAGCAGAGATGGCTGCAAAGATTATTTTCAGCAAGGATTAGCAGATGTGCACACACTTCACCATGGCTCTGTGATATGACAAGTTTTGCCTTTTGAAAACTAAATATTAAGCCAGTGGGTTGATAAACCTGATTTATGAGTGCTGTCCACACACACACATAAAAATTGTAGTCCAGACTCAGCAATCACTTTCAGCTTCCCAATGGTATGATGCTGATTCTTACTTTACTGCATGCTAGTCCCTTTTAAGTTCATTGAGTATGAAACACACTGAATTCTATGAACTATTTCCATTTAGAGTCAGACACTGCCTCCTTCTCCTTTACACCCCACCTCTGGCATCCCAAGGCATCGTCTCTCCTGCTCTGGCTTTGGCACAGGAGAAATAAAGGAGCAAAATCAGGGAAGGGGGAGGAGGCACTAAGTGAAATTCCCAGGAAAGGCAAGTTGCATGTTCTTATGCCTGTTCAGATCAAGCCTGCAGTCCTGCACACTAGCTGCATGATCTACTGCATGACTCAAAACAAAAGCTCCTGATTAAACATCACTCCTTTAGTCTGGCTCTATGGTAGTATCATTTAAACAACTGATTTTGAAGCAGTTTATCCCGTTCTATCATGGAAATTCAGACGGTACCTCTTTATGAGATGTGTTACATTTCCCACACACACACACATGTTGGTGGGGTTTTTTTTTAATGTATTATGAATAGTTCCACTCGTGTGGATTGTCAGTGTGCCAGCCCTTGTTGCAAACAGCATGCTGTCCTTCTGTGCCCTGGGCCCCCTGGTTGGTCTGGGAAATGCAATGTGCTAGGAGTTTCTGGCCTCCTTTGGGGTTAGGTATGATGGTCTCCATTGTGCGTAAGCAAGTGGTTTCAATCCTTAATTGCAATGGGGAAGTGGTCAGACAACATACAGTCCTGGCAGGATAATGGCAAAATGTCTTGGAAGAAAACCAGAAAATAACAAATACATTACATATGAAGTGAATATGTATTTCTAGCATAACCTGAAAAATGTATAACATATAAGAAAGCAAAATACAGAATTTTTTGATGCTTATTCTAAACTGGTGCATTATTATCTCATGGTATTCCCTTGTTCCACTTTACAGAAATTAAAGAAGTGTTCCAAACATTTTCTTCTTACATCACAATTATACAAATCCAAATGCTTATTATGAAGAAATGGATGTGGCTTGTGACTATAATTATGAATTGACAGTGAGCTGTCAGTCATTGGTAGTGAAGTACCAATTTATAGGATTTTGCCTTGTTTTATTTAGGAGAGAGGATTTCTTCATCACAGCAGAACACTAATACCTCACACTAGACAGATCACCTCTTTGAAAGAGACAGGAAATCTTTCACAATATCATTTTGGTAACTTACTACATCCTTCTGACATATGTTTTACTTTACTCACTTTCCAGAGGATTAAACAGAGACATAGGAAACTTAGCAGCTCTAAATCTGTCTATATTTCAACATGACAGCTGGGAATGACTTCCAGGAATCGTGTTTCCAATGCTTTCTTACAATCACTTTAGTGCTAGCCAGGATAAAATTCAGCTCAGGCTTCCAATCACATCTGTGAATCTGATTTTGTGAGGCTGATTATCTGAATAAACACCAGTCATCATGTACATCATTGAAGGAAAAAGCAAACAAACAAACCCAAACCAAACCCCAACAACAAAGAAGGCACAACCTCTCATCTAAGAGTTTCAAAGAGTGCTATTTGGCCTTCCAGCTCTCGCTGCTGCTTTCACAAAAGGCTGCACACCACTTACATTCTGACTCTGTTTCTTTACAGGTGTGGATGCATTCTCCCACCTGCTGGCCTTACTTTGTATCCATGGCATCTTTACACTATAGACATTAAGATGCCAGGGCATTGTCTATATAAGGTAATACAGGTAATAACAACCCTGAAGGTGCTGATGCCCATTTCTCAGCTGGTGCTCCAGTCTCTCCCATAAATTGCCAAACGTGTTTCTAACCACGTCAGTATCACTGTATTCGTTCTAACAGACAGGGAATTTGAAGCATGGGCACTTGAAGGTGGTCTGAAGACCAATTCAACTCTGTCAAGTTGCTGGGAATTTAAATGAAAAGAGTTTTCCACTGCCAAATCCTGTAGATTTGGCAGTGCTGTCTTCTCTCAGCCCATGGGATTGTTGGAGTGCCAGGCCATGCCGACCTCAACGCAATGTATCAGCATTATGTATACAAATATTAACAAAGCATCAAGACACCACCCTCTGAAGTGACACACAGCTGCTTTGTCCACTCCCCACTCCTCTCACATCTGCTTTTCTGGCCTTTGCAGAGTGAAGCTCATAAACACATATGAAAAATTGTGCATCTCTGAACAGCACCTCTGGTTTTACATCATAGGCTTTCCTGGCTAGGTAATAAATCCTCCAACTTGTTCAGTAAAGGTCCAAGCCTCTCTCTGATTTTATGTAGGAAAGACACAAATAAAAGTAACACAGTCCAAAATAAAATATCACTTGGAAGATAATAATTTAAGACTCTTTTTGTCAGTAGAAATTATTCCTTTATTGTCTTAGCATATATGCACAAAAAAAAACCCAAATGCTGTAGCTTAGTTCGGCAAGAAATGTACTGGCTTACATCACCTGAGAAGTAGTGGCAATAATTCTTACAGAGCAGGTCACCATCTCATCCTAAATAATTTCTGTGTTTAGAAACAGGGGAGTTGGCACCTGATGTTCATGGGACTGTGGAGTCACATTGCTCTACCAGAAGTGCATGTATACCTCCAGCTTCTCCAGGATGTACTTTACTCTAAATCCATCTTCATTCTAGGGGGTTTGTGTTGATCTTTGTAGCAAAAATTATTCATAGCACCTTGTGTTGCTACCTGTTGCCTGTTTAGCTACGACAACATGAACAGCATATCTTGATATACCCAGCATTACTCCAGTTACTGCAAGAGAAGCAAAACCTGAAAAGGAGCTTTCCTTAGACACTCTGGTGCTGGGTAAAATATTCTTTCACATTTCCCAGAAGGCAACACCCCTAAGATACTATAAAACCTGGCATGTGCATAAACTGCTGGTCCAGGGCTGGTTTGGACCTGTTTTCTCATTTCTATATGCACCTAAAGTTTAAAATTCACCTGAAGTTCACTGACTTGTTTGAAGTTCAGTCACCATCAAGTGGGAAGAGAGGAAACATCAATTTAAAAATCATTAGGCTCTTTATCTGCCAGTCCAAATGCCTTTGCTGATGTTGAAGAGCTTGCACTCAGAGACTCTGCTCAGCATGACCGGAGAATTTCAAGTGAATGGATTATAACTGTACCTGCTGTTTTGTCTACATGTCGCAAAGGAAAAAGAAAAAAAGAGAGAGAGAGAGAGAAAGAGAATAGAGGAGAGGAGGGGCTTTATTACTTCAGTTATATTTCTGAGTTAAAAATACAGTATTTTTATAAAAATGAGGATGCTTCTAGGAAAAAAAAAAAGAAAACCTACATATTTTGAGGTGAGAAAGGGGCAGTTCTACTGAGGACACTGTTTCTGTTGTTTATAATCCCTTTTTTCTCTTCTCACTTAGAATTGACCAAATATTGCACATAAAAATATCTTGGGGAAATGTCACTGCCATTTTTCAGTGTATTAGAATGGTTTCAGATGGCTAGAGAAAACTGCTAAGACATTTTCTACCCAAGATGACATTCAGAGCTCTGAAGCACAAGTGAAAAGTGCAAATTGGTTTGCACCGTTTCCATTTGCTCTTTTCACTTGCTTGCAATACACCATTTTCAGTATTAGACCTCAGTACCTGGGGAGTTAGTTATCACAAAACAAGCATAGCTCTCCATTCTGTTAAGAGTTTCCCAAAGGTTGAGTGTTGTTTGCTCTAAAACTGTGTTAAAATTTAGGTTTCAGGAATGGTTTTTAGAGGTTGCAATATATGTCTCTATGGGAGTCACTATTGGTCAAATTTGGGGGTTGTAAGAGGTGGATTAAGCTTAAAATTAATCTGAAAGGAGTTCTCCAAGATACAATCAACATACTAAACAAACAAACAAAACCAAAACAAACAAAAACTAAAACAAACCCAACCAAAGAAACAAACAAAAGCAAAGAAAGAAAAGTAAAAAACAAACCAACGACAAACAAGATGGTGTGGGCAATTAATTTTCCCTGATACAATTAAAATGAGTGGCATTTACCATAGAAATTAACCAAATATGGTTTTTACTAGCATATAATATCCGTCTGCTAATATGAAGAATATCCATCTGCCTATATGAGGAAATATTGCTGAAAATAAATCATGAAGGAACAAAAGTAAAGACAACAGTATATTTTATTGTTGTATTTCTTTGTAATTCACTTTCCTGCTCTGTAGTAAATTGCTTGGCCTCTTGCAAGATTAAGCCTATTTTCATCATTAACTTTGTCCAGTAAAAGTGAAAGTACTGTGGCAGATGCAAGTTAGTCTGTTCCCAGAGTAACAGGTAATCTACTTACAGGGTAAATTTGCATAGTATCGATGAGCCTGCAACCCAGCATGAAAAAAAATCACAGTACAGCTGCCAGAGTCAGTTTAAAGACAGCTGGCAGCAGGGAGGAATTGTGTGGAGGAAAGTGCCCACTTTCCAACTACAAACCAGAAGGCAAAGAAGGGGTGCTGGGAAGGCAACCAATTACCTAAAATGCCCAGACATAGTTTTTTTCTAGATCTCACCTTCAGGTTGCTGATTTATAAGGCAGCAAGGAGAAATTAGCTTTGTCTACAGCACAACAGAGACCCAAAGAGTAATACATGAAGCCTAGGCTGCAATTTTCTGGCCATGAATGTGAAGTCAATGCCAAACCAGATACCTGCAGTAGGGATCTGTGCATCATTAACACCTCCCTTTTGTTTCTTGAATATGAAGTCATAGCTTGGCCAATGTGGGTAACAGGTAGCCTAAATCATACCTCATTCTCTTGAGCTCAGAAATGTGGTAATGGCAACACCAAAATAAGGCAGCTATACCAAGAAATCTGAACATGATCCAAATGCACCAGCACCAATTTTGTAATCCAGTTTTAGATATGTTGCAATGATTATCAAAGAACTCAAGAGAACAGAAGTGAGAAAGGTGAGGAGAGAAAAAGCAAACAAGTTCATTGAGATTTTGCACAAAGCAGCATCCTTGTGACTTAATCCCAAATTTGAAAGTGTGTTTGAGTATGTTTTCTCACCTAGGTAGATGCCAAAGGTCATTCTGCCTATCTCTAGTCTTGCTCTATGTTTTTTGTTATAACATTCAAATCTAGCTTCTTGTCAGTAGATCTTTCATTCTCCAGGTTGAAATTGTTGATGTCAGATATGCCAACTTAAGGCCAACATTAAAAAAAAAAAAAAAAAAAAAAAAAAAAAGCTAGTCAAAACCATTTATTTTGGACAGGGTAAATAAGATACTAGCAGCTGGCAGGAAAGAAGTCATTTTGTACTTCAGATGTTTCAGTATCTGGCTTTAAAGGGATTTTCCCTGTGATTATGTTACAGTACCCACAAACTCGGCTTCTCCCTTAGTTCAAATGGCAGAAGCCCATGTACTGGATTGAAATGTTCCAGTCCTTCAAATTCACATTGCACAATACTGCTGAGTACTGAGACCTCTATCCTTTCATTTTACTTTTTAAAAAATATAGGAAGGAGACACACAAATCTGTTAGGAGCATAAAAAAGGATTTCAAAGGAAGCAAGGAAGCTTGGCATATGTATATACATACCTTATAGTATTTTCTGTATATATCAGAATCATGCACAATTTTAATCATTAGAATTTTTTGTGATGTTTATTTCCTGGTAAGCCTTTTTTTGAGATATAAATGTTTTGGGCAAGGCATCAAAAGATATAGTGTTGTACAGAACCAGCCAAACTCTCTCTCTGGGGTCTCAAGCAATTCAAGACCAGCTCCCACAATGAAAATACATTGTGCCATCCCATGGAAGTGGACAAAAAAGTAACTCCACAATTTTTTCAGTCCTCTCGAACTCAGCTGTGTACCCAGCCCATTTCATAGTGAGATGGTAGATCCCTGAACATCTACTTGTTGTGATTTCTAGAGGTCCTGTTGCTCCTTCCCAAGACTTCCCAAATCATCCCTTCCCAAACCTTCCCTTCCCAAACCTTCCCTTGTTCAGGGTCACATATGAATTTGTTGGCAAATTCAGGAGGTTGAAATGACAAGTTTAAATGTTTTCATTAGCAGTGGCTTATTTCTTTATTTAAATGGCTGCAGGTCTCTAATTTTTTTATTGTTTTCTGTTACATTTTACTCAAAACTAAACAGAAAGATAGACTATAGTGGTACCAATTTTCCTAAAGTGCAATTTTTGTCTCAATATATATTATCCACAAATGTTATAAGTCCTCAAGAAAAGAGAGATTAATGGCAAAGGAGAACATGTAGTCCTGTGGCCAGAGGGATGGGGATAAAAGAAGTAGGGGAAGGAAGACAAGGATGGAGAATGAGAGTGATGACATTTGTTTTCTCAGATAAAAAGCTATTTTGCTTTGAGAACACTTAACATATTTATCTTTTAAGGGAGGAAAAAGAATTCCCACTAGATACACTGAAAATTTGACAAAGGTCTGAGAAATAGGATCTTCTCAGGCTTTGTCTGTAGGTGGGTAAAGTCATAATAGCTCTGTTTTTCTTGGTTTTCTTTACATGAGAAAAACTGAGTAAGAATGCCTTACTATGCATAATTGTAAGGATATTCATTTCTCTGAGTTCTTTTTACACTGCATCTCTGTCAACTGAAAGGTCAATTCAGTTGTTTTTCCCTCCCGCACATCCTATATCGAGGGAAAAAAACAACACCAAAACATGTAGACAGGTTTTTCAGATTTCAGTGAAAATAACAGATGTTACCCATCAAAACAGCTTCCACCCTGAGTAAGGATGACAGTGCCAGAGAGTGACTGAGATTTTCCTTCCAAAAGACAGAGCTTTATCTCAGGCAGAGTCAGGCAGTGCTTTGCTTAGCAGAAGCAGCTGTCACGATTTCACCGTAGAACATCCTGTGTTTTGGGACTGAAAGGAAACCTTTGATGAACTGCATCTACCAAGGTGCCATGTAGATGATGGAGCATATTGACTACAGAAATCACTGAGCTCAGTTTGTTTGGCAGGGCACATGCAGAAACTTTGGTTTCATATTGTTTTGGTCAGATGTAGGTTTTACATTCCATTCATATTGCCTGATTGGTGCACTGGAAAGACCACCAATCTTTCAGTTGAGCTCTAGAACAGACTCTTATTTCCCAAGTTATTTAAATTCATGGTATGAAATCACTGCAACAAAACCACAAAAGCCATGGAATTACAGACAAACTAAAGCCTCTTCTCCAGTGACTTAGATGCAATTATAATATAATACTAAGCAAACACGTATTTTTTAGCAAGGACTTAGTTACTTAGTTTCTCCCCTAAACCAGAGAATAGTTAGGAGGATTGTCACTTCACATGTGCCTAACTACAGGCCAATCATGGATGCAGTACAATAGTGTCTTAAATTCAGCTATGTTCAAACTGACTGAAATTAAACTCCTGCTCAAACTTCAGCGCACAGCATAGAAAACTTGATCTCTGTCTTCCTCTATCTGTATAGCAGATTGGATAAACTGGAAACAATCATAGTCTTCCTTAGTCTGTCAACACAAGTCCCATATACCAGACATGAAGTTCATAAAACAATATAGGGCAGAGAAGCTGGCAATGGGCTCATGCATCCGTGGGACTGTGAAATAGGTGAGACACCTGAGTTCAGGCAGGTCATATATGGACCCTGGGGTACTTTTGACAGTTCCAGCACCTCCTTACACCAAGCCGTGCATGTCAGAAGAAATATTTGATGAGGATATTTCAGCTAGAGGTTGGGAAGGACACATACTGTGTTTTCCAATTAATTATACTCAGTACAATGGCGTGTAGGTTGTGAGTAATGAACTGCTTAAGAGCCATAAGAGATACACAGTTTTAATAACTAACTGGAGGCAGAGCTCTTTCTAAAAAAATCCAGCTCTGATTGGAGGTGCATGACATGCTTGAAAATGGATTCAAGATTATCAAAACCAAAGTGTTGCTACTTCAAACAGTGGTGGGCGGCAATAGAAAACCCAAGGCCAGTCATGAGTAAAGTCATTTGCTTGTGTTAAAAGGTACCATCACCATTAATTTTTCCTCCAGCCATGCAGTGCACCTTTGGGCCCTGTGGGGTGCACAGTGCTGTTACTTCTTTTCCCGGGCAGAGCATATCCCAGCAGAACTAGCCATTCCTGAACAGCTTTTACTAATTGAGCTCTGCACATAAGTGTGTGGTATTAAGGGATAATGTTGTAGCTTCTTATATTGTCTGCAAGTATGCAGAGCTGCTGTGGATTACTGGAGCTTCTCAAGAGACCTGTTAACTGCTTTTTAATATTTCAACCTCTGACCTGCATGCTAATGTGTTGTTATAATTGGAAAAGTCGCTCTCCCTTACTCAGCAGTTTTGTTCCATGTGTGTGTTCCAAGACTTACTTGCTGACTTTATTGACACGCATAATAAGTTTATGGCTTCTCCTCTTGCTAGATACTGTTATTGCCAAGTCCCAGGCATACAATCTTCAGTCTTGATGAAAATACATGCACTAGAAAAGCAGTAAGTCTGACTTTTTTTATCCAGGGCTGAGGTTGCAAAGTTGTCAGGTAACAAAATGAGAGGATAGTGAGGGGATGTATCATTTCAGTAGAAAAAAATGTTGACCCAGCCCAACAGTGCTGTCAATACAGGTTGGCACAGTACTTTTCCTCAGTCTATCTCTGTCCATGGGGACCATTTGTTCCCTGTCACTATAACATCTGGCCATCTCTAGTTATTTAAAACTGTATTTGTCTGGGTTTTGTACTTTCCAAGTTTTTCCACAAATGTCTGAATGTGTCGATAGAAACAGATTCACAGAATATATCAAGCTGGAAGGCAATCACTGAGTCCAACCCCCAGCTCCTCTCAGGACTAACAAAAACTAAGCCATAGGGCTAAGAGCATCATCCATATACTCCTTGAACTCTGATAGGCTAAGTGCCATGACTACTTCCCTGGAGAGCTTGTTCCAGTGACTGACAATCCTCACAGTGAAGAGTTACTCCTTGCCTCACAACTGGGCCATATTGATTTCTGCTGAAGCATGGCCAAAAGTAGCAATCTGAACATTAGGTTTAGGAGCGGTGCTGTTTTAAATTAAAAAAAAAAAGGAAATAGTGGAAGAGTGGCTTTGAATAATTAGGATCAATGGAAAAAGCGGAGATTTCTTACCACCATATAGAGAACAGTAACCTGAAAAGGATGGATTCAGTAAAAAGAAACTTATTTGATATAAAACATTAGCACATCCCTAGACAAGCAACTTGCTACTGTCTCAAATCTCTCTGCATTCATTAAGATAATTTTTATTTTCTTCTATTTATTCTCCTTTTTAGGATTTCCACAGATTTGCTTCAAAATCAGCTGTCGGAAAAGAGCATCAGAGTAGGGAAAGAGCAGAGTTTGGGGAGTTGGAAGCTGATAGCAAGGCTGTGCCCAGGATCTGGTCACTGTCATGACAGTCTGGCCACCACAAGGGAGAGGAGGACTGATATGAAAGGGGCGGAGGTGGGGAAAGCATTGCATAGCCAGGTTTGTGGGTTAGAAAGAAACAAGCCATAAAATAATGATTTGTAGAGGGTTCCATACCTGCAGAAGTTGTCACACAGAGTGCCTCAACAGCATGTCTGCCTTTCCAGGACAGAGACAAAAGTAGGGAAAACAACTGCCCGAGGCAGTTGTCTTCTCTGTCTACATGTAAAATCAGGCCCATCCTGTTATACTGGAAATAACTGGAATCACAACAGGAATAAATCAGCATATCCCAGCTATCCCCATTGAATGCACTCGTGAACAATTGTGTCTACATCTTGTTTTGGGGGTTACATTACGGGACTGACTCCCCACCAGCTGTGTCCCAGGCTGTGATCTCTGTGATCACAGGTGTGCCCATTCATGACACGTATCTGCTGAGAGAAATATATTTGGTCGGGTTTTTTGATGGGTCAGATTTTAGCTATATCAGCTTCCTGAATCAGTTTGCCACATGTTCACACTTGGTAATACCGACACTGGAAATGGATGGGAAAGGACATTCAAGGGCAGGGGAAGGATAGCTGGACCAAATCACCTTCAGCTGTGGTCATGGGAAAAGGCAAGGCACACACCTGCATCACCATATCCAAGTACATTATCTGGCCACAAATCTAATCAGATGAATGTCATATTTGAATTGCCATTATTAGGGCAAGGTGTAATTTTTTAAGCTTGCCATGCTTACCTACAGTGGTAAGAGCTACAAATAACTCTCTGGGTTTCATTTCCTCCATGTGGTCATGGATTTTCCAAGCAAGTTCAGCACCTTTCTGTGCAGCCCTATCAAGCAGTCCTAAAATCCAACAACAGAGACTGACATTAGGAGCTCCCTCAAATTCAGCTTCCATTTGTCCCAACATCGATTTGCTATGTTGTTTCTAATCAGTGAGTGAGTACTTGGGCTCACTTTGTCCATGCAAAAATGGGTATCATAATCCTACAATATGAACAGACAAGCACTGCAGCACGAGTCACAAGTAGCACAGCTTCTCATGTTAAAACATTGCCAATGTAGCCGAGCAGCCTGTGGGAGACAGCTGTATTACCTTCCCACCACAGAGTTTAGACAAGGATAAAAGAAAATACTCTGATGTCCTGTGGGAATGTGGATGATCTCATAAGTGAAGGAGTGAAATGTTAATCAGTCATTGCATTTTCTTAATGAGGAACCGCATTAACTGTGTCATTTGGTATTATTGCTTGAAGGGTTGGGAAACTGTGGTACATTCATTTAGCTCTGATCCAGCATGTAGCGAAAGTTCTGTGCAAATGCATACCTTACCATAAGGAATAAATCTGGTGGAAAAATGCTGTGATTGATTGTGAGTGGTCTTGTTAACTAGAGACATTCCCAAATGGCAACATCTGCTTCAACAAACCATGGGGAATGAAAGTACCAGTTAAAAAAAATAATACCAAACTCACAGCAGCAGGTGCTGACTTTGGAACAGTTGTCTTTTCATTCTTAGAATATGTTGCTACTTTGCCAGTGTACTATAGGCATGCCAGGAGACTCAATTCTCCTTTTTCTTCCTTTTTTTTTCTTTTTCTTTTTTTTTTCTTTTTGTTAAAGTGAAATAACATAACACTTTTGAATACATATGAATAGAACAAGGAATATCTTGTGAGGAAAATGTATCTAATAAAACTAAGTAAAAGTTAAAGGTCTAGTAGACTTTTTAAACACTATATTTTTGTTCTAGGAGCTATTTTTATTTTAATAATTTTTCTTAGCACAGCAAAAAAATAAAAAGTATAAACATTTATTTTTATGTTATCCCAGATGCACCATTTGTCCTTCTCCAGCATAAAAAAAGATTATTTTAATCACTCTAAGATGCAAGGTTTTGGGTCTCGATGCACCTCTCAGAATATCAGGTGGATCTGTCCAAACCGTTGTGCAGCAAAGGGGAACAGCAGATTTCTGGCCAGTTTCTGCACCTGTGAAGAGCTGGGATTTGCTGCAAAGCCAGGTAGCACAAAAGTTGAATCGTATGGAAAGATCCTCTGCCAGGGTGCCGGCTCAGTACCTGCCCCAGCTCTGCTCTGGCACCGAGCAGAGGCTGCCACTGTGAGAGGGATCATTTCAATGCTGCAACGACGGAGTTAAGAGCAGCAGGCTCTGCCTGCGAGGAGGTCTGGCTACCATGTCCCCCTGAGGATTCAAAGCAGTGGCTTGCTGCTAGGAGGAAAAGGCTGGGGAAAGCTGATGACCTTGGGGACAGTAGGTGGTTGTCAGGGGAAGAGCAGGACTAAAACGCCCTGCTGGCTGCAGCCCATTGCTGCGTGAGGACTGTCGTGAGGGGAGGGATGATACTGAAGACAATTTTCCCACTTCCCGATACTGTGTTTCCAGTTAAGGGAAGTCATCATTAAGCAGCTAGATGTTTCATGTCTCTGGAAGTATCATGGGGGACCCAGGAATACCTTGCCCTTTCTCCTCTTCTAGAAGGTGAGGATGCCCACACACACTTGGGCATGGTCACTCGGGGAAATCAGGTCTCTCTTGGGACTTTGTCATATGGTTTTGCTGCCTTTATATCCCCTGCACCAGGCAGACATCTCTGAGTTCCTGTTACCATCATACATTGGTTTCGTGGCTTGTTTTTTTTTTTCCCCCCAAAGAAACGTTGGTCCCACTCTTTTCAGAAGGCAGGGCTCTGGTCCCTTGATGGCTCCACAGTGACCCAGAAGAAGGCATCAGATATACCAACTGCTCAACTAAACTCGTGGGCATGCCAACAAGAAAGGGACCAGCCCATCCTACTAAGTCTTGGGTGCACCACAGGCAGGGCGTTTGGGGACACGGTTTTTAGGACAGTGCAGTTTCATCCAGGCAGGGGTGAACCCATGTCCTTTCAGCACAAAGATAGGCGGATGGTTTCTTGGCTTCCCCGTTCATTTACCTGCCACTGAGTATAACACAAAAAGAGGGGAAAAAAGCCAAGTGTTGATCTTTTGGTACTGAGACCTGGGTGTCCAGGAGCCTGGATTAGGTTTTGTTTTCTCAGCAGTTAGCTGCATCTATGAAAGGATGCTCTGAACAAGGAGAAGTCATACTCTCTATTTTTAGATATTTAACTTGGCATGCTCTGAATGGCTCCCAAGCTAAATAATGAAGATGTCCTAATAGAAATGTTGTGCATTCAGATGGAAAATTCATTAAGAAAAAACCAGTCTCTTTAAAAATACCAAAATGCTGCAATGATGCAGGAAATACTTGCATTTACTGTATTACCAAACAAGTGGAAAGAGAAGCATAGAGGAGGCTAAACCCATCTATTTGTTATCTCACATACTGTTTGGAAAAAGAAAAAAATCTTGCCATTTGAGTATGTGTAATCTCAGAAGCTTTAAGCCTCAGGCACAGACAAGAAATATATATATATATAAATTACAAACTGGGACAAATTCAGTTGTCATTTTCACTTTCTCTCACTGCTCTGAAGATTAGCTGGCTAAGCAAAACACTTCTGTGTCTTTGGGTAAGAAAGGAAAATTTGGCTCTTCTTCAGAGTTGTGGGTATTCACTGTGGATTTTACTGACACATTCTTGTACACTTTAGGGGAAAACTGTCTTATTGTGTGATGGGCAGAACGGGTTAAGAGCCCACCACTGTTGTGTTTGACAGTAATTTTTTTCCTCTATTTCATTTTCTCTGTAGAGCAAAATAGTTGTTCTGCTTTAGCTTGTTAATGAACTGAACACTGCCATCTTGTGGGTTTCTGTAGCAAATGAAATTACTCTTTAATATGTAATATTAAATATAAATAATTTTTAATATATAGATATAATATTAAGTACTTAAAAGGGAAGGAATAAAAGGTATCCATTAAGATCTTGCCAAACACTTTTCTACCTCTATTACAATACTGGTCTTTGCATGTATAGAGCTGAAAATCCAATGAATGAAGCTGAATTGTAAGGGTAATACAATTTTAAAATCTGATCTGTATAACTTTAAACCTTTCTCCTTGTGGTTTTTTTCTGGATGCAGCTTGAAAATATTATGCGGAGCCTCGACATTTCTCTGCACAAGTTTGAGATCACTTTCATAGACTGTGAGCTCAAAATCCAGTAATGATTTATTGACTCATGGACTCATGGTGAAGGGATGATTCTGATATCCTGGATCCAACCCTAACAGCTCTTTCTGACAGGTACTAATTGAAGGGCTGTTCTTTGAACTGTCTTTTAGGCAGCAACTGTGAGACAGAATCATTTGAAGCACTCCAATGTGAAACCAGGACCCCTAGATACTCCAGTGTCAAGAATGCTTAGCATGATTCTCCAGGACAGGGAGAGAAACTAATACAGTCTCCCTTTATGAAAATCATTGAGTAAAACATAAAAAGAGATAATTTCTCCTGTTTAATGAGTTACTTTCTACACAGGCAGATAGTGATAGGATGAAGTGGAACAGTTTTAAACTAACAGAGGAGATATTCAGATTATCTATTAGAAAGAAATTCTTTACCCAGAGGGTGGTGAGGCACTGACACAGGTTGCTCAGCGAAGCTGTAGATGCCCCATCCCTGAAAGTGTTCAAAGCCAGGTTGGATGGAGCGCTCAGGCAACCTGGTCTAGTGGGTGGTATCCATGCCAAAGGCAGAGAGGTGGGAACTAGGTGATCTTTAAGGTCCCTTCCAAATGAAACCATTCTATGACTCTATGAGTTTAGAGAAACGCTTTGAGGAGAATTACCAGTGTAAGAGGATCAAGGCGCACCTACACATCAGTGCTGGTAGAGAGGTCGAAGTACATTACTGAGTGTAAAGAAAACCAACCATCCACACACATTAGAGGTTCTTTTCTCTGAGAGGCATTGATCGTGAAAGTATGTCTACAACCATGTAGGTAAAAGTATGGCAAGAGTGAGTATTAGTAAGAATCCACTTCTGCATACCATAATTTTACAAAATCTGGTTAATTCAGAAACATATTACAGAAATGCTCTTTAAACTGAAAAAAAGTAAAGAACAACAGGGAATTTAAGCTGCCCTAAATGGCTTAGATTTGGCAATGTTAGCAGTACCATCTTTAGCAAAGCCATCAAGGACAAGTCTCTTATCTACCACATTTTTTTTTTTGCTTTGCAGTATATTAAAATACTCTGTGAGACTAACCCAGCTGAAATGCCATGGAAGAAAGTTGAAGAGCTCCCCCAGCCCATTGCAGACACATCTTGAAGAGCCCTGGGCGATACCTGGCTTAGAACTGGCAAGAAGGAGAGTGCTACCCAGGACTCTGAAGCTCCCAACCTCTCCTCAGTAGTGGCTCGAGAAACAATATTATCCCTGAATAACTGGAAGTCAGGAAGCTGCCATGTAGCCCACATTTCCATAGCAGCAAGACATGGGCTGAGAGCAATTCAAAATGGAGAGGCAAAGCCATCTCTGGCTGGTACTTCAGGTGATGTCTAGACCAACACAACGCACCAACACCATTGGCTCAGAAACCTGGTTGTTGCCCACAGCCTGGAATAGCAATGATGTTGTCCAAGACAACATTTCTTGCCTCCTGCCGGGAATAAAGTGTGTGTCACTTGATGATGAGGGACTTTTCCTCTGACTCAATGCCTGAGGCAAAAGCTTCAGTAACCAAAGTCCCCTGCATACAATCTCTCAGTCCAAGAACACTGCCCTTCCACCTGCCTTTTGCCAGTTTTTAGGTGAATGCTACAGGTCCCAAACCACCTCTGTAGGCCGTCTCCAAGGAGAAGACACTCAGCCTTGAACCAAAAGAAAGATGGAGGGAGCTCCTTAAGTCTGCCAAGCAACCCTTTTCCCAAAATCTCTGGAGTAAGAAAAGGTACATGTGGCTGCTTGGTTGAGGTATGTGCATATATACATATATATATATGTATTTATAAAAGTATATGTATGCATATAGTAGGAAAATCAGCCCTGAAGAAACTGCTGCAGGGCTTAGACAGTACTGGAGGTCCTATAGCATAAATGTGCAATGCCTGTGGGCTGCAATGTGAATGTGTGCAACTGTCCACTCTTTTGGCATACACAGGACTCTCCAGTCTGGGATGGGCTCATGGAAGAAGTTCTTGGAAGCAACCTAAATAAACACACTGACATGACTGCAGGAGGGCTGCTTCTCCTCCATTGGCCCTCCAGTTCTTCCCACTACCCCAGAAATCCCCCATGACCAGGGAAAACAACTTACATGATACACATATTAGCATATAGGTATCAGGACATATGGAGGGGAGTGGAATTTTGTATGGCAGCAGATTGGTTATATGTCCCTTAGTTACTCTTGGTACTTTTTAAAACATTATTTCACCATCTATAAAATGGGCTTAATGATAACATGGTTTGGTTTTGTTTCTCTTCAAAGAACATAGAAAGCCACAGCTTAGAAGTACTGCATGTAAGAACTTAGAAGTAAAACAGTGTCTTCATGGCTCTGGTCAGCAAAGCAGAAATAAATTGCTTAGCCACAAAGGCTTACAAATAGTTTTATTAAGATTTGCAAAGTACTTTGAGGGTCTAACATGTACAGTGGAAACAAATACTGTATAAACATGCTGTTATTAAATGACTGCTCTTCTCTGGGAAATGGCATGGGAGTGGTTTTTCCATATTTGTTGTGACTCAGTGATTCCAGGTAAAACACATGTGTTTCACAAGTTAAAAAAAGGGAGAAGTCTTAACTGTCAGCTCTGTCAACACATCTGAGCAGTGAAAGCCAAGCCATGTTTTGCCTGTCTTGCTAATCAACACCAGCAGTGATGATGTTAGGGCCAAATGCTCCTTGCCATTGAGTTCCATCCTATTCCACAGGATTTCACCTGAGGACGTGAGTATTCTGCCTGTAAATGAAGGGCTGAGGCACTGTCAGTCATTGCTTATTTAATGATGCTACTGATGGACACTGAGTACAAAAGCCTTCAGCTCTCCCTCCCCATTCGGTTCTGGTTTAGCAGAGTTTCTGCATGTTAAAACTGTTAAACATTTCTTTTAATTAATAAAGGCAGCAATGATTAAATTCACATTGAGAATAGGTATGTTGGGTAAGAAACACCATTTTCACACAGCCATTCTAAAGAATGCAATTTGAGGTACTGAATTAAACAATTAATTGTTGTCAAAATACTGAAAAGTATTCAACTTCTGCCTGCCCTAACAACCTGTCAAAATGTCACTTCTTGTTCAGCGTGGCTTCTAACCAGTGATGTTTAGCACAGATAATTATGCCTCTTCAAATGTAAAGTACTTAAGTTTTGTAAAGTATGATGCATGAAGCAGTTTTACCAGCTGTTTTCCCAAGTCTGAATCTCCAGGCTAGACTGATACATTGTGATCCTGATGCAGGACTTCTAGTGGTTTCATGAAAAGCATCGGGAGGGGAAAACATTGTTGTATTGTATTTCTACTGTGTTTGGATTATGACCCATGTGGGCTCCAACACCCCCAAGAAGCAAGCTGAAGCTGGCCTTGTGGCCATCGACACTGCTCTGAATATGGCTTATGGAAAAGTTCCATTTAGTTTTACACTTGCAATAACATTATGCTTTGTATGTTATTTTTTTTGTTAGCTGAAAAGCTTGTGTTTTGACTTTTCCCATCAACGTAGGAGCAATGGCTTGTATTTTAAGTCATGAGACAGAAAAGAAATAACAAAGTCAAGGTTTTCTTTCCAAACTGCTGCACCTACGCAACATTCTTACAAGCTTTTTAGCTCATTTGAATAATTGATTTTTGGTATTTTTTACTCAGTTGTGCTAATTATCATCACCCAATTTGTGAGCACAACTTTCAAAACACAGAAGCAAATTTTCTCTATGAGGATGTTTAATTCTTCAATGCTCACCAAAAAGTGCTGACATGCATAAAATGCATCAAACATATTACCCTCTTCACTGGTCCATAGAAAATCTAATAAAATCAAGAGGCAGAGAAAACTTTTTTGCAAGGTGTTCTGACACTGGAAGACTTGATTTCATAATTTATATGAATTTATTACAGCTAGTTGATTACCTATGAAATGATTAAAACTAACTCATGTTAGATTTTACATTAGTGACCAACAGCCATCACTCTTCAGACCTTGCCAGCTGATGCATAACAAGCAGAAATTTGCTCTAATAAGACCAGCTGTGAAGTAAAATCCTACTCAAACTAGTAAAAGTATAGAAACCTGGCACTGGGGATAGACATTATCTTGTTACATGTTGGACTTCAGATATTGTCCATCCAAAAAGTATTAAAAATAAAAAAAATTAATGTTTTTTTCTAATACAAACATCTCAGTTTTTGAAAAATAATCACTCTAAAGTGGAATAGCTGTAGATTTTACTAGTAGACCCATCAGCTATCCATCTCTCATTGCACTGACTTCTATAATTGTAAAAGTGAGTTCCTCCATGATGCTGAAACATAAATAAATCTTGGACAAATGATAACAAAACCCACAAGATATAAGTAAGTATACTTATTTGACAGTCAAGTAAGCTGTTGATGTGAAGGGAAGGATTTTTAAGCATAAACTGACTAGCATGATTCCATTTTATTTAGTTAATGAAGACCACAATTTAAAAAAAATCCCCTAAACCAATGCTTGTGTACTGACACATGCTAGGACCCAGCCTGCCTTTTCGAAATCACCTTGGGTCACAGCTCAATCTTCTGACTGTCTCCAGAGGCATTTTTCCCTCCTTGCTGACTGCAGGGAGAATTCCCTGTTAGGAAGAAACATTTCATCAAGTGTGTCAAATTTAGGCACTTGCTAAGCTAGGCAGAATAGACCTCATGTAAATATACAAAATGGAAATTAAAAAAAAACAATTAAAAATGCTGTTTGCCCATGTAAATTTAGTCTGGGTGCCGTGCTGAGTAAGCATGCCCACCTGAAACGTGGCCCTGGTGACCCTCGTAGCTTGAGTGAGATCCTCTGCATTTGTTGGAGTGAAGCCCCTGCCAGATGACACCCTGAGCTGAGGGATTGTCCCCATCTCAAAGCTGACAGTTTCATAATATTTGTTTCCATATTGTGGATCTACAGCTAACAAGAAGAGTCAGAATGAGAATATGACAGAATGAGAACGCTGTGTTGGAGAACTTTGCCTTCTATTCTGTAGGATAGGAATTTCACTCGTGCTGGTTATTGGAGGCAGGGTGAGCATTAAATGAGCCAAGAGGACAAACCAGCTCACAGCAGGCACTACAGCTGTAGCTGGCCACCTCTGGGAACACAGGAGCATGGACACAAATAACCATCTCTGTCCCTTGGGCTGAGCTGATATCAGCTTAGCCTCACAAGAGGACTTGGTGCCTGATGTGCAGGTAAGTCAGTTCAGAAATCATTACCTGGCCGTCTCCTAAACTACCATTGAAGATAATAGTAGACAATGAAAATAATAATAATACCATTCAACAGAACAGGCACTAAAATACTGATACTGGAAAAGACAGAGCACTACTTTTACCTAGCTGTAAGAAACTTTTTTCAGAGAAACCATCCATTTTCAAGACTATGTGTACTCAAAGTTTTATCCCCAGTGAGTATTCTTGATTTTTGTTCACAGGCTGCATGTAGATAATACCTCTGTCTTAGTGACACACCATACTACACGCAAAGGAGTCAGACACAGCGGTGATTATCTTGTGGACAATCCCTTGTTTCTCTTGGAAACATTTCAGGGATGAAGTAACAGTAACCACACTGAAAAAAAGTCAAACAAACAGTACAGTATTATGGCAACTGATTACATCTTGTTCAAAAAAAACATTAAGGATTCTGCTCTGTCTTCTTCTTTTTTTTATTTCTTTAACTTGCACACATATTTTTTCCCAGTCCCTGTCCATCCTCTTTCAACAACCCCCCAAAGTCTTCCTGCCTAGATTCATGTACAAAGCAAAATAACAAAATTAACTGCTCAGTACTGTTCCCAGAGGAGATCCAAACACAGTAGTTTCAAGGCTGCTAGTCAAGTAGTGCATTTGACTGTGAAATTAAATATGGCCTTGGGGATTTCTTTTGTGGCCACATGGAGGAGTAGGGTAAATTTCAATATACAATACATAACATTCACAGCAGGATGATCACAAAGTTGGCAGTTAACACAAATTAATGGTCATCCAAGTAAAAAAAGGTTGTCATAATGGTCCAATGATCACTTATCACTCCTATAACTTCACAGATTGTTCCAATTCCTAAGTAAAGCATTTTAGGGTACCCAAAAAAATTAAATTGCACCAAGAATGGAATCATGCTTGGAAATAGCCAAGTAAATATAAAGTTCAAGACTAACTACCATGTACCACTACTGTATCTGGCATCAAGTAGGCATTTTCTTCTAAACTCTGGAATTTATACACAAACATGTAAATGAGCATTTACACTAAAACTATTTGGGAAGGGAAAAGCTCTAATTTAGAGTACAACATGAAGGATACTCTTCTGGAAGCTACATTTCTTTAAAGTCAGGTGAGTCCTGGTTAGATACTTCCAGTGATTGCAAAGCAGTATGGTATGAAGCAAGAAGTCTTTTTTTTTTTTTTTTTTTTTCTAACAAAGTACATTAAAACAGAGTGCAAATAGAGCTAAACTGTGCTGGAAGCCATAAACTCTGGGATGACTATGAAACACTGGTGTCTCAAGTTGCCACCGAATTACACCACGTGTTGACTGTGCTAGCTTCACTTTCTGGGGTGAAGTTCTGCAAGGGATGAAGGTACCTGAGTCTAGACTCAGAAGCAGACACAGCCTTCTACCCACACTGGCTGAAAAAAGGTTAATTGAGCCACTGCCATGGAGGTGACCTGACACTACCAGCTTCCCATCATCTGACAGTCCTATGGCATCACCAGATCACGCCAGAGCTTGTGTCTTCATTCCTATCATGAAACATAATGAAAGGGAAAGGGAAAGGGAAAGGAAAAGGGAAGGGAAAAAAGGAAAAGCGGAAAAGGAAGAAAGAAGAGAAAGACAAGAACAAAAAGAGAAAAACTATAAGTAGCTGTACTTCTAGTTAATCCTTTTGAATGTCACCAATTTTTTTTTAAAATAAATTATTTGAATACTTTCTGTCATCTATGTTTAAATCAAATTTCACTTGGAGCAGCAGATTTTTGTATTACTAATATTTTGCTACAGGGCTGGCCACTAAACCAAGGGCTGCTTTCCAGTAGACCCCTCACTCTGCCACAAATTGCACAACAACACAAGAAAACATAAATAATGCATCTGGAAATACATGACATATTTAAAACCTGCAATCAAACAGAGCCCAGCAGGGAGCAAAGAACACTGGTACAGGATCTATGGCATTTATATAGCATGGACCCTTTGCCCCTGAGTACAATCTGACTGGTACATGCTGGAAAACCTCACTGGGCCGGCGCTTCATTCCTGATTGTCCTCGGCACAGAGCCAGGTTTAACCATGCTGGCTTCAGCCAAATAGATTACTGAGGGAATGAGGGAAGATGGGTAAATTCATCTATTGGTCTGAAGGCCAGAAACATCTGCTGGAGTCGTGGAGTTGTTGGTTGGCTGAGTTCACATAAAGGAAGCCCCGCTGGGAGTTGGTACCCAGCTCTTTTGAGTTTTGAGGGTTGTCCTCAGAGACCACAGCGTTTTGCTACCTAGGGGCAGCAGAATGTCAAACTGACCAAGAAATCCTTCAGCATATTAGCACAGCATGACACAGCCAAAATGCTCTATATGAATATCAAATAGGTATTAAACTCAGGAGGGTTTTTTTTAAGAAATCCTTGAGGCTGTACGCAGCCCAAAAGCTGAGCTCATTCCACTGAATTAAATGTTTCAGATGTGCAAAGATTTTCAGTGCATCCATTTGGAAAGATGTGAATGTGGTACCAAAGTGATGGGTAGCTGTGCAAAAAGACAATTAAAATGTATCAGCTTTTCTTTTAGAGCAACAGGAATGAAACAGACTGAATATCAAGATTAAATTGGAGGATAGTTCTGTGTTAGGCAATTTTTAGAGGCAGTTTCTTATCCCTGGTGCTTTGTAAGTATTTCATGTGGTGATGTTTTGTAACAGCATGATGTCAGATTCATTCACGTGATTCATTTAATCAGCTTTTGGAATCGATAGGTACTACCGAGATAACATCCTAGTTCACGAAATTCAGGATTAAATAAATCCTAGAAACACCCTAGTTTTCAAATAGATAATCTTAAAAATCCATATGTTAAATAACTAAATTAATAATCCAAAAGCTGCAGACTGAGACCCTGTACCAAACTTTACAAGTGAATGTAGCCTCTCTCTCTCTGATGACTAAGGAGTTGAAATAAGTGTTGTCCTTGTGGTATCAGTACAATTTCCTAGCAGTCTGCTGTGTCTGAGTCATCACAAACACTAGGCAATAGAGGAATAAAAACTCTTTCCCTTCATTTTTTTTCTTCTCATATTTAAGCAGGAGGCACAGAACATTTTAGAGACCATTCCCTGGTTCAAAGCACATTGAAATCAGTGGGAGCCTGTCTGCTGAATTACTTAGTTTTGGATCAGAGCCACCACTATTTAACATATTAAACACTGAAGTTTAAAAGTTGCCTCTTTTCATTACTAATCTCAAAGTACAGAGATATTTTATAACAGTTATCTTTGTAACTGGAGTTTGTGAATCCCATTAACCTAGTCACTATGGGAAATACATATATAGATATGAGGTAAGAGCCTGATGCTCTAAAAATATGAACACATTTGCATCTGAAAGTTATGTCTTTGGCACTCATATAGATTTTGCATCTTTTAAACACAGGAATGAGTTAATGTATATTTTAGATGTGCATCCTAGAATCTTTTAAAGACTAACACCGTGCTATAGCATGTCAAATTTGCTGCCATATATTCCCTGCTATTGCCCGCTAGTTACATCCTTTATTGGTTGGTTTATTAGTTAAAAAATCATAGAAATGGCAAAACTATTTTTTCTAGGTCTTGCACTTGACTAGCTGTGAAGCATTTGGAAATCTTCAGCATGTCTTGTCATTCAAACTTGAACCCCTAAACAAAGATCCTGTAAAGCAGGAGCTCAGAGTTTTGGACTATCACCAAACACACCCGTCCCTCTGCACCTCAATTTCCATTTCTGTAGGAGTGGTATCACTTCTGAGTATGACAGAAATAAAAGTTGTATTAAATGCTCTGTGAGGTCTTTCGAATGTTTTTACAGAAAATAATTTCTGATTAAAAGATTAAACTTTATTTATATCTTAGATTAAAGGTCAGAATTGATTAGAAGATAACTTTTGTTCACAGACCCGTTCTTATCAAAACTTCACTCTCATGCTCTCATGGCATAGGCAGCTAGACTGACTTGCCCAGAGTTTTAGAAGAGTAGCAAATCCTTATTACACATTTATTTAATGGGGAAGGGAGAAGACAGGAGATATGATCTTGTCCTTTGTAAATTTACTACTTGGTTAACAAATATATGGAGAAACAATCCTATTTTAGTAAAGTCCTAGCTAAATATTTAAACAGTGAGTTATTAATTCAACAGCAAGTTTTAAGTTACTATCCATCTTATTTCTGTAAAATGTCTCCTAAGAATTATAGTGTTGAATCCTGAAATATTTATTGAAGCAACACTATGTTTTCCCTGGGTAACAACTCAGTAATGACTTCAGCGTATAATTCATATTATTTAAGTCATATGTAGCATCCATATTTTAAGCAGTAAGTCAGCTCCATTAAATTGTATCAACAGTGTGTTGTATAAGCTTGTGGCAGGAATAGAAGCAGCTTTTGTTTGAAGCTACTATTTAAATTTTCACCAGAGAAAGAGAAAGTAGTAATTTATCCATGGAAATAAGATGTTTCTGAATATTACAAAATAACCATTATTTATGGTTAACTGCATCCAGAACCTTTTCTAAACTTGATGTGAACTTCTACAGTGCTTCCAAAGAATGTTTTCAGACAATCTTGTACGACATCCATAGCCATAAATTGAGGAAAGTAGGGCAACTGGATACCACTATTTAGTACCAGTAGGATGTGTTCTGTCTCTCACAGTTTATCACTTATGTTATAATGTCCAAGTAACCAATGAGTGCAACAAAGACACTGATTGCATTCTGGAGAAATGAGCCTTTTAAATTGTAATGCTGAACTGCTGAGTTTACAGGCAGCTGATAAAGAATCAAATGAAGATTAAAAAAGAGCTTTATTATACTGAGATTACAATGTGATGTAAGAAACCCTGTGAAAGTCAAAAATGTGCAAATATTAGTATCAATGTTGCTTTTTCACATGTTGAAAGAAAATAGGCTGATGGTTTTCTTCTACTAAAACCAAAGTAAAAATCTTATTTAGTTCAGGATGAGAATCTGAACACAAATTAACTGATGTTTAGGTCTATGAGGATTTGTGGTAGCAATAGTCATGGAATTCCCAACTCTTAACAGGAGCAGACATTATTTTGACTATGTGCATGTGTGTCATTTTCCTGGGCCTAATTTAAAAAAAATAAATAAATGCAGATCCTCTTGAGAATTAAAAGTCAAAGATACAAGGAAAGATAATGTTCCTGAAAAAAAAAACCAAAAACCAAACAAACCCAGGGGGTTACATCAGGCTTTCATTTTTAACATGACCATGATTTCATCACTCTGTGGTTGGCTAGACAGATCACTAATGTTTTTGGTAATTAACACTGTTTTTGTCACTTTGTTAAATTGTTTGCAAATCTATATTTACATAATTGCTTCTCCAAACTGCCACAGAATCTGGCACAGGCATACGTCATGGACCAAGATGTTTTTAGACCCACTCGTTGTCTAACCCCTCAGATTGCAGAGGCATAGGAGGTTTTACCTTCTTCGTCTTAATTAGCTGCCTGTATTGTGTTGGGGCTTTTTACCAGTTTGAAAACAAGTAGCTTCTGTTTCCTGAAACCAATCTTTAACTTTAGAGCTGGCACACACGTTGCAAAAGAGGTTTTGGGTTGAGCTGCAAAATAAAATTCATCTGTATATTTATCTCCTTTATCTGTTTTCTATATTTGATCATAAGAGTAAACCTGTATGTAAACTATGTAATGTCAATGGACAAAGCCAATGCCACCAATCCTGATCCTACTGCAATATGCCTGTGTGGCTTTAAGTCAAGGACCAAGGTATTACTTGGGTACTCGGCTTCACTCTTACTCGAACAATGACTGCATTTTTATTCAAAGCGCTACACTCAGCAGTGAGGCACCATATATTTATGGCATTGAGCTTCAGCCCTCTTCTGCTCTGGAGCCAAGTGTTCTGAAGCCCTGGACCCCATGGTGAGAGCACCAACACAGAAAATATAGCCTTTGAAAAATCAGAGTTATCTTGTCTCAGAAATTGCCTGTAGAGTCTCCTATTATGGATGTGAGCTTGTAATGTTTCCATTCTAAAATCTATTGTGAATGTTGAAATCATGTCCTTCTTTCAGCCCTTACGCTTTCTGTAAAGCAGCTATAGAAAAGGAAATTTCAGACTGTGCCTACTGCTTTCTATGTGAATGGAATAATAAACTGTGAGAGAATAAGGACACCAGGAGAAAAAAAATAAAAAGCATTGTAAGAAGGAAAAAAAGTAAAACATTCTTTAAGTCTTTCTATTGCTAACAGTCATACAGCAGCAAACTTAACCCACCTTTTTGAGCTGTCACTGATGGGTCTGTCATGTTTCTAATCATATCTCTGTCTTTCACAAAGCCCTGGCACTCTGTCCATCACCACACACAGAAGATGCATTAATCCCAGGAGCAGACTGTTAAGTTTTGTGTTAGGATTCTTTTTACAGCAGCTTGCCATAGATGTACCTTTACTTAAGGCAGGTTTTAAAGCATGGAAAGAACAATTCCACCTTTTCAGGGCAAACCAAGATGTTTACAGGTGTTCCTGTGCCATAACACCTCACCATCCCTTCCCCACCACCCTTACACATCTTTTTCTGGAACTCCTGGTATGTCTGAAATGACCACAGGCTATCAAACTGTTTGCTCTTCTCTTCCACTGTGGAGAATCATATAGGATGCAACTGGGACAGATGGCAGAGAAGGAAGCATATGAATGGTTTCACAAATTCATTAAATACTTTTTCCATCCCCAGCTGTAGGGTCCCACATGAAAGGCCATTGAGGGGGGAAACTCCATGTCTGTTCATTTGTTCAATGTGTTCGCTTATGTCGGTTGTTCCGAGAGGTTTATTAAACCAGTTAAGCAAGGGTCAGCCTGTTTCTCAAAACCAGTACCATGGTCAGTATTGATTCAGACATTTATCAGAAAATTATTTTCAAACAACAAACTGAGTAAATAGTTATGGCTCAGTATATATTACAGAGAAACCTCTCTTTGAAGCCTTATCATTCTTCCATTGTCTTTTTCTCTTCAGACTTATCTGGAAGGGAAAGGCATGGGGAGGCAGTAAAGGTTAGGGGAAGCATCTTCTATTTTGAGGGGCATGAATCAGCCATTCATGGAGCCTCCAATAAATTTGCATCAGGTAAAATAAAGTTTTTGTTTCCTCTTTGTAGCTGGTCACGCGAAATTCCTGGGTTTACTGATGAATACATAGTCACTTCACAGGGACAATGGAAAATTAAAAAAAAAAAAAGCCAACAGAAGGCTAAGCAAAAGAAAGAAGATTAGAAGGTATCTGTAAATGTGAATTATCACTAAAAGCTCAGGTCTGTTGCCCACGCATAGATATTTAGAGGCACTTGATGTTTCCTGCAAAGTCCTGCCTGGACTCCATCTCCTGGCCCACAGCTCCCTAGAAGGCTTTGTGTCCTACTGCTCGGTCCACCTTGGATGTCTCAGACACCACAGGGCATCTATGTTTAGGCAGCCTAATTCCTAAAGCCACAAGCATTTGATATTCAGATCCAGACTGTAGACACATAAATATACTTTCTAAATGTGTCTTCATGTGACCGAGCTCCCGTCTGGAGAGCTATTCTGATCTCCCTAAAACAGACACCTGTGTCTGGCTAGTTGAGCAGCCCTCCTGACTGCATGGAAGGGGCTGACTAGCTCGCTTTATCCTCCCAGCATCTTGCTCATGGCTGGAAGGTCAATTCCTAGACCCAGGAAGTGTTTGCAGCCAAGAACTAAATCCTGCCCTGAAAACCCAATCACTTTTTCTGAATAGCTGTTAATGAGAAGGAAGGTTTCAGGGTGAAACCTTTATTCCACACAGTCTCAGACTTTTCTGTTCTTTGGAGGCATTGGTTGTGAGTTGAGCCATTCGAGAGGCCTCTGCAACTGTTGCCTGACAGAAGTATAGTTGGTGGGCTTTGCACTATGCCATAGAAATAGAGGTAGAGGGGCTGTGATGGCATGAGATGCCCATTAATGCATCCTCTACTGAAAGATTCCCAAATCAAACATGGCCAGGCCAATAGAGAAGAAGCACCCTGTACAACACGGTGGTACAGCAGCTCTGGAGGTCTTTGCATCAGCTACCCTTAGCAGAGGATTACAGACCTGACAGGAACTATTAAAGGTATTCTTTTAATCCACACAGAGAAAAGCTGTTAACACGTTTCCACTCAACAAATCCATTTTCCGGGGTTCTTCAAAGACATCACTGCTTTTCTTGGCATTCCACTAATCTAGTGCAATGCATTATATCTGCAGGGTCCCTGTGAGAAGCTGTAATAGCTCTACTAACACCACCGAGGAAACCCTTGGGTGAGATGTAACAAGTTATGAAGCAAGTTGTTACTGCATGTTTGCATATAGTACTCCTTCCTCAGAACGAGATAAGCTTTCTTTTCACTAATGTCCTACAGCTCTATGCCCAAGAGGCTCATTTTTCAAAAAATCTGAGATATATTAAAAAAACACCAAAACGCAAAAAACTCCAACTAAATAGAAAATTAAGTACTAGCTCATAATTCAAAACCATCACCTATGCTCCCATTTGCAGAACTAGTTCTCCAAGGAGCAGCAGGTGACATCGGCAGCAAATGGAAAGGACAAAAATTCAGAAAAAAAAAAAAAAAAAGAAAAAGAAAACGTTTTCTACTGTCTGTCTATAGCTCTGCAGTGCAAAGGAATGCAGCATTGGGTGCTAAAAGATGGCCAGTGTCTACCACTAAATGTGCAAAGAGAACAAACATGTTTAGTAGCTTGAAAGAATGTTTTTTTTCCCCCTGTTTTACTTACTAGTTAATAAGATTTATGTATCTGCATAGCTACTTGAAACTAGTGTGAATACTAACATTCAACACCTGTATATGGACAATAAAATAACTTAAACTATTGCTGAAAAAAAGCAGCAGTTGGGATCAGGGCAGGTGTTGCATTTTCTTCCTATATACATATTTTACTGATTTCTTAGGTACCCATTGTACCTGTTCTAGTGGGCTTTACCTTTCTTTATTGTGACAGACTTTTCCTTCATGAATCCCTTCTCCTCTTGTGATAAATCTAATACACTTTTCACCTAATTTTACAACATTATCAACATCTATTTATTTAATTTTTGTTTATTTTCTCCCTCTGTCTCTCTATCTCTGTCTGTGTCTCTCTCTCTTTATTTTATTATTAAGGTAACTCTCAATGGAAAGTTTGCAAACATTGTTTTATAATGAGGAAAGAAAATTTTGAAGGTCTTCTACTGCATTTGAAAATACCGTAAAGTTCATATTTAAGAATACAACCACCACAGGAGAACATAGCTAAAAATCAAAGCTTCAAGACAATAGGAAATAGTATGCAGACAGGTAGGCTCTAAGCCTTCTTTACTATGAAGCCTCTTCTATAACAGACTCAAAAAAAAAAAAAAAAAAAAAAAAAAGAATATGAATAAGGGCACAAATGCCCATAAAATCAAATTCAGGATATTGTTCAGCCAAATTTTTGGGAACACATTTATATGATGTGTTTTGAACTTTCTTCAAAACTATGTCCTCAAATAGTGAGCCCCCCATCCACTGGCTAAGTAGCTTTGGCTTTTATTTCCTAAGTGATCACAACCATTACATTATTTTAATTATGGATTATTTTAAGGATTGTTTTCAATTATTCCTGTATTAAGACGGCCTTTGTGCCATAAGGATTGCCAATGGAGGAGACTCGGGCACAGGAGGAGAGCTAGCCTGTATGATGCCAGTGCAGTGCTAGAATGCTTCAGGACTGAGTAGCACACACATACAGTGGAAGGTAAGTCACTGCAGAAAGGCTGTAGGACATTTTTTTCTATATCCTAGGTTCAAGTAGCCCATATAAAATCATCAAACCTTAGGAGTATCTATATTATGACAGTGGTTTGAACTTGCCTGTTTGGAATTCCAGACAGGACACCAACTTTTCCCCACCATTCCCTGAGAGAGTGCAAACCTGATTATACTCTGAATCGCATTTTGATAGCTATTCCCTTTTTTTATCTTCCTAGGCTGAACTGTACAAAGTACAGTTCTGGTGTTGCTCAGAGCCCAGGGGAATGCCTCATATCCTTAATCTGACCCATATTCTGTGTTTGGGTGGTTACTGAAGCACCCAGCAATTGTCAGAATTAAGCCCCCACTGAAAAGAAAGGTATCTGATAGTATATGACATTGAATACCCAGGTATGTAATAGTTATTTTGATGTCACATTTCTTTGAGTATAAGGTTTCCAGAACTGCCTGTTTCAGTATTCATTCTGAATACCCAACACAGCATTCGGCCAGGCAGGCACTGGTGCATCAGTATTAAACTGAAAAGATGAATGCCCACTCCATGTTTTCCCTTCTGTTTCACATCTTGACACATGCTTACTGAATCTTCACTGTGGATTTCTGACATGCCTTTCCAAAATCCCAAAAGACAGCTTGATGTGGCTATGCCATTGCATACATGCTTCTTTTCTGTCAACAGAAAGGCCTCTAATTCTCCCTAGGAAATATTGATAACTTTGTCAATTAAATAATTTTGTTAGTCACGTTTAATGTTATCAGAGAAAACAGACAGTAAGAAGCAAAAGCTTTCTAAGGAAAGAGGATTTGATTAGTCTCAACAAAGTTTTACACCTTGTTTAAATATATGTCTTTTTACTTTATTAAAAAAAAAAAGGAAAAACAAAAGAAAAAAGAAAAAAAATCATTCAAAGCACCTCCGCTAAGTTTGCTGCCTGGTTTGAGGCAGTTTAACCTTAAGGTGTGGCAAGCTCTGGAAACTTAGTGACTCACTGAATAATAACCAGCTACAACATAAAACATCAGCCTACACACAATTTTCCAACCTCATTCTCTAAATCTTTTACTTGAAAAGAAAAATAAAACAATTATCTCATTTAGTCTCTTTTTAATCTTTATGGCAAAAAGTAATATACTTAAAGAATATTATTCTTTCTTGAAAACATACTAAGATATTAAAGAAAATCACAAATGTGTCCCTGGAAACTTCTTTGAAGTTCTACTCTCCATTTCTTCATTTAAAATTTATTTTTAAGTGAGGATAATATTTATGATATAATATGCAAGTATCAGTATCTACAGCACAGGAAAATAAACTTGTAATACCTATGGCATTATTATTATTGGCAAAAAATAGTAAGAATGGGGCACACAGATTTCTAAAATAATAATACAAGAAAAATCCACAGAAAATATGTATTTTCTTTATTCTTCTAGACACGATAAGTGTTATGCTACCCCCCACGTAAATAATCTTTGTTCTCAGAAATATTCCAGATTACTCCAGACACAGGACCAAATGAAAAATGCCATTAGTCCTCAATGGCTTCACCTCACTAAATTTCCTTTTCCCAACGGAAAAACAGCAGTCTGGGGAGTGAGAAGGTGGAAGATAAACAGGAAAGGCAGTATCTCACCGCAAACAGTAGTCAGGATGTGGCTGGATGCACACCTGGATCTGGGAAACTGCAAAGTGAGTCTCTGTTCAAGATTTGGTGTCTACATACATACACACATAAATCCATACAACCGTGAGTGAGTGTGGGGTAAGGCCATCCAGAGATACAGGTATTCTCCATTTACTAGAATGCAGTCACGTAGCTATGACATTCAAGATGCAACCTTCCCACCTGCAGCTGCTTCAAATGCCTTTGCCAAGAAATATAAGGTTGTTCAAAGGCAAGAGAAGGTGGGTCAGGTGAGGTCCATCTTCACAGCTGATGGACTGGGGTGGCTTGACCCTGCCCACCAAAGCCACTCCATCACTCCCCCCATCAGCTGGATAAGGGAGAGAAAATATAACAAATATAACACTCATGGGTCATGATAAGGGCAGAGAGAGATCATTCACCAATTACTGTCACAGGCAAAACAGACTTGACTTGGGGAAATTAACTGAATTTATTACCAATTGAATCACAGTAGGATAATGAGGAATAAAAGCAAATACTAAACCACCTTCCTCACACCCCTCCCTTTTCCACAGCATCAACTTCATGTCTGAATTTTCTCCCTTCTCTTGCCCTGTGGTGCAGGGATTTGGGGACTGGGGGTTATGGTCATTTCATCATGCATCATCTCTGCCATCCTTCCTCCTAAGGGGGAGGACTCCTCACACTCTGTCCCTTCTCCAGCGTGGGTCCTTCCCACAGGAGACAGTCCTCCAAAATCTTCCCCCATGTGTGTCCTTCCCATAGGCTGCAGTTCCGCACAAGCTGCTCCAGCATGGGTCCCTTCCATGGGGTAGTGTGCCTCAGGAACTGGTTCTCCATAGGGTCTCAAGTCCTTCCAGCAAACCTGCTCTGGTGTGGGCTCCTCTCTCCATGGACACAGGTCCTTCAGGTGTTCTGCTCCAGCATCAGCTTCCCGTGGGGTCACAGCTTCTCTTGGGCATCCGTCTGCTCCATCATAGGGTCCTCCACAGACTGCAAGTGGATTTCTGCTCCCCTGTGGATTTCCATGGGCTGCAGGGGCACAGCTGCCTCACCATAGTCTGCACCACAGGCTGCAGAGGAATTTCTGCTCCAACATCTGGAGCACCTCTTCCTCCTTCTTCTTCACTGACCTATGTGTGTTTGCAGGGCTGTTTCTCTTGCATATGCTCATTCCCGTCTCCAGCTGCTGCTGTGCAGCAATATTTCCTCTTTGTAACTCTGTTGTCCCAAAGGCACTGCCACTGTTGTTGACAGGCTCGAACTTGGCCCGCGGTGGGTCTAAGATGGATCAAGATGCACCTGGCATTGGCTCTGTTGGACATCAGATATAGCAGGGGCTTCTGACAGCTCCTCACAGAAGCCACCCCTGTAGCCCCACCACAAACAAAATACAGGCACATGCTTTGCAAAAAGACTAAATGCTTTCAAAGCAAGAAGCCTTTTATCAGAACTGAAGGAACTCATGCCACTGAGAACTAAACTCTAAAGAATGACTGTGAAGCTTCAATTTTTTTTTTCGCTATGACCTTGGCTACCACAAAATGTACTTATCTTGAAAGACTTTGGGATATAATTTGCTGTTGTCTTCTGTATCCCCTCTCCAGATGCCAGAGTGAATGCAGCCATTTCCAGTGTCTATTCCAGGATTTAGATGAACAGGTTTGAGGAGACAATTTCCTTTAAGGTAAGAGCCTCACCTCTCTTGGCTTGACTTTCTTTACCGACAAGCCTTTGGTTCCTCTCTTGGATAGTTTCTTCTCCCAGTTGACACCAAATGATGGGATTAATCAGTGGCAGAAAAGTAAATAAATGCAGAGCTCTCCACAGAGTTTAAATTCTTAAAAAAAAAAAAGAAGATTTTTAAGTCCAACAGCCTAATTTTGGTAGGAAGCATGAGGTTACTCCAAAGAGTAGAGGCAGCGAACCATATATTTGTGGCATTCAGATTGGTGATACAATCATGTAACTCCAAAACAGGAATAATTCACACTGCCAAAAGCTACAGGATTAAGTATGATCCAGACGATGGACAGAGGTGCAGGAACACAGCAGACAGGTCAATTCTAGTGTTTTCTCCATTATATGCCAAGTGTACAGGTAAGGTACTACTGGAGCTCAGCACTTTCTAAAAAGAAGAATAAGGGCAAAGTTTGACAGTGTAGAGAGTGGTAAATACTAAATACACTGAATTGCAATATTAATCCTTTCAGAATCAATGTTTTCTCAGAAATCACTGTGGCTTTTCCAGTAGTGTGTTAATATACCAAGTGAAATTGCATGGCTAATTTGACAAAATTGCTTTTGCATGTGTGAATCAGGTGACTGAGTGTGTAGAACCACTAAAGTAGCTGAGAGGCCACAAAGGCAGTGAGCCTATGCCTGTAATTACTTTAACAACACAGACATGTTCTCCACAAACTGTGTTTTATCCTTTGGTATTTACTATGTGAATGTTGTATGCTAAAAGAAATGCAAAATAAATATTTTTAAAAAATAGAAGTTTTTCAAGCCTATGGAATGGCTCAGATAAGCGTTTAGGGGATTGGGCCCCAAACGCAGGGAACAATGTTCTGTTTGGGTTTTAACTTTAAAAAAAAAAAAAAAAAAAGAGAAAAAACCCCAAATGACAATTCTAAATTTGTAGATGGCACAGGGTATTATGCTCTGCAGCATCTCACACAAGTTTTGCTTGTGGCCATCTTGAACGCCTACAGCTGCAGAGAAACTATAATTACCCCAACCCACGTGAGGCAGCATGTGCTTTCCACTGCCAAATGACAGATGTCTTTTCCATACAGCAGTTTCCTAGCAGTGTACTCCAAATGCCATAAAGCTCATTCTGATCACTGTAGGAATATGACTGGCCAATGCAAAAGGAAAGCAATTAATCTGGATAATTTGCATGCTTTGGATTTTCTAGACATATTTAATAAGAAGCTTACATAAACACTACAAGAAGAAAAGCTAAGCCAGTCCTACATGCACGTATAAAATTACTCCTTGATGTTTACTGTATGCAAGAAGACCACATAAGCAACACATTCAGTTAGAGTAGCATTAAAAAGTAGATGTATTAATGCATTAAAAAGGAACAGAAGTATAGCCCCCAAAGACTATAGGTAAATGTTTAAGAGAGTCAAACCTCTAATTGAAACAAAAATTGCTTTGACAAAACAGGATAAGCTCCAAACATTTTATGGCAATGGTCATAACAAAGGAAAAGAAGTGCCCAATAGTCCCCCTTTCCTTAGCCAAAGAAAATACAGACAAAGAGAACTACAGCTACAACATGAAGTCAAGAGATATAAACAAGCTCATGCAAATATTTACTGCTGAGCTTGAAAGAAATCCACTGGAAATTACTATCAAACACTGGAAAGTCTGTCCAAAAATCCCATGAGTCTGAATTCTTTAACTAAACAAGCAAGATTTCAGGTCCCAAAAGTGTAAATATTTTTAAGTGTAGTGAAAATACTGTACAGTAATAATATATTTATTTTGATAAATGCTGCACCTCTATGGTTTTCAAAATGAATAAATATATGGCTAAAAAAGAGTCCATCATGCTTAAATTGGTCAGCATGGAATAGGTCTGTTGGTATGTAATATCTGGAATTAAACATGCAGTCTTAATGTGTCTGTGTTGCCTAAATGGATGAATTCCATTCAAGCACTTCCAGCTTTCCTTAGTCCAAATTTTAGCTTTATGAAAAATTGAAGAGCAAGGCAGTGAGTAATTTTATAGGTGCATGTTTGTAATACTAGCAATGGACAATGGGAGTAACGGTTTATCATGGATGTTAAATATATCTGTGATACCTCGGTGAGATTATTTTTTCATTAACTGTTTAAATTTCTGAGGCTTGTGCTGTAAAACATATAGTTTTATCATAACGACATAACAGCTTTAGTAGCAAAAAAAAGTGACTAAGGAGGGTTTGCAAAGACCCTAAAAATAATTACATCCTCTTCATAAGACCACAGACAGATATGCAAGAGCACAGAAGATGCTCACTTAGGGCACATGCACATTTAAACCTCTGCTCTTTTCAAATATGCAATTGCAGAGGAGTCAAATCTCTTCATTAGTTTAATCTGCAGTTGAAAAAGCAGTGATATCTCAGAAAAATGACAAAGATCTGACAGAAACTCTACCACTTTCAAAACACCATATTGTTTTGGGTTTTTTCTATTTTTAAATGACATCTTTCAGAAGGTACAGAGAAGTTTGGGGGGGTTTTAAGTAACCGAAAAGGGTGTGTGAAAAAGCATAAGAAACACTAACATTGTAGTGTATGAAACATTTAAATTGAAGCTTAATTATTCATTTATTTAAAGTTTGTCCTTTGACCAGTAAGCAAAAAACAGTCATCTTTGCCCAAGCTTCCTTTGGATGCACATTCATGTTTTGCCTGCTTGTTTTGAAAAGCTGTCCATAAATTCTGTCCAAGTGGCATTGTGGCTCCAGGGTTCCTAGAAGTAAGAGATAACAAAATACTCCTAGATCACTCAGTTCATCTCACTGCTAATGTCAGACAAAATAACAACAAAATAACAGCTCTTACTGCCAGGAAATTTCTCTCACCAGCTACCAATTGTGTTTTCTCTCAATTGTGTACGCCTCGTGCATGAGCTCGAGTTATTCCCTCCTTTGCTGATATTCCACCCACCCAGTGACATGTGACCGCAGTGCAAAGCAAGCCTCCTCTAGGCACCCATAACTACTGTTAACCTCAGACATTCAAGAATTATAAGGTGTGACTCCAAAATTACAAGAGCCTTAAAAGGCACACAAAATTTTTAAAAGTTATCCCTTTGAGTTCTCTTTATTCAACCCTTCAGGCTCTTGGGATTCATGGTTTAAAATGTTTTTTTCATGCAGCTGTAAGGGCTTAGAATTTTTAACTGAAAGCTTTGATTTTATGCATTTACTCAATAGAAAGATTAGAGTTATAAAGCGAAAAAATTATGAATTTTTAGGATTTGCAAAATATTTACAAGTTTTGGCAGTATCTTACCCCTTTCCTGCATTTTCCCCAGTATTTCTGGATTTACCAAGAAAAACTGCCCTGCCCTTCTGTTAGATACAAGGAATGAGCTTATGATTGTGCCATAGATTTGACACTTTACTCTGCATTTTCAAGACTCACGTTTTCCTAGGAGTTTCCTGAATCTGTGGAGGGAGAGAGGAGGTGACTGCAAGCCTGTTGTGGGAGGCACAGTCTAGTTCCTTCTGCATGCAGTTCTGGTTTTGCTAAAACAGAGGAGTCACTTGAGCTTGTGTTCACCTTATTCCAATCTATCAGCTGCCAGTCTCTAGAGCATATCCCACCACCTCCCATTTTTAATGCAGACTTTTATTTTCCTGTGAGCGCAGAATGGAAACAACAATTGAAACCTCAGAAGTTGCCAAACAGCAAATTTTTCTGGCAGCTCTGTTCACGCTGGAATTTTCAAGGAGCCTTTAACAGTCTTAAATCCAAAAATATTCCTATGAATTTGTGACCTTCATCCACAATGGTCAACGGTTTCCATGAATTGCAGTGTAAGAATAAGTCTGTCCGGAGAAAGATCACTGCCTGCTTTCCCAAACCTTTGAAGGAATAACTGAAGCAGCTGCCGATGAGAAGGGTTTCTGTCTCTGCTGGTTTCCAATGAGGAGAAATCCTATCCCACTGTCTCGGTGGGACAACACTTCCCGCTTTCCTATGTCCATTCCTGACAAGGATGAAAAAGTCAGCAGAAAACCACGGCTGGATGGTAGCTTGATCCAGAAATGTTGACCGGGTGGAAGAAAAGAAGAACCAAGAGGGGACAGGGAAATAGATAGGCAAAAGAGACCAGGACTTAGGGACACAGAGGAGTGTGAAGAAGGAAAAGAGATTGCACAGTGGAAAGCGGATGGAGCTCCGGCAAGAAGCGAGTAGAATGATTTGGTGAGGGCAGGGCCAAGTTGCCACAGCAGCTGAATAGTGACAGCTGAGTGAAAAAGCAATGCGGGAAGAAATGACAGATTTACAGTCTAACTTACTAGCTGTAAAAATGATCTCCTTTCCTAGAGAGCAGGAGAAATGGCTGGACCTGCAGAGACATGCTTGCCTAGCAGAACAACAGCAGGATGTGTTTGCTCATTTCCTTCTCATATCCTGGATTTTAAGGCAGATCTCTGAATATCCGAAGGCGGTAACAGCGTAATGACAAGGCTAAGGATGCCTTAATGACAATTTCATTTCACATTACTAAAACACCTGCGTGCCAGCTGCTGTTCAGACGAGCCCTCAAGGGTTCCAGCTGGAAATGTTTCTGAACCGGGAAAGACAGAAGTGCTTGGGGAAAGGAGAACTTCCCTTAATAGTGAAAAAATGTATTTCAAACTTTTAGAACTATAAGCTGGCAGTTTGGATGTCACTTTATGGGATCCTGGGGTCCAGAAAAGATCCATTATTTAAAAAAAAATAAAAATGGGAATATCTAATACAATGAAGTGGCAAGAGTCATATTTTGCTGAATAAAAGCCCCTGCCTTCATAGCCAAACATTGAGTTTTGATAAAATATCAGTGTGTACAGGAAAAATCTATTGTATTACACATTGGAATTTCCTTAAGTCAGGAAAGTGACCACTCATGCTTGTGAATGACTTTTTACTATTCTCCACCTTCGGTTACAAGAGATTAATATCAAGCTAGGAAATTGCACTTACTTGCATCAGAAAACCTCATTCACATACCAAAATGTCAGAGCACATCAGAAAACCCTGAATTGCGCAAAGCCACAAGTAGCCTACTGTGCATCATATTTTTACTACGATGAATTAATATGTAGTGGTTTTCTCTATTTGTTTCCTGTTCAGTATTGTCTTTAAAAAAATACTCACTTGTTTGCTTACATTACTGGAGGGAATGATTACCCTTGACAGAATATGAAGGACAATAATTGCACAGAACATGAAGTCAAGCAGCAGTGTGCTCCTCTAGCAGCTCTACTTCTTTCATTTAACTGTATTTAAAGTAAAGAGATCCTCAGTGTGGAATTGTACCACCATTTTTATGGTGATACCAGCTCTTTGTGGCATTTGCAAACTTCTAAGGATTCAGTTTAACCTAAATTGGTATGGGAAGATGACTGGAAATGCTCTTGGAAAAGGTGGCTGGCTGTGGTTAATTGCTGGTGTGCTCAAAGCTTTTAGAAATGATGAAATCTGACTCATGAGTAGATGTGTGTGTGTGGGGGGACAACTTCTCTCTTACTATATCAGCATTTGGCTTTATATTCCAATTTGATTTATACTTCTGTATTTCTAACATTAAAAATTACCCAAGCAGTGCAAGAATGTTCAAGGGAATATGCCAACTGCACCAGTGTGTCCTGTATTAGAAGGTAGTTACAGTAAGATGATGTGCAAACTTTTCTGAGAAGAGCATTTCTGCTCCTTATGTCTGTATGGATGACTTTGTGAGAGGGCAGGCTTGCTCTTTTCTGCATCACATATAAAATTGTTTCTGAGGGAGTGTGTATGACATTGAGTCAGAAAGACACTTTTAACAAGGGACTACACATTGCTGGTTTTATAGCATCATTTGTCAAAGCTGAAGCACAATTTAAGCACAGTGACTTCACATTAATTTGGAAATTCTGAGTCCCTTGAATGCACCTTCATTCCTTGGTGCACTTCCATCTTCACATGCTAAAAAAAGTATTCCTAACACCTTTAGGTAGCCTGAGCTCATCTCCAAGCAGCCAACTTCAAATTTATCAGGAAAACCTGTAGGCTGTCTGGTCATGGGGGTCACATTTCTGAGAAATGTGAATGAATTGTGACACACCCAAATTGAACATATTCTGCCTCAGTGTCAGAAGGGTAGGTTTGGACTTGTAAAAGCAGCATTGAGTCCCACAGCTCTTGATTTACCCTCTGATCAACAAGGATACTTATGGAAATCCCACCCAAAGACATTATCCCAATCCTAAAATCATTTCAATAAATTGTTGCCCTTTTAAGGCCTGGAAGTACACGGGTCACTTCAAGCCAGTTCTTCATACATCATAAAAATGAAGGGCAGTTGACAAAGTGTTCAAAATGTGGCGGACCTCTCTGCCAGCCACAGTCAATCACTGGGGTATGCTATTATTTCTGTTACCCCTAATCCACTGCAAACTATTTGGTCCATCCACTTACTGCATTTTACTTTTAGCGAAGTTTATAGGCTAAGGTCTGCTTTTGCTTCTCATGTGTACGATACACAGCAAAATGAGGTCCTGTTTTGATAGCAGCTACTGAATGTTACAAATAATAGCAAAAATATAGCTGCTGCTACTATTTGACATGACCTATTTCCAGATAGGAAATGGTCTATCATAGCATAATTGAGAAGATAACCCATTATTAACTCCTGTCTCCAAAACTTCCAAGAAGACTGATTATATGGTTCACCCTGAAACACTGCAATTTCAGTAACATATTTGTTGAAGGCAATTATAATATGTACAGGACTTCATAGATCTTGGAATACAATAGCTTTAAATGGAGTAAATGGCTTGCATGCCCTGATCTCAAATGAAACGTGACACTATTATATCTTCAGAGGGTACCAACAAATCTCTTTCTCCTGGGTAAAAAAGGAAAATCATGACGAGGAGAGAAAAAGAAAATATTTTGAAAACTTGTGAGCCCAGTTGCTCTCTGCCAACAGCCATGCAGACACTGGGACTGACTCGTTGCCAGACTCAGCACACTAGTTACAAGGCTCACGTTCTGAAAGGCAGCAGCTTGATCATAAAAAAAGAAAAATGTTTTCCTTCTTGCTGCCTTCAGCAGATGACTCCAGCCTACAAGATTTTGCAACAACAGTTTGTCGAGTTTTCAGTCATTAAAAAACTTTGCCAGAGCTTTACTCCATGACCCGAACAGCTGGCTGACTGAAGGCCTCTTCCCGGACTGAGGAGGCTGTGCCAGAGGTGCTGTTCTCTCTTAGCCTCATGTCTTAAAATGGCAAAATGAGGGATTTTTACCTCTCAGACAGACAAGACTACAACAGAGAACTGTTGAGCAGCTCGCAGGCACCAGGAGCCACCTGGGGCACTACAAGAGGTGCTGTCCCACCAGCACAGCAAGCAAGTCATCCCTTGGACCCAGGCAGCAAGAATGCTGGTATATCACCCTGTACGTATTCAGAGGGCACTTTAGCCAAAGCAACAACTTAGGAAGTTACAGAGTTAGATTTTTGCTCTCTCTACCCTCTCCTACACCAGGGCACTAGGGAAGCAGTGCTGCAGGCAAGCTCATGGTTCTGACATAGCAAAGAGCAGGTCTGAAAGCAGCGCCCATGTTCTGACTTGTCAGTCCTTCCTCTAGCACTTGAATGAAAGTGTATGCCCAGTATGGCTGCCAGGAGAGAAGCTGACCCTTGGGAAAGGATTTAAGGCTCTGGACTCCATGCAGGTGGAGAAATCAATGCAACCAGGTGTTACACATTTGTTGAGGTGATCAGGGTTCATAGGACTATAGAATCACAGAATGGTTGGGGTCTGTAGGAACCTTTAAAGATCATCTAGTTCCAATGCCCCCACCATGGACATTGACACCTCCCACTCAGCCAGGTTGTTCAAAACCTGTATAGCCTGACCTTGAACACTTTGCCAGAGAGCAGCCCTGTGGAAAGGGGTCTGGGGTTGCTGGTTGGCAGCAGGGGCAGTGTGAGTCAGCAGTGTGCCCTGGCAGCCAAGAGGGCAAACCGTATCCAGGGATGCATCAAACACAGCATCACCAGCTGCTAAAGAGAGGGGATTATCCCACTGTATTAGTGCTGCTGCAGCCTCAGCTGGACTACTGCATGCAGTTCTGGGCCCCACAACTTAAGAAGTGCATGAAAGTGCTTGAATGCATTCAGAGAAGGGCAACAAAGCTGACGAAAGGTCTGAAAGGAATGTTCTGTAAGGAGCAGCTATGAGTATTTGGGCTTCTCTGGTTTGGGGACAATGACACTGAGATGCAACCTCATTGCTCTCTATAGCTTCCTCCGGAGGGGAAAGGGAGAGGGAGGTGCTGATCTCTTCCACCCGGGATCCAGTAATAGGATATGTGGTAATGTTTGAAAGCTGCATTAGGGGAGGTTTAGACTGGACATTGGGAAGCATTTCTTTACCAAGAGAGGAATCAAACACTGGAACAGGCTTTCTAACGAGGTGGTCAATACCCCAAGCCTGTCTTTGTTTAAGAAGCATTTTGACAATGCCCTTAATAATATGCTTTAACTTTTGGTCAGCCTTGAATTGCTCAGGCGGTTGGACTAGATGATCGTTGTAGGTCCCTTCCAACTGAAATGCTATTCTATTCTATTCTATTCTATTCTATTCTATTCTATTCTACTCTACTCTACTCTACTCTACTCTACTCTACTCTACTCTACCCTATTCCTACAATTTCCAGTGATGGGGCATCCACAACTTTTCTGGGCAACATGTATCAGGTTTTATGACCCTCATCCTTATATCTTGTCTAAATTTGCCCTCTTTTGCATTGAAACCATTAACCCTTGTCCTGTCTCAACTGACCCTGTTAAAAAGTTTGTCCCCTTCTTTCTTCTAGGTCCCCTCTAGGTGCTGGAATGCCACTATAAGGTCTTCAGGGAGTCTTCTCTTCGTTCCTGAGACCATCTTTGTGACCCTCCTCTGGGCTCACTCTAACAGGTCTGTGTCATTCTTGTGCTGGGAAGGCTAGAGCTGGGGAGGAGGAGGAAACTAAAGAGGCAATGGCTACTTCCCCCGTGGTGAAACAGATAAGAAAGGATGAGGTTCTTCTTCCCCCATGAGGTATGATTTTGTATCCCATTTCCCAAACACATCAAGAAGCCAAAGATAGTAATTTGTCATGCCTCTTCCTGCCTGAACACAGAGAAGTGGGCTGTGTGTGCATCATGGAACAGACCTAAAAAGAGGAAACCCAGGGAGGATGTGATGTACCGCAAAGAGGGAGGGTTTGATAGTTAAAATACACACCTCTGTCATTAGTTCTTAGCAGAAAATGAGAGACAAAAGACCAAAGTACCTATGAGGTAATTTAGAGAAACTAAAAGGTCGTCAAAATAACAGAGGTTTTGTTTCAGTAATCATATTGCCTGGAGGAAATCCATTATCTTATTTACGGTTTGTTTTTCAGGGTCAGGGCGGACACAGTACAATATATTGTGAAATACAGGTTGTAATGCTGTAACAGGTTGGGCCACCTCTGTGGGTTTGTCATACAGTTCTGTATAGTTTTTTTTAACTAGGGTGTACTCACCGAGTATACAAAATTAGTTAGAACTTTTTAATGAAAACCAAGCCAACATCAGCTAACTTGCAGTGTTCTAATTCTGTAAGACAGTCCAAAGGAAGCTTTACAAACCTGTCCCAAGAAACAAGAACTGAAATTTAGGAGAACAGCTGCTAAAATTGTTAGGACACTTAGTGTGTTTCATTTAGCCAAGTGAACCAAACTTATTGAAAACCTCTGCAAGGGATAGGTAGTATCTGCAGGACTGTTGAAACAAGATTCACAAATTGTATCAACAGCTATCAACCAGATGTTGCCATTCAGAAGCAGAGTGGCATTTTACAAGCACATCATGTCTGCAAAACAGAAATAAACCCAACAAACAAGTCAGTTTTTTTAACAGAAATAAACCCAAGAAACAAGTCAGTTTTTTTAACAGAAATAAACCCAAGAAACAAGTCATTGTTTGTAACACTGCACAAAGTATCCTCTGCTTTCTCACTTGCTCTCAGTAATGGAAATATCGACACTGGCTGTGCCTTGCATCTCACTTAGCTTTACATCAGTTCTGTGCAGCAGTCAGCATTTGAGCTAGCCTCTCACCACAATCATCCACCCTACTCTTCTGACCTACTTATATGTCACAGAGATTAATATCTCCATAGATATTCACTGGCCATGAAGAAATCAGTGGTGAAGAAGATGACTGAGATCTGCTAACACATAATCTATGCAGAGAGATGAAGACTCAGCTGTTCAGAAGTCTGATGGCATCAGTTCTTCATTATCCAACTTGGGGAAAGTAAAATCAGAGAAAGTTCAGATGAACCTATCCCCTGACTTTCCTGATGCCTTTTCATAGCAGCTTCTGAGGAGTCATTTGGACAAGGGGTCTTATACAAAGTGATCAGATCTTTTAAAACTGAGGGATTCCTTGTACATATATAGTTACATAACTAGACCAGGATCATACCACACATCAAGGGACACAGCACTGTACATACAATATTACAGGCAAACTAGGAAGAGATCTGGACATGCAGCAGTATGGTACAGTTGCGGTGACAGAACTGTCTGCCAGGTTACAACAGCCACTGCAAATTCATTCTGCCCTTGGCAGCCCTTCAGTGTTTGCCACCAAATAGCCCTTTTTCGTGTTAAACTTCTTGGAGTTTAATCAGGCGGCTTTTCATTTGTTTTTATGATGGATTGATTGATTTGGTTTTGTTGCTGTTGTTATTATTTGGCACCATCTTCCTTTAAATATCTTTACTTAGAAAATTTCTGACTACAAGAACATGTGGCAAAGAAGTAAAAAGAAATAGTATTAAACTGAAATTTCATGTGCAGAGTCTTTATGACTATTTTTGAGTGAATGTTGTTTTAAACGCTTAGGGAAAATTTTGATGGCTACCTTTATTTGCATGTCTAGGTAGAGAGAAAAGGTCAAGACAGAAAAGCTTCAATGGCTTAAAATTTGGTGGATAAACACCAATATAGTCCAAATAAGCTTATGGGGAGGCAAGGTTCAGGCTTGCATTCTTATCTCTCAGCAGCCATTCCTAGCCAGCCTGTACTTCGAGTGGTGTTCCCCATTCACAGTACTGGGTAGTGGAGCTCAGTGACTCACTGCTTTACATCACTTGTAATCCATATAGAGGGGCCACCTATTCAGAAGAGACAGGGAGTGGGAGGTGGGAAGAGGTAGGAAAATCAAGCTACAGCTCTTTATCAGGACAGCAACAGTTCAAGCAGATGCAGATTAATACTGAGCTGTCACTAAAACATTATTGATTTGTGACCACCTAGCTCACACCAAAAAACCCACCTCAGCCTCGTCTGCTATGCCTTGCATGCGCTGATTTGGTTTATTTATTTGTTTGCTCAACAATCAACATTTCCCAGCTTGAGACACCTCAGTGGATGGCTGAAGTCTGGTCTGTCAGAAAAAAGCTGTCAAGCAGCACTTGACATGGACAAACACATTAATATGAAATATTCACAGTTTGTTCTGTGAGTAAAGGTTCTTTAACTCCACCATTCTTCAAATAACCCAGGTCAACATGACCCCCAAGGTTCTGGCATGTTGTCAGTGAAAATCCTCAAAAACGGTCCTTCTGGCCTGTTGTTGAAAAATTATGTAGTAGGGTTAAACTCAGATGGTTCTGATGTAAACCCACTCAGGCCACATACAGTGGCTGAGGAGGGCAAACTCATGGCAATGGCAAATTGTGCCACACTGGTGAAGACAGTTACCAGACTTGTGATAACTATCAGGGATGGGAAAATTGCCAGGTAGTTCAATGTCACTACTTGGGAAAGGGCAGAGAAAACACTGAGGAGATGTTTGCTCTCCATCTCGATCTTCCAGCTGAGGAAGGAAAGAACCCAAGAACATGTATATTTGCACAAAAAGCATCCATCTCTCATCTTGGCTGTAAAAGCCATGAAGAAACACCTTGTCATCAGACCCCATCTCCCTGCCAAAAGTCCAAGCCTCTTAGTGGCAGCCAGTCAGCGAGAATGAGTGAGTGACAAAAACAATGCAGGATAGGGAGCAGAAAGATGTGGATAGACCCAAACTACCTCTGCTGTAGAATAATAAGGAAGGACATTTGTAGAACAACAGTGTTGGGGAATGATCAGTAGTGTTCTTCAAGGTTATGTATTGCTTTGGCCACTGGACTTCTCTTCTGAATGCAATACTGCTGAGTAGTAACAGTATCTTTATGGCTACTTACCTCTTAAAACACACACAGCAGGCACTTCCCATTTTACCCATGAGAGTGAATTTAGCAACTCCTTTACATTTGCCCAGTAAAAGTGTCAAAGCTGGATCTACATGTGTAATCTGCATTAAAAGAGGGCATAGAAATTGTAGGGGCACAGGTGCTCAAAACCTAAATTAAACTAACAAAAATCCCAACTTATGTTGTGTTCAAACACAGATTAAGAAATTATGGACCCAGTGGCAGGATCTGAAGAAAGTGCCCTGCTGAGCATCTATCCAAGAGGGCTCTGACATCACCCTCTGACAACTTGGAAACAACAAAAAGACTTGTAAATTATTCTTGAAGTATTGCTGGTCTTTGTGGTTTAATGGTTGGGATTGAGCATATTTGGTTGTTTTCTTAAAGCCCTAGTCCCTAGAATCAAGTTCTTACCTGAGAATTTCAGCTACTTCCATCCAAAAGCCTGAACAATTGCAGGAGAAGCAAAACCATGAGGGAATGAAGGAAGGTGAAAGCACGTGAGTATAGAGGAAAAAAATAAAAGTAGTCCAGTAAAAAATGACTTGGGGGGCCTGATAATTTTAAGCAAATGTCTTGATTTGTTGGAGTCTGACTCAGATTTTGAGCATATGGGGCTATTGCCTGTCACCATTAATTTGACTGGTTCTTCAAGTCCTGAGAATTTTTGTAGGCCCCAGCTCTTTGTCAGGCCTCCAAAAATGAAGGTATGCACCTGAGAAATATGCTTTTCCATAGAAGCCAACTTTTCTTTAAAATTAATGTCCATGGATTAATTCGGAAGTCCAAAAGATTAATTTAATTGAGGCCAGTTTGGAAGTTGTTTACCCAGTCTCTTCTTGCACATCAGCATGAATTGCTATGAGCAAATCTCTTGCACTGAGGGAAGTGGCACATCAAGGACAGAAAGTTGCCAGGTTTCCTGCCATTTGCCTTCGGGTGCTGGGAACGTGGCATTTTTCAAATTGCCACCTTCCCCCACTGTTTGCTTTAAGTCTGAGTAAATCTGCCTGATAACGTGACTAGGCTGGTTTCAAGCAAAGGCAGAGTGCGATGGGGTGGGCGGCTAGGGTAGGAATTAAGATACCTAGAAACTGAGCACGAGAAGGCTGGGGTTTGTTCAGGTCAAAGAGCTCTTGTGCGTCCCACCTTCCGGATGCAGCATTGTGATCCTCTGAACTGCTAGAGCCTGCCTATAGCTCCTTTGGCATAGCTCCTTTGGACTTATCTGGCAAAGGCAGGATGTGTCACAGTATAAGAAGAGTGTATCTTCCATCCATCTGATTTACTGATAGCTGCTCCCAAGTGCATTGAAAAGTGCTGACTGAAGACACAGAACTATAAATCCCCAGTTTGTCATTCCAAGCCTCAAGGAAAATAATAACCTAGCACCCTGTCCTGCACTTTTTCACTTTATGCTCCAAATGGACCTCAGTGTCTCAAATGGGCTATCTGTCTTGAGAACTGTGTGTTATTGGCGGCTCACTCTGATACTCAAGGGCTAAGAGTGCATGCCTGGCCTTAAAAATACCAACTTAAAAGTTTTCAGGAAAAAAGTTCAAAAGTCTGCCTGGATGGTGGCTTGGCTTTTTGCTCCACTAGCACTAAGTTTGACTTTGCTGCGTTACTGAAAGCCTATATTGCTAATCTGAAAGTTTTTCTTTGGAAAAATTCACTGCCTCCCCAGCAACTGATAGCCTTCTACCTTTGTGGCAGTAACCTCCAGACCATCTCTGAGAGCATCAGACCAGCACTAAATGCTGGATGTCTAGTTCAAACCAGTCTGTAAGCATGTTCTGCATTGGCAAATCAAGTTCTTTCAAACTATGTTTGCTAAAATAATTTTCAAGCTGTGGATGGAAGTGGCCATGGGGCCACAAAACCCAACACCAGCATGAGAGATGGTACAGGGGAGGCCAAGGTGGGTCTGGCAGGTCCAAGGTGACACACCCAAGATGGTGTGCCAGGAACAAACACTGACCATGAAACCCCAACTTTGCAGCTTCCCTGGGTTCAATCAGCTCACCCCATCTGAAGGCACTCACTGTTCAAGTCCTTGAGGCTTGGAGTCATCTCTTCACATGCAGAGCCAACAATAGTGCTGGCTTTGCCAAGGTTTGTGAAAATATTTTCTTCTTACAGAAGACCAAGACAGGACAAAACAAAGGCCCCCCCATTCATTTGATTCTCTCAGGCTTCCCACACCTCATTGCAATTCCATCTGGTGTCCTCACAGCCTTTTGGGATGTATGAGGTTTTGACCAATTAGCTCACTGTCTTTTCTCTGAGCCAAGCAATTGTCTTTGCTTCTGCATGTGTTGCCTTTGATGTCAGCTGCCCCCACAGCCACAATCTTCTTGGGGGCTGACAATATCTTTCTCTCTTTTTCTCCCTCTCCTCTGCCCCAGTCAGTTTTTCACTCTGGTTGCTGCCTGAGAACTGCTCTCAAATACTCTCAGTTTCTCTCCATACCCTCCTTCCACCCCTTTTCCTGGCAGCTCAATCTTGTTCTGTGACTCACACCCCTGCAATTCAGCCATCAGTCCATGCCCAGTGTGTCTGTAGGTAAATAAATGGCCTTTTCTGTATCTCATCCAGGTGTTTTTTAATTCTCTTCTATGGGACTAAACACTGTGGAGGGCTGCAGTTTGAAAAAAAAAAAATCATTCCTATGCATGATTCATTTTGCCCGTGTCAAGAGTTTACTTCTTTCATCTCTGCAGATGAGTAAATGCATTTGCTTTTCAATCTGGCATGGTAGGCTTCTCTTTTCTCACAGTATTTGTCAGCAAGTGAGCGGGATGGCTGCCCACCATCAAGAACCAGCAATGCTAGCAGCAGGAAAGAGCAAAGATCAAGGTTTTCAATGATGAACCAAGTTTAACTGTTGTTACTGAAACACAATGATAAAAACAAGGCATATAAACATTTAATTCCCCCTGAAACACTTGGAAAATCTGCAGGTCATAACTGTGTCATTCTCCTCTAAACATCATCCTTAGAATAGGGTTGTCTAAAACATTCCTGAATATTATTTTTTTTACAGGCAAGAGTTTTTTCGACATGGTGTCTGGTTAAAGAACTCTCTAAAATGTTCTGATGAAGGTCAAACCAAAAGGGATAGTCCTTCAAAATCTGAATGCTGCTGTGTGGTAAGACACATGCAGGTATCCCCAAAAATGCCAAGGCAATGAAAAGAATCCAAAAAGTTTATTCTGAAGCCAAGAACACAAAAAACTTAAAAAGAGAACCTGCACCAGCGGCGAGGCACTGGGCCTGAGATAGACACACCTCCTGTTCCTTCTACAGACTTTATTATTGTTGCCCCTCCTGGCTCTATCCAGGCTGCAGCAGCCCTGTAATATATCTGAATGTTATCTCCCTCCTCACGTATCAGAGAGAGAAACTTCTTTGGAATGCAGAGGGAGCGAACACCAACTGCCTTAAGAAAGTGTCAGGAAAGCCTTTCCTAAGAGAAACAACTGACTCCTCCTAGCAAAATCTTCTGAAAAAGGGGTATTTACCCCGACAGCTGTGTAAGGGCTGTGATAGGAAACATTTACTGCCCATGATACTACAGAAAACTCTTCTCCTGAACATTTCTCTAAATTACTGTATACCAAGTTACATCTCTACTACTTCTGTCAAGCCAAAGACGAGAAGCACAGCACAATTCATCTCTGCACGTATTAACTCTCCCATCCCGCAATGGCACTGCTTCTTTTACACCATCTGTTAGGAACAGTCCCTTGGCCACACCACCCTCCAATGCATGCAAAGTATGTGGTGCCTGGAACCAGTGTTGCTAGTAGGGAGAGCCCAGATGATTTTTTTTCTAAGCTTTTTGCTTTGATTTCTAAATTGATAACTAGTGATGAAAACAAGGCTCAAGAACTACTACAAAGCTCCATCCAAAAGAAATGCATCTTTCTCTATATGGTTTTGTTTGTTTGTTTGTTTTGAGTAACTAACTGTATGTGGGAATCACAGGCAATATACTACATAATACCATTACTCTTCAGTAAAGGTGTGATACTCAAAGACAAAATTATTTGGTTTCCAAGCATTCACTGAGAAAGGAGGGCAAACACATTGAGGCTCAGGTAAGTGCATGAACTCAGTAACAGACTGCGAAGTCAAAGGTTGAAGCTTGAGGTTGAAGTGAGGTCTTCCACTCTTCCTGAGGGAGACAGAAGCCCCATAATACACTGAGTGACTTTCTATAAAATTAATCTTGAAAGAAGCTCAATATCATTCAAATCTATGAAATTAATGGAAAAGTTTTTTGTTTTAATTCCTCTTACCTGGTTGAGATCAATGCACCCATCTCTTCCTGTATATATAAAGTCTAAAATACTTCATACCAATCGCAGTATGGGAATGCAAGACTTCCATGGCTGGCATCTTCCATCTTAATAGTCTGAGTAACCTATTCATTATCTCCCTGTTTAGTGAGTTTAAAAATCATGCTACATTTAGTCCTGGAATTAGCAGATGCCTGGTTGCATCAGAGGTTTAATCTGTCAGAGTTAAAATACACTAATAAGTAACAGACATTCTTCATGCCTCAAGGTAACAGGGTTTGTTTTCATTTACAGAGCATCCTTATATAGCTGAAACAAGTTGCCTGAGCAGAGAGGAGATGACCTGCCGGCGACTGCCTGTCCTCCTGACAGAGTGCCAGGACCGACTGTGCACTGCAGGGCGGAAAACCTAACAGGAGACACAGGGAGGATGTCATGTACCGCAGACAGGGCACAGGGTTTTTAGTGGTTAAGATGACAACAAATGCACACCTCATCAGTCCCTAGTAGAAAGCCATATCCATGAAGAAATTTAGAGAAACCAAAAAGGTCCTTAAAAACAAGTGAGGTTTTGTTTTTTAAATAATGATAATGTACTGAGGAAAGCCATTATCCTATTTATGGTTTGTTGTTCAGACTCCCAGCCAACAGCACATACTCTGTGAATATATACATCCTAATGATATGATGGGGCAGGACACAGATGTTACGGGTTTGTTACACAGTCCTGCATGGTTTGGCTTAACCAGCATGTAATTGCAAGCATAAGAAGCATTTGTAATTTATAATGACTGCCAGGCCAGTGCTTACTAATTGTTGTAACATGATTGCACATGACAACAAGACAGAGGGGAGCATAAGAAGGAGTGATAAAGGGAAGGGTTCAGGGAAGCAGCCCAAGGAACGGCAAAACCAAATTCAAAACAACTTGAGTTGAAACCACGCAGCAATTTTGTTACGTTGAGGCAGAACTGTGACTAATTTAATTGACTAAAGAGTAAAAGGCAAGTCTGATCTCAAATACCATCAAAGACCACTTGCTGCTCTTCTCAAGGGATGGTCAGGCAATAGAAAATCTAAAATATTAAGATCATTATCATTTTGCCTCTTCCCAACAGAACCACTGAGGTGAGGAAGTGTTTCTGAATCACCATTCTCATCCTCCTTTGTTTGTGTGTTTTTGTAGCCAAAGTCTTCCAAGATTTTGAAAATTTGGGCATTTAAACATAAGTGCCTTCCCCTCATGCTCATCTAACATGTTACTGCCCAAGCAAAGCTTTTAAAGGTCATAACTATTTGCAAATCCCCTTGACTTTGTTTGCAGATTCCTTTAAATTCTTGGTCTCTAGTCAGTCCTCCAGATATTTGGGGCACTGAAAATTAGAAGTCACTGTTGTCAGTTCAGTTTTTCATGAATAGTGTAGGTCTACACAACATCACAAATTAGGCAAATACTCAGAAAAATTTGTTTAGAAGACAAAGAGTGAATTGTTGATACAGCACTTGCACATGCAGCTGGATTTTCAAAGAGCATTGAGATTTGCAATATTTATTCAAGGTTAGATTCCTACCTGTTCTGTACAATTTTGTGTCTTAAGAGATAAATGAAGTCCAAGTGCCAGAGCTGGGATCTGAGGACCACATGTGCCTTTGTCCCACTGCACAGATCTAACCCCCACTTTATAGCAGGTTTGCCCTGGAGACAATCTCTGAGGGATATCTGAAACCCTGCTGGAGAACAAGCCAGCTCTTCAGCACTGTGGATGACTGGGATTCAGTGCCCAAGCTCACTTCCCAGCTCTTTTTCATTTGGCAATGCACACATACCCTTAGAATCCTTCCACTGTCTTTGAAAATGCACAAGTTCATCCAGAAGTCAATTCAAACTTTGGGAAAGCTGCCTTATCTCCGTTTGGATATGCGTCTGTTTGTCCCTCCATTTGGATATAGTGGAATCCAAGGCAATTTTGGGGACTAAATCCTCTCATAAACCTATTCATTTATGAAAGAAAGAAAGAAACTGACATTCTTCTGGCATTTTATTTTTCCCAATATTTGAAGAGTTGAGGAATACACATGGTGTAGGTCACTCTGTGTGCTGCTGCAGTGCCAGCTGCAGGTTGAGCTTTGGGTGGCAGAAGCCCAAGGCAAGAGGTTGTGAACTGGCACTGACCCTTTGAACAACAAAGGCCACGGGGAGCTGTGGCACAAGCCAGGTGAATGGGCAGCACTCAGAGGCATGGTAAGAGCTGAGGACTCAGCTGGAAGAACCCAGACTTTCATGCACAAAGACTGTAAGGGTATAGAAACCCAGGGTTTCCTTTGTTCGGGGTCCCTCCTTGGAGGTACCAGCTCAAGCTGTTGCTGCACCATGATAAAACTACTTAAAGGAACCAGAGGTCTGACACTCTACTTGGGACACTTGGGGTTGAGCTGGTAAGGAAACCTGGTCTGACTGTGTGTGAGTGGGCTGTGTGGGGAGTCAGGTGCAGCACCCGTGGGCTCATTGGATCTGCTCGTGGTGAAGGGGCTTTGTCACCAGCATTGACAGCCTCACGGGGTGTGTGTGCCTTGCCAGAGTGCCACTTGAATGATCAGACAGCAAAGCTTCCTTACCAAAGAGCCATCACACATTTATGAAGATGTCATTTCAAGCATTCTAGAACATATTATCTGAAATGTCAACCTCTCAACTATTTCGTTATTACCTGGTCCTGTTTATAGTCAGAAAAAGAGAAGCATACTGCATAACCAAACAAAATGAGTAGGCAAAATTATTGGTTTTTCAACAATCTGTAAGTAGAAATATCTTTATGTAAACACCTTCAATAGTACTTATGAACATAGCTGACTAAAAAGAGGAATTTCTGACTAGTGAGAAAACTCAATATGTCCAAGTCCCTTCACACTTCCAAATAGGAGAAGAAGCATGAATTCTGTATTTTAGAGAAGTTATAGCTCAGGCAACCATCTAGGCTGTCACGTCACATCATACCTCCATGCTGTGTGATAGCCACAGATATCTGTGATGCATCTCATAGAAAAGATGAATAGTAGTATGTCATAAGCCTTGAATTGCAACTGAAGAGCTCAGCTCTACCCTTTGAAAAAAATGAGGTTCTAGAACTCAAAAAATAATCCCTTTAGCACTTTCAGAGGACATGGATTAACATTAAAATACTAAATTAATCTTTTTTTTTTTCATTTGGGTTCTCTCAAGAAATTCGCCAAGTATCCTAGATCCTACCAGTTTGAGGAAAAAATGTTAAGTGTTGATGGAAACATTTCAGAAAAAAAAAATTAAACCATCTTCCTGTGGTAAATTTTGATTTTTATGAGAACCACATTTTCCATTTTTAAGATAGAATTTCCAAGCAACTCTTAAGTATGGCTAACAAATATATCCATAACCATCAGGAATCATTGGTTAGCAAATGGAAAGAAAGTTCAGGTTCAAAACAAACAATGTGGGTTTGCAACCTTTTGCGGTTTCATCATAGGTATCACGATAACTAGCCTTCTTTTCCCCTAATACCCAAGAGCAAGACTTCGTTCACTGTCTCAAGTCTTACAAAGAAAACAAAAATGTGAGCCCTGAATGCTCAATCGCCCACAAGCAAATAAAAACAACACAAAACACATTCTTTGCACATCTCTCAGTTTTGACTGGTCGGGGTCCTGACTCATGAGTGTCGAAAGTCTGGGGTTGCCAGCACTGCTTTTGTTTGTCACTAATAATCACTCATCCCAAGGAACATGTGGTTTACTGTCTCATGCCAGGCCTCCGATCCTAGGGGCTGAGGTTCCTTGGTGAGACAGCCTCTCCCAGCTCCAAGACACATTCTTCCACATTATCGGAATTTTATTTTTTTTAAAGCATCAACTGTAAAATAAATAGATCTTTCCCTTGATAGGCATTATGATTTTTTTTAAGAGATTAATCTTGTTAGCCACAGAACTTCTGCAATGTTTCAAGACCACTGATAACTGAGCAGAATGGAAAAGAACACAAGTACATCCAGGCTGCTGTTTCTTTGGTTTTATTTACTTTCTCTGCTATGGCTAGAGATTTCTGGAATTATCCTCTTGGTGGAAATATAGTTAAGCAGTTGGGCTTTGCTATGAAAATACTTAGCTGAGTCATAAGGGTTGGGGAAAAAGTAAGACAGGATGAGCTGACAGTTGCATTGAGTTGTCTGGCAACCAAAGGTATGTTCTTCAAAAGTGCCCAGATAAATTGCATTTTCTAATGTGTTCTCATTCTCTACCTTCTCCCTGATAGAACAGTCCCAAGACTAGTCACTTGGTTTTTTTTATATTGCCTCTTACAGGCAGATTCAGAGTCTTCATAAATACCATCTGCCTCAAAGAAGGACATGTAGAGTCCTTCAATGGCAGCCATTCTAAGAAAAAGCTCCCCTAAGAAAAGACTCCATTCCATTTTCTGCTTGGCAGGATCTCTGTACTAAGGAGCAAGTCCACTTCAACCATTGACTACAACCAGTGTCCATTCCCTCCTCCCAGCTTCTTCCAGGAATATGGTAATCTCAGAACTACTCCAAAAACAGTCCTACAAGCAGGTCATATAGAGAGAAATTTAGTGCAAATATCTTATGGGACCAAGCACTTAAGGCAAGAAGCCAGACGCCCAAAGAGGAATTAATCTCTACTAACATCAAACAACTTCTATATAATCATCCTAATAGAAGAAAGAAAAATTTTTACAGTAGGTATAGTCATTCACTTGAACAATCTCCACAGGGCCATGGAGATGTTCCCATCACTGGAGGTTTTTCTGGATGTGACTAGACAGGGTGCTAGATCATTAAGGCTCCCTTTCCCCCAAAACGTTGGACCAGATGATCTTCTGAGTTCCTTTTCAACCTGGACTATTCCATGATTCTATGATACATATCAACACATTAACTAGTAATCCAAACTCCATTATGGTTTTAAGCCTGTGAAAGGATTGAAAAAACAAGTCTTATGAGGAGCTGCTGAGGGAGCTGGACTTGTTTAGGCCAGAGAAAAGGAGGATCCTGGGAGATCTTATTGCTCTCTGCAACTTCCTGAAAGAAGGTTGCAGTGAAGTGGGGGTCAGTCTCTTCTCCCAGGTAACAAGCAACAGAATAAGCCTCAAGTTCTGCCAGGGAAGGTTTAGATTGGATATGAGTAAAAATTTCTTCTCTCAAAGGGTTGTCAAGTACTGGAAGAGACTGCCCAGGAAAGTGATGGAATCATCATCCCTGGAAGTGTTCAAAAACCATGTGGATCTGGCACTTAGGAACATTGTTTAGTGATGGACTTGGCAGTGCTGGGTTAACAGTTGAATTTGGTGGTCTTAGAGGTCTTTTCCAACCTTAACAATTTTATGGTTTTATGTTTCTATAACTGTTAAAATAAATAGAGACAAATTTATTTGGCCTGTTTTCAAATGTCTACATGAAATGAAACTACTCATGCCCTAGGAAACTTTTCTATCTGTTGATTGTTTGGGTTTTTTTCTCTGAGTCCAGCAGGGAATTTACAGCAGCTGACTATTCATTGGCTGGAGCTTTATGTTGTCAGTCATGCCAAGAAGGAATGAAGGGAAGGTATTATTAGAAAATCAAGATATTGAGTGGCAAATCAGGTATTTTATCCTCTCAGCTCTTCAGAAGTTCTCTGCAGAAGTTTGCAGTGGGACACATGACTCAACTGGAGTCAGCGCAGATCCTACCTGAGGACAAACCAACCAGTGGAGGTAGTCAGCAGCGACCCTTGGCCTGAGAGATGTCTGTATTCCTCCAGTGATCTTGATGTCAGGTTTAGAGATGTAACAAGGACTGACAGTATTTGCAAAGGAATGTACCATAGAAATTACATATAGCTGAGCCAAGTGATTTAAAAAGACTAACCAAGCAAAGAAACAATGTGGGGGGGGAACTGAGGTAGCCAGTCAAGCAACACCCAGTTATTGTATAACCAAGTGAATTGTCTTGAAGAAGATCATGAGGCAGTCACTTAGAACTTTGAGGGCTCCAGACAGAAAAGATCACTGAAGACCCCCTAAAAAGCCCCTCTAAGACCTTATAAGGATATGTATATATCCTAATATCTATATGCATATATATATATATGCTAATAGGTGCTGGGAAATGTCATGAATATGTAACAGGAATGTGGGTAATGAAAAATGAATAATCATGTAATGCTGACATTTAAGCTATAGCGAAGATATCTCAGTGGGCATTTTGGCAAAATGATGACTGATGCACCCGGTGCTGATTAAGGAATGCCTGATTTCTAAAACTCACAATGTGAGTCTTAGATGTTTCCTTTAAGTACCACTTTTGAGAAACAGGCTGATAATGCCATCTTCAGCATGAAGCAGTACATACTACTATATTGTCAAATGCTAATATTTATACATAGGCCAAGGACATTGACCTGCATGTTTCTGGAAAGTAAAACAGAAGTGCTGTAAAATTAGCCTCTAAGAGAAGAAACAGATTTTCAGTCTCATAAAATAAATCTGATGACACCTCTGTATGTTTATTTTTGAACTCTGAACCTCAAAAAAGCCAATAACCCAGTAAGGAGTCCTAACTATTTATTTCCCTCTTGATTCTTACCCATTAATGCATCAAAGTGGCAATTTTCTGAACAGGCAGTCATTTTGACAAATGCATTTTACTGACCCCTTTTACAAAGGCCAGGCATTGGAGGATATGTAGAAGTTTCTGTAGAAAATTACCTCACTGTTAAGTATAAGGACACTGGGTGTCTCCACCTCAGCCATCCATAAGTCATCTTGTTCTGTCAGATGGTTTTATAAAAACTCAAGGTAAGAACAGCCATGGGAATACCAAGCCTTGCCAGCTTCATTCTGATATGTTCCTAGCAACAGTCAATAACAAAAGTGTCATCTTCCCATATGATTCTTGTACTTCCAAAGAGCTTCCTTTATTTGTGTCATGCCATCAGTCTCAAAAGGTTTTTCAATAACTAGGAATGACAGTTTAAATAATTGCCTAATTTGAAAGAAGGACCAAGATTTTCTTCATCCAATTTTGGCTTTAAAACCCTTTGACTGCAATCATCTGTGATGTCTACACAAATGCATCTCTCCGAGTAACTCAAAAGCTTTGTGAAACTGCAAACTTAAGAACTCTGTTCATCTTTCTTCTCTCTCAATCTAAAAAATCCTGCTAAAACCTGGAATTGGTGACACTTCACACATTTCCTAAAGAGCTAAAAACTACTGACTGACAAGGTTACAGCAGAAGAGTCTATATCCTAGAGTTAGATAAGCAGAACTGTATTTATACCATGTACACATCTCAGGCTGGTCTTAAACGTGAGTATTTGCACATTTATAGCAGTTTGTGTGTTCAGCTAAACACAAACTTAATTTGTAGACAATTTGAAGAACAAGCAGACAGGCATAAGGTAGACAATGCCAAATGCGATGACATAAATAAGCATGTTCATTTTTGAAAATCCATTACTAATGTTGGGCTTTACTAGGCCTGTAGTTTTAACTTAACACTTCTGTCTGGACTTCTATTTCTTCTGCAAAGTGTGACAGTTTCTTCTTTAGTTCTGCACTGGCTGGAAGTGCACATATACAGGCTAAAAGATCCATCCCTTTCTCCAAAGATTTATTACCAAGCACCCACCATGCAGCAAAGTTGTCTGGTTTCATTTTTTGCATTACAACTCTGACACGTTACATTGCCTATCATTTGCCGCTACTTAAGACTTCCCCAGCTCCAACACCTCTTTGTCTTTCCAGTAATCTCTGCCTTTCTGGTGACCCATATACCCGCAATTCAGCAATTGAGCTGTACTGGGTGCACCACTGGTGCCTGTGGGTAACCTCTTGGCCAATTGCTCTTCTCACTCTTCTTGCAACAGTAATCAAAGAGGAAAATCCCCTTTGTGGAAACCCACCTCTGTCATCTTCACAGCTGGGTAAATGTGCATTTTCTTTAAATCTAGCATTGAAATCACAAACTTAATCATAACATGTCTCCTATAATCTGGAATTGCCACTCTTGCTGTGGCAAGGAAAAAGGTGACAAAGATTTTTGAAAGTAAATTCAGTTATGAGCCAGGTTTTACCGGAACTTCTGGAGCAAAGTGATTAAAAGGAGATGCAGAAAAATGCAAATACCTAAAAATGGGTCACTATCCTTTAAATGGTCCCAGAACATCACTTATGAGATATTGCTGATGCTGAGTCTCTATGACCATGAGTTTGGTCAAGTGAGGGTGGGAGGCAGGTGGAAGATGCAGAAGGTCACTTAAGGCTGCTGAAAATAAAGATGCATCTATCTCATAGATATAGTTCATGTGTAAGGATTTGATAGGAAAGGTTTGCTTCCTAAGATGTCAAAACCCGTAACTTTACCTTCAGCTTCCAGGGTTGTATGTTCATCCTTAATGTAAGACATGAATATTTGAAACTTCTTACCTACTAAGAAACTATATTTCAAAGGAAAAAAGTCTAAGTATAGACAATCTTTCTATAGCATCTAAAAGTCTTATTTTTGTGTCATTCTTTTCCTTAAAAGGCTGTCGGAATTTTCAGTACTTAGTGCAAGGATTAAAGCTGAGCAGAAGAACTGGCATAAAGCTACGTATAAGCTGGAGAGGTGCAGAAAAATGGGGTAATATAAAACAACAATAAAAACTGGACCAGATATACTCACTCATTGCTAGACACGTTACATGATTAATCACTTGTCCTCATTGTAACAACGAAGCCAGGAAATCCACAAAACCTCAGTATGTATGTAATAGTGCATTTCTAGCTAACAAATTACAGCTATCAAGCTACAGAGAGAAGCATGCACTACATTTACTATAATTTAACATACTGGCCTTCCCTGAAAACCTGGCAAAGTTTGCTACCATGCCAGCCCATAGCATCAGAATTCTCTATTTCAGTGCGGATAAAAATTCAAGCATTTTAGCATTTACAAGAGATTCAGCCAGAAAGACCACGATCAGGTGGTCTCTCATTTGCACAGAGCAGTTCACTGTGAAGGTGCTTCTGATTGTCCAGTGAGGCCAAGGGATCCATTGCTGGCCATAAGCACAGCAAACATTCTAAACAGGTTGTGGTGGCGTTACCTGGAGCCAAAGCACAAGCCTGGCTGCATTTTATGTCAAACCACTGACCAGCCCTATTGCCGTTTGGAAAGTATGGCTGACATCCGATTGTGGGCCGCCCCAAGAGGTTCACCAAACCACCAGCAGTGGAGTGGTTATGCTGCTTTCTTCAAAACATTTTTGTGGCTTTCTTGAGAACACAGTATTTACCAGGTGAGTAGGACAGCCAGGATGGTTTTATCTCCTTGTTGCCATTATCTGTGCTTCAGTACCATCCCAGAGGCCTCCCTTCTGCTCAGCTGTAAAGAGAGTGCATGAAGAACCATTCTCTGGAGGGGCTGCAAGAATCAGAACACATTTTAAGGGTAACAAGGAGCATTTTCAGTCTGAACTCCCATACACCAAGCAGGAAATAGCACCCATTTTTTTACAGAACTCTACCTAAAGTATTTTGTATTTATTTCAAATGTAACTTAAAGAACATTTTTACCTTTTAAGCTGTGATTTTGTGTCAATCCATAACCAATAGTTTCTCAATGGGAGAGGACTGGAAATTCCAAAATGGTTACTTGAGGTCTTCTCAAGGGGTGGTTAATTAGCAGGTGAATTAGCTCCCAGCACTTCAATTAACACATGACAACCTAACATGCCTGTTAACATCCACCTGCCACACATCATCCTCTGCTTCTGACCTCTTTTCCTGAAGCCTCTTCCATCAAACTCAGCTTGGTAGGAGACTCCTTGTTCACAGAGGAGAGAGGGAGACATTCCCACCATCTCCCTGTGCAAAGAGCAGGAACTGTCTGTTACTTTCACAAAATGAAAAGCAAAAAACAAAAAGACAGGAGGCCTACCCAAAAGACCTTCCAGAAGGTTCCATGTCACTGCTGGGCAGAGAATTCCCTTATTCCAGGCAATCACAGTGTTACACACATCATGCATCTTACCACAGTCTTTACTGCTCTGGCTTTTATGACAAAGTCATGTCCTTGGCAAAACAATACAAAGAAAGGTAATACCATGTAGAACTTCAGATCTTTGCATTTCTACAGAAAGGTTTTCCCACAGAAAGGTTTCCAAAACAGAATCAAGTACTTGGAATGATAGGATGGTTTGGGATCATCTAGTTTCTACTCCCCTGCCATGTGCAGGGACACCTTCCACTAGATCTCCACTAGACTGAGGTTGCTCAGGGCCCTGTCCAATCCATCCTTGAACAATTCCAGGGATGGGGCATCCAGAAACAGCAAAGAATTGCTTCTGAATATCTCATCTAAATCTCTCCTCTTTCGGTTTAAAGCCATTCCACCCTGTCCTATCACTACACACCCTGCTAAAATGTGCCCCACCCAGCTCTCTTGTAGCTCCTTTCAGGTACTGGGAGGCTGCTGTAAGGTCTTCCTGGAGCCTTCTCTTCTCCAGGCTGAAGAGCCCCAGTTCTCTCAGCCTGTCGTCATAGGAGAGGTGCTCCAGCCCTCTGATGACACCTTTGTGGCCTCCTCTGTACCCGTTCCAGCAGGTCTGCTGAACTTAGGATGTGATTAACTTCCAAATTATGACGACTATTCTACATGCAACCAGTTTGGGACAGTCTTTGAGTGATTTCTGGATTTGCCTTAAAAGGCTCACAATTCTCAAGCCTTATTAAAGGAAAGTATTGGAAATTGTAAAATATTTGTCTATTTGGGAGAGTAAGGAAAATTATAACTATTGTGGGATTTGGCAAATACAAGGAGCATTCGTCATAGTTAGTGCCCCAAACTCTTCAGAAAAGCCCAGGATAATTGTTCCCCTTTACAGAGAGGGACAAACAAGAGTCCTGGAAGGGCACAGGTCTTGCCTCAGGTCAAAGCAAGGCATCAGCAGAGGTAGGTATCAAAACCAGGTTCACAGGCAAACTGAAAATAAAGCCCTTCGAGTCTCATGTATCTTGTCTCTCTCCTGACACAGTTTATTAGGATGATTTTTATCAGTCATATGACTAAGTCTTGTTCAGTGGCAGTTCACTGTTGCACATTTCAATGGGAAAGAAGAGGCTGAGCAGGGCTGTTTGCCCTCTCCTGGCTGCTACACTCCTGTCCAGGCGGCCTCTTTACAATAGAGATTTCACCTTTTTTGAGGGTATCAAACCTTCTTCAGGGTCAGTTAAGGGACTGGAGCATAGGACATGAGATCGGGAGACCTTTTAGGAACAGAGAGTAGTGTCAAAGCCAAGTCGGAGAAGCAAAATGCAGGAATTCCAGGGAACAGGTGCCAAGGACGATGTGTGAGGCCAGTGCAATCCACAACCCCTGCTGAAAGTTACTAGAATGACAGGGTGGACTAATTAAAAAGTCCCACCCAGTAAGAACACTACAATCAAAAAGAAATAATAGCTTTGCAACCTTTACTCTTCTCAAGATCCCAGGACTGTAGAAACCGCAAATTTAAAAAGAGGTATTGAATTTGGGGCACGACTGTGTTTGAACATTGGGCTTGCAAACAGAAGACAATTGGAAATTAATTTCTGTTAAATTAAGTGAGCTGCCAGGGTCAAGTCTGTGTTATGACCACAGTTCATTCTCTTTCTTTTTGTCCTTGTTAATGAGATACAATTATATGAGCTTTAGGTTTACTGCACTTCCTAGTTATTGAAAAAAGGTTCACATTTTAAGAAAGAGAATTGAAAATGAACGATGGAAACAACCAACCTTCCCATTGCTGCCATGTATTCAGATAAATGGTTATTTCCCTAATTAATCTGAATGATTTCTCCAGTGTAATTTGAATGACTGCAGCAAGGCTGATTTTTTATGTACTTAAATTTTCTCTTTACAGTTGTGGCAAGCTAATACCCAGAGAAAAATAAAGTCAAATTTTAAACATGCTGACTACAAGCTGGGCATATACCATAAGCAGTGGCATTCCAACACTTGCATAAGAAGAAAAAAAATTCTCACAAAACAATTTTAAACAAAAATGACCAAATTCTCTGAAACCATGCCTCTAGAAGCCTCTCAGAAGCACTTTGATCATACTGATGCGGGCCCTCCAGACTCCTTGGGGAATTTCCAACACCCACCTCTTTATTTTCTCAGGCAGTCACAGGAAAAGAGGTTTTGCTGAAGATGCCAGCATGTACTAGGCTTGTCAGGATGTCTCGGGCTTAACCCTTTGATGACTCTGACTGCCCTTAGGATATAATCTTCACATCATAGTTTACAGCAATAAATTAGAAGACATGTTCTGAACATCCTAAACTAAAAGAATGAAAAATGTGTATGATCTGTTGCCACAGAAATATTAGTTAAGCATCTCACAGTCCTGCAACAGTTAATTTGGATGCTCTGCTATGCCCAGTGCCTTTTAAATCCAATGGATTTAGCTGTGAACTCTAACTCCTCTCTGATACATACCACATAACATACTGCAAAGAGTTCAACAGGACAGCTGAGAATTGCCATTTCTCTTGACATAATTTCTCTCAACAACCACATTATGATAAGCTGCTTTAACAGTTGGGTTTCCACAGAGCCATAATCTAATTTCCTGGAGAAAGATTCTACATCTCTTCTAAATCTACGACCTCCAGCAAGAGGAGATGGTTCTTTGTGGTATATCTGTCCATTTTGTTCGTATTTTTGTAGCATCAAGAATACTATGTCTGATTTTGTGTGGTTAATCAATCCAGCTGCAGCATCTGTTCAAAGCACAATACTATGAGGCAGTAATTATGAAAACAACCTTCTCAGAAACAGACTGTTTGTTATTTAAGATTACTATCTATCAGAGACCCCACGCAAGTGGGTGACATAACTGGGATTTTGCCAGCTTTGATAAGGACTGAGTTTTGCCCTGTGTCCAGAAGCTGCCATTACACAGCACACTATATATACATCAGCATGAATTATGTAGTACGTTGGAGTTACATTATACTTCAGGATCAGCTTAAAAGTTACTTTCAGATCAGCACAAAATCCAAGGGTTTTGCAAGCAATAAGTAGGGTTCCAAACCAAAGCAACCACAGATTACTTTCCTACAGGAGTGAAAAACTCGGCCAAAAAGCAAGCTTAGCTCTTCTTCGCTGCTTGATGATCTCTGGTAGGCAAGCCTTATTCCATAGCCTCACAGCTAAGAAGACTCCCCTTGCTGGTTTTTAACCACTTCCACCAGCCAAGAATGAGAAGGCCAGAAGTCACATCAGGACAACAGCGTAGGGTCAAAAAAGAAGCCAAAGATGATAGCTGTACTACAAGACTGGACGAGGGTCAGAAAAAAAAGTAGAAACCAGCAACAGCCACAAGGAAAGGGCAGAAAGAGACTCAGAAATTAAACGAGGTTGAGGCTATACAAAACAGGTCACTGGCAGTAAGTGGGCTACAGGGTAGATGGCAGAAAAAAGTATCACTCTATTATACCCTTTGTTTTCTCCATATTCATCTTATTCCTGGTTGAAGCACTAGACTTTCAAGAAACCAAGCCAAAGGAGTTGTATAGGTGTTCCCTTTTGTCCATTCTTAATTAAAAACAAACCAACCAACCCAAATAAATGTATGGAGAGCAACCTCACAGTCCTAGAAGCAACAGCAGCTTTTGGAGGGATAAAGGCAATGCAGACTATGTTTTGACTACCTAAAGCCCCCAATTTCAGTCTTCACAATTTCTGTGGAAAGGTGCTGTGTGGTCACGGACTAGATAGCTAGTACCTTGACCACAGACATGGTCTTGTGCTCATCACTGTTAGTTCCCTTGCCTCAAGCAGTCACATGCTTTGTGGTTTGCCTTAACAGCAGGAGAAAGAGACAGCATTTGATTCATATGGTGCTCCATAACCAGCAAGGTCAGTGCTCTGGGTACATTTCTTCAGCCTTGGCATGACTCACTTTCCATAGCCACCTTCCAATCGGAGGCTCAGAGCAGTAGCCAGCATGGAATTCAGTCACACCAGAAACTCAGGCTAGGGAGCAAGAGGAAGGTCCGAGTAACAGCAGCAGGAGATGGAGTAGCACACATGTTGGGCGAAGACTACGGACTAGCTGGAGACTTAACTCCCAATTTAATACACCAAGGTTAAACAAAGTGCACGGATACTGTTCTGTGGTTGAACAAAGCCAGCCAGAACCAGACTGCTGAATGAAAGAAAAATAAAGTCCAGGCAGGAAGAAAAAGGCTCAGCTTTATCTTCCACATGAATATCCTCTTCCTTCCCTTTATGAAAATCTTTGTTTCTAAACTTGCTACTTGTCTTTTTTTGGGGGTATAATATTTGAAAAATAAGTTAAATATTTACTTGCTTCAGTTAACATATATTTTTTATGTGACTGACCATGAGGCATTACCCAAACAAAAAAATCTTTGATATGGTAATGAAATAAAAGAATGCTCGTTTTGGAAGCAATCTCCAAATACTATAGAAACCTCCTTTAAACAACCATTCCAAAAATAATCCCTGACAGTTGCTCATGCTTACTGGTTTTAAAATAACTTCTGCAAAAATTTCCTAATTCTTGAAATGGAATCCAGCTGAAGCAGATTCACAACTTATCCATCAAAAGACACTAGGACAGCTATTTGCAATGCAGTACTTCTTAGAACTGGTACCTGTGCACATCATTTCTGCTTAGCATTACTATTTTTCAGTGCTTGACAATATGCCTTTTAGTAGATTTCACAAGATACCAAAACACTTGAGGATTTTGAAGAAGTCTATAAAATTTCGTGTTTCATGCATTTTCATTATCAGCGTGTTCTTTCATTTATCCAGAAGACTCTAAAGGTGGGTTCTAGCCCAATTCCCCAAATACCATACAATGTGCCAAAGCCAACATGGAAATACCAAGGCAACCTTCCTAATCTAGCTTCCAGGCAAGATGAGACTGAAGTAGCCTGGTTATTACACCCTACTTGTATTGAGATTAGAGTCCATGTGACATTTTAACTGCATGTAAGCAGAACTATGGGTTTACCTTTCAATCCAAAGACAGTAGAACAGTGTTCTCGCTTCCTGTCAGACACCAATTTAATTCTGTAAGAAGTATGCCATCTACTGATGCATTATTTACTATACCACTCTTCAAGTGCCTTCACACAACCACTGACCAAGACCAGTCTTAGCTGTGTTAGCTGAAAAGAATAATAATATTCCATGAATTTACAAGAAACGACAGCACTCTCAAAGCCAGTGAAATGTGTTTTATTTTAAGCCACTGCTAAAACAAGGACAAATTTAGTGCAACCTGGAGTTCATAATCTGAAAACTGAATATAGTTAAATTACTAAAATGGCAAAACTTGTCACCATTATACAGTACAAGACCTTCATATTCATTGAGTACAGTTACATAAACATTTATAGTTATTCAAACTGCTTTTGGTATACAATTGCATCACTAACTGGGCTGTGAATTACTGTAACACTGCACAAATAAGCAGCAGTTCCAGCAAATTATAATAAATTTTAGTATTAAATACTATTCAGACATTAAAACAGAACAAAGGCCCTCTAAAACTACAATTCCAGCTATACAACAGGAATGTACAAAGATGGTACAAAATAAAGTGACTACAGTGGCTGGGCTCTGTACTTGCCCCTTCAGAGCTCGAGTACAGTAAATGCTTGACAGTAGAGGCTCTTGCTGGAAAGCCAAAATTCTTATGCTAAAAATCATTCCTGAATCTTGTATTTTTCTTTGCTAATCAACTGTCTAAAACTACAGGGGTTTACGCTGGTGACTGTGTTTACTATTTACTGTGTTCCCATTTCCAACCATATGTGGCTCTTCATAGAAAAGGTCCCCAAGTTACACTAGAAAATGTAACATTTAAAATCTGATACCATTTTTGAGAGACCTAATTAGTCTTGGAATGTGGGTTGCTAGGTTTTTGGGTTTTGGTTGTATTTTTTCTAAAAAGCTTACACAATCTTTTAAAACTCAAGAACAGAGATACTACAGAAATTGCATTCAAGTACATCATCTGAGCTACGTTTTCACATCCTTATTTTGAGACAGCAAATCTTCTTTAATTTTAGCATATGGGTTTGAGTTTTGTTTGGTTTTTATTTTAAGGTTTTATGCATACTTCTGTATTATTTATGCACCCCATTCTGACCATTTAAACTTGTTTTAAATATGGCCACTTAATTGTTAATTTACAGAGGGATTATTTTCAAAGTGCTTTTTTTCCACAGAATCTTACAAAACATCCCAACACTTCCATTTTTCAGAACATTAAATGTATTTATGAAGTGTTTAGGTGATTTCTGAAACAGTAACACCATACTTTACTCAACTTAAAAATTAAATTACCAGGGTTTCCCATATTAAAAAAATGCAAGATGAAACAAACTCTACCTTATTATGTTTGTTTATAAAGCAGAGTTGTCTGCTTTAAATGGACAAGAATGTGGCCCTTCATGTTTTTACAGTTTTCACTTACACTTCTGTATTTGTGGTCAAGAGTTTTAAATAAACTCAGTAACAGCGGAATTTAAGACTCACATTACCAAAGAACAGCTTTCTCACTAACAGGGCAGAAAGCACCAGTTAGATATAGTCAGAGTAAGATTTTCCAAAGATTATTAAAATAGTCAAATTATAATAATTTTGCCAGGCTAGTTTAATGCTTTCCTAATTTCATATCCATGGAGAAATGTAGTTTAAAATAATTTGTGTAGAGAACTGGTTTAGTTTCTTTGCTTGTTTTCAGTAAATAGTTGGCAACATTTTTCTCATGTAAATTTGGAAACTATGCTACTTTTCTCACAGGCTAATAAAACAATTTCTTCCTTAATATAACACCAATTAATAGTTACACAAATACTTGATTCAGTCTGAAAACAAGATTCCATTTCTAAAAATAAATTTTAGTGCCCCTATTGTCTAATTAACTTTCTGAATAGCTGTAAGCTTTGGGAATCACACAATTTTCTGCCCTTCTCCAAGGAAGTAATTAGAAAGAAAAAACACTTGACCAACTTTTTAATATCCAACATACTGAATAGAACAGTTAAAAAATGGCCGTTCCTGTGGTGTTTTGTTCTCTTTTTTTTTTTTTTAAATGTATAGCTCTGTACATTTACAATACCTTCAATATCTTTCTCAATTTGGACACATACAGAAACACTTTACTATTATTACTGTATTCTCATATCTACTTGGTGAGCAAAACTTACACCTGAGGCACTGCTTTTAGTATTTTATTTTCTTGACATTTCAATTTTATAGGTAAATTTGTACAAGTATATTAATGATGTGTTAAAGAGAAGATGATACAGCCAGAGAATTTTTCACCTAAACCAATATTGAAAGCCAACCTTAACAAAAAGGAATATGGCGATGGAGAAGGAAAAAAAAATCCAGACAACTTTTGTACAAATCTTAAAAAATATTTGCTAATAGGCCCATCTTCCAAACACAGGAATTAATATAACTTCACCTGCCCTGCTTTGGGCTCTAGACAAAAATCATGCCTTGCAGCTGGCATGATATGTTTTACCTATAACAAGGTAAAAGACCTTGAAGTGGTTTTTGGTCTTTTTGTCACAAGGCATACATAGATTTTTCAATCAGTGAAATGATATATGAAGTGAGGTAATGAAACTATGAGCATAACAGAATTTTAATTTAGTGGCAAAAGTTTGCATTGTCAGTTCATATTGGTGAGGTCTCATACACAAACAGATATACATACGTATCTATTTGTGTATGCACATGTGTGTACACACATATGTGCATATACAAAAATATTAAAAATCTTTAGGTCTGAGAGAAAGGTGAGCTTTGTGAGATCCAAGGCAGAAATTCAGATGACAAATGAAGACAAACCACATCTCTACAAAAAGGCCAGTGGAATGCCTTCCTGAAAGACGAAGACATAACAAGGAGAGTGCTCTTGAGTTTATCAGTGTGACACCTCAGAGTATTTCATAAGGTAGGGGAAATCAGAATTGCACATATGCCATTAAAATTCAGGAATATATTTAGAGACCATCTCTCTCTCCTTTTTTTGGATAACAAACTTGGACACCATGTCAACAGTCTATTTTTCTGTGAAAAAGCTTTAAAGACTTTTTTTGTTCATCGAAAATAAGTAAGGCTTTATGACTCTTCTGTAAGTTTGAGGTGGCAACCTTGTAATTACCAGCACATGCCTCTTTCTCACAAAGAATAATAGTAAAAAAACAAAATCCAGAAAACATTTTCGAACCTCAGAATATGCAGAGGTCCAGATTTCCCCTCAGACAGAAAGGCAAGTCACCGGTACTGGTGAGAAATGACGAGACTGCTAAAAACATTTGATTAAAAGTCCCTGTAAAAAAAATTCAGTGAAGGTAGTTAACAAAAATGAAAAATGAATTTGCAAGAAATTTCCCCTTTACAATTAGCTTTCTTTGCTAAATGCTTATGCACTCACTGAGTAACAACACTGTCTTTATTACTGAAAAGAAAATTCGTATGTGGCTGTCAAGAAATAAACAATTACAACTACTCAAAAAGATGGCCAAAATTCTCAGAGACTTCTATGTGCTACTTTCAACACATCTGTGTGAGAGAGTAACGTACAAATTCCTTGACAGAGAATTAGCATCACAGAAGTATCTGCATACAAAAAGCTTAAGTAAAAAATTGAGCAATTTAAATTACCAGCTCTACAGAAGTCAAGAAAAGGGAACATGTATTTGCAGCTCAGCAATTTCAGAGCAGACTCTCCCACCTTCACGTAAAGTTAAAACTGACAAAGGTGGCTGTGAAGTCAGACTGTATGAAGGGGCTGCTTGGGCAGGTCACAATTTTCCTCTTGATAATAGTGCTCTTGGGCACATAACACCTGGCCAAGATTGGTAATTTTTTCCATCGTCTGCAGCAAGGTATTCCAGAACAGATTCTTGCAGAAATCAGCGCTCTTAAGTCACGCCATGAATACAGCACACATAGGAGTGGGAAAACGAGCTCTCCTGGCACAGTGGGAATCCCAAATATCATGCCTGAGACTGTCTCCTCTGAATTACTATCGCAGACACAGGATGTTTTCATAAATATTTCAATGGTCTGAACACAGCAGTAAATACAAGTTATGCATGAGTGGACAATACCAATTACGGACTGAATAAACATACCATGTGCACAGTATCACAAAGCACAGCACAGCTATTTTGACTTTCACCTCAAAGTCTTTTAATCGCTGACTATTACTTAAACATTCACTAGTTTAATTTTACTTTACACATCTCTGTTCTTTCTATGTCCTTTCAAAAGAGGAATGAAGTGAAGAATGTTACATCTTTGGACTTTTCAGATATTTTCCAGAAGCCAACCGATGAAAGACTTATTTAGAGTTTGCTCTCCATCAGATGCCTTCTCCATCATTTCACAATATTTCAGCACTGCTTGCAAGAGATCTCCAACTTTCCAATCTCTTTCTCGCAGTCTTCTGGAAAGCTAAAAGGGGAGACAGATGAACAAAACAAAACATTTTGACTGGGACATCCTGATGAACAGTTATAGAAGTTATTCTTGAAACATTAGGTCATAAGAGATCATTTGTAACAACTTAATCATTATTCCCACATCCATAAAAACAAAAACTTCCCCAAGAATCAGGCACTTTTCTTTAGGGCAGTTTTCACAAAACTTTCTTCTGGAGGGAGCAACATTTTCAAATTATGTGGTGCCACAGGTATGAGGGCTGTGGTTCATCAAGACTGCAGAAAACAGGAAATTCTGGACACAAGATTAAGAAATTTGCCACCCCTCCCATGCCAATAATGCACATATAAAAGGACAAAACTCAGTCTTAATAAAAGGATGTGGATTTTCCTTTCACAACATATAGTGTGGTTCGGGTGGCACAGACACTACCCTCAAGGAAAACAGTGTCTTCAGAGTTGGGAAATTATAACATCTTGGGGAAGAGGAAAAGGTGACAATTAAGTTAAACTACCACTCAGGAGTAGAGATCAGTGTAGCTGAAAATATTTTTTTTTTGCCCAGGGTCCAAGCAAAAAAATCTTCCATTGCTTATGTGTCAAGCTCAGCTATATATGTAAGAAAGCCTCTCCTAAGAAATGAATGAATTGCCAGTTTGCCCAGGAGTAACAAACCAAACAACTTATAATTAAAAGGGAAAAAAAATTCAAAAAGCCCCAACACCCACACAAAGAAACTTTATTCTCGGTAGTTTTCTAGCCTGTCAATGCTGCATTCAGTAAACACAATTTAGATGCTCTACTTATTCTTTGGAACTGTAGATTTTTATTGCCTTTTATAGTCTGTATCAGTACGCTCTATACATTAAGCTTAAAAACAGTTATAAACAGTGTTTAGGGAATTATCATTCAGAGCTATGAAATTAAAAGTTCAGGAAGTTTCTACTCTGAGACCTATCAGATTGCCATATAAAATTCTATTAAAAATGAAAAGGAAGACAATCTTCCCCTGGTTTTTCACCTAGATGATGTTCCAACTGCTACAAGGCAGGTGATGGAACTGACAGAAAGAATGTGGGCATAACAACATGTATGAAACAATTAACTTCTTAAGCAAACAATTAACTTGAGCAAGCAAACAAAGATCCTCTCTAATTCTGAGCACAATCCTGAGCACTTGAAACTCTTCTCAGTGGAAAAAAAAGACATCTTTTCTATATAAAAAGAGACTGAAATTTGTAGCTATTTCTGTGAATTTTCAAGCAGAGCACAGGAAATAGGAGTTTTATAGTCTTAAAACATGCAATTTTGTAAATGATGTTTGTTGGTTTATAAAAAAATGGTTATTTTTCTTTCCCCTGCAGAGGAAAGTTTGGCTAATGTCCAAATATCTACTTCAGCAAATACAGTATAAAACTTCTGTCCAAAAATGGTTCCACCATGGTAAAACTACAGAGCTGGCACCTACCTTTTGAGCTCAGAATTTAATCTCACTATTTCTTTAGATGAATAATCAATTTCTTACTGTCAGGCAAGTGAAATATTAGAGTTTACTCAAAATAGGAATCTTCCAACAGCTACATAATGTGTTATTAAAAACTGAATATACATGGGTTTCAACCCATATCCACATTGCTAGGTTTTTCAAAGTCAAGAACTATCTATTTTAATTTATTGGTTTCTTGTTATTGCTCCTAACAAATGCAGTTTGTTTCATACATAGGTATTTAACTTCCTTCTGCCTTGCTGAACATAACATGTACCCTTAGTTCATACCCAGCTGCAGCAAGTAATACCCTGCCTGATACATGCTAGGAGTCTTTTTGCCTTTTATACAGCCACATCACATCACTGGTTCATTACCCTGCTGTGATCAGCTAACACAAGCCTTTCCTCCCTTCCACAACTCACCAACTGGTTATATGGAAAATTACTCTTTTCCCAGTAACCTAGAGCCTGGGTTCATGCCTCACGTACCTGAGGTGACTTCCCAAGGTACCCCTGAGCTGCTCCACAGCCCGCAGCTGGGCAGGCACCAGTGCCTCGGGGTCGGGTTCGCCTCCTGCGGGGCTGCGGCGCCCTCTGGAGGTGCTTGCTTAGCCTGACAAGTGACAGAACTAACTTAAAACCCTCAGCCTGGGTCAGGGATCACTGCAACTGGGAAATGGGATGGAATACAAAACAGCTAATCCTCCCCTGTCCCCGGGGAGGGAAACAGCATGAAATTTCCTTTAACATACCTGCATCTGGAGAACTAAAAATAATCTATATAACTAAGTGAAACAATTAACTACTGCAGCATTTTCAGAACTGCATGACTACTGTCTGCCCGAAGGTCTTATGCGTTATCTAGGTGCCAACAGTATCAATTTGTGACTGAAGTGTCAAGTAGAAAAATACTACCATTTTTTCGGAGTGCATACATAACAGACACTACTATTTTCCAGAGTGCTCTTCTTGGTATGTTCTCTTATTAAGGTAGCTGAAGTGATGTTCAGACACAGAGCCAGCTAATAATTTATTTCCCATGTGTCTTGCAGCACTGGCTCAAATTCTACCATCACAACTTTGAAGTCTATTAACTCAGAGCTGGCAGAAGAATGAGAGACTTGAGGAAAAATTAAAAAAAAAGAGGCATCTACCATCTATTGTTTGTCTTACGTATTATGTTGCAGTGTAAGATATAGGTCTCTCACACACGAAAACCCCGAAATTGTTAACACTTGTGGGTCCTACCACTATCCTACCTGAGTATTTGTAACACTGCAATTTACATACAAGCATAAAATAGATGAACAGATCTTCAAAAGATGGCAAAATACCCTAATGAGGTAAGAATCATTGTAATACCTAAGCCCAATTTGCTCCTATCAAAAAAACTTCAGAGAATGATGGGCCAGGCATGTGAGAACAGAAAAACTCAAGTATTTTCTTGTGTTAAGGCACTTATAGACTATAACAGAGAAGGAACATATGAATATAAGGATTAAAACCAACTATTTCAAATAACACAGAAATTGAGAAAAGTATTCTCAAACTCGCTTCTAGTTTATGAAAGCCCAAAGTCCACTCTAAATGCCAGAACTAACATAGAACAAAGCATATTCCTGAAATAATTCTAAATCAAACATACCAAGCTCCAGAGAAGGAGCATAGGGGATATATTTCTACATGCTCAGAAAACATTTCCTAATTTTCTGGGTTATTTCAAATAAAAAAGCAAGACTGCCTACTCTCAAAATCAAACACACATACCACACAGTTACACAGGAAAAAAAAGTACCCCAAAATTATCATTCTATCATTCTGTTAGAAATGGAGAAGGCAGTCTTAGGAAAATTCAGACCAGGTGCGATGTGGACTGGCCACTAGATACCTTTCACGTTCTTAAGTCTAGAGTAACTAAGCACACCATACATGTACATATCCAAGTCTGGGAGTCTGCTTTGTCATATTGGCCTCTACCTCCCTGTCACTCTACTTTTCTCCTGAAATAATGTGAGCTTTGGAAAGCACCAAGCTGAAGACTTAATACTAAATTTCAGAACTGAGAGCAAGCTTTTTCTTCCTTAATATACTGATATGCACATTAAGTCGGTTTTGCCAAGATCTTAATTACTAAAACCATACTACTGGCATCATGTTAACGCTTTTTCACATTATCAAGTCACAAAATATAAAAATTTTTGATAATTTATTGTTCCTATGAACCTCATCATTAGAGACAATGCCTATATATATATTAAGTCAGTTTTTCAACAGTCAGGTAGTGTAAAGCAGTTCCTTGGTAGAAGATTAAAAAATGTAAGTTAAGTGTAATAAATTACAGATTATCCTGTGCAGTTTGGTGTGCACCCACAAAAGAATAATTATTATGATTTTAGAGGAACAATAAGTTCCTCTTATATGTTTGTGATGAAAATACTCAGGACAATATGCATATGAAAATATTGAGCCTTCCCAAAGAGACATAAATTGCTAAAGCCTAACTCTTTTAGTTCCACTTTCTCTTGGGTCACATTGAATTCAATCTATAAAACCAAAATAAGGGTGCCTAAGAACAAAACAATCTTATTGAGCCTTCTTTCTTAATACCTTTGGTTTCAGTTGCTTACAAAATAAAGACTTAATAATAACTTAGAAACTAAACTTCTTTCTAATACAAAAATGTTGTCTTTGCTAGCAAAAAAACTCTAGGCAGGACATATTAAGTTAGAAATTAATTTGCATGACAAAATTCTCAGAAAAATTCAATTTATAGACAATTAAACAGTAAGTAAGAAAATGGCTGAAAAAATATAACTTTCACCAAATTTTGTTGTTTTGGGGGTTTTCTAAGTGCTGTAATTGTATCCTTTTTTGGAGTAAAACACTTGTGAAACAAGATAACTGCGCATCAATTAATACTCCTTTATGTGTGTTATATACACAGGCTAACCAGGTTGTTCCATTTTGATATTTCAGTGTTTAAATAATGATTTTCCTCAACACTGAATAGCAAATGAAGTAGTAGCAGCTGGTATATCGCAGCAAATGGAAGTCCAGAAAATCCTTTCCCTTTCCCAGCACCCATCAAACCCAAGTACTTACAAAGACAAATTCCCTCGAGGCAGTGTCACGGAAGTGAAGATCAGACACCTCTGTTTCAGAAGCTGCCAGCCACTGGAGCGCTGCTCTAAGCTGAGGGTCCACTAGATTTCGTTCCAGATCAATATTTGCTATTGATAAAGTCTTTTGGATTTGCTCCAAACCTAACATTAGAAATAAAATCATCAAATCTGTAGCTTCAAATTGTTTCCAAAAAAATCACTGTAGTTCAATGTCTAAAGACTCTACTATCTTAAAACCCTCAATTTAGTACACACAGATAATATGAAAGGAAAAAGTAATACCGGTCTGAAGCACTTCAGTACTTTCACATAAGGAAGTACTGTTTATCTCATTTACAATTGTGTGCAAACATATTACATTCTAAATGGCAAGGAATTTAACACAGCCTTTCATAAACTGAACACGAATGGCTCTCACATGGTCCCTCAGTTACCTGCATTTCCAGCTGTTATTTTTTGCGATTCCTTCTTCTACTGATTTTAAAAAGTGTGTGTTTAAGAATTCTTCCTTGTACTGATCAGACTGTCTGAAGTTTTTCCAAAATACATGTTGCCAGTTTTACTGGGACACATCCAATTTTTCAATGCTTTTTTACATCGTAAGTTCCAACAATTAACACAGGAAGAGCAGTTAAGTTAGTAACACTTAGAAACTGCAGTATTGGGAGCTTATGTTTCCACACTGAGTTTCTGTATCCAGCCACCACAGTGATCCTTTGTCACACTCTCAGAAACAACTAAGCACATACGCAGTGCTCTCCAAGTTGTTCTTGAAGTCTCTACTTCCAGGCTACTGAACGTGACTCTCCAGAAAAATTTGTATTTGCAACAAAAGCATATGTTCATGTTCAGTTTACCTCAATCTCACTACTCTTTCAATCAAGGTTCTGAAAACTGAGGTACATAACGTATTCATTCCCGACTGGCAAAGTCAAGCAAGTTCCCACAGGAAGTAAAAGAGAGAGAAAATTAACAAGTGGAACCATCAAACAGAAGTGTGCTTTTAGTGGATAACTGAGTATTTGTCTAGGAGCCCCAAAATCTAACTTCTTTATAGGGGAAAGAACCAATTATTAAAAAAAAAAAAAATTATGACACTTTGTGGATAGAGAAAGCATTGTACTAATGTGTCACTGGGAAATTTTTGGATTTTTTTTAGTTTTATAAAATAGATGTACACTTGGTAATAACCAGGCTTTGTTTCAAATTCTTGGGTGAACAAGACACAGTCAACTTAGAAGCCAGACATTTTCAGGTATGACATAAACAGAACTTCCAAATGTACAAGACGTACAAAGGTTTTCTACCTCGCATACTGTTTAAATGATCCTACAATGACAGCAACAGAAAGAGTCTTTTCAAAACACCAAGGAGATGGTGAAGACAATAAGCTGGAAAAATTTCACTAGAAAACCCTTAATACAGTATAAAGCAGTGTGTTGCACTACAGACAGTAGGTGACACCTCAGCTGTGTGAAAAAAGAAACCAAGCACTCTTCTAATGAGGCAATTTGAATATTTGAGATTCTAGAATTTTTTTGAGATCAAAGGAAAGCAATGGTAAATTGATAAACTATATGAAACCTGCAGAGCAGAAAATATTTTAATTATAAATATTCTGAGCGAAAAATATTAATTTATTTTTCTTTTCTTATAACCTTAGAGTCACATCCAATCAAACAAAATTAAGATTTTTATACATTTTTCCAGGCACTTAAAAGGAGGGGGGAAAATCAACAAAAAATGAAACAAAAAACCCCCCACAAAACCTTTTTGCTCACATCAAGACTATTTGAAGATGTGCAACATGGTTGAATATCCTCTGTAAGCAAGTAGCAGAGGTTTCTTGAAGTGTTTATTTCATCTTCAGAATATACACAACACAAAGAAGAGCTCTGTTACACTTTGTTAAAACATCAGCTCATCTTAAAACCCCACTCCTACACTGTGTATTCAGGCTGTCTTCATTTGAGTTCACAACCTTTGGCAATCAGACTGGAACCAGAGCACAGAGATCTTCTACAAAACCACAAAGTTTTAAAAAGATTCTGGACAGATCCCATTTTATACTTCACTAAGAAAGAGATTATAGCAAATGCATTGAATCCAACTTTTTTCATTGTTTCCCCTGACTCTCTCCCAAAGCTAACGTGTCTTGTTTGAGTAACTTCTTCAGCATCTTGAACATAGCCATTCGGATGCACTGCCATGACTTCTTATCAAACATTTTAAAAAAAAGTTAGTCCATGCATATAAATTAATGTATTCAACAAGCTAATCAGAGTTCCCTACTGTCAGAGAACGAAATGGTTAATGGCTTTAACATTGTTAAGATCACCGAAAGGCCTTTGTCAAACTGCAAAGAAACAGCTCCTCATCCAGCAAAGCCCACCCCTTCCTGGATATGCCTACTTCGAAAGGACCTTTAGATCAGGTAAGCAGTGCCATTATCCAACTATCCCAGGTGCAGAAGGGTGTGCATACCTGGAGCTTCAAGCTGGATTTCCAGATAAGGGAACAGGCTGGTAAAAGGCAAATCCTGTGAGGTGGGGTGATCCTTCTTATTATGCCAAACCCCCCCCCCCTTCTGGGGTTGGTCCTAACACCTACCGTAGGTTATTAAGCTTATGTGAGCATCAGAGACTAGCATGTCCCAAAGGCTGCAAAATTCAGTGCATTAAGAAGTGTATGTAGGGTATTAATCTAAGAATACATTCTGACACTTGGCTGACATCCATTATGATGAATAGGGATAATAGGGTTATAACCTAGTTTTGCAGACTACAAAAGCAAAGAATTAATGAAATAATTAATGTAGAGTGCACAGGACAAGAACAGTAGTACATACTGGAACTGACATTTACCTTCTACAGCATCCTTGGAATCTTCATCTTTATCTTCTGTTCCATCACTGTATTTAAACAAACAAACAAACAAAAATTTGAATACAATCCAATATATATGCATAATAAATGTCGTAAATCCTAAGACTCTAATGAAGGTTAAAAGACAGGAAGATCATAAAAAAATTAAGGAGTGATCGTGAAGAGAAGCTTTGCTTCTCACACTGCTTCGTAACAGAAACAGATATGTCATCAACTTTAAACTCAGGAAAAGAAGGGAGAAGAGAGAAACAAGAGAAAGGTGTTAAAAAGGATTGTAACCTGAAGGTATTTAAAAATGAGAAGAAAACATTGATTTTAATAGTTTTGCTTCGTATGTGAAGAAGTTGAGCCATCTTATGTCACATGTATGAATAGCTAGTTACTCAAAGCTGCAAGTCATAACTATTCTATTAAAAACCAATTACTAAGCAATTTTGAAAGTTTTCACAAGCTAAAGTGGAAAAAAAAAAACAACCCCAAAAAAACCACAACACCAAACAAACCAGAAAGCCTCTAGGAAGCAAGCTCTAATTTGCATGAAAAAAAGTAAATCTAAAGACTTGTAAAACTGCAGGCAGGAACATGCATAAAAGGGATCTTTTATTTTGCATGCAGAAAACATTCATCAGTTTAGCATAGCAAGATTTACTCATTCAGGATGGATTAATTAATGAAAAAAATCATATTGTGATTAAGTGTGAATAAAAAGTGCACTGTATTTTTATTTTCCAAAATGATGATTTCATGCATTAATTATGGGGAACCCATCTGGTTTATATCTCTCAACTCAACCAACCTGTCTGATGTTGGAAAGGATAAATTCTCCTCATACATATCCCCTTCTAAACCAAGACTGCTCCAGCTACTGCTGTTACCATTACTGCCAGGAGAAGAAGAAAACACAGCTGAACTAGAAAAGAACAATAACTCAAACTAGAATCTTAATTTTCCTCACAACTGTTTCGTCAAAGACATTTAATCCAAGACCACTGAAACTTCCTAAATAGGCTTGCTGGAACACAGTATAAACCTATCAGTGCTACTCAGAGCAGCAATGTGCACAAAACTGCAGAACTATTAAGTTTCAGTACACAGGTGAAAGTATTAATTTGTACTCATTAATTTTCCAGATCAGTGTTAGCAGGAATTCTGTCCTCAGGTCTAGGCATATTGCTCATTATTTATACAGGCTCATCCATTTCAAAATGATTACTCATAGAAATATGGATTATGACTGCAATATTTGCTTAAGGACTAGCTAAGAGTTAATAAAATTATGCATTGTGAAGAAGACTGCACTATCAAAATCCTTCCAAGTCAAAATTCCAGCACTGATATCCAGCAGCCTGATGAGAAGGAACTCCTAGAGTAAATAATTTTTTTTTTTCAATTCTGAATATTGTTTTGCAAGTAGAACTTTTAAAAACTGGGGTGGATATAAAGCTGTGAAAACAATACTAAAAAGATTACTTCACTCTCAGTTCATAAAAATACTGCATTTACCCCATGACTACATTCAACCCAATGCAAAGAACTGAAAAAATTGAGCATGTCCTTACACTCCTTAATTTTAATCATTATAAATAGCTGAGTTTGTTAAGCTTGTGATTATGAACAAGACTGAGCTACTCCTATGATTAAATCTCCCTTCCTCAACTTCACACCTCCCCCAGAACATGTCTGGAAGCCTTCCAAGAACAGGACTGCCAGATATCCAGCACTCTCAGAGAAAGCTAGATGGTCTACAAAAGACGGTATGAGAACTCTATATGATGTAACTCCAGAGAACAACCGCTGCAAGAACATGCTTTCTGCACTTCTGGGTGTTAAAGCCCTTTTCCACCCATACCACTCAAGACAAATAGCAAAATAGTGGAAAGGAACATTTCAAGAGTCACCAATATCCTTTTAAGAGCTTGCCAATAACAGCATTGCCTATCAGTGTCCTTTGCTTTTCAGCATGCCTTCTTGGATCCTAATTTCAAGATTTTGCTTTAAGATGCCAAATTAACAGCCTTTATTAAAATAAAGTCCTGTAACCATAGAACAAACAATAAACAGACAAGAGCATTATAATGCTTCTATAGTGGTTCATGCAGCTCTTCAACATTAGCCAGCAGAAAACAGCACAAAAAGCAAGAGGCTTCTGCTCTGAATTATAACCTAACCTGGATGCTCATAGAATGCCCTGGAAAAGCCTACGTCTACGCCTGTGCTTATGCCCATACATTAACTATAGAGAAAGCTTAAGGCAGTTTTATTTCTAAATTTAAGTCACTAAAATTAGGCACAAAAAGTAGAAGATACAAGAATTCTCCCTGCATAATTAACTACCAAGTTCTCTAAAGAACTTTCATTCAAATGGAACTGCCCATGGGAAGTGGTGAATGAATTCTTTGTGCATGACTTTTGCTTTACCTGTTAAACTGCCTTTATCTCAACCCAGGAGTTTTCTCACTTTTACTCTTCCAATTCTCTCCCCGACTCCACCTTGGGAAGAGTGAGTGACTGGCTGTGTGGGCATTAGTTGCCAGCTGGGGTTAAACCACAACAACAGTGTTATTACTGACTCTTGTGGTGTTTCAGGTCTCCCCCAGGCTACTGTTTTTTATTCAGGGTAATATATCCAGATCCTGTCACTTCCACCTGCTAAACCTCAGGAACACAAACAAACACAGGTGCCGTTACCAATCTATAGTTCTGTAAAACTACCTGACCAACTCGCATATGCCAGTTTCTCCTGCCAACATTTTCCTATCTAAATTATGCTCCCCCTTATATGAGTAACAGGCTAATTTAGCTCATTTCTCCTCTAATGAGCCACAGATTTTCTTCCAAGTTATATAAATTACCTTCTTTTATGTTTGTTTTGGGGATGATAAACAAATAACAAATAGAATACAGGCATGACACGTTCAGCAATTTTTTTAATACATTTTTTTTCTCAGTATGCTCTAACTTATATTTTATTCTCTACTTGTAAATACCAATATGCTGAGTATTCTTCCTTATACTCTGACTTTTGTAACTCATTGTCACTAATTGAACAGATAGTATTTTATCAAAGTACCTCTAATGTATTCTTTTACAAAATTATGAGTTCTATGAGTGATAAATTATAGTAGTACATATAGTTGGTCTAAATTATTTAGTTAAGCAAAACATGAAAAATATTGCAGAAAAATAATTAACTGAGCAGTTTCACTTTGGTACCAAATAGCCTACTTGCATATTACAAAAGGAAGCACGTCTTCCACTTTCTTTAATCTCAGAGATGCTGGAAGTACTAACTAAAGAAAAAAAACATCTCCCCCATTTCTACTACTCTTCAACAGAAATGCTGAACTTTCTACAGTAACCTAAGTGTTATATCAATCATAAAAAACTGAATTTACTCATTCCTCAGGTATTCCTTACATAGAAGCTGGGGCCACAACTCTCAATATACTCTGACCTAGCAACAGGCAGACACTGAGATTTTAGAATTTACATTCCAATATTCATTAGCTATCAATCAGCCAAGGAAAGTGTAGTGAGAAGTTACTACCCTGAACAGGTAAGTTCCAATATTACACACCTGCAAGCCCATTGTTAGCAGTATATAAATATTCCACCAATATCAGTTAGAGTAGCTTATAAATGCCAGTACCAAAAAAACCAAAAATAGCTGTAAAAGCTCCTCATGCAAATTAAGCTTGTATTACTGCTTTTCAAGAATAAATTATTTTATATAAAACACATTCTCAATTTTTAAGTTTTAGTATTTCAGAGCACAACTTATAAACAGTACTCTCAGGCTGTATTTTACACAGGGTAGTTATTTTTAAAATGCTTATATCTTTTGCTAATACTTAAATTTTATATGTACACTTTTATTTGATGTGACTTCCTGACATCAATGACAATGCACATTCCACATATTTTAAAGTATGAACATTTGTGGCCAACATTATGTAAAAAAAAAATCAAAACCATAATATTAATTTTTAATAAAGAGGTCACTTGTATTGAAGACAAAATAATCTCTTCTCCCCCAAACTCCAGGAGAAAACCACTTGATGACAAGTTATTTGATGGCAAGGTAACTGTTTAACTGTTCTAACATGTTTATAGTTACCTGTCACTGAGGTGAAGAAAACTGCTGCTCTCATCAGGATGTTCGTCTTCAAAACTTAGATTGGACCAACTGCCAGTGCTATCATCGCCAATACTAAGACTCATCTGCTGGCTAACGACAGATTCAATAGAGTGAAATCCTTCTCTTCCTACAGAGCTAGACAAGAATTTAAGACAAAAACATCACTGTATTTCACACTGATCTGTGTTAGTTAATTCAAAGCAATTTAACACCATTTCAAAAGCCATTAAATTCCACGGAAAAAGAAAAGGAAGGGAATCCCTTAACTTGTACTCCGTTCTCAATACAGAAATATAGCAACCAAATTAATCTGAAATATGAACTGGCTGCTGGGAGCTGTTCCACCAAGCAGGTGGAATTCTTTCACTAAAAGTCAAAGGGAGTGGCAAAATAATTCTCTCATTTGAAAGATTATTGCTGTAAAGCACAGAGGGCATTGCAGCCCTGCAGACTGTGTATCAAGGTACACTCTTCAAGCAGAGGACTTACCATTTCTGAACTTGTCCACCACAAGACAGTTTGGCTATTTTCCCTGGCCTGCTTCTGGTACAAGCAGCTAGGTGGTGTGCTATTGTAGGCAAAGTACTTAAGTATGAGCTGGTGTCTAAAATGTTATGATTTCATTTTTTAAAAAGATCTTTCTGTAGAAAAAGATTTGTCTTCCTCCTTCAAGAAAGTGTAGCAATGCGTGACTTGTACAGAGTTTTTCCCTCGGGAAATAAGCTTAATTTTTTTATCCAAAAAACAATCAATCAAGCATAGTCCACAAAAAGTAGTCTCTACAAGATACTTCAAAAAACTGATTTAAAGAAGTTTGAACTCTTTACAAAAAAAAAAAAAAATTCAAAATGAGGACATGCAGTTATGGACTAACTTTCATGGGCAAACTGTGATTAACTATATACATATGAAGCAGTAGAAAGTTAAAGAAATATGATCATTCTACTACCACCACAGCAAGCAGCCACTGTAACGTTCACTACTTTAGAAGCCAACTTTACCTCATCACTAATAACACTTTGCTCCAGTGAGCATGAATTTGTGTAAATACATAGTTTGAACTGGAACCCATCAGGGTAATGCAAAGGTCACTTTTTCCACATTTTTATTTGCAGTTATACCAGCACTAGCAGCAGTCCTCTACACCACACAAGGCCGCTTCTCAAGAAACATATGGATTACATACCACACAATAAACGACAATGTAAGAAACATTTATAAATTCTGTCACAATAAAACTCTAATATTGCCTCCTTGTCACAAATTTACTAATAAACAGCATTTGTTTGAACCCTGCATTTTGTTGTTGGCATATTCTAACAGAATTTTTAAATGTCATCTTTTTAGGTGTCATCTTTGATAGCGTATAGAAACATATCACCACATGACTACTTTCTCTTTTGTTACACACTAGGACTCAACCCTGTTGTGCAAAGACTGACAATATATACATCTCATGAGCACTTTTGTACTGTTAGTATGTACATGTTTCATATCAAACCTTGAAAAATTTAGTTCAGTCCCACTGTGGCCCTTACTCACTGAACAAACAAAAAAAATCAATTTTATTGTTTATCATGATGAGTCTCTAAAAACCAGAAGAAGAAACCAGTGTAAGGAATTCCCCTCCCAAAAGAACCCAGAAAGAATATAAATATTATTTCAAATTTAAAAATATAACATGGTAAGGATTACTCTTGGACCTGAAGAGGAGATTTCACTCTGATCACTGCACTGTCTGTTTTAAAAAAACAGTTGTTGTTTGCCACAAATTTATTGTGGCATGTATTTCCTATTTATAGGCCTATTAAAGGAAACAGCATGCTACCTTTTGCTGAATACACAAGAATTTCAAAGTCAGTTCCTTATTTACTGTATTACTATTCTATAAGCTAAAGTGTGGTTTAGTAAGTTGTCTTTTCTTGTAGTAACAGCTTGGTGGTTTTTGTTTTTTCCCCCCTCAATAATAAGGAAACTATCGCAACACGGCCATTATCAAAATTAAGCCTTCATACTACAAAGCAATGGCTCATTTGGCCACCAACAGATGCTGAAGAGGAAATACAAATAGGGAACAAGCATGGATTTGGTCACAGCTCATATAACAACAAAACTCGTAAGGGCTACTATTCTCTACTGCAGGTAGTATTTTCAAGTTGAAACACTAAGTTCCACTTAAGACATCTACTGCAACATACACATGCTGATACACATAGAAACCTTGCTTTCAAACTCACAGAGGTGGAAAAAAAGCTTTTTTTACCTAGTTCTGAATCATTTTAATATCACCAGAAGAATAAAAAGAAAACATTCAGAACATAAAGTCTATATTTCTAAGAAAATACATATTAAAATTCATTGTGAGCACATATTTGTATTAACAATCCTTTTTCTGGTACAAAAAGCAACAAAAAAGAGAAAATTAATATTACCTTATGGTAACTGCCTGACCAATATTAGTCATAGCTGATGTCATTATTTCAGTCGTAACGCTTTCAGCAAAACTGACTCCATCTTGTCCAATACCACTGTCAGCTGTCAGACTCGTGTAACTCAGCTCTCTTTCTGCTTTCTCTACAGATGCAGTAGCCCCCTTGTCAGAAAACACTGTCCTCTGTTCTACATCAACGTGAATTTTGGGAATATCAAGCTGAAACACCCTTGAATTCTGACAGGCACTACTCAATCCGGAATAACGTAAATGCCTCACTGGAATGCAGGATTCTTGTGCAGGTAGATGACGAGACATACTTTCGGTACAGTACCGATGTTCCTTCATACTGCAGCATCTACAGACAGTTCCAGAAAAAGGAGACAGTTTCTCAGCATATGAGAGTTTATCTCCATTTTTTCTGTTTTCAGCCACATGGAGAACAGCCGACTCTAAACTCATTTCTAGGGTATCATCTGCTACTTTCCTAGCATATTGTTCTATAGCTTGAATTATGCCTTCAGTGTAGCCATTTTCATTTACACTACCTGTACTATGATAGAGTTTATGATCTGGGGAGAAAGGAAGAAATGTCCTAGAAAGTCTTGTTTTAATGAGATCCCCCGTGACTTCATCAAATTCAGTCTTTTGATATAGACAGGAATCTGTAAGAGATTTCGGCAAACATGCTCCCGACATTTTCAGTTTCTTCCTGACATCACAAGTGATACTGTGAGCAAGGGATTCTGAAAAATGTAACAAGTCTGTACGTTCTGCTCTCTGTGTGCCAACACTCCTTTCGTATGTTTGCCCTTCACAGCAATGAATGCTGCTTCTAACTTGCTGCATTGCATCTTTATTCACTACCTTGATCAGCTCCAGCTTACCATTGACCTGTGTGTTTTGCCCAGGAAATGTCTTTCTGTTGTATCGCAATTTGTTTTTTCTAGCAGCTTGCTGCAAGCCTGATTTGATAGACCGGTAAGCAAGCCTGCTAGCATACTGATCCATTAACAGCTCAGCACTACCACCTTCTCTTTTCAAAACACGAATGACATGATCTGCGTATTCATCAGTCACACTTTCACAGCTCGGGTACTTGGAAGTCAAGCCTGTCATGCCTGAACCTTGTGGTAAAGGAAGCATGGATGAATCTCTCTCCCCTGCCCACTGGTCCTGCACTGGAACACACCATTCTTTTGAACTGCCATCTTTATTGCCTTTTCTCAGATAAAAGCAATCTACCTGACAGTTAACCCGTTTCAGCCTTAGCAGTTTACAATGCCTCGACTTCACTACTTTCTTGGCCTCATTGATGACCTTTCCTGCCATATCACCTGCATAATTCCACAAAGAATTGCCCGTCTCTTCCGGGATATTTATAGATGCAGTATATCCACATATTTTCTTTGGCAAACCTAACTGAACCTGTCGACAAGTGTCTCTTTCATTTGTTTTACCATCTAAATGGGAGGCAGCCATTTCAGTCGCTATTGAAACTATATGGCTAGCTAAACAATCTGCATACTGAATTGTTTTTTCCAAACATTCCCCTTTCTCAACAGGCATTTGAGAATGATCTTCATCTTCACTGCTTTCCACTTCCTCAGAAAGTGACCGCATGAGTTTCAGCATAAACTCCTCATTTTCCAAAGAGTCATGTTCTGTTTCAGACAAACCAGTAATGGATGGATTGTAGGGTGTAGAAGGTGGGGTTGCAGGTGCAAATTCCTTTGCTAATTCTCCCTTGAGTTTCTTGGATAGCTTTCTTAGGCTCCTTTCAGAAGTACCTTGACATGGCACTAAAGGAGTTGGTGGGGGTGTATCAGGCATTAAAGAGGTATTTCCGTGTTTGAAACTCGATTTTTCTTCCATCTGCAAAGCACCTTCACTGCCAAACATCACTGAAGAAAAGCTATTTGCATGCAGAAAACAATCGGCTTGCCTGTAATTCAAAGTTCCTGTTGATAGTTTCTGGGTGTCATTTTTTTTTGAAGGCTTGTTTAAGCATGATATTGAACAGCTTCCCGTATCAGTACAGTCCTCTAGAACATGCCTAGCAAAAGTCACAGTGGAACAAGGTGGTGGTGATTTTGAAGAAAAACTATGTCCTTTTTGTTCCTGCCAACAATCTTTAGATTCTGAAAAACACTGAACAGAATGAGTTGGAGTAAGAAATTTACATGGATTATTCAAAGGCAACTGTTGTTGTTCCACAATTATAGAAACATTACTTTGTTTCTCAGCCTCTTGCTTCTTTATCACACACTGTTCTTTTCGATTGGTATCTCCGTAAGTCTGCGAGCTCACATTACATGTTAAATTATCACTAGTGTTGCATAACACAGTTTTACTTTCATCCACTGATTGTTTTATGACATACTTGGCCAAATGATCTGCAAACATATTCTTGGGGAAGTCTTCACCAATACCTTGCACAAAACGTTTCTTATCTACTATTTTTCTTGTTAAAAAATCTGTATACTCTTCTACTGCTTTTGTTACTTTAGATGAGGTTATGGCTTCATAAGCTTCATTTACTATCATATCTACCATAGTTCCAGAAAAAGTATTAATGTCTTTTGACCCACTTGTTAATTCTGAACTACTGTTCATTCCAGATCTGTTATTTGTTAGTTTGGTATCGTTTTGGTTACAAAAGAGTGATGGAGTACTTTCAGTACTTTGACTGTGATCTGAGGTTAGATATATATTTCTGAAAGAAGACACTTCCTCATCTCTCTTTTTGCTTGTGAAAAATGGATGAGTGGAGTCTTTGAATACTTTCACATTGTCACCAGCATTTGAAATAGCGGATACTTTTGCTCTGTAAGTATCAGAGGAAACCTGTTGTTGACAAAGAACTCTTCCAGCTAAGGGCACAGGTATTGAACTTATAACACCAGAGGTGCAAAATAGAGCTTGTTGTACTGTGTAATCCTTCTTGGCATCTTGGATTGGCTTTAGTGCTACCCTATCATTAAAACTAGGAAAAACTGTGGAAGTTTGTGTTGACTCTAACATACTTTCTGCACTTACGTATTTAACATTGTCCATGGAAACACTAATGGCTGCTTGTGTTGTGAAGGTCACATCAACCTGAGATAGTTCAATAAATGCCTCCTGAATGACAGATTCAGACAAATCTCGGGCATAGGATCTTACCACTTTGTTTTCATAATCAAATGATGAAGGCTGTGCAGCTGTAGGTGTTGATGGATATGAAAACTGGCAAACTTCCATGATTCCTTCAAATACAAGTTCTTCAGCAAGGTCTGCTGCAAACCGTGCAACGGTGTTGGTAAATATTTGTTTCTTTACCTGACGCAGTTCTTTCAAAGCACTGGTTATAGCTTCGCTCACCAAAAAGTTTGCTATCCCGTTAATGGCACGTTCCTTCAGGGAGATTGCTCTACGTCTTCCAATCTCATAAAAAGCCATCTGAAAGACTGAAGAAGTCAACCTAGCAGCCAAATGACAAAGAGCATTCGTGCAGGAAGAAACACCTTTCTGCAGGTCTTTAAATGCACTGCCAAAACTTTTTTCAACCAGTTCAGATGCAAATTTTTGAATGCTATCTCTAATCATTAGTGACTTATGTTTAGATTTTGCTTGTTTATCTGGTTCCATACTAGTTTTTGTTTTGAGATCTGCAGCTTGCTTTTTTTTTTCTTTCAAAGTGATTCTTTTGTGCTTCGAATCATTTTCTGCACACACTTGTTCTGATGAGGACTCAGAAGAAAAAACAGAACCTAGTATTTCAAATGAAACACTATCTGCATATGCTGAGTAACTACTGTAAGTTGCATCGTGGTGATTTTGACCTGTCCCATCTCCACCGAGATTACTTCGACACAAACATTCCGAAGAACCACAGCTCCCTAGTGGACTGAAAGCCGATGTTCTAATAGGGCTAAAGAACCCTCCGTTCTCTTCCCCTGATGTTTTAACTGGGCGAGGGGAATCCGGGACCTCAAAGATGCTGCTATACGGTGATTCTGGCTTACGAGGAGTTGGTTTCTTTACGTTGGCTGGGAGAGTAGGACGATCAAACTTGAATTTCTGAGGATTCATTGTAATGTTTGCAGAAGAGAATTTTTCATGTGCAGTCCTCCTTTTCTGGGAGGGATTTCCTAGGATGGGATCTCTACTAATTTTACAAGAGTTTTCCAAGGCTTGTTCCAGCTCATCAAACTGATCAAAACTATCAAAAAATTCACTTACTTCTGAGTCTGAATCCTCTATACCATCTTTCACTACTGGAATTTTTGGCAGCTGAAGTTTTGCCTTCAAGCTTTTTTGATACCCTTCTTCATCTAAGAAGATGATGGGGCTTGGGCTGGAGCAATCTGACTCAGAGGATTCAGCTGGCGAGGAAGAAAACAATGTTTTACGTAAAAAATTAACACCTTGATCAGAAGGATTATATGGCTTATAGAAACTCCTTTGTATCCAAGGATCAGAAATTGAGGTTGTCACTGAATTCTTTACTGAGGACAGTTCCTTAAGTCCCAAAATATCAATCAAAGTAGAAGATCTAGCAGATGACTTTCGATGTGCAGAACCCACAAGGATCTTTGAGTCAACTGTTTCTAAATACTGAGCAGGGGTGGTCTGTGAAGCAGCATCTCGATGGTTTTGAGAAGTAAAGCTGCATGCACCTGAAATAAAAAAAGATAGAAAAAGATTGCTTCAAAACCAAGAATTTCCACAGAATTACAAAAAACAGGACAGATTTTAATGGCAACTGGTTTTATTATTGTTGCAAAATGCTAGCTTATCTTTCATGATTAATGTAACCTTTCATTTTCTTCAAATCCTCTTACACAAATCTAATCAATGACAAATTAATGCATTTTTAGCACATAAAGCAGAGTAAGATTCTATTTGATATCCATATGACACCAAGACTAGAATGTTTGGTTTATGAGTTGGCGAAGTGTTGTGAAAAGGGAAAAAAAATTAATTTTTCAATTGCATAATACTCTCTTCGAAAACATGATTAATGTAAAAAGATTACTATTCATTTACATCTACTTTCTTTTTAAATCCCAACAGCCTAAATTTCAAAAACCAATTTCTACAAGGCTACAGCGTGCAAGAACTTACCAGCACTTTTTATCTTTGAAGGTTCATCTTCATCTAAGTGTTCGAAAGCAGTGACAAAATCATCCTCAATTGAAGAAACGGACTGATTAGTGTCGTCATCTTCTCCATGGGATGACTCTGTTTGATGTTTTTGCGAAGAGTTTATTTCCACTGCGTATCTTATGCCTGTGGTATACTTGCTCAGCAAGGTAAATATATAATCAACTTTTATCCTTGGGTATGAAGGAGACAGTCTCATCACACAAAACACTTCAGGAAGCTGATTCTTGAAAAAGAGAGCAACAAGAAAATAAATATAGCAAGCTCAGAATAATTCAGCTGTAAGAAGGGATTCCTTCAATGTATATTTATAACGAATAAATAATTTAGATATATTTTAAATATCAGAAAATTAATTAATTTGTGTAGAGTGATACTTAGAATCATCCAGTTTCATACCTTCTGCATTCTAAATAAATCATTGCAATAAAGTAACACAACCCTGATAATACACAAATTTATTAAAGAATGTATGTGAAAAATATGTAGAGGAACACAGTATTTCAAAGCACGTTTTGCTGAATAAATAGTACTTCAGTTTATAGGATAGATGTTTTTTCAAGGTATTTTTTATCTTACATGCAACATTTTTAAGTGGAAAGAATATAGTTAACTTGGTAATAATGGGAACAGCACCAAAATAAAAGTAATGGAAATTAGATCATTAATAGGATTTATAATTGCAGGGGTTTTTTTGTAAGACAAGAGTCCACTGAGTTTTATGAACACTGGACATGCGCGTAATTTTGGTATCTCTATTTCAACAAGAGAAGTCTGCTGACAATGAAAGCTATATCTGAGTAGAGCAGAGATAGGTAACTTGACAAGTTTCATATTCTTTCCAAACTGGCAGTGAAAGGGATCACATCTAGCAGAAGCATGGGATCAGCAACATAATTAAATGTTTGTTGAGTATTTCTTGTAAACAAGACAGCACTGTTTATTTTGATATTTTCTGACATTCATTTTCATGAAAACACAGAAATATGACATTAACCCTGCTGTGGCTAAGATGGCCCCAAACCAAAAGCAAGAAAAGGTGTGATATGACTAAACTCTTTAGGATGCAAAATATTCTTCTGACATGCAAGAAAGCACAAAAATTTTACCTGATGTTTCATGACATAAGGTTTTGCCACAGTTTTCTTTACATCTTTTAGAAATATAACCTCGTTTTCTTTTAGTTTGCGCAACTGCAGCGATGTCAGAACATCTGGAAGCTCTACAGAGACAGCTGACAATTCCTGATTTAAATATACAAACGCATGGAGAACATCAAGTCAAAAAAATAACTTGTAAAAGACAATGATCTCATAATCCCCCTTAATAGTAACACCTTCTAATTTTGGTTGTTTTTTATGATTCCCTACTTTTTGCTCCATCCCCCACTTACTCTCTTGAACTGTGGTGTAAAGTTCATGTAAACAAGGTTTAATTCAGTCCATACTTGGAAAATGCTTATAAGTCATAGACAAAAATCCTGTAAGCGCTGAAAAAGAGCTGCACATCCTACAAGGTACACAATCAAAAACACTGACTTAAGCTAATAATGGTTATCAACAGATCTCTACATGCTCTCAGTGTGAACAGTGTTCTAGCTCCCTATTACACAAAAAGATGGACAAGGTACATCTTTAAGGATGACCTTGGAAAACTTTTAGCTTTACCTAATATAGAAGAGGCCTGTGAAAGATGTTTTTTCGAGTTTGTTTTTTTTCAACAGTCCAAACACTACTGATCTCTGTGGTTCAAAGCAAATCTCCATAAACCTACTCTGTCCAATCTTCTTGAAATTCCATCTAATTCTAGACAATCAAATAGTTCTTACTCGTCTTTGAAAGAAGGTCTAGTGATATAATCTGATTAATTAGCAACATTGATATAATTTGGATCACAAATGGATTCAGGGTTTCTTTTTTCATATTTAAACACCAGCAAATCATTACAGCATTTGCTGTCTAGTAGGATCTAGACAGAGCAGAAGTGTGGAATTGTGCCGTGAAGGTGTATGCTATGAATTATACTGATGTGTAAGTAGTACAGGAAGGTTAAGTCCTTAACTTATGAAAATGGCACAACATAACCCTCCTAGTTTGCTGTACTTGGCCTTTTAAAATGGTATTTCCTTATTTAATTCTCCAGAATAATCTTAAGACATAGTCATAATACTGACTCCTGACCCTCCCCACCACCAATTCACAGCTAACAGTCAGTTCAATAAAGTTTTAGCTTCACACATGCAACTGTACCATATGAATAAGCACAACTCAACTAAGTAGATTACACACCAAAATACTGATACACACAAGTTTTTAACAAGAACAACAAAACCCAAACAAAAAAAGCACCCACAAAACCCACAACCCAACTAGCCCCTTCCCACCCAAATAGCTCCCCCAAAAAATCATCCCCCTCTGCCAGATTTAAGTAAGTTGTTCCAGACCATCCTAATATAAAGACTGACCCAGGTAATACTGTAAATACATATAAAACATTGATTATCATATTGAAATAATTATTTTCAAGCTTTCAATGACATTAGAAACTTAGGCTTTTAAATGCTCAAGATATATCTATTTCATTTTTCAAACATCAAAATTTCACCATTTAAAAAACTAGCTACTACATAGAAAAAAGCAGTAAAGAAAATTATTTTCCAATATAGATATATATTGTACCTGCAAGCGAGCAGTACCCATTTCTTCAGCAAAACCTATAAAAGTAATCTGTAAAATAAATACAATAATATAGTGAAGTACAGAAAAAAACTTTATGGTTTCCTGCAGATATTTAAGAGTTAAAAATTCGCAGACTGTAACAGAAAGCTTCACTCCACTGCCAGAGTAACCATACCTTAGGGTAGCATAGCTTGTTCAAACAGTAGCACACAGCCTTTCATAAAGAATAGTAACCCTACTATTAGACTATTAGACTTGTGAAAGGTCAGATCAGAGCATTCTTCTAGTGACTGATATATACAGAGCAACACACACAAGCCTCATTACACCTGTTAAAACAAACATGATTTGGCAAAGATCAGTGCTCATCTGTCCCTGCTTCAGGCTGGGCACATATAAAACAGTTCCAGTCTGAAATCTGTCCATGCTAATAAACTGTTACACATTTGGATATACTGAAGAAAGCACAGTGCCAACACATTATACAATTTGCCATGTAAATTGATTAGCCTAAGGCCAAAACACAATGGATTACTTAAGCCACATGTTTGCATGCCACATTTAAGCAGACAAACCCTTAACTTCATTTCAAACATCAGATTTCCTTAGTACTCATTTAGTATTTCCCTAACAACAATCAATAGCATATCTGCATGCTCCAAAAATCCCCAGGGCATTTATTTTCAAAACAAGGTTGTCAGAAAATTATTTTTGCTTCCATTTTGTAGATATGGAATAAAGCACTAGGACTAAATATTTCCAATGATGTTTGAATTTCAGTTTCATATGGTTAGGGTTCCATTATTTCAGAGCACTATGCAATAGACTGAATGTTTTGTATTAAATCCACAACTCATAAATTTGTAGCAACTACTGCCATTACTCCAAAGAACAGCACTATGTCTATATTAATTTATTATTAACTGGTTCAGCTACCTGCTTGTACATACACAGAATCTCTAGAAAGTACAGAGCTAGAAAAAGAAATGGCTGAAAAACAGTTTTATTTTGAACTGTATTTGTGTTTTGAATATGCTCTTTCAAAGTGTGACCAAGAAAATCCTAAACTTTTTTTTTAGACTGAAATCATACTATGAAAAATTCTGATGTGTTTATTTGAGGGGATCTCAGGCTGGGAAAAAGATCTCATGTCCCCAGAAAACATCTTCCTGCTTACGTCCACTTATTCTTATGTCAGCTCTGACAACATCAGAAATTAAACAATGCTTTGCAATAGCATTCCAAATAGTTCCAGAGTAATTACACACCTCCACCACCATATTCACTGTGTTAACTATGAAAAAATCCAGTTTGAGCAATGTTACCTTTCAACTCCTACATCCTTTCTTCAACTCCTAAATAATTCATCTGCACTGTATCTGCAAGACACTTTTCAACTTCTACATCTTTTCATCTGTACAGTACCTACAATATGAACTGAATTCCTCCTCAGAAAAAGCAAAATACCGAAGAATTTAAAGGACTTGGGAAAAAACTAGTTCCCCAAAGAACGTTTTGAGAGGCTTTAGAGTTTGTAGCTGTTGGGGTTTTTTTTGGCAGTTTTGTTTGGTCTTTCTAATGGGTGTTTGTTTCTTTGTTTTCTTACATGCCCCTTCCTCTTCCTCAAGATAACAATTCCAACCCTTTCCCTTCTCCCACGGGATAACTCATTGTGCAAGACAGGGCAGTATGCAGGACTCACAGCTTCACACAAATGAAGAACAATATGTACACTGAGCGGTCAGCAGAGTGCTTCAAAGAGACCATACCCCCACTGAGTCTGCCTATTTTTGCCTCAATGACAATACTAATTTGCGTTTCTTTATTGTGCCCAAACTCCAGTTTTCACAGAAGAACAATGACCTTTTAATACCTTGAACATGTCTGAAGTTAGTGCATCAATTCAAAAGCTGTTGGGGAGCAGGCCAGGGAAATAAAAAGGTCATCAGTAACATATGTCCTTTCTTTAAACTAAAAGTAGTGTATGAGACACTGTATTTGAAGGTTATCATAAGCCATGGGTACAGAAGAGATGGATTAAAATGGTACAGAAAAACCTAAATACTGGGTTTCTTAAGTCTGAGTAAATATCTTTGCAGTCCTAATAATGTTCTTTTAGCATCACTCCCCCATATCTTTCCCAGTATTTCCATAAGAAAAAATACCTTTTCTGTGGCAGGATATTGACCCTCTTACACTTCACCCAGAGGGCTCTTAATTGCTTGATCTAATAAGGTAGCTAAATATAGACAGCTATCTTTCTCCATAGGGACCATTACTGCAGGCATATAAATTGTGTTGCCAGCTATTTGTCAGGTATTTGTTACAAGACGAAAACTGCCTCACAGATTTCTAAAGCATGGTCCATCTGGTCAGATACTGATGAGGTTTTGCTCACTCCTCCACTGCATAGCTCATCTTTCTTACCATAATTTGCCACAGATTTTCATCTTTCACAAATTTAGCTTTTTGCCTGCTCCCCCAATGTTCCATAGAGCCGTAACTCCTGACTGTATCCATCCAATCACAAAATCCCTGGTGTTATCCAGGCAATCCTAATTCCTCTCTGCCAGTCACACAATCTGCCTCTTGCCTTCCTCCAGCTACTCCTTATGCAATTACCAGTCTTCCCTAACCACTTCCTGAGTTGTCTTTATTTCATTTCTCCCTGTCTCAGCTACTCCACATGGCCAGTTCAGGTCATACTCTCCTTCTCTAAGCTCCTTGTCAGGTCTGTCAACTCCTAATTAGAAGTCTTGTAAAACATCTAATACAAATTACATGCCACACATTGGTTCTTACTTTTTTTCTTTTCCCTTTGGAGAAGTTGCTGCTAGCCTTGTTACTCAAACAGTTCTGGTAATTCATCCTTATAGATTGAGATTTATCTAGACAATCCTGCATTGTCTTCTCCCCAGACCTTACCTAGCTTTCAGCCATCTGTATTCACGCAAAACAAGTCTAAATCTGCAATTTCAAGGCGTCAGCTTTTAGTACTAAGCACAGGGCAAGCAAGAGCAATCACTTGAATTTTTATCTTCAGACCTGGATCAAAGTGTTACAACACTACTTTGTTAGGATACCATCCATACAACCTTGATGACAGCAGCACTCACAAATGCAGTACACCCAAGTCATCTATTTACACATTTTGGCTCTCTAGTTTCTCAAATCGTCCAAAGCAGAGAAATGTCACCTTGAAATGTCACAGCTCCTTTTAAGACTATACTGACTGAATTCAAGAAATGACAATAAGGGATACAGATTTTACAGCCAGTAACTTGAATCATTGTTCCCATGTACTATCCTGCAACTTCCCATACTGTTTCAAGTGCAATTGTTTTCTATCATGGCCACAAAATATATATAAATGGTAACATCATGCCAAACCTCAATAAAATTATCTTCTTCTTCCTGATTTAGGCATTCCTCTGCTGATACATTGCATAACTCTTTCCTGCTCTGTAGCAGTGACTTCATAGAGTGCAGTATACCTTCACCAAAACTCTGTAAAACAATGAAAAAAAAATTAACAAAAAAATGCATTTTCAGCTTCATGGTGCACCCCTCTCTCCCCTTCCCCCCATAGTTTTCTCTACTGTAATTACTATTTCAAATTACTTCGTATATAAAGTTTAAATTCATTTCAGGATATGGAACTGAAACAGCTAAGTTGCTTTCTTCAAGCATTAATTTTATTCCAAAATAGGTTATGCATTTAAAAAAAAAAAAAAGAAAAGATAAAATATAACACAGAATTGGAAAAAAAGAATCCAAGAAGAAATTCACACCCCATCTACTCCTTGCATTGAAGGCTATATATGGAACTTCTTCAACAGCTTTTCCTTAAGTAAGATGAAAAGTAATTTTAGCCAAGAAAAGTCATGCAGGTGGCTTCAAAAGTCAGAGGGTAAGAAAACAAACAAGCAAAACAACCGAAGAAAATCCACAGAGATTCTTTCCCATTCTATGAAAGATATGAAACTACTTAATACCATGTAAATATTTCTTGTAACATTTCTTATAATAACACTTATGGTGACATGCAAGCACCCACAGATGGCTAAAAAAGGCTGAAGAATCCAACATTTTCTCCCAGTGTAACAAAGTGCAGAAGGCAAGTAAGATGACAGAACAAAAACAAAAGTGGTTCACTCAGCTTTTAAAAAAGGCAAAATCCTCTCAATTGTTTTAGGAAGTCAGCCATATTTTTTAAAAATTTAAAACTGTCATCTTCTCTAGCAAGTTGTAAGGTTAAGAAGACAAATCAAATCATCATATGGTTAAAAACTGATAATCCAGTTAATTATTCTCTACAAGACCTCCCTGTTAAAAAATGAAATGAGAACTCAGTGTATCCAACTCACAAGGTATTTCAAATTTGCATAGCTTCTCAAACAATAGTAGAACTGCTAGATAGACAAATTTAGTCAGAGTTTTGCCTTTCTGACACTCCTGAAACAAAAACAATCCCTTTATAGTAAGAAGTGATCTTACATATTACAGTTAAATGTCGAGAGAGATTTTATTTTTTCCCTGTATAAAAAGCCGTATCATGTACTACTACATAGGAAGTAAAATTATTAAAGCAGGGCCAGTGCCACCATGCTTGTGCTCATGGCAACACAAAATTAGGAAAGCAATTCAAGAATGAATAGAAAAAAGGCAAAATCAAATTTCAGGATCCTTGAAATTACAAAAATACCTTTCAGAATGTCAGCAAACAAGGCTCGGACTACCAACCTGACAGCCAAGGCCAAGTGACACAAAGAAGTCACAACAGCAACTTTTATAGAAAAGCAACAGCTGAACTATTTTAAAAACCATTTTAGGGAGTTATGGGGTTATTTGAAATAAACTAATGCGGCATTCACCTAATTTCCACTTTTATCTATTTTCTTGCCCCACATTTAGCTGTAATTTACTTTCACAGTTTAGTAATGTATCTTTGTACTTTCCAAAGCATGCTGTCAGTGTCTTTCTGTAAGTCTCTGGATCTTCCAAATTACAGGTGGGTACAACACCAATATTGCTCAAAGACTGTTCCCCAGCAATTCCTTCACTCATCTTGTACAAAAGTAATTTGGGAAGTTGAGCAAGCATGTTGAAATGCCTCATTTTCAGCTTCTACAATAGTTTAAGCACTCAAAATAGTAATTAAGGGGGGGAAAAGTCATATGACATGACCTGCTAATTTTCTAGCCAACAGTGCTACAGTTTGAGAAAGGCTCATTGTTATTCTCTAGCTAGGCTTTTACACCTTATTTATAAGCAAGTACTATTTCCTAGTCTTACATCTGAAAGGCAGATGAATAACAAAGAACTAGAGCATTGTATGAGGAACTACTGAGGTGAAGGAAAATTCAACATTTTGGAGAATATTAATTTGAATTGGGAGAAGAAGAAAGATGAAGCAACTGGAAAAATCTTCCTCAGGTCTGGAATAATCAGCATACAAGATTATATGCACATCTCGCAGCGCATGGTAGCACTATGTAACTGAAGAGATAAAATATCCTTATGTAAAATGAGGAAGGAAGTGATGCACGTTTTTAAGATCACATTAATGAATATAAAAATGTTCGGAATGTAAAAATAATAAAGATATGGAAATTAAGAGCCAAAACACACACACAAAATAAAATATCTTACCTATCTGTGACTTCCATAGATTATTTACACTGAAATATAGGAAGAGTTAACAAAACAGACAGAGTTTACTAAAAGAGCTGGTTTTGGAAAAGCCTTTGCCTGAATGGAGGTAATATAGCGATGTTTTTGAGAATAGCTGATGTAGGTCAGTAACCAACTTCTTCAAAATTTATCTTGAGACTGATCCCAAGCATCATCATCATTAATAAATTTAATGAGAAAATAAAGTAAATATGAGATGGAAACTGATGCTAATTGAAGTAAGCAGGTGTCATCAGCTAAGAAGAATAACAAATCATACAGAAAGAACTTGCTCAATATGAGAGTTTTTAAAATGCAACCATAGGAAGCACAAAGCTGTGCCCTTAAAAACTAAAAGCAAGCTTCAAGTCAGAATTGCAAATTCACAAGCTGGGAAATAAAAGACCTGAGTTGACTTCTTCATCGTGGTAAAGCAATGAAAGAATGGTCAATATGATACAGCACTGAAAATGGCAAATGTGCATCCTATAGTGAAAGAACTGACATCAGAGTCACTGGGAAGGACATCCTGTGTAATTGCACATACAGTATTATCGACATGTAAAAAGAGGATTAACTCACAACAAGCACAGAAAGTAGGACTATGAAGGATAATCACTGGAATGCAGAGGCTTTCATATAAAAGCAGACTAAAACCTTAGTTTACACAGTTTCCAAAAACCAAGGCTAACAGAAGACAGACCACCAATTGTAAAAAAAAATATGGGTGAACATCAGCAAAAGAAAAGAAATTATTTAAACAGAAGAATAATGACATCCATGAACAAACAGGTATAAATTTGCCACTGAGTAACCTGAAATTCGTAAAATTCTTAGCTATTACCGCAGTGTGATTCAAAAATAATTAAAACCAGCAGTAGGCTTGATGGGGGTGTTATACTCCCCTCATTAACGAGACTATTTTAATAACTTTTTCATACTCTTATCAAACTCGTGCTTGTGACAAGAAAGGATTGGACTCAATTTCACAGAAATCCTCCTAACAAACAGACAGCGAAAGCAAGCTCTCTCACAATCCCAGACTATAAGACAAGCAACTACATTAAAAACTGACAACCCGCAAGTTCCCAAGACTATCAGCTCTGTTTAGGTAAGCACAAGAAGTCATCTTCAACAAAAGGAGGTAATTTGTTTTAATAAACAGTACAACTACTTCCAGTGTACATTGACATACAGGCAAAAAAACACCCAAGCAATCTATAAAGTTCTAGTTTCTAGGTCTGTGTACTCCTTCCTCACAGAAATTCAGAAGTCACATCTTGCAAGAAATCCTATGTCATTCTTGAGCACAGATTCAAAGTTATGCAGTCATGTTAGCAGAAAAACATAAATATCATCAAGGTGCTCAGACCTGAACAATGAAAATCCTTGTCACTCCTCTAGCTCTAATGAGCAACTCAAAGACTTGCATTGTCCCCTTTTTTCCAGCAAATCAAAAAGTCATTATCTACGGATCCTTCACAGTATGCTGGAGGAAATTCTGTAATACCTGGTCTCATGAAGTGTTTTATACAACTGCTCCCTAATATCTCAAACAACCTGTAAGATGTCACAATCTCTAGAGAAATTAAGTTCAGTGCTGAAGAGTCATGCTTACACTGCTCTTAAGCAACAAAGCAGGTGTTGCTGATTTCATGTGCTGTTAAGATTTTAATGGACTGAATATTTTGAGGTAATTTTGTAAAGACAGAAACTTAGGCTTTAAATGTGCATACCACAACTTTGTACTGACTTTTAAGAGCTATTACTGCAACAATCCCTGTTAACTATGACAAAGTATTACAAAGAGGACAGGAATCAGACAGCAATCTTCTGTGAATCAACAGAAGATGAAATACAGTGCAATTCCGACCACTCTGCTACCTGGCTGTAGGAGAGAGAAAGTTCCACACCATGATCTAAACAGACACTCCTCAGGTAAACATCAAGAAGAAGCAGTCACAGATCAAAAGACTGGAGCCCCTGGCTGTATGAAAATGTAGAATACTGCAAGATACTTGAGAAATGTTGAATTCATGTTTCTAGAATCACACAGTCCAGAATGCTTAATGGAGCAGTTCACAGAGCTAATATTTTAGACAGCTATTAGAATCAGTGAGGAATCACTAGTCACTACCATTATTAAACAGATGTTTCTATAACCTATAGGTTTAAAAACCAGGGAGTGGGAGCGTTTGGGGAGGATGGTATTTGTTTTGTACAATGAAGCAGAAAAACAAAGATTTAAAAAGTCCTTTAAGAATGCAAAATTACTTAATGGCAGTTAAAGAACTCTTTGTGTTGGAGAGTTCTTATAAACAAATAAAATACAAGGTTTTATAGTATGTCTCTTAAAGTGAAAGAATATCACCCATAATTACAAACTGCTTAATATATGTCAGTTAATGTTCCATGTCAGGACATGGAACAACTGACTGTCTCATAGTACTTTCTTTTGCCTTCAGTTTCTATGGGACATATACCACAGTCACTGTTTCCTTAAAACAACAAAATCTGCTTATAAAATAAAGTAATGCAATTTTCATGTGACAAGATGCTTCCTTGCTCAGTTTCTCCTCTTACCGGTGCAGCAACTTGCAGATAAAGAAGTTATTAGTAAACAGGAAAGACCTCATCTAAATACTCATCTATTTCTCAACTACCCTGAGAAATACAATTGGATAAATAAATTTGTTCCTTCAGGATAAACTGCAACTTTCATTTCAGTAAGCAGTTATAGAACTTGCAAGAAAATTTGAGGAAGAGTATTTATGTTCTCCAAGCTAAAGTGACAAAATTTAAAAGAATAAATAAATGAATACTATTGAAAAAAACCACTAATATCTTTTGTAAGTGCTAGACATATATTCTCTTGCAACAAGGTGCTTCTTACATGTTCACATAAATGGAAGGATAAACTAGACAAGAAACCAAGATCTAAAGATAAAGTTGTTACAAGTAAGCACTGAGACAGACTTCACAGAGATCTACAAAGACTACGTATTTGTACTTTAATTTATTACATATAAACTCAAAAAATCTGTTCTAAAATAAAAGCTGTCTTCCAATAAACAAGACAAATTCTAGGAAATGAATGCATCATGATTTTATCGTGTCACTTTGAAAGACAAAAGCACGCACTTCTTTCTTAAATTATGCTGTCTCCCAGTTCAATTACATTGAATATGCCAAAGCATGAACCAAAGGCAATTTCTTTCCCTCCTTGAAATGTTAGACAATCAAAATTAAAACACATTAAAGACAAAAACCATACTCAAAAAACTTCAACTAAACCAGTTCATTTGGTTCATTATTCTTTTGAAAAGCTCAAAAATATTTTTTTATTTAAATACAGATAATTACCTTTTTCACAGATATCCTTGCTTTCATTTGATTGCCCTGAGCCCTGGTGTACATGTCCATGATCTTACCAGCCTTAGTATTGGATGAAAGAAGTCAGCTCAAAAATACCTACAAAAAAAATTATATTTGATTATGTTTACTCATTTAGTTTGTGCCCACTTTGAAAATGCAAGTAGACAAAACAAGAACCAATAATCAAAACCAACTAAAAAACATTTTAAAACTGAGAAAGATTAAACAGCACACCATCCATACTGACAGTTTCCTTCAAAAAAGAACTGCCTGAATGACCAGACATGAAATATAGAACACACACCTTGTAATAAGCTACACATTTAATCAGATTTGAAGTCTGCATGGGGGGCGAGGAGGAACATTACATTAAATATTGTTTCACTGTCACTGGTACTCTTTAAAGTTATCAGCAAATTCCTGTACATACAACGCGCTGGAACTGCCTTTCAACAATCTTGAGAGGCAAACATACAACCTACCTGCTCAACCAACTGGCCTAGTCATTTCTGTCACCCAGAGGTACTATGGGCTAACATGCATCAACACTCTTGTCCTCTGGCCCTGCTCTGGGCAGTCCAGTCTCTGCTGGCAAAACACAGTGGACCAAAGATGAATTTATCAGCACCTCAATGAAGTAGGTCATGAGTTTCTGCTCGAGTCAGCTGCCCTTACTGATCTTAAGTCTAGTTCTAAGAACAAGAGCATAAAAAAAACAGCTATGACATGAAAACATTTTTTTCAAGTTTCCCTCTTCAACCACCAGCAATGAATCTAGCTTGTTTCATTCATCTCTATGTCCCCTAAAACAGGCAAAAAATACAGGGTGTTGTTAAAAGACAGACAGCATGTGCTGGGCTTTTCAGTCCTATGAAAGTTTTAATACTTCAGCTTTTCCCATAGTCACACAATTTAACCAGGAAAAAGAACTCCTAGACTATTCAAAAAAAAAAAAAAAGAAACCAGGCAAGGAGCAAAGTCATGTAAAAATGACTGCTAACTAAAAAAAATAAACACCAAGACATTAGAGTATGGATTGTCTTCACACAACTGACCAGACAGGTTTTCTTGATCTCATCTCAAGCACATATCTAACTTTCATATGGGAAATAAATCTTTTATCTATATAAATCTCTTATACTCTTTCTTGAGTATAAGTAGCTTACATAAAAAGATTAGTATTGTCATCAAGTAACTGTGTTCTTCACCTTCCTCCACTCCCAGCAGAGATAAAAATAAAACCTCTTCAAGAATACAATAGCAAGAGATTATTATTAGGCACATCTATTAAAAATTCACCTTGATTTCTGCTTTCCTTCACAGAGATGAACTTGAAAGATTCTTAGAAAAAAAGTTACATTTATTCAAATAAACTGCAACATCTTAACCTCTGGAGCACAGCATCTCTCTTAGCTGGATGCCTGGTTTGGAAAATTAAGCCAATGATACAAAGCAGCTAGGCACATGTTAAAGAGATTATATAGTATATATAAATATATTAAATACAACTAAGAAACTCATTTCACAGTAAATTATGAACGGAAGATTAAAAACCACAACAATTCTTCTGCTGAAACTCAATGTGCATAAAAGAAAAAAGCCACAAAACAGTATCAGGCAGAAAAAAAAAGGAGATCCACTTCCTTTTTCCCTACTGCTCTATCTTAAATGGCTAATCCACTACAAATTTAACCATATTGGGGAAATAGTCTTAGACACTCCTTAAGAAAAGTCACCTGTGGGAAAAGCTGGTTTTCGACACAGGTTTTCCAAAGCGGAATCAAGTGCACTCTCTGCAAAACTGCAGATGACACCAAGCTGAGTGGTGTGGTGGACGTGCCTGAGGGATGGGATGCTACCCCAGAGGGACCTGGATAAACTCAAGCTGTGGACTCATGTGAATCTCATGAGGTTCAACAAGGCCACATGCAAGGTCCTGTGCCTGGGCTGGGGAAGCTCCCAGTACTGACACAAGCTGTGAGATGAAGAGACTAAGAGTGGCGCTGAGAAGAAGGACTTGGGGGTGCTGGTGGACAAGCTGGCAACATGTGTTTACAGCCTAGAAAGCCACCTGTATCCTGGGCTGCATCAAAAGCAGCATGGCCAGCAGGTCAAGGGAGGTGATTCTGCCCCTCTATACTCTACTCAGATCTCACCTGGAGTGCTGCATCCAGCTCTGGGGTCCTCATCACAGGAAGGACATGGACCTTTTGGAGTGGGTCCAGAGGAGCGTCACAAAAATAATCAGAGGGACAGAGCAGCTCTCATATGAAGACAGGCAGGGTAAGTGGGAGTTGTTCAGCCTGGACAAGGCTCCAGGGAGGCCTTACAGCAGCATTTCAATACCTAAAGAGGTCTTATAAAAATGACAGGGACAAACTTCTTAGCAGGGCATGGTGAACCCATGCCCTTAACAGGACAAGGGTGAATAGTTTTAAACTGAAAGATGATAAATTCACATTAGATAAAAGAAATATTTAACAATGAGGGTGGTGAGGCATTGGCACAGGCTGTCCAGAGGTTGTAGATGCCCCATTCCTGAAAACATTCAAGGTCAGCCTGGACAGGGCTCTGAGCAACCTGATCTAGTTGAAAATGCTCCTGCTCATTGCAACGGGGTTGGACTAGATGGCCTTTAAAGGTCCCTTCGAACCCAAGCCATTATATATGGCTTTATATATCCATTTTATATATCCATTTTTTTCAGCGACTTGCTGAGAACACCCTTTTCATCACCATGTAACAAGTGTTTAGCTAGCTTTTGCATATACATATATCCTTGTTTGAATACATGTACAGATCAAAATTAAATAATCAGCTTAAGGGAATGCAACAGGAAATTTGCCATGGATTTAATCTCTTTATGTAAGTTTATCCCATGTCTAAATTTATTATAAGTCAGTGTGTATTGATAATTATCAGTTGGCACAAAGGAAGAAAATTTATCTATTTTCTGTAAAGTGCAAATGTGCTGGGTAAATCTCAACAGCTATAGGGGCATAGGTAGACATGTGCAGACCTATGTTAAATACATAAAGGATATGAGAAATTTCAAAAATACAGGCAATAAATTTGAAATATATGTAATATGTTCTTATTATAATTAAATTTCAAATAAAAGACTCTACACAATGACATTACTACATCTATAGCTATGATTCAAAAAAGCGTTTTATAGTAGCACTACAGCAAAAACAGGTATCTTTCTTTTAAAGAAAAAATACATTTTTTTTTACTTCAATACAATGGCCTGAAGCAGATTAGAGAACTCTGTTGACGATTTGCAAAAGCCAGGCTTAATCAAACACTGACTTTTTAAAGATTCATTCCAAATAAGAAATTTTAAAATACCTTAAAAACAATGCTCTTTTAAAGACATAAAACCATCAAGGTTGAAGAGGCCTACAAAATTATCCAGTCCAATTGTCCATCCAGTACTGCCACTGTAAACACCAAACCACATCACCCAGGGACAGATCCAGACACCTCTTTAATGCCTCCAGGAATGGTGACTCCAACATCCCCCAGGGCAACCTATTCCAATGCCTTACCACACTAACAGTGAAAAATTTTTTTCCAATCTCTAATCTCAATCTTCCCCATCTCAGTTTAAGGCTATTTCCTCTGGTCCTCTCACTGCAGGCATGGCAGAACAGACCAACCCCCTTCTCACTACAACCTCTTTTCAAGACAGTTGCAGGGAGCAACGAGGTCACCCCTGAGCCTCCTTATTTCCAGACTAAACAAACTCAGCTCCCTCGACCATTCCACATAAGATATGTTCTCTAGCCCTTTCACAAACCTTGTTGTCCTTTGCTGGACATGCTTCAGCACCTCAATGTCCTTTCTGAAGTGAGACGCCCAAATCTGAACACAGGGTTCAAGATGTGGCCTCACCAGTGTCGAGTACAGAGGGACATACACTTTTCTAGTCCTGCTGGCCAGATTATTTTTTATTCAAGCCAGGATGCCATTGGCCTTCTTGGCCACCTGGGCACACTGCTGGCTTATGTTCAGCCAGCTGTCAACCAGCACCCTCCAAGTCCCTTTCTGCCAAACAGCTCTCAAGCCACTCCTCCTGCATCCTGTAGTGCTGCCTGGCGTTGTTGTGATCCAAGTGCAGGACATGGCACTTCGCCATACTGAACCTCACAGCAATGGCCTCAGTCCATCGGTCAAGTCTATCCGGAACCCTCTGCAGGGCCTTCCTGCCCTCCAGCAGATCAAGACTCACACCCAACTTGGTATCGTCTGCAAATTTATTGAGGGTGTACTTGATCCCCTCATCTAGATCATCAATAAAGATGTTAAATGGGACCAGCCGTAAAACTGAGCCCTGGGTAACGTCACTAGTGACCGGCAGCTGACTGGATTTAGCTCCCTTCACCACAACTCTCTGGGCCCAGCCAGGCAGCCAGCTTTTTACCCACCGAAGAGTCCTCCCATCCAAGTCACAGGCAGCCTGTTTTTCTAGGAGGATGTTGTGGGAGACAGTACCAAACACTTTACAGAAGTCAAGACAGACCACATCTACAGCCTTTCCTTCACCTGCTAAGTGGGTCACTCTGTCATAAAAAGAAATCAGGTTGGTCAAACAGGACCTTCCTTTTGTAAATCCATGTTGGCTGGGCCTGATCCCCTGGTTGTTCTGCATTTGCATTTATAGCCTTACCAAAACAATTGCTATTGAGAAGCAAATTAAACAAGTCTATACTGACAAGCAGGCAGAATAATCTAATGGAGATCCTTCTCTATTTTTCATTTCTATTGGTTTATCTGTTTCACTGATCAAGTTGGCAGTCTTGAAAAAGTCCATTTATAAAACACAAGTTGTCTCAACCAGAGCCACACCCACACCAAGAAGGGGGGAGCAAAATACATCGCTGACAGTGAGCATTCATGAAAGTGGGGTCCCCTTTTTCCTATTTGCTTCTAATTCTTTCATCTTGTATTTTTGTATTTATAGAAGCATGACATGAATACCAAGCCTTACCAATTTCAAAAGAACCCTTCATTTTCTTTCTCTAGATCATCACTCAAACTTATCACCCACAGCTTCCCCCCAGTCTGGGGTGTGGATTCCCAAATACACCCTGGGAAAAAATGTTACTTGATGTATCAGGAATACCCACTAGTCTAGATTTTGTGGCTTGTGCAGTTACATTTCTGTACTTTATTCTGCTGTGTATTTTGTACATAACAGAACTATACCAAGTAAGTTTGGGGTATTGCTTTCTAAGCTGCAGTATTTTCTCAAGCAGTCTTATTTCCCCTTAGAGAAAACTTCACCAGAGAACACCTTGATTAGGAGATACTTTTGGGGTGTGTATTGTTTGCTTGGGTTTTTTTTTAAGATTATACCATATCAAATAATCAACAGAAAGTGTGAATAATCTAAATTATTATTTTTCCACACTGAGTAAGACTTTTCACCACTGTGTTTCTTCAACTGCTAACAGATTTTAAAGAATCCCTGAAGCATATGGAACTATGAGACATCAACCAGGATGGCACAATTTAATTACTATGTCCACAAAAAAATCACCTTGCCTGCAGACCAATAAATACCACTGGACAAATGAGACTAACATTATTCAAAAACACTTAGTTACTCAAGGATTCATTAAATATTGGTGTTATCACTGAAGTCTAACTGTAAAATTCTGAAATAATCTGACACATATGAAGGAATGTAAGACTCTTCTGAAGTGTAACGTGGATAAACCTTGAGCATTGTGTTACCATTTATTTCAGTATCACTTATCTTTTCCAGATAGAATCTAAGAGGGTTTTTTTTTACTCTCTATTTCACTCTGGCCCTATATCAGAGCTTCAGTTAGAAGACTGTAATATATATACAGTTCGGATGCACAGTTCACAGTTTCTTTTTTCCTTTTGCATATTGGACTTTTGGAGACAAAACCAGAGAGAGACACTTCAGTTGTAATACGGGAAGCTAAACAAAACCCCTCAAAGGAGCCAAAAAAGCAGAGGAGGAATGCTCGCTGTTCCTCCTCCCTTGAGGGAAAAAAGGAACTGGGAGGAGGACGTGGGAAGAGAGTGGGAGGAGACACTTTTAAAAAGCGAGATGTTGAGAACGGGGTGAACTTACTTAACCCGTGCGCACCGACCGCAGCCCAGGCCACGCAGGAGGGGACGGGAACTCACGGAGCCGCCGCGCAGCGCCCGCACCGCCACGGCCAGGAACCGGCCCGCACCCCGCCGCGGCTGCGGACAGACACACGGATGGACACACGGGCACACACACGGACACACGGACACACAGACACACACACGGACACACAGACAGACACATGAAGACAGCCGCGGCGCGGGGAAGCCCCGGGGCGGGGCGGGGCGGGCGGAGCTGCGATCCCCCCCAGGCCTGCGGTGCAGGGGCCGAGGCGCTGCGCTGCGCTGCCCCCGCTCCGTGTCCCCCCGGTGACCGGCCAGGCCCGCGGGACCTGCGCTGCCCTCGGCGGATCCCTCCTCAGGGCACGACAGGGCAGGGAGCGGAGGATGCTCCGCGCCGCTCCTCCCCGGAGTTCCGGGGCCACCTGTGGCAGCGAGCCCCGCCTCACAGGCCGGCGGGGCCCGACCCCCAGCACCGGGGCGGCGGCGGCGGGGGCGGCCGGGGGAGTGGGTGGGAAGCAGAGTCGTACCTGTGGCTGTGGCCGCCTCCGCCTCCTCAGCGCGCGGCCATGTCCCCGCGGCGGAGCGGCCCCGGAGCGCTGGGCAGGGCCGGGCAGCAGGACAGGACAGGACGGCTCGGCACGGCACGGCACGGCACCGCACCGGGCCGGGCCCAACGCCCGCGCCGGTCCCGCCCCCTCCGGCCCCGCCGGTCCCGGCCCCGGCCCTGGCCCCGCCCCCGCCGCGCGCCGCCGCTCTCGCGACGCTTCCGGCCCGGCCCCGCCCCCGGGGCTCGTCGCCCCCGCCGCGCGCGCCCATTGGCGGGAAACCGGAACCCGACCCGGAAACGGCCGCCGCCGGGCGCGCGCTCGAGGCGCCCGTGGTGCGTGTGCGCGCGCGCTTCCCTCTCTCCCTCCCTCCGGCGGGCCCCGCCGCCTGCGCGCGACCCCGCCTCGCGCCGGGCGGGCCCCGCGGGAGGGAGGGAGAGGGGGGACACACGGTGCTGTCCTGTCCTGGCCCTGTGTCAGCCCTGTCTCAGCCCGTGTCCCCGTGTCCCCGGGCCCTGCCCCAGCCCCCATCCCAGTCCCGCGGGCTGTGCCCAGGGCCGGGTATGTTCCTGCCAGCCGGGCCGTGCTGTGCCGGGCCGTGCTGTGCCGGTCCATCCTGGCTGCTCGGGATGGGCCCTCAGCCCGCTGGCAGCCTCGGCACGGCGGGCGGGTTGGGGGCTGCAGCCTGGTTTGAGTCAGAGGAGGCACAGGCAGGGCTGTCAAACCCTGTCCCTGCGCCGTGCCTCCCTTCGCGCTCCCTTTCTGAGCCCGGTGCCCCCAGTTTCCCCGGGACGCCAGGGGTGTTGTTTACCCCCATCGGTTTCCACATCCTCACGAGTTACGATGGTGTGTGTTCAAGCGTGGGTGCTGTTGGGGCGTGGGTGTTCTTCTTGTTTGCGCAGGAACAGTAATTTCGTGTAGCTGCCCAACATAATTTCACCAGGAGCAGCTCCTCAGACACTGACCTGACAACAAGGCCACAAATGCGGAAGTGTGTTGGACAGTACACAGTGGGCCGTCTTAGCACTGTGGGATAGCAGCTACTGTGTCCTTCCCCAGAGGAGACTTCTGGAAGCGGGACAGGCCTTTCTGGCACTGGGCATAGGAGGGGGAAGCTCAGGAGGAGGAACAACAGGACCAGAGTTCCACTGTGAAGACAGGACAGCATGTGCTTGCACCAGCTCCTGGAAGACAGAAAAGAAAGAGCCCCAAAGCTAAATTCAGCAAAAAGTCCCAAACTTCATTGGGAAGGGGTTAGGGAAGAAGACAATCATAAGATGCTAGCCATGTAGCTTTTTCAATACTGTGCGGTTTCAAAGTCTAACCCCACTTTAGAGGAAGACAAGCAGAGGGAGACCAACTCCATCCCTAAAAACACCCTTCAGTTTTCATGAAAGCTAAAAGTTCCGTAAGAGGGTTTTGTTGTTTTTAATGTATTGTTGTTTTTCATGTATCAACAATAAGTAAAAAGAAAATTCCAAGGCAAAATAGCTCTGGAAGCAATGTAAACATGAGAAAGCACGCTTTAAAAACGATTTCAAGCCTTTTGTTCCCTTTGTTTTATAATTTCCCTCAAACTATTCAGAATAATGAGTTCCTATGGCTCCCTGCCAAAACCTTGAGAAAAATCAAGATTTACCCTCATCAGGAAACTACGAAACATAACCCATTGTTTGTCAGAGAGAGCGTTTTTTTTTATACAATAACAAAAATGGGCATGGCTTTGAAATAGTGATTTTTTTTTTTTTAAGTGGTTTAAATACCATCTATGTAAAAGCATAGGAAACTTGTCTGATCAGCCAACACTAGTTAAAATTTATTTTAATTATAAAGAAATAGAGTGTTGGTTTCTGGGCTCTGATATTTTCTGTCCTGTTAATTTTATATATTTCAGGGCAGGGTCTGGCCAGTCAGAACCCATTCTGCTGACATCAGCCAGGGAGCAGGGTAAGCTGGGGACAGCCCCAGCCTGAGGCATCAAGCACTTGTGGGGACAGGGATGGGTAAAAGCCGGGCTGGAACATCAGGCCATGTGTGGGGATCAGGATCAGGCCCCATGAAGGGGATCAGCATCAGGCAGAGCTGGCCATGCACCTGTAGTGTTTTCTGCCTGCTCATTTGGTATGAAAAATAGGCATCTTTTTGTCAAAACTAGTGTTATGTCCCTGGGACTATCCTGACTCACTATCTGCACCTGTCTTTTAAGCTTGGTATTTCAGGATCACTGGCTTGGAACAACTTGTTCAAAGATTATCTCAAACTGATATGTCTTCTCTCTCAGGCATTGAATGCCAGGTCTTTGAAAGGTGTTGAAGAACTGGTCTGTGACTTTATGGCAGTATTATGTCCATTTTCTTCCTAGTGCCTTACCCACATTTTTTTTCCTCTGTACAGGAAAACTACAAAGTTGCATATTTGTGTCAATGTTGTTTTGCCAGGGCTTTTTTATGATACTAATTCTGAAAAATGTCCCTCTATAACTAAAGCTTTATTAAGTTCAGGCAAGTCTTGAAATTATGTCCTATAAGGTACACTTATCATAAGGATTGCCTTCTCAAAGGCAGGTGGGTAATTTATAGTCTGTGTATTCCTACCGTTAACAGGAGGCATAGCATACTCTTCCTGTCTTAAAACCTGTGTAAGCCTTTTGCATTGATCCCCTTGCAGCAAGCTGGGAAGGATCTGCCATGCTTGATAATGTTTCGCCCTTCTCCTCCCCCCTTCAAAAAAAAAGGACAAGAAAAATTTTAAAAAATCTAAAGCTCATAGCTCATGTAATAATTTCATTAATGATTTCTAGTGGCTTCCCTGTTTATAACATAACCTGCAGCTCTGCAGCCCAGCTCCCTACTCCTGCGTCTGCACTGCTTCTGACTGTGCCAGCATGAACATTTGTGAAATCAAGCAATAAATGAGACTGAACTGAGAAGACTAGGGAACAACCTGTTTTCCCTCTGTTTTGCTGATCCAGTTTGCCAGGATAATAAATGTGTCAGCATGACACCGGGGATAGCACAGAAACAACCGAGAACAGAAACGGCTTAAATGGTCTTGTTCTGCTGCCGAGTGCATACCCATGTGTTGACTTGCTATGTCCTATTCAGTGTCTCCTTGAAAATATTTTTGACATACCTACCACTTCCAAAACTGGAACTCTTTGTCTCAGTGGGTAATTCTATTAGTCATCTTGTCATGAATCTTTGGCCTCAGCTGGACCATGGCATTTGTCTCTGACTAGAGATGAGTTTATGCTGTTATAGTATCATGTGATGGCACTTCGTGGTTTCTTTTCACTGAATGTTTCACAAATCCATTTTTTTACATGTCGCAGAAGTAATTCTTATTTGCATGCTTATGGATATTTTCACTTCTTTTATCACCAGTGAAAACCTAATAATCTTTATATATGTGACTATTTTGCAGCTATTGCTGCTTTCTCTTTCCCTGGACTTTGATCTGTGACCTGTATAAGTCATCTTTCAAAATAATATGCATAAGGGGTGTAATCCACAGACTATATACTGAATTCATCCCTCAGTTGGCCAGTTATATCCTGCTGACAAATGAGTTCTCGGAGCCAACTAAATAGGCGTTTTAATGGAAAGCGTCACAAACTAACCTTATGAGAAGATGCATTGTACTCCATAGAGACAGTTTCAGATGATATGAGATTATAATCCAAAGCCTTGGAAAGCTCTGTGAATTCACATCCTTTCTGTGCATTGTGTTTGCTTAGAGGATGTGATAAATACCGTCACTGTGTTACACAAGAGCATACAATAGTAACTGGAGCTGGCTGGGAAGTGAAATTTTTATTCTGCAGGAAATTCTAGCTTGTCAATATTTTGTTTCATCGAGTGCTGGAACAAAATATGTTGGCTCTGCAGCCTTTCTGGCAAAAATGGAACAATCTATTTCTTTGCCAGCTGACAAGCCTGGGAAGCCAAGAAACCAACTGAGCAGTCAGCTTGATGCCAGGCAGCTAGATAACCAGTCAGCTGAGCTACAGTAAGAAGCCAGCTTGGCCAGCAGCCACAGCTAGATCACAGCTAAAGCTTCTGTAGAAAGTTTTGATGGAACCAGGACAATCAGAATTTCCAGTGCCAATCTGTTCAATTAGAAGATGGTCAAACCCTCTTAATAACCAGCTACAGTCAGGAGAGGATGTAACTGTACTGCCCTTTGTGTTCCTTATGGATCATTTCAGCTTTTGCCTTTCGAGTTATGCACACATTTAGCATGAGCTAGTATGAGCTGATCAGACCAATGAATTTTCATTAAGGGTTAATGATGGCACCCAAGCCTATGAGGGAGCTCTCAGAGTGTCTTTCATTGCTAGTTTTGTGATTGTCATTCAAATAACGTTGCATGCCAGCAATACCTCATGGTATCTGCTTGTGTATGCCTGCTAACCAGAAGGTGCAGTTACTGCAGGCAATACACTGTGAGACTGAGATAAACTGCTACGTCTGCTATCTCGTTGTCTTCAGTCCATATTTGTGAATGAATATAAGTTAAGACGAGCTTGCCAAAAATACAATAATGAGGCAAATACGTCTTCTGAACCGGGGAAAAACTACTGATCTTTACTGGGTAGTTGGTAGTGTTAATGTCAACACTGATATGGAGAACTCCCTTCTTTGTCAGAACTAGCTGTGCTCAAATGCTGTTTGCTCAATGTAACCTTAAACATTATCACAGAATTCTTGCAATGCTCCAGTTACTTTTCCCTGTTGGTGTATTTTTGGAAAGGTATCAGACAAGTTTGTAAAGAAAATTATATCTTTGCCTTCCTGCGACTTATGTTTATGGTATCATCATAAAAGGTATCAGCAACTTTTTTCAAATGTTTAGATAATTTCTATTGTAGGATAAATCCTATCATTTCTTAACTCTGCAGATACTGTACACCCTGTACACTTCTCTCATTTGTTTCCAATTAGTTGCTGCATAGAATTCCTCTTTAAAGGCCAGTTACACCATCATCACTACGACTGTGGTAACTCCAGGGAACAATGAATTTCCTTGAAATGTTTAGTGGTAATTAAATTTTCTGCAACTTCGTCTATTTAAGTAGTCTCTAATATTCCTGCTGTGAAACTGGAGGACAAACAGATGCTTTACTGAGATACATTTCAGATCTTGTCCTTTCCACATGTAAATAAACCTCACTTATTTTCTCTCTCAAATTCAACTACTGCAGAGATGCTACAGCATCTGGATTCAAAGTGGATTTAATGTCAGTTGTTTTTAATTTTCATCTTTTTCATACTTTCTAAATATGGCCCAGTTTATTGCTGTTTTTACAGAGTTCATTCTTAAACTGGAAATCATTTGCATAGTGAGTATTTTTCCGCAATGAAAATAGTTTAATGTACTGTTCATGGTGCACTTTCCTCTTCATTTCTGCTGGACTTGTTACAGTTTTCTGTGTGCTGGTGCAACATATCTTGAAATGTGCTCTTCATCTTAAATGAAATAACTTGAGCATATGTTTAAGGTTTAAGTCAGTCACAATATGATCATTTAGCTTGCCTGCTTTTATATTCCACACACAAATAACTGCTATCATTTGTCATTTAAGTCTTTCTGATTCTTAATTCCCTCAGTATCACCACATACTCAGAGATTATGTAATTTCCGTTCTGATTCAGTCTGTAACAGAGATGCTCTTTAAACACGAGCACACTTTAATTACAGTGTTACTGTCTTTTTCCATCAAAATATTGACTGGAAACTACCAAATTCTTATACGTCTTGTACATCTTGGTGATACCTTTTCAGCAAAATTATTAATTCCTTCTCCCAAACTTCATTTTCAGTTCTCTCTCTAAAAAAACCCAAAACAAACAAACAAACAAAAAAAAAAACCCAAACCCCAAAAACAAACAGAAAAAACACCCCAAACAAACCAACAAAACAAACAAACAAACCCCCCAAAAAAGCAACACAAAAAAACAACAACAAAAAAAAAACAACTCACAAAAAAACCCTCAGTGTGTCAAGGAAACAATCATTTAAGACAAACTAGGAGTGCCTCATTTCTCCATCCGCATTGTTGTCTAAAAACTCACTGTAATACAAATAATCCTGAAAAGCCTCATGTCAGAAAGAGGGAAATTTTACTCCGGGGGCTGCCATTGTGAAAAGTCACTGTACACCCCTTTCCAAGGAGTGCTTTGCAAATCACTGTTCAAAGACAGAAAATCTTGGCCAAAATGAAAAAAAGAACAGAAATACCTGAGAGAAATGCTGTGAGTACTTCCCTACCATCATAAGATTTCTGAATAGCTGTTTCCAAGCTACCTTCACGGAAGGCTATTTCATTTTTCCAATGAAATTTTTCTGGGAAAATTTCTCAGAATTGTTACAGGCCCTATTGAGAAACCAGACAAATTTTATTTTTAAATCGTCACTGAAATCAATCAGAGCAGAAATGTAAAATGTAAACATTCAAATGTATTTCCAGAATACACCTCATTTAGCTGAAGTGTGAGTGATGATTACACTGTGAGCTCCTGATGTATGGACTGTGTTAAGTCAGTAATGGGATGGGCAGGGTAGTGATAAACTATACCTGAGTTGAAACTGGAACGCTTTTTAAAAGATCAGTGTCTAGAGCTTTGTGGAATGATCACAATAATGTCGATAATATTCTAGAATATATCGTTAAGGTGCAGCTTGGGAAAAAGAAGAGAAAAACAACTAAACAACAGCCTGGAACTTTCCAGAAGAAGCAACTCCATGACTTTGTGTTGTCCAGTAAGACAATAGATCAAAGCTTTTAAGAACAAGCCTTCATCTCTCTTTGTTGCAAAAATGTGACATACAGAAAAAAAAAGCACCTGTTCCATGGTGTTGTCAATAGTTACAGTTCACTTGATTGTGAGAGTAAATTGAGTTTTTCAAGACTCAAAATGTAGGTTAAAATTATACATTTTGGTAACACTACGTTTTACTGGATACTTTAGACCATGTAACATGAAGGCATTAGTTATTCTTTTAATTAATTAGGAAAATTAATCTTCTTTGTGGTCACTTATGCATTAAAGCTGTGAAAATATATATATTTTCTTATATATATATATATAAAAATATATAAAATCAAAACATTTTTCATCAGTCAAAAGGGGAATAATCCATTGTCTGTTTGCTCAGTTGCAAGAAACTGCATTAGGAATATTTGAAAATGTAATATAAGTATTTTAAAATAAAAATTGTTTGAACTTCAACAATGTGTTATCATTTACAACTGGTATGACACTGTTCTATCTATAAATGACTGGAAAATGAGAATTAATATTTGCTTTCATATAACTGCCCAGGTCACATGTTGCATAATAAAGCAGATATGCTCTAGATAAATCAGAATTTGATCCTGAAAGCTGTGTTGTAAAGGTATTAATTTATTTTTTTCCTTATCTTTCAAAAAGTTTACAGAATTACCAGTAGCTTTTTATTTCATCACTTTTGAATACTTGGAAATGTTGAGGCCTGCCCCTGCAAGTTGGTTATCTTGAGAGATTGCAGTCAAAAGCTTTCTTAAGTATTTTCCTGCTACTAAAATTTAGGTAAGGATTGACCAACCATGATTTTCTCTTCTTTAGAGCAGTGAAGATGAGGTGCAGGAAAGAAGTTAGTGTCCAAAGTGCCGATAATACCCATATTTCTTTACTTTAAACTAAAAGGTCTATGATAATCATAAGTGTTAAACCATCTAATTCTTAATGAGGTAACTTCAATAATATAATAAAATTACTGAAGGGTGAGTTACAATAACATACTGATGACAGATTCTTTAGTAATATATCCTTTAAAACGTATCATACCAAAGGAGAAAAATGAAAATGGATTTCCATTCCCCTACAACTCTAACTTTACTATTTTTTTAATACCAGAAAACAAAGATAAATTGATCTGATTTAGCTTATTCATTGGCAAAATGGTGTTGATTTTTCAGGGCATCGAAAGGATTTTGTTGTGGTTAAAAGCAGATTGATATGAGTTGTTTGTGTGGGGAAGAAATGCAGGGTTTCAGAAGAATCACTGAGGAAATTGCGCCTTTAGGAAATAGTATAATATTTTGTTTTCCTGTCCTGGTTCCCTCAAGCTAGGGTAAGTCAGGTTTGCCTGAAGGCATTCTTTCTGCTCCTGCCTCCTTCATTATCCAGGCAACTTTGCAGCTTCGAATGGCTGGTTTTTCCCTTTCACAAAAATAGCAGTCTTTTTATATGCAGGACAGTGTTAGAACACACAGGGCCACTCCTGAGAGCTGGTGTGTGATGAGGGAAGCGCCTAAACCTGAGAAATGAGAAATGTGCCAGGATCCAGCGTACAGATTATTCCCTTCCTCTTTTTTTGGCTTGTTTTAAATTCAAGGCTTTTTTGGGTTTGTCCCCTTCTGTCTCAAATGTGCTGGGGCAGGATAATTTTCTGTGTAAATGCACTTGAAGAGGCTGCAGAAGCCTGATATATATGGATGATGTTAAGGCTGGATTTCCAAGTACACTTTATTTCAGTTTTATAGGTGATGAATTTTAAGATATTATTCGAAATTAATGTTTAAATTAATATAAATATTAAATTGCAACTTAGCATGGCTATATGGTATATTTGAGGGTAGTGTATATATGTACATGTGAGTGGGAAATACACACTGTGCTACAGAAAATACGTTATATTCATTAAAATAAAGTGTTCTGCTGAGGCCTCTAATTTTTAGTGTGGATGTTTTCCAGTTCTTTTCAGGAAAGATAATGATGCACACTGCAGGTGAAGGAGACTTGTCAGAGCTAGGAATGCTGCTCACATTATGGACTGAGGAAGAGAGTACCATATAGACAGACCATTATGGTCCCTCAGGCTTCAGAAGCACCTGGAAGAAGGCAGAAAGTGAATTTTAAGCTACTGTGCACCTCACTGTCTTCCCTCTGTGCTTCAAAGCGCTTCATACATCTCCCCCCACAGTGATCTCCAGAGCAATCCTGATGTGGTGTGTTACAGCTCCTTGTAAATTAAGTCTTCATTCGTTAAAAATAAAACCCCAATTTAAAAGTACTGCTGTACTATGTGTATGTAAAGGACTGCTGGTTTTTGGACTGTATTCGTTATATATAAACAAAAAACCCAACAACCCCAAAACCTCTCTGACATCCATCTGGAGTGATCATACACATCTCTCTTTTCATTCAACATTCCTTTACCAAGGATACTACAGATCTAATGTGAGATGATCCTAAGTGAAAAGTAAAGTTCTGCCAACAGGACAAAGCACTAAGAAACATGATTACAGCTAGTTTTTTAATTGAAAGAAGCTTGTTTAGACCTCTTCTTCTATTAAATTTCCTACCACCATAGAAATGTCAGCATTTCCATCCCAGATCCAATAGTCCAGCCCCTATTCCATCTCTGACAGTAGTAACAAAAGATGTGTTACATGAAGGTGCCCATTATCCAATGCAGACCAAATACAGAAAATATTCATTTAAAACTTCTGTCATTTAGTAATTTTCTCAAGTTTTACAGTGTAAGATACAGGGTTTCTAGAAATGTTCATCTTAGTGATACAGACTGATCTTCTAGCTTGTGTTAAATTTATTTTTTTTTTTTTTTAAATGAAGCTCTGCACTTCTTTGAAATCAGATTAGAATGAAAAATTGCTGATTTTTCACTTTAACTGAAAGACTTAACCCATACAATAAAAGGAGAATATTATCACATGCAATGGCAGCCATACAGGGCTGAATTTAGGTATGCTATACCTTACGCAAGGCTGAGTAGCTCAGTATTTGCAGTTATTACATATGCACAAAACACCCTGAACTCACCTCTCATCAAGAGAATTATCCAATTTATCCAAAGCAAAATTCGGACAGGATTGACCTTCACCAGAATTTAGTCATACTACGAGAAGTGCCACAGGACCTTTAGTAAAGGCAGATGGTTAGGTCTTCTCCTTCTGTCTCGCTGGGAGGAGGAAAAGAAGCTCCAGCAAAATGCTGGGGTAAAGTATCTTCCCAGGACACTGGTTACATGTCTGGTCATACAGCTACAGAATTAGCAACATCATTCCAAGCTCTGCTTTTCGGCTTTCTTTGGAGATGTCACATTCCAGTATGGATACTACTTAGCTCATGACTTTTTAATAGCACTTGTAGGGGGACTGGGGCTTTTTTTTTTTTCCCTCTTACAGTGCATTGCTGTCAGTCTGCAGAAGGAGTTGTCAGTGTTTCTACCTTCATTCTCTTTTTCTCTGGTGAACCGGAGGTTGCAGTTTATGCCAGCTTGCTGGTGGTGGTGAAAGGGGAATATTGCCCTCTTCTTCCCTTTTGTCATTCCTCTTTCTCTCCCAGTACTACCTCCTCATTGGGCCAGTCCTGTTGCTAGATCCTTCTATAATTTGGTTTAATTCAGCAGATCCCTATGACATTGTCAAGTTCGTTGACTCTTCTTGACCATATTAGGGAGTAAATGCTGGTTGACAGAAAGGTCTGACAAAAACCAGTGCTGGGGCTAAGAAAGTAGCAGAGAGCAAGACAGGGAGCAGGCATCATAACCTAAATCACAACCTAAAGTTTCTGTTCTTTTAAGTTGCACTATGGCGTAGTGTGTTTTGAAAACTGTGTGAGAAGCTTCATGGTTTAAAGGGAGTGCAAACGAGGCAGAGCAAACCAGGGTGCTGGCAGGGTGCTGACTGTGCTGAAGCTCTGCAAGCACTAGGTGGCCTGCTTTTAAAGGAAATGGGAAATCCCATCCATGTCTGTGTGCTAGAGAGGATTAAAATTGCAATTTAACACAAGTAATGCATCTATGTTATGTATCTTGCTATTCATGCTAAAATTTCATCACCTCCCTACAGTGCTAATCGTGTCTGACAGAAGAGACACCACCAGTGTTGGTGTTGGATGCCCTCAAAGACACTGAGGGCCAAAGGAGAATGGAAGGTAAGGGGTACAACTGCAGTGCAAAGTGTGGTATTATCAATGGGCTTTTTGCTGCATTTTTAATTTTGACTATCAAAAGGGAAGGACAAGAGGAAACAAAGGGATGCAGAAAGAGAATTGCATTTTAGCTGAAGTAGTGAATCTTCTGTGAAAGTTCTCCAAACAGTAATTTGTTTATCTCTGAAAGAGAATGACTTCTCTTCTGGGCTAGTAAAAGGAGTCAATGCAAAAAGAAAACTTTGATTTACTATAAAGGTCTTGAACCACGAAATAAATTTAAAAAGTCAGTTAATATTGAAAGCAAACAAGGCTTTTGAGGAATAGTGAGTCTACCAAGAAATTGCAACAGCATCATTATGCACATCTTATGCTCACTGATGCGTTACACATCAGTCACTCAGTGTCCAAAAATTGCAACATGGCATGCACCCTAAAATTCTCATTTTCCTCCATTTAATGTGGGAGGTGTGAAACTGATGGCAGCAACAAGTGAGTCTGGCGGCCAAAATGGGAACATTAATGGGTTGGTAAAATGTCATGTAACATCTTTCCAGTACTTTGATTCCTCCCAGGCAAACACCTTCTACCAAAACAAAGGCAGTCTGATGGTCAGGTTCCCACAGGTCACAAAGCAAATAGGTTTGTGGAGGATAGGAGTACTCTCTAAATTAAGGGAAAACATTATTTCTTTCCACTGCCCCAGAGATTAGTCTGGATATCAGAAGCATTCAAAGTGGGTATTAGCTTAACAGATCTAAAAGAAGCACAAGGGTTTATGTTCCAAGCTTTTCTCCATTTAATCCAGCAAGGGAAAAAATCTTTAATGAAAATCCAGATTGACCAGCCATCTAAGAAAATGCAGGACATTGAAACTTGTTTTCCAAATACATACATTTTGAAACATGATTTATGTTGAGAAAATTAGCCATGGTGTGTTGCTGATCCTGCTAGCAAATTATATGGGTTAATAATTTAACTTTTGTTTAAAAACTAGTACTTCACCAAACCTTAATTGAGCTTAGTCAGCCATTAGCTATGGTTCTTATTGACTGAGAAATAAATGGTGATTGATTATTCTGACATAATTAATTGTTATTGTATTTTTCAGCAGTTTAGGCTCATTTGCCCAGGGTACTCTTTCCACAATGTTCAGAAGATTTAATTAATATTCCTATCAATATTTTAAATAGACTATAACATTCTAGGAATTACAGAGTAATCATTTTCATGGCTGAGTGGTCACAGGGAGATAAAATTATATTGAAAATTTTAATTTTAGGCACATTTGATTTGTAATGCAGTATATACCTTCCTAAGATAAGAAGGTTTTACACTGAATCTGTAAAATTTATGCTGTTCATTTCTTGGTGCAGTGGTGAAGCAGAGCTGGCACAGGAATTTTTCTTCCATCTCCCCCTGTGTAGGTGTCTAAGTACCTTATAAACTCTTTAAGGAAGATATTTGATTTTTATTTAAATATAAACTCATTCAATTATTTTCTTCTGATAAATAAAATGACAAATGACAAATGTGACTTTAACTGGCACCTGGAAAAGTAATTTGAGGTCCAGAGGAGAGGAAGTGAGAGATGGAATACCAGAGCAGAATCACATAGAGCTCCCATTGTTAGAAAGTCAGTGCTTATGAAAGAAAAACTCACTTCATAACATACAGTTTTATTCAAGTGCATTGGTTTTAATTTTAGGAAAGGGTTGCCCACACACCTCCAGATAAAGGCATTCTTCTCTGAACTTTCACTGTGCCTCAGATGAGGAATTTACCCTAGAGCTCACCTACTCCTCCCAGTGTTTATAGAAGCTGGTGAAGGAAAAAGGATAGCTTGAAATCATTACCTACCAAGCTTTTTGTGCAGGTGTTCTGAAGTAATCTGTGAACCTACAGTCCTTAAAAAAGCAGCTTCCTCTCATTCCAAAGAAACCATGTTTTGGGAGCAGTTCCATGGCATTTCCAACCTCTTGAACTCTTTTTTCTTCTCATTCATCTGAAAATAGCCCCCTAATATTTCTGACTGACTGAGCCAATGATTTAAAGCAAAGTTAGCTGGAAAATAAGCCATCGAGTGTAAATCAGGAGTACATATTTCTACACCATCTGCAGGCTCCTGGGTGAACGCTCACTGATTTGACCTTCAGATGCTTCAACAGTGGGTCAGAGGGGCTGTGCCCAGGAAGTCTCAGCAAAGCAGCATTCCCTCAGAGTGAGGGAAAACACGCTGTCCTTTGAATTGTTATACCATTAACAGATGACTATTATTACCAGGGACAGTGTGCATTAGGGATTCAGAGATATTACGTGACTGATTTTTGAATAATGAACTGATCTACTCAGAGGACAGCATGACTGCCAGAACACATATCTGCTGTTACATTGATGTCGCTAGGCAGCAGACAGACTGTTTTTGGATTGAAATTAAAGAAAGGAAATTGCACTTGGCAAAGTAATTGGGAAATGACAGTGGGTAGCTGAGAAGGGCTGAAAGCTTTGAACCATGGAAGAAGCAAATAACAGCGAAAGGGCAGAGGGGCGGAATGAGTTCAGAGGGGCAAATGCAGGCACAGCTGTGCACTGCTGTCAGGGAAAGGAAATGGAAACTAAAGCTGAGAGCAGAAATCCTGCTGCCTCAACAAGGTGTCTGCCGTGTCCCAGGATGTCCCATTTCATCACCATGACATCCATCATCTCTCTCTCTATAAAAAGAAAGATGCACTTCCGTGTAGATCCCCTCTGTCCTCATCTGAAGGAGGAGGACACGGTCCAGCTGCTGCTCTCGCTCATCTGTTGTGCATTTGGCCAGGACAGAAGTTATTGCACCTGCTTGGTGTTTTGTCATGCTTACAAGACAGATTCAATCCATGACATCTTCCTGCTATTAGATGGCTGGGGAAGATCAAGGCCATGGTTCCACTGATACATTTTATTTTCAAAAAGTATGCTTTAAAATATGATCACAACTGCATTTAAGTAATTAGGAAACAGTCTGCAATCACTCCAAAGGAAATGGGGGAAACAACTAGTTAAATACACAACCCACTCAGGCTAATGCCATATTCCCACATCTGTTTCCAGAATGGGCAGATTTTAATTGAAATACTTTTCTAAACTTTTAGTGGCCTGAATGGCACAATCTAAAACTAATTTTAATTCTCCACTTTTTACCATATTCTAGTTACCAATATTCTAATATTAACATGAAATGGAGGAGCTGCTTATACTGCATCAATTTCATTTTTGCCCTTGTAGTTTGTTACACCATCTAAACTGAACCTCTTTAAATAACTTGCTACTAGATTTTGTGTTTTAGACAAGACATCCACAGAGCCCATTTATATAAACTGGGCAATAACTCTGTTAGATTTGCTTCAGGACTTGTAATTTCAACTCTTTCTTGTCTACCACTTTCTTTTCTTCAGATTTTTATTAATTTAGTTATAGGAGTTAAAAGTTAGCACTGACTTCAGCAGCACCTATTTGGTGCCACTGACATGAACAGATTGATTATATGCCACAAGTACTAAAACATGGTATGAAAAGTTCACCCATTTACCAAACTTTTCTTAAATTATTAAAAACTTCCCTCAGTGCATCTCCCAAGTTAAGACTTAAAAGCCAACCACTGTTTTCTTCACATTATTTGACTTGTTGTTCACAGAAATCTAATTCATGGGCAAGATGAATTATGGGAAGCCTACTTTATTGTTCAGTCTAGCTGCTAGAATCAATTCTGGAGAGTTTACAGTGTTCAAGCACCATCACACCTAGTCTCCTCAGGTACTGCAGAGTGCCATCCCCAGTGGTGTCCCCTACTTTACCCCATTAGCTATTTCTTCTACTACAGTCTCTCATTTATGCCACAGGTTTGACTATTGCAGCCAACCATTTCAGCTTAGTTAATGAAATGGAATGCTCCCAAAACATACCCAAAATTAAAGTACAGGCTTCAGTCCTAAGAGAACTGTAAGCACCTGGAATTCAGGATGCATTAAAACCCTCAGCAATGACCTTTAAGCATTCTGGGTTATCCATAAAAATGCCTCTCCAATGTACAGTTGGATTAGGACAATAGGATCCCAACCACAAGACAACTGCCTTCATCAATCACAGGTTTATTGCCTTCATGAACTGACTTAGGTTCCTACACAGTGTATTTTTCCTTCTGTGTATGCCATTGATTGTAGCTGCTCTCACATCATGTCCTGTGTTAAGTACCAGCCTAGTAGCTCACTGACCTACAACATGGTAGCTGATGATTGCCTGCAGAATTGCCCTCTGGAATCAACTCAAATGAGTGTTTATCTGGGTTGGTGTTAGAGAGGTACAGTTTGCACTACTAAGGAAAAAATGTGTTTGCTTTACTGCCACTTACCCTTGGAAAAAACAGCGCTACTGAATATTCTCTTTTAATGACTGTTGTTACTATGGATGCAAATGCAAATCTGTTTTTACACTTAATACACTGTAAGCCAGCAAGATCTAGTGGAAGATCCCTGCAAACGTAAACACCTATGTGCACAGTGACCTACTTACATGTGGGTTTGCACAGACCCATATAAAGTACATATAAAAGCTGTATTCAAAGCCTGTCATTTAAAACAATTTTCAGGCAGTCTCTGGCAGACTGAATAGAAATGCTGCTTGATAAGTCATTCATCCAAATTTTATTTAGTTTTAACATACAGAGTTTTCTTTTACATTACAAAGACTTGCACTGTGCCAGGGACTTGCCATTGTATTTATTTCTCTGGGGAATTTTTGTAGCAGCCTGCATTTTGAGTGGATAACATCTAAAATTCAGTGTCATGATGTTCAAAGATTTCCACTGATTTCTAGACACAAAAATAATTCAAGGACTTCCATACATTGAATGCATTCTGTTTATTTGAGAAGGAAGATCTCATATGAGTGCCCATTATGGAAGGCATCTCTTATCATGTACAATAAAATCAACCATTGCTTCCAGCAGAATACAAAAATACACATCTCAGTGACTTCCATACAATAATAAATACATAATCATGCATCCAACAATAAAAAGGCACAGAAAACTGGTCACTTAGTAGTCATAAAAATTACTAACTATATTAACAAAGCCACCCAAATTATCTGTACAAGGAAATGTAACAATATATTCCAAAGGTGAAAACACATAAAACATCTTTAAAATAGTATATGCAATAAATACCTCAGTTGTTTTTATATATTAAAAATAAAACTGTGCCATTGTAAACAGTATGTAAACAAACAAAATTCACTGTTCCTTACCATTATTACAAGTAAATAAAGCCAAAAGTTACACCCCTGCTCTGTTAGATATACTTCATTGGCAAGTTTTTGTCAGGCAGTTTAAAGTTTTACTCTTTTCTGCAGCAAACAGAGCCCGCTATGTGTGTAATTTTAAGTATTAGAGCAATTGCTAAGCTTCAAAACTGATTACCCAGGACGCAGTAGGTCATCAAAGAGAACTGGAACTAGGAAAAGCAAATCTTGGAGAGTTACGGACAAAAGTCATTTATTTATACTACATATAATAGTGTCAGTAAAACTCAGCTGCTTACATAACGCTGCTCTCCTATAGGTCTCGAGGCGGCTGTACAGAGGTGGTAAGCGTCCTTATTCCCACAGGCGGAGAAAGTGAGGCACGCAAAGGTTAACTGAGTTGCCCCCAGTCTTGCACCAGCTCCGCGGCAGGAAAGTAAAGGCAGAATCCAGACCTCCAGCCACTTCCTCCTCATTTCCTCACACATCACATGGCCTTTCACACAAACACGGGTGTGTCCTGAACTCTAGCCCTGAACAGAATTGCAGAAAGATAATCAACATGCTAAAGGAAAGGTGTCTGCTCTCTTGGGTGTCCATCTGCCTCTGCTAGCAACTATGGAGGCTTGCCACCAAGCTGCAGCAGGAGCACAATAGGAGCTTTTCTCCCACAAATTTGTAATCAGATCCACGTTAGAGGACGAGAGAGCCCAGGCGGAGCCCTGTGTATCCTCCACAAGGTTACTGATTGCCTCTACTGTTTATTCTTTTGAGGTCTGTTCCTAAAGCCAAAAAACTCCTGGAAAGTTCAACCCAGGTGCATACTTTCTTCCTTAGTAGAATGGGAATCTGAATATGATCCTTTCTTAAACAAAACTATAGGAAAAGATTCTTGGAAGTGGTGGGCATTTGCACAGAAGTGTTCAGAAAAAGCCTCATAAGGGAATATGCCTGCCTTGCTATTTCTTCAGCTTTTGATAATCTTGGCATAACTACCTCATTTTACAAGTCCGACTATCCCTGGTATGACTACCTATGATGAATATAAACTTACATGTTCCCGACATATATATTTCAAAGTGCACGATAGCTCTTGTTTGAAAATGATATTTTTAGCCTTAGATGAAGAAATTAAGATGCATCTATTTAGCTGTTTCACAGCCTTATGTCTTTTTACAGGAAGAATATACTTAGAGCATACACAATTAAAAGACACCCTGTAAAGGGATTTAGGAAGCACTGCATTATGGTATTTTTCCTCCCTTGTGCTATTAAAGAACTGATCCTTCTGTCCCTAGACAAGTGATTTCTCTAATGTCAAGCAGTTGTCTGATTTGCCTTACCACTTTCTCTTTTCAACATTTTAATTCATCCATGAAACATAAAACATCATTCGACATACTGGCTATGAAGATGCCTCCATGTCTTGATGAGAAGTTTAAAGCCACATACTTACTATATAACATTTTTTTCCAATAAAGTACTTTTGGATAAGGTACTCCAAGATCTGTCTCATTCCAGATCTGCAGAGCCAGGTGAACTGCATGAAATCAGTAGGTATACAAATCAGACAGGACTACTTTTTATTCATCAATGAATACTTCTTCATATTCACCTGCCACATTGCATTCCCTCTTTGTGGAAAGAGGTATGAAAGGTGATCTCTTTTTAGATTATTCTGTACTAAAAACTTACAAAAGCTATTTTAGAAGGTATTTTCTTACACATACTCAAGGACCAGATCAGTGAAAAATTCTGTACATTCTCTGAGGCATTTATTCCCACCTGTGTTGTAGTTTGCAGGTTCTGTAGAAAAATCCAAACAGTAACTGCAGATTTCACATTGGGAAAAAATAAATACATTTCACTCATTTAAAAAAATTATCACAGTAGGAAAATAGCCAGTAAACAATAGATTCAGAGAGGTTTAATCTTGGCCTCAGTGAGATCAATGGGAGTTCTGCCAAGGATTTCAAAAAAGCCAAAATTGCACCCAGAATCATATACAATTCTTTAGCTGACAACAATCATAAACATCCTGCCGCTCCATTGTATAAGTTAAATATTAATAAGCATCTGTAAACATCCCGAAATTCATCTGATATAAAAAATACTATAATAAAAACAATGCAGCATCTCAAGCACTGTATAGTTTTAAGTTTTTTTGGCTCTACACACAAGTTGGCATCATGATGTTGGGCAAAACCAGGGTATGTATATACATATATATGTACAGGTGTGCTCGCACATACACCCTACAAAGTAGACACTACATATCTACACACATCCATGCACAAATACTGGCAAGAGAACAACATTCATAGGTATGGCATTTAAAAGTCTAGCGATGATCAATCTGATGATCGCTGAGAGGACCAATTTCCCCAACCCGAATCATCTGTAGGGTTACATGTAAGTGCTAAAACTGAAATATGTGAACAATCTCCAAGGAGGACTAAAGTCCTGTTTAAGGACAAGCACATGCCAAATCCCGACAGATCTATAGGTTTGCAAAGATGATGAATTTTCTTGTGGAATGAACAGGAACAAGGGGAAACAAAGGGCAGAAACTACTGAGCGCACACCAGTTTTTAACTAAACCAGTACAAATTACATTATATATGTCATTTTCTATTGAATATGGTTTTGAATTGGTTGGAAATCACGTGTTTCAGCTTTTTGCTACTAACTCTATTCAGACACAAATACATGAGTTATGCAGAAAATTAGATAGCATCACATCTCTGCAATGCTTCCATGTGCACTTTATGCATCCACTCATGCATGTTGAATGGATGTTATTACAGAATTAACTAACAGTCATATTTGACTGGAATACTAGTTTCATTTACAAGGCTGGGTAATGACAAAAAACACTCATGTTGGGCTGGAATCCTCTCAGAACTTGTAAAATACCTTTAGATGAAATCTACCCTTTTAAAATGCCAGAACATAACTAAAAATACATTCATGCAATTCCATAGTGCTCAACATTTAAAGACACCTGTTCTAGACATACAGATGTGACAGCGAGAAGTTTTGTTAGTGCTAACTGATATGTTTGCCATCACTGTGAATTAAGACAAGTAGCTGCTAGTATTAGATGGCATGTAATCATTTGTGTGTGGTGAGAGCAGAGGTGAGGTGCAGAGATCAGGCCCTCTTCACCTTTCAGAAGCACTTCAACAGCTTGTACTCTTTATGTACAAATCCCATCTATCGCATATCTCATCTGCCAATGTGAATATTACCTTGCCCTTTGATGATCCCCTCAACATACAAGCATATTAAATTACTAAGGTAGCTGGCAGCTCTTGGGAGGTTCCATGTTTCAGTTCTCTTAGGATTCAAAGGATATACTGTAAAAGGGTGGCTAATGAAACAAATTATTTCAGGACAGGTTCCCAAGCTGTGCTTCTTCAGAGGAAAAATGGTAATTTTTGTCATATATGGACAACTGCATTTTTCAAGGTGCACAGTTTAAGGAGACAGAAAGTATGAACACAACAAGTGACAGACGCTAAAGAAAATCCTCTGGAATAGTGCAGTCCCAATGCCTATTTCAATATACAGAGATGGCATCTTGTGAGAGGACAGTGCTACTAGGAACCTTCACAGTGAGTATCTACATGCCAATGTGCTGGTTGTAAACCTTGCTAAGCTGTCCAAGTAGTGTGTCCTTAAAATTCTCACTAAGAGCCCCCTAGACCCTACTTGTCAGCACACATGCTCTCCCTCCCTGAAAATCAAGACCAAGCAGCTTTGAATGGCTTTCCTCAGTCTTCCCATTCACAAAATAATTGACTGTGACTGCAAAGAGAATCAGTCCCAAAGAGAGCTTACTTCAACTAACACCAGGAAAAAAACAGTTTTATATCTGTAACTCTTTCCCTGTTAATGACATTGTCAGATTATTAATCAAACTATTTTTCATCCAATTAATGCTTTAATAAAATTAAGATTTAAAATGCCAATTAATTTTAAATGGTCATAATAGGGATTTGGGGCACTGTGGAGATTTTATTTTTAGCTTTTCACACAGTTTCCATAATGAAAACAAACTATCCAATTTTACTTTTAGTTAATTTCTTCCTGTTTTCACCTTCCAGTTCACATGCTCTTGTGTAGCTATATCTGGATCAAACACAGCTTCCTAAAATAGTTGTTTCCAATGAATTTGGGAAAAAAATAATTTCACATTACTTTAAACTTTGTATCATATTGCTTTTACCTTCAGTAGCTTTTCAATCCTAACATTAGTCTTTGAATCATACTATACATATATTTTTCCAAAGTATTTGTTCCATAGAATAAACTATTGATTGGTCACTTGAATATTTGTCCTACTAACAGCTACCATAATTTTCATTATTTTCAATAGTCTTACACAGCTGGTAGAGTTAGCCAAAACAACTTCTCTTTCCAAGGGCATTTCTGTAGTTATTGTTAATCATTAGACAGAGCTTCCAGCAGGGATTGCAAGAGTAGAACTTAAAGGGTTTTAGTCCACCATGGCTATGCTAGGCTTTGGAGCCTGAAGCCTTGGTCAGTCTCAGTCTCCTGGAGCTCTTACCATTTTTCCTAGCCTGCCTGCCCAGCTGTTTTGAGCAGAAACAGTAGGAAGATATGCAAAGGTCTCATCTTGCCAAGAAGCTGGGATGTCATCCAGATACAGAAGCTGGGGAGCAGTCTCAGAACATTAGTAAAGACATGACTGGCATTAAACAGTAATTGCGCACCAGCTTCTTCTGCCCTCACTAATATTAGCAATTGGTTATATGAACTTAAAATCCCATCAAAGACCTTATCAAGTTTCTGTCAACTGGGAGACAAGGTCTTGAATTATTTAAAATAGAGGTTTGTAATTCTACCATGTACTTGTATGAGTTTTGTGTTGACTGCTCTGAAGGTGGTAGGTCTTTAATCACTACAGCTAAATGAATTACAATTTGTCCAGGAAGGCTCTTGGGTCTGTATTCACCAGTATTTTGCTAGTTTGCAAAAGTGTCAATGTATTATTTACATATGATGGGACATGGCATTTTAAGTTTAATTCTATGGACTCAAAAGACGCACAAAACTTTCAAAATATTTTTTTTTTCCAGTTAAAATCTTAAGGGCAATCACTACTAAGCCTACAGAAGTTGCTATGAATGGTGGTATTAGCTCCAACTGGCTATAGAAATAGTCTTCTTAAAGTGTCCAGATGGCTTCCAAATGGATCATTATTTCTAGGAAAGAGACTGGGCTTCTGTATGGCAGAAATGAGCATTTCAAGTACATAAGCTAACACTTAACAAAGCTATTAAACCTAATGAAACAGTAGTAGAAGCAACTAGAATTTTTTTTTCTTTTTGTAAAAAAGATCAAGTTCCACACTATATTCTATATATAAATAGAGGAATTTATACAACCAGTAAGATTTTCTATTGATAATTACCAAATGATGCTTTATCAATCCTGCTGATGCCACCACTCATCTCTGAAGAGGCAGCAGAAATATTTTAAGTCCTATCCTAACTCTTCAGCTTCCTCAAGTCATCAAAAACTCATTCCTTTACTTAAGACAGCAATACAGTCATGTACAGTTCCTGCAAACATTAAATCGTTGCAGTTAGAATAAGCAGCATCAAACCTTGATGATATGAAAATCATACCACCTAACATAAAATCCATGAAAACAGAATAAAAGATATGGGAGAGCCTGTGTTATAAATGTAACACTCAGGATGCTGCAGTTGAGAGGTGCATATGTTACTGGGGTGAAAAAATATATTGAGAATTACTCACATCATTTTATGTGGCACTCACTTACTCATATGAGTGACAAAATGATTTCCTGGTTGGTAAGCTAAATAAATTGCTCCAGCTTGGTTACATTCAACAATTTACGTCAGTTGTGACTTTACCTTTCAGAAAGATCTTTTGCGCTGCTAATTATTAGTGACCAGAACTGCTGACCTTACGAGCAAGAACTTAATATTTAGGGGCACAGAGAGAGCACTCCAGAAACAGTAACATTAGTAATGCAATCATTAATACGAAGCATCAAGCAAAATGGAATCATTGTGGGGCTTTTTGTCTTAAATGTCCATTATGGAATTATAGCTATGGATAACATCTAGTTTGATAACTGTTTTTAAAGTAGGACTATGGAACATCTTCTCATGTTTCCTTTATATATTAATTTTCTATTACACATGAAAAAGGTGAAAACACTGATAATCTTACCCTTGAAGTAAGATCTGTTCATTATCAAGACATTATGAAATTTTCATTAAGTGAATTAGCATTGCTGAGTTCAATCAAAAAGTAAAATTGGCAGGTTATCTATTTCTCTACAAAAAGAATATGAAAATATGAAATGGAGCTTTAAGTAAAAAAGAAAAAAAATTAAAAAATCAATTCCTCTCATTTTAATTACAGCCATAGAACACTGCAGTATGAATTTCTTTGGGCAGGCATAGAGAGATAAAGATGATTTCTATTTATTATTTACAGGACTAAGCATGTTTGCTCCAGTCCCAAAACAAGAAATACTGGATTGAAATAGTCTGGGAGGGTTTTTGATCATACGCTTTACATTTTACGGCTCTTCCAAGATTAAAATATTTTTCGTTGAAAGAAAGAGACATTCAGGAGGGAAAAAAAAAAAAAAGAGTGGTTAAGGGGAAATACATAAAAATGTGTCAAAGAAAATTTGCACTTGCCATCATATAAAAATAAAATAGTTTGAATTTTTTTTCTTTAAACTATTGTAAAAAATCCCCAACACCTACAACCACGAGTTTGCTTCATTTCATTCAGTTTCTAAGAAGGCATTAGGCATTATAAAGGCAAAACTTGCATGACCCAAATTAGAAGTTGCTATGGCAATTGAATCCAGTGAACTGGGAAAGTACTATTTGAAAATGACAAAACAGAAACATGCATTTAACAACCTACTGCCATTTTAAAACATGCAATTCTCATTTTCCCCTCTCTGAGTTGTAGAGCTTTTCATCTATACAAATACAACCCACTACAAAAAAAATTCAGATTACTCTGTATTCCTTTCAGATTCTAATGTATGCTGACTGGCCACAGAAATTATGTGTATTCGAGTACGGGAAAAAAATTCATCCAGTAAACTTTGTTTAGTGATAGTCTTGATGAATCTAGCATGCTGAAACAGGCTTCACAAGATCTATTAAGATAACTCACTTTCTAAACAACTAACTGCTTGATTACCTTAATGTACCTTAGTTTTGTTGAAATATTGGGATGTATGCTTTGAAGCACTTTTAACATCAGGATTAAATTAGAAAGTATAGTGTTCATTAAAAAATGTGGCTATTTATGTTCTTAGTTCTAGGAGCTGGGACCTTTACAGCAGTAAGGAAAAAAACAACACAATACTTGGGAATTAGAATAATCATGAGAGAGTAACACTGTGTGGAAAAGTCTGTAGAAAAGCCACATAATTTAAACACAATTAAAATCCATGATCTCGGCAGAGAACCCCCATTAAATATTTTGAGCCTCCCTGTCAGACACATTTGCATTTCTTAGCCAATACAAATCTAAGGCATAGAGTTGCATAAAATTTGCTTTCCTGGGCATCTAATAAATACAGCACAAATGATGCTTACAGGTTTTTTTTTCTACTTGCGCATTTAAAAAAAACTTCTTCAGACAATCAAAGTTAAATTCTTTGGTGGTCATTTAGAAAAATGAACTATACATAGATCATTGATCAGTTGTCTTATACTGAGGTAATTTGAGGAGTGCCATAAGAAAGTTGCGTTATAAACAACATTTGCCCGTTTTCCCTGCCTAAAAGCAGCTTCCATTTTTTAATATACTCAGCGTAGACTCCTACAGTGACCTGAAGAGATCCTGTTCCATAGCCTGTCTTAATACACTGCATACTGCAAGGCTGAAAGCTATAGAGAGACTGTATCCTACAATCAGGAAAGCAAAGAAAGTTCTTCTATGTATTATGCCCTTGAATTGACCAGGAAGATTAAGTATGTAGTCTACTGTAACATCAATATGGTAGAATGCTGACACATGTTAAAATACAGTGTAGCTCATGGAGAACCAAACAGAAAAGGAAATAAAACTCATGAAGACTCAACATATGTCACCTGAACATCATTAAAGGGGTGAATGTCAAGTACACTAAAATAGAAAAAAAATTCAAACTTTCCATTGTTTGCCCAGCTTTCCATTTTTTGCATATGCTTTTCATACAACAGGATGAAAATCCTATCATTTGGCAGAGGCATTTCGGTTTGGTTTTTACGGTAAACCTAATAGAACATAGCCTTTTACTTTTGTTTGTTTACCAGACTAATCAATTATCTCCATAGAGATCCCAGAGTGGTGCCTGATGAACCTACAGCAGCAAGAGCACAAAAAACTACAACTGAATATAAATGATGCCTGTTTTGCTCCTTTTGAATTTTATTTCAATAAAACGGTGAGGAGACTAGATTTACTTTCCAAGGGATGAGTCCCATCTACTTGCCAAGGAACAACTTCTATCATGCAGTACTTGACATTGGCCCCCTTACACAGAGAAAATAAGCTTTGGTAAAAAACAAAAGAAACCTTACTCTTCTGCCTATGAGGAAAACATAAATAGATATTAGGATACTCTTTAATGTGCAAGAAACATCAAAGCTACTCAGTTAAGTAAAAGTCAAGTGGGTTCCTTGTGCTGCAATGACACATTGCCAGGAACAGCAAGGAGACAGCAATTCTGTGCAAGTTTTCTGTCCGGTGGTGCAATGTCATCTCACCTCAAGCATTTAAGCAGGATTTTTTATTTTTTTTTTTGTAGATATCTGAAAATTGTTTTTCTACTAGATTAATACTCCTGTGAAAAATTAACCAGGAAATTTAATTATGAACCTATGTTTAAGTAAACTAAATAACCTTACAAATTCTGGTCTAGCACAATTTCTAAACAAAGATGGTGTTCATTTTGTTAAGCTGTTGACACTCATGGATTACTGTCTTGCATGTGATTCATGTTAGCATGCGTAGTGTAAAGCCATAGAGTCTGGCTTTTCTTAATTTTTATGGTCTACTGATGTAGGAGTGCTGTCAAGAAACAAATTGATGCCTTTTTAAAGAAATGCATACCGATGCATTTTTAAATTAACAGTTAATTAGTAATGAGTAAAAGCTTACCCCACAAAAATCAAATCAGCTGCTACATTTTAAGTCTCTTCTTATGTATGATAAATAAAATTAAATTTTCCTGTAAAAAAATTTCATTAGTTTTTTAACCTGCTTTTTGAACAGTAGAATAAATAAAACCATTAGAGCCTGAAAATTCAAATATGCTACAGATGTTTAAGATAACTGAATAACTACATTAAAATGCACCATGAGAAAATTCTTTATCATTTTCCATGCAGGAAGCCAATTGATATTTTTGTGAGGTACCGATCTTTCAAAAATTCTCATAAGTTAGTTACCTGATAAACATTCTGTACATGATATATTTAAAAATCTAACTGTACAGTATTTCAATCATATATATAATCTGCTGAATATGGCACAAATGCTAAGTTTCCACACCCTTTGCCATAGAATACATTTTAGGCGTAACACAACACTGAAGAATAGAAAAGTGCCCACAACAAAAAAAAAAAAAAAAAAAAAAAAAAAAAAAAAAAAAAAAGACACTCAAGTAGTAATAAATTAAATCTCATTAAAACTGATATAAAAGTTGTTCAAGTGTTTGAAGTATCAGATGTGTCATGCAACAGAACAACAGACAATTCAGGCAGGCACACCATGCATTATAGTTTGCATTCATGGTATCACAAGGTATCTCTTCCCCCTTCTGTGTGGCCAGGGAGTGCTGGATACCTGCGGCACTGCCAGGCTCACGGGTTGAACCTTCAAAAGCTCTTGGTCTCCTGCATGGGAGGTTTACAGAGCTATGCCTCGGAAGGATAACTGGACGACCTCATGCTGTACAGTGGCATCTTGCTGCAGCATAAAGAGAGGCATACTGAGCTGCATGTAAGCAAAGCAATCATTTCTTGATTATATTCTCCAGTCAGTGCAGTTCACCATCCACCAATCAATTTACCAAACTGGACCTATCCAAACTGGTCAATTTGCACACCAAGAAAACGTCTTCGCAGAACATACCACCTTTTCCTTTTCCTTTTTCTTATTTTTTTTTTTTTTTGGCACAAATCCTTTCATACTCTTGCAGCAAGTTCTTCACCACACAGGAATGCAGAGATGCTAGCCTGTACAAGCACCAGTGCTTATTCTTCCATAGAGTAAACTAGAGAGACAGCTAGGTGCCTGCAACAGCTCTGCTTCTCCAGCAACTTTCTCTTCTCCCTCTAAGGAAAGCACCAGCATAATTACACTTCAGACAAAGGGCTGTTCTTGCCGAGCTCTTTAATTCCCTGGAGAATTCGCTTCATATGACCCACCTTCGTTATCCCCAGGTCCTACAGAAATTTAAACAAACAAACAAAGTAAAAAAGAGAGAAAAAGAAAAAGAAGTTTATTTACAAAAATTGAAAAAAATCCCCAAATGGATTATGATCTATGTATGCAACAGATGTCTAGAAATGTGCTCACTGCAACCAACATTAACCGGACAGTGTTAGCAAGTGATGCCTAACAAAAAAACTGCTGAGAGCATACAGCGAATCCCTCTCTGTCGCACAGACTGAAAATAACTTACCTGCAGTACTGACAACACAAGGCACTCCAATATATATCAAAATCATCTCTGGCTTGACTTCTAAATACAAAAACCCTTCACAATTTCTGGCAAAAAAAAAGAACAATCTCCCCCTCCTCTCTAATACAGCGATCAAATGCTTGGTAGGATGTGATGGATTAGAGTTTCTGTCCAGCAATATCACTTGATCTGAGGCCCTTTCATGTCTGCTTTAATCAACAAACACATGTATCCCCAATTTCTCAAGGGAAAGTGGATGTAACTGCTACAGGTATGTAGGACAACTTCCCTTTAGAGAGCAATAGAAAAGGTAAGCATTTGCTTTTCATTCCAAAAAAGGTTACATTTGCAAACATGGATCTTCCTGATTAGAGAGCTGGAAGAAAAATCTCAGAGACATGACAGTCACATCCCAAAGGAAGATGTAAAAATCACAAGAGTAAATCTCTTTGTAGCCACCACTAAATCATTAACTTCAGCTGAAATGTTTCTAGTATTGGTTTCTGGGACCCATTTCTGTATGAGACAACAGACAAGAATTTTTTGCAGCAAACTTCCTTCAGTGTTAGTAACAGCTTTAGCAGCATTCTTTTTCAATTTGACTGGTCCAATGGTCAGAGAAGCAGAATGGGATGCCCAGCTGTGCTAATGATCCCCCACTGCACTAATGAATTTTCAGCTCGGTTTGGTGGAAATCTGCTTCCCTTATCTGTAAAACCCAGCTATGAAGAAGTCTTTAAAATCCTTGTGCCAATGATGTTGAGCAATTGGCAGAATAAAACACCAGTTATTTGTAGACTAAACCTTTTATAAATAGATAGTGATAAATAAATAAATACCTTAGAAAAGTTTCACTATGTATTTTTCTGAAATTGAAATACTTTCATTTTAATAGGAAGATTTTTCCATTTCAAATACATTAAAAGGAAAGGAGTGTAATTAGGCAGCTTAAAAAAATTGTTCTCATACAGAGTGGAAAATGAAACCATCAATATTTTTCTATGCATACTCCACACAAAAACTGTATCTACCTTCTTACAGCCCCAGAAACCTCAGAAAATCTGTATTTTATATTACTTAACATTAGCATGCAATTCATTTTGAAAGAAAGGGGTGGTAAGATGGGCATGAATTAATTACTTTATTATAAAGGTAGCACAGCGAAGATTAAGCAGATGGATAAATTTTCAGAGTGAAGACTGGAACCTGGTTATATTAGAGATGAAAAAGACTTGGTTGTTTCTTCAGCTGAAAGCTATCAGCACTATAAATACATGATCATCCTTTACAGTACGTTAGCACAAAGGTGGCAGCATTAAAGAATTCACAGGATGTTTATAAAAGTTCCCAAATCAAGTGGTGTTCATAAACCTATCTGAAAAAAACTCCTGATTTTCCACATCACATCAATTTATATTTTATTTTTGTTAAGTCATCTCACTTATAAACATGATAATTTTTAATACAATTACTGTAGTTAGTAGACAAATTCGTCCCAAAAAGACAGTAATATTTATAATTTCAGATTTGTATAATATTTTCTTTTTAATGCTGAACTTAATGTTCAAATGAATCAAAAATAAACATGACTACTGAAATTAATGAAATAGTCTAGTTACTATGTGAGGAAATTCTACATAAGCGAAAACCCATAAGGATACTTTCCAAACTACAGCAAGCCACACAAATTAGAAGTTAAGAATGTACAAATTCTTCAGAGCAAACATTTTTTCATGAGCAGAACTTTTTTTGGATAAGCAACATAGTGAGATGCTTCCACACTTCAAAGATCAGAGGAAAGAATCATATTAAGAAATTCCCAGAAAACTCAGCCACTTTTTCCACCAACCTTTATAAAGCATCCTCAACAACCCCTACACTTCAGAGGCAAAAAATTTTGGTTTTAATTCTGCTCCAGTTGAAGTTGCTGTAATGCACATCAGAACAGCAAGTCACAAATTCTGGGGACCCCTCTGATAATTCCTGCTACACTTCGGGGGAAAAAAAACCCCAATCAAAAAATTGGAATTTTTATGCTTGTGTAATAGTTTTTAATTTGGTGAAAACTAGAATTTATAGATTCCTGACACTGGGTGCTATCTAGTATTCTCAAGTTTACTGCCCATGCAGGCAAGTTTGTAGAAATTCTCTCAGATTAAAAGGATCTGCTACATCAGCATATCATGCATCATTAAAAAAAAAAAAGATTCCAAATATCTCTGCATTTTTGCTCATGCATGGGTTTCATCATCCTCTACATAATCTGTTAATATCTAATTGATAGCTAATTAACAAAAATTCAATTTGAGTAAAATATGGCTTTGAAGACAAGACTCTAGACTGAATAAAAAAACCCCAGCCTTTCTTTTTCCCCAGCTATGGCCTTGAAACTACAGTATCACCTCACCTCCTGCTTTTCCTAATCACTGCCATTTCCAGGACATTATTTTGGCCAAATGTACCACCAGTGTAATACTAGCAAACAATTTGTATTCTAGCAAACATATTATTTTCTTAAACTAAGAGTAAAAACTAAAATTATTTTATTAAACATATTATATGCTTGCTATTCTATAGCAAACAATTTATAATACTTCTTAATATCAACATCTTCCAAAGGAGAAAACTACCCTTCTTGCATTCCCAGTGTAAGAAGCCACCTGGCAAGCGTGAAGTCTAACAAATCTTACAAAACCTTTTCCGTGCAAGAACCTTCCCAAAACATGCTGCTGTGAAACACAGGGATGAAGTGCTGCAGTCCTCAGCACAAATTTTACCTTCACTGGCAATGCTCGTCAAGGTGACATATGGCATGAAAACCCTTTCTCCAAGGAAACCAACATTGCTACGGAACTCTCAGGAGACATCATCCTCTTGTCCTACCAAATGTGTTGCAGTTCTGATTATGACTAAGTTGCATGCACAGGAACATGGTTATCAGTGCTAAGAATGCCAGTATTTATTTCAGAAAAATCAGTCTAGTTTTCAATGAGTTTGCTTGCAAAATAAGGTTTAAAAAAAAAGTCACACCAAGCTTTCTTTCTACTGTTCCTACAGCATGATTCACAATTCACTGCCCAGCCATTCCTCAAGCAAAAGAAAATTACATGGGTGTAAAATTCTAAGATTCCCTTAAATAAAATCAGGCATAGAAGGCTGAAGAAAGGGTATTACTGCAGGGGCTGGGTGGAAGGAGGTATCTGGTTTCTCTTGGAGGTGTTCTCCATTTGCCAGTTGCCACACAGAGCTAACTGAGAATGGGATCCACAGTCCATGGAGAAATATAATTAGAGGTGCCCAATTCTTCAGTTAACGTATCAGTCTATTTCAGTGATGGGTGCAAAGGAAGAGAGTTTCATCAAATCCTTTTCCATACTGCTTTTTAGCTCCACTTTTGACCACAGAAAGAAAAAGTGGGCCTGGAGGATTCACTTAAAACAGGCAACAATTCTTCCTGTTGCAGACATGAGAGGCAACGGAGGTAAATCTATTGTACTTGACTTCAGAGCTTGTGGTTCAAGGGCGATCCTGTTCAGCCTGTCGGGAAGCACAAGCCTTGCAGTGCAGGAGAGGCTGTAGACAGATTATAACTTGCAAGAGCACTGAACACTCATCTGCACACCTTGCCAGCCAAAGGGAGGAAAGATTCAGAGGGCAGCTTGTGACATGCTCCTCAGTCCCAGAGTGCCACCATCATGACAGCAATTCAGGTCACAGGCGGAAAACTGAGGCTGCCTGAGCCATCTTTAATTGGCTGCCTGCAGAGATCATGCCCCATATGTAACCAACTCTGCTATTTAACTTCAGTGCTGTCACACAGAGCGCAAGCTATGCTTGCCTAAAAGCCTGGCCTAGCTTATAAACAACGCTGATTTGGAAGCTCTCTGCCATCTGCTAACGAGCACATGGGGCAACTCTGGAGCAAGAATTTAGTCAGCACACGACATACCCTTGGCAACTTGTGTAGAGCAACTCCTTGTCCTATGTGTCTCCAGGCAGCACTAGATAGAGGGGACAGTAGGTCTCTGTAGACCCTCTAAGACAAGCTTCTAGGTATTTCACGGCATGGACCTTTGGGATGGGGCTTTATTTACCCTGAATTGAAACCACCTGACTCTTAGTAACAGGAATGATTATCCTGCTGCAGATATTTACTTGGTTGAAATGCCAGTCTTCTGGGCATGCACTCATGGTGCCTATGAGAAACAAAACACAGCCACAAGCCATGCCCAATTTAGCACTCATTTTACCCACCATTATTTATTCCAACAAGCTGGACTTTTTTCTTCTCCTCCCCCCTCCCCCCCCCAAGATTTCTTAACATTTTAGCAAACATATGCATTGTGTGATACTGAGTTTTAAGTTTGTTCAGCACTCATTCAGAACAGGGACTTGCCACATCCATCACTGGAACATTGTGGTAGTTTGCTTGGGCCGTTTTCTGTTTCTAAATTTTTGCAGGAAGGGACTGTCCTGAAACTGTCCCTGCATGTTAGGAACTGTCCTGAAAGAAAAAGTAATTTAACTTCCATGGAAAGAGGCTTAGGCAATCTAATACCAAAGGGTAAAATAATACACAACAGCCAGAGAGATTATCTCACGCACAGCTATCTTCAGCAGCTGCCTCCTACTGCCAACAGGATGCACACAATCCAAGCACCACCTTGTAACGCCAGGACTTCATGCTACACAAGAAACTTTACATAAAGTAGCACATTTGTATGGAAATACTGTCTCTACCTGCAGACTACTGCATTGTGGCTAGAGCAATGACTTGCACTCTAAATGTAAATGTTTGCAATTTATACAATATCCTATTTCCTCTCTTATGTGCTAAAAGCAGTTGCAAAACACATTACCAAGAACTCGTTACTACTGAGTTCCCGGAAAAAGTAATGTAATGAATCCCCAAAGATACAGCCTCTATTACATATAATGGATGCACTTAAGTCATTCTTGAAAAGGACCAGCAAGCTCAAATAACAGCCTCAGACTGCTGGGTAATATTTCTCCCTGCAAAACTTATCAATCTGACCTCAGAGAAAGAAAGTTTTACAATTTTGGAGTCAAAAGAAAGCACTCTTTTTTAAATCTATATAGCCAAAATCCAGCAGGGATGAGAAAAATCTATTTTGACACACAAACACAAACACCATATGAGTCCAATGGCACAATTTATTAAGCTGCTTATCCCTCTCACACCCACTATCTCCAATATATATACAATAAATCGCCTGAAGCAGATCAGCCCTTGCAGTAGATGGATTCAAAATTATTATCACCACCTTCCCCTGATCCATACTGAACGTGTTAAATGGAAACAATGAACTCTTGAAGATAACATTATATTACACTGATGTCAGTAACATATCAAATGTGCTTCTCCTATGCCTTCTGACATAAACTGCAATGCTGTCATTCTACATAAAGTGCAGGAAAAAAAAGGAAATTTCAGATAACACAGATATTCTTGGCTGTGAGTTCAAGTCAGCACTTCAGAAAGTCAGGCCCAAGGACAGCGCGTATTAGTTTATTGCTTATTTGCACAGTGTAAGCCAAGCTACAAGCAATGACAAGTGCAAGGAAAGAAGAAAAGTTGGTTGTTGTTTGTCAAAGAAAATGGTCAATAGCAGAAAAGTAGCACAAAGGAAATACCTTAAGATCTCGCCTTTCCAGATGTAAAAGCTCAGAGCCTCGGATGTCATGGCTGATGAAGATTTCTTTGTACTCTCCCAAACTGAGCAGATCCAGCCAAGCAGCAACTTCATCTGTGCCCCATTTTTGAACTACCAAAGTTAAGAGCAAAACCCCCTTAATTTCTACATGCTCAAATGCATCACAAGCAAAGGTTAGGCCAAAGAGAGTGGAAAACAGAGTAGAATTGCCGTGCTAGCAAAGGGAAAGGTTAGAGGTGTCATTTCCACAAAAACTGACAATTTCCTTTTTACATGCAGGTTACAGGTTAGCAGTTAACACGAGAAAGTGTCTAAACAAAGTTGGGGTTCTTTGCTTTGCAGCCATGCTTTCAGCTTTACTCCAGTTTCTTCAGTAAAGCCTTTAAAACCTCATGTCCCAACAAATTCACATTAAACCAGCTTAGGATCAGTGACGCAAAGTCTAATGTTGTTCTGCTTTATGCCATTAATTTATTAGTATTCATCCAGGGAGCGGAGAAGCCTTCAAAAACTAATTAACGTGTAAAATTAAAATAGCAACCATACCTCAAATATAGCAATGGCAGCAAGCAAGTCCAGGTTTAATTAACAGATTCTAGTACTCTTAATTAACACAAGTACTCTTTAAGCTACTGTGTTACACAGGCCGTTAAGAAGCTCTCTGTAAAACATTGTTCTCTAAGGTTAGTTGCCCACATTACGCCTATTAAGACCACATTTATTAAAAAAATAGTTATCTACTTATTGCTATAATTTTGCAACTTCATTCAATGCTGATCATTAGATCTAAAATCTAATCTGAAAACTAAAGTTTGATCAACAACTGTAAGATTTTGCAGATTATGACCAATTCATTAAAAAGGTAATGATGCAGAAACAGTTTTAGGACCACCTGATCACTGATTACCTCCTGGACATAATCTTAAGGAAGTAAGTTCACGGAAAAGAGTGGGAAGAGAGGAGAGTGGAGTTTGTTCAACTTGTAATTATAAAATCAGTATTGACTATCGTGTCATTTGCTGAACTTATAATGCATCTGAAATTTAAGAATAACTGATTAATTAAATCAGTGTGATAAAAGCTATTGCACACCTTCTTGAACTAACCTGAAAAACCTGAATTGGAGCTCCACAGGGAAACAACGCGTTTACCCATGGCTTGTATGGCTATGAGTTAATCAAATGTAACCACCAGCAAAGACACAGGTCCTGTTGCATGATAAAACTATCTAAGTATTTTCACAGTACTTCTTTGGTTCACTTGGAAGTATTGGGCTCCTACTGAATGCTTTCTAAATTCACTGAAAGAAATCTTTATCCTGATGAAGATGCCAGACTTTACTCTTGGGTAGAATGTATCATAGAATTCTAGATCATGTTACTTCATACAAAAAAAAAACAAACACAAAAAACAAACAACAACAACAACAACAAAAAAACCACCATGAAATCACATTTTCCACAAATGCTACTATTTTTCTTGTAATTTCAAAACACATACCAGGCTGAGAGCTGGTCTTATGCTTCTGAACTTTTTCTTTTTTAAACTTTGGCACTATACGAAACACTGTACTTCTGTTGTTTCTTTTAGCAAAATCCAGAGGGGGATCCTGCATGAAAGAAGGGGCATAGTTACCTTTAAATAACAGAAAACAACAGTTAAATTACATGCTTGTAATGATAATTCATAGTTAATCTCAAAAACTAAGACGCAATTTTACCTCTGGAAAGAATAATGTCAGGATTTAACTCTCTATGTGTTTCATTTATTAAATAACTATTCAAAACCTTTACATTCACAGAAGGGAACAAAAGACCAAAAAAAGCCCTAAGCTTAGAAGCTTGTTCACAGCAGGCAAGAAATCATCCAGCATCGCTACTGAAATTGCCTCTCCAGATCATGAAAGAGTCTCACTTATTCTTCCCTGTCAAAAGAGAATTAAGTTCAGTTAAAATCAGGAAGTATTAATCAAACTTACCTCATCATCATTTGGTTGAAAAACATAATAAAGCCAAGGAATCTCAGCGAGTTTTCTCAACTCTATTTCCACACTGTGCAAAGCATCAGACAACAGCTCTTCATGGGGAGCTTCTAACTGCTGTTTATAAACAGGCCAGAAAAATAGCATTTTTAGTTTCATTGAGATTTAGCATTTAAATCTAGATAAGTTGTTACCACACAGAAACTCATGACTACCTCGTGGTGAGTGTAAAACAAACAGAGAAAACAAATAATCTTCCAAAATGACACCTTCCTTCAGAGATGCATCAGACCACCTTGATGCTACCTTTACCATGGTCCCAGCCACAAAGGGATGACTGAGACAGCTGAGAGTTTTGGTGCAGACCAGCTGAACCTAGCTGTCAATCACTGTCATCATTCATGGCACTCCTGAGTCTTCACAGAGCAAGAGTTATCTGATAACACCACTATAAGGACAGACTAGAAATGGAAACTACCAGCACAAGGGACAGAAAGCCTGACCAGAACAGCAAGTGTCTGGAAAAAATCTTTGCACGGAAAGTGGTGTAAAAAAATTGAATAGACAGTAGCAAGCCTGAGTTATTTTTTGCAAATGTCTTCAGATGGTAGATCACTCTGTCATGGTCAAGTAAGAGGAAATGGATCTTGCTGAAGATGCTTCATGCCTAAAGGTCTTCCAGTACTGATAGGATACCTGCACTATCCCTTTAAATAGGTGAGACATGGAGCAATAGGCACTGCTGCTGGCTGAGGGTGGGAAGAACTCGACAGGGGACAAAAATGTCAAGGACATCAGCAAAGGACAAAGAGTAAAAGAAAGTGATGGCAGTGTAAAAAGCTTGGGACTTACTGGCCTATGGCAATTTGTCTCTAGAACCCCATGGAGGTACCTGTTTTCTTTAAAACTCCGGACTGAAACCTGTTCTGCAGCTGTTGTGTGAGTAAATCTGTGTGGAAGAGATAAGGCAGGCAGCTGATCCCTGGAAAAGCCTTTTTGAGCTGACCCTTGGAAAAGCTTTTTTGTGCTGAAACACTATTTTGAGGTAAAGAATTGAATCGTAGAACAAGTTGCTTGGAATCACTAATAAGGCAATCTGAACATCTATTTCTCTCTTTAAAGTAAAATTAGTCCCAAAGCAGCACAGAATATTCTTTTGAAAGGATCTAATTATGCTACATCCAACTGAATGCATTTTTTAAATGAGTTCTAAGAGAATCTTTGATCTGCAGTGCTGGAAAAAGATTTTGACATTGTTGGGGTTTGGTGATAAATTGCAAGCCCCCATTAATTTATCATACCTAACAAAAACTTCTTTCCTTTGCCTCAATAGTTTGCATATCTTACCATCTTTCAAAGGAGGGACTATCTTTGGTAAGAGCTTGTTGTGCTGTACAGTAATTTTGGAAATAAAAGCTCCCTTTGCTATCGTATTATTTTCTCTTGTAAAGCTCAAAGAATTCAGGGTCCTTAAAGACACTTGGATGTTTCTGATGTCTTACCTTTTTTTCAATGCGAATAGTTCAATTAATCCGGACCACAGTAGAAGAGCTACTTGTCTATAAAGAAGTTACAACTTTTCTTGTGTTTTCATTTTTGAGAAATTATTCAAGTCATCTATTTTCTATAAGTGAATGAAGCAAAGAATTTTGCCTGGGGACAAAACAACTGCTTGTGTGATGGTTCTCCTGAAATAAATCCAGAATAATAGTGCAGTTCTGGTACAGGAAGAATCAGCAATTTACTGTAAATTCTCCTCCTACAACATCTTGGAAAATCTTATTTCCAAGATAAAAATTAACGCTATGAATGAAATAATGGAAATAAAGAGCTTTTTCAATTCCTTCCCAATTTTGTTTATTAATATGAAAATATTTCAGTGAGCTTGCATCATTTCATTCAGTTGAAAAATTCTTAATTAAGGGAATTAATTTTCCCTTAATGCATTTGAAAACTGTGTTCTGTTCCAGACTGGAAATGCTTTTTAAAAATCAAAAATGGAAACAGTGGCTTTGGAAAGCATCTAGAAAAAACACAGTATTTTTAATTTTTTTCCAAACATCATTTCAGCCTTAATCACCTGGGAGATTCCACAAATCAGCTTCTTTGTCCCATCTTGAGGGACACTGGTCTCATAGAATGCATCCCTGCCCATGGCAAGAGAGTGGGAACTGGACGATCTTTAAAGCCTCTTCCAATCCAAACCATTCTGTGATCCTATGACATTTCACTAAAAATTGTATGTATAGCTAATTCACCAGTTGTTGTGATCTAATGCCTAATACTGTCATATGAATTGCATTAGTCATAGTTCTTACAGGAGGTGGCAGGAATCATGGTCTTGTTTTACCTATATTTACATTTCTTTTGTCTTCTTCAGGAACTGTAACAGAGGCTGAAGAGGCAGTAAATGGCAACCAAGTGTCCTAGTTTAGTTACTGACTGGGGTTAAACCATTACACCGAGTAGTATATGCAAAAAAGACATCAGTTCACTGCTCTTAGGAGCTTTGATCACAGAAAAGAGGGGTGAGGCAAAATTGAAGAGGCAAAAATAAAATTAAAAAAAAAAAACGAAAAGAAAAAGAAAGAGGAAGATACCAGAGAAAGAATTTCTGTCTTTGCCAGAGGAGAGAGATAATTTGGACAACAGGGTATGAGGGGAGTGGCTGATGCATCAAGCAACACCTTACACCTCATCATTTTAACAGAATGAGGAACCAACATATATATATATATACAGGCAACTTCAGCATTTATAAAATACATGGCAATAAGGTTAACGAGGGTGCCTTGTTTCTGTGGCTGTGAAATACCATTCTAAACAAGCTTGATGTCAAATGAGTGTAATGGACAACTCTGGAATATTATCTCAGTATCTTCCAAACAGTCTTTTCATTAAAAAATGGGCCTGATGTAGACACATGAAGACATTTGCACAGACCATAATGAGAAGCAGAAAAACAACATGTAAAAATTCAGAAATGGAAAAATGAATCAAATTAAGCTTTGAAGCCTGAACAAGGGACCTGTTCAACAACACAATGAGATCACAACCAGCTGCAGAAAAGGTAATATTTCAAGGGGAAGGCTTTCATAATAGCATTTTCAGACTGCCTTGACAAACTTCACCAGTCCTAGTATGACATCTCCAAATTAAATGTTTTCTTCTAATTCCTCTCCTCCTAAACTATTTTAAAATTAAAAAAAAAAAAACCAAAAACCTCTTTTAATTCCCAATTAAATCTGAAATATGGGGGATTAATAATAGCAATTTGGAAAAAAACATCAGATATTTTTCCCTTTTCTTGGACCACAACATCTAATGAATAACTTTACCTTTGAAAACATCATAAAATAAAACATACGGACCTAATTTTTGACTATTTCTAGAACTTAAATGATTATTAGCCTTTAGACCGTATTCACTTTTGGTTACTCTAAAATAGACTCATACCATTTATCACTAGTGTAAAAAAGTGTGTGAACATGCATCAGTAAATTTCATACCCTAACTCAGCTAAATGAAAATATTCTAATTAATATCTGTTTTTAATTACAACACTTAAATAAGCCGCAACTTATTAATAAATCTGCTTTTGAATATAAAGAAAATGTAATTGCTCTTAATGAGTATCTTCTTAATGTAAAACTGGACCAGCATAGAAACCCTGACATCTTTCATCTCTTCACAATGTCACATATAGAAATCTTCTATTACCAGTTAAAGATTATAAAATAACTCTTGACAGGTATTAGAACAAGGGTGACATTTATTTGCCCAGATTAGATCTGTAGAGGTTGAATGTATGAGTCTAAACAGCTCTCAGCCTGGGTTCTCTTTAAACTCTGAAGATGGTCATGTAATTGTACTATAGAAGTTCTCTTAAATGCTCTACCTCCAGATGATAATTTATCTTTTTCTAAGATAAGCCTCAAAGACAGCTGCGTGTGAATCAACCTCAAGAGGAACCCTTACTTCTCTCCACTGCCTCTTAAAAAGAAGAGTCCAAGCAATGACCTAGCTAGCTGAAGTGAGGCAAGGTGGATGCCAGCCTAGGACAAGAATTCATAACTCATTCTGAGCCAACCACAATTGCAGTGTAACATCCTCCTGTTCACCTTGCAGAGGTTCTTTCAGAGTATCATAAATTCTGCATCGGTTTTAAAAAATCAGCAAAGAACAAATCACAGATGATCTGAAGGAAGGAATAAAACCACGTGTCTTGGAATCTTACCAAAGGAACTCTTCCTACTAGCAGAGATTCTGTTTCATTATGCAAGGCCTTCACATTGACAGCTATCTCCATGGCAGTGTTTCTGGTAAGGCTCTGGGGAATAAGAAGCATAAACACTTGAGGTGATGCAAGTCAGACTGAGAATAAGTTCTTTGAGCTTACAGCACAGATCTTAAGTGCCTTCGCCTATGAGAAATATGTCAGTTTAGTTCTAAACTGACAACTTCTTCAGCACTGAGAATAGAAACAAAAAATATAGTATCTATTTACTGTCTTTTGCTCAATTTCATTTAGTATGACCTTAATACAATCCTGAAGGTCACCAAGTGACCAGCCACCTGTGAGATGAATCCACAATTTTTACATATGACAGAGGCCAGCAGAAAAGCTGAGAGTGTCATTTAAAAGTAACTGCTGATGTCAATTTTTCACCTGATCCTTAGCAGAAGTAAGCTACTAGCCATACTTAAAGAAGCGGAGGGCAACTAATATATGCGTCATGTCTAAATTTAGGTTAGATACAGTCTCTCCCTAATTATCTTTTCTGGGTCCGGAAACACCCAGATTGTCTAGTGTGAAGAGAGAAATCAGGAAATGCATTTCCACTCAGCCCCTTTGCATTCCCTACATAGCACTTGATTAGCAATTAAGCAGGAAAATTTCTCTGAAAGCATCCACAGAAAATTGACCTTTACGTAGTAACAGAACTAGTTCAGCCCTTGTCATGCCTCCACTCTCTCTCTGGGGACATGCCTGCAGTTGTGTGCAGGCAGATGTGAGCTTACTTTGCCTATTGTTTTTGGTGTCTGCACCAACTCACTTGATTAAATAAGCCGATTAAATAAGGAACTGTTGCATCCCCTGGCTGTGGACCACGATTGCAGATGGAGCTAATTACTGGCTGCTTCCAAAAGGCAACAGTCATACTCTTACCATGCCCCTAATCCAAACCCCCTATCTCATTTGCCTACTCACTTCCCCCTGCAACAATTCCCAGAAGATCTGCATTTGAAGTATCATTAATGCCCCTTTCCAATGTCCAATGTTCACATAAGACTGTCAGCTGGGAAGGACACTGATGAATGCAGAAACTTCATCTTCTACCTTCTCATCCAACTTGTTTTAATATGGGGACAGAGAGTACAATATAGCAACTGTGCCACAAGCTTGTGCACCCAGGTATTGTAACTTATTTACTTATACATAAATCTCTGTTCTTCCTTTACCTCAGGAAACCTTGGGTTGGCTTTATTTAATGCATGTGAACATGCATTAACAGCATGAGCAAGCTCCTGCTCCAAGAGGCCATGTATTTTTGCTGCTTCACAGATCCTACAAAAGTATTAAAAGAGAATACTTCTTAATATCTTTAAAGAATAATTTTTAAGTACAGAACATTATCAGATGAGAAAACATAAAAAGACGTTTTTCACAAAACATTTTTAAATAAATACAAGCCTTTATAATGAACGTTGAAATTCAAGTATCTCTTCAAGCAATACAGCAACTCATATAAATAATATCCATCACACAGATTATTTATACCGAGACACATTTATATGTCTTAAAACACAAATGTTACGCAAACAAAGTTGTACCAAAAATGCTGAGGCTATTAATTCAAATAACTATAGAGGAAAATTCTAGCACATTAAAATAACTTTCTTGAAACTATCTTAAAAACCATTACACTTATTCCAAAAGGCATATGCTTCAGAAGTGACATGAAAATTGGCTGCAATCACTGGAGACTAAGGGAGGTCCAACTGTAATTACAAGGTCTGGACCATATCTAGAACAGTAAAGTTTTTAAGCTGTCTTGGCTAAACTTCACTTCAGGTAATTGATACACTAAATTATTCTTCTATGTCTACTTAAGTCACCAGTACAGTATAAAAAGACTACGTAGCTCTTCAATTTCTTTCTTATATTATCAGTGATTTTGATGCTAAAGATAATTTTTTACATGATTAATTGAATACCAGATTTATAAAATGTTCTGATTTTTTAAAAAAATATTTTCTTTAAAAAATATTGTGTTTTGTTATTTTTCTTTTAAAATGGAAGTGTCTTCTTTATTAAACGACTTGCAGCTCAGGAAGAAAGTAGTGTCTCAAAATAAGCAAGGCTGGGGGATCAGTTTAATACCATCAGCTCATTATCATCTCAACCCATACAAATAACTGAAGGGCCCATCCTGCTGACTTCTAAAGGGTTTTTTCCCCCAATAATTATATTTTTGCTTTTGCACAAACTGAGAAGGTTCAATCTCAGTAAAGAAGATTCCAGTTTTCTATTTCTATTGCTACTTCAGAAAGTTGGTTTTGACAAGGAAAAAACCCAACAGAAACACACAAAAAATACATAAGAAAAAGCACACATGAATAAGTTGAGCCTTAAAACTGAAATTAAAATTGGATTAAAATAACTTATATAGCGGCAAGGAAACATTACTCAAAAAACCCAGGGAAAATACACACTTCTGTGTATGCATTTGAATTAATAATTCAGTCTTGGTGTCTAGGTTGCAAATCCAACTTACTACTGCTACTGTACCTGGTAATAAGTTCTTCTGCAGCTTGTGAGCACAGCTGGATCTGTGCAACTTCTTCTTCTGCAGCCAACTCAACAGCTTGCTGAGGGCACAGGGGAGATCGAATGACAGGTTTACAGGAATCATACTTCTGTTTGTCTTCCCAAGACTTCAGGGTGTTTTCAAAGGCCTAATCAAAATGAATTATACACTCACTTCACAGCACGTGGAACATTCTTGCTTACTAAAAATTTTTATTTTACATTTTATATAAATTTAAATTATATAATATTTTCGTTAAGATTAACAAATAAAAAACTGATTTATTTACCTTTATATAACTAATACAACCTGTGTGAATAGCAATTTTACATTTCATTTTTTAAAACTTAGTATAGAGAGTAAGCCACTTCTGAAGGCTCTTTCTTTATCTCCTCCCTGTTATCCACAAAATGTGTCTTCCAAAACAGTAGGAACAAAGACAGCGATAATGGTTGGACTCGATGATCTTAGAGGTCTTTTCCAACCTAAATGATTCTAGGATTCTGTGATTCTCTAATGCAAGCACATTTTGTACAGGTAGCAAGACTGAAATCTGAAACTAATACAAGATTCAAACATTAAAAATAGTGGGGAAAAGTAAAAAATTTAGTAAAGCAGTTCAAATTCCATTAACTCCACACTAAATTCAAGATCCAGTTAGTGGGCAGTTACATCTTCCACATAATAATCCTAGACAAGTGTGAACTCTCCAGTGGCTTTGTGACAAGGTTCTGCTTGGGTCTCTTCTGCCTGAGACTGGGTCATGGGGCAGAGGGAGGACTAGGAGGGCAGAGAGAGACAGGAGAGAAATCTACAGAAAGGTGTTCTGGAAAATGGACTTTATGGAACTTTGCTATTTATGCAACTGTGCTAAAACTTCCAGTATGTGATTGGTATAATACACTTAGAGAAAAAGGAAGACGGAGTAGAAGAAGGGAAGGGAGGAAGGATGGGAGGAAGGATGGAAGGAAGGATGGAATAGATAAAATGTTGACCATTCTTATTATATATTAATAAGTATACAGGAATAGCACTAATAAAACCAATAAGAGTTAATACAGCTTTATACAAAGGAATAATTCTCTATAAATCTTATAGAAATTATATATCTGAAAGTAATTGTATGAGTTATATAAATAGTTATAAAACATTTTTGTAAGCACTATTTTGTTCCTTTTATAACTGAATCAAACTATTACAGAAACCAGCATTAGCAATGGTATCTCTTTCTGAAACATACTCTGTCTCGTGTTAGCATCTGAGCTCTGTTTTTATGTATGATCTTAATAACTCCCGGGGGCTGGATCCATGCCTCTCCATCGACTTGCACTGGCACCCCTTCATCACCAAGTATGGTGATCTTTACTGACCGACACTGGAAAAGAATAAACACATTATTTCACAGAGCAATAAATACTAACAAAACTGACAGGTCACCTGAAATCTGTTGATTGCCAGGAGCTGTGCCTTCCCTCCAGGACTGTCTCAAGAATGAAGAACTTTTATACTTCATTCATCATTGAAGACAATTTGTTACCCATTAAAAACAAAACAATGTCAGTGCTTTATGAATGTATAGCGTGGTGGTCATCAAGAGTAGCACTACCTGCCAGCATCCCAAACTGCTGCTAACCATGTTGTGTGCTTGCAAGAAGAAACAGACCTGAGCTATCCTGTGGTGCTGCAGTTTGATGACTCTTGAAACTGCCATCTGCATGCTGCCAAATACTGCAACAACTTCTAAGATTTTATCATCGAACGATGGAGCCCCAAATATCTGCAAAGAAATTTTGATGGTAAATCGATGCTCAGACTGCACATTCAGTGAATCACAGATTCATTTACAGATTCATTTTCAACATTTAAATGCTCTAACTTTTTTACTGTAGAATAACTACACTGTCTCTAGAGTCGTAGGAGTAAGACACCACAAACAATAGGCAAATATTATTGTAAAATTGCAATGTTAATAGCATTTCAAATATCTGAATGAAAAAGCATGTCCTTATATAGGAAGGATGGCATGTTTCAGCATGCAGAATAAGAAATGCTTTTCAAGGCAAGATGAAAGGCCAATTCAAATCTCTGCGTCATTAATGTACTTTAAGAGGTTCTTGAAGGTAAGAGAAGCAATGCTGTCTTTTTCTTCTCAGAAGTGCTTATCTGTTTATATTCTGAATTCTCTGAAAACCAACATCTGAGTCCACGTTCTCCTTTGTTTAACACAGCTTTGACACCGAAGAGGATCTTGTTTGTGCTGTATATAATTATCCACTGTAAATACAAAACGGCTTCTGTATGGAACAAATGTCTTCCTATCCACAAGCTCACATGAAGCACAGGAAGACTTGCCACCTGGTGTCCTGCTGGGGAATTCAGCCACAGGACAAGTCTTAGGCTGGAGTTCAGCTGGGTTTGGCAGGTGATATCATGCTAAAGTCACTTGAGGCTTGGCCATTTCATCTTGACATGTAATAGGGAGCAATGAAGGAGAAAAATCAGCAGGAGAAATCACTCCAGTTGGAGTGTAATGGGTCGAGAGATCACCTCTCTGAGGACCACTTGGACTACCTCATTTGGCACCTTGGGCAGAGTAAACTGCATCAGACACCTGAGACCAGAATGAAGAAAATCCCTTAAAGAAGTTCAAAGGCACAATTAGTAGGGTCCTGTCCCCTGACAAAAGATTTCCTGAAGGTGAGGAATAACAGGGTGCAGATCCAAGACTCTGTAATCCAGACAGTGTCTGCAGCAATCGGTCAGGGAGGGAGAGGATGGGGAAGAGGGTAAGGGAGTTCAGTCCCTGCTGCCCACCAAGCCAGTGAGAGCCTTTATCCCAGTGCAGTGAGCAGTGGCTTTGGCCAGGAGGCTGAAGAGGGCATCTCAGGAAAAGGGCTGTGCAGCACATTTGCCATAGTTTGTGCCACATCCAGGTGGCACATCCCATCAGAGCATTCCAGGATTGCACAGATGGATCAGATCTTGAGCAGGTAAGTGTCAAAGAACAAAAGTGCAATTTTACTGGATCTAGAATGTTTCAAAGCAAAAGGTTTCTCCAATTTTTTTTATTTTTTTTTTGTAGTTTACATGGCAATTTCTCCATTTTTCACATGAGCATGTGAACATCTTGACAAGAACAAAGACAGTGATTCTCTTGTTCCAAGGTAAAAAATGTGGAGAGTTCTTGATCCAGCAACTGACATCTACAGGGCTAGTTCTTGCATGGGTTAAGAAAAAGTAGTTGTAAAATTTCATTTATTTTGTGTTTCCATTTTAGCAAAAGGACAGGAAAACCACAACACAGTCTTCTGCTCTGTCTCTCCACAAGTAATATCTGTACTGAAAAACAACCTTTTCTTTTCATTTGTTTTTAAATGGCAATCCAATCACTATGGATTAATGTTCAAGTTGACTCCTTTCCTGTTGCAGGTCATGTTTCCAGGTGATCTTCTGGACACCAAAAAAGCCCATGCGTTAACAAGCCCTGCTCAAGCCAGCCAGGATGCAGCTGCCCTGCTTGGCTCACTGCTAATGTATCAGCAACAGTCACAGCTGCCAAGGCAGCATCTTTCATTTATCCAGATAAGCAGAACCAGCAGCACTTCAGACCACCACCACAACCACCTCTTGATGATCAGTCACTCAAGACTGCGCTAAAGAAGTGAATTATGCTCCTAACTCTGTCCATAACAAACACTCTGCTGGCACATCTGCTCACCAGAAGACTGATAATTATCAGTCAAATTGCTCCAGGACACATACATTTGCTGTATAACAGTAGGAAAGCTAGGACAGATCTTCTCTCTCACTGAGGCAGTCCAGGGAGAAAAAATAAACTCCTGACAGGGCTGAGCAGATGTTAGAGCAGCTTTCAAGTTATGAATAGGAACCTGGAGTATATAAAAACTTTAGATATTCATCACCAAATATAAACAGAACTGCCATCCCCTAACATATACCAAAAATAAGGACATTGAAACATGTTTAAATTTCTTTTTTTACTTTTATACATGTGTGCATGTGTGTGTATATATATATAGCACATATACATTTATGAAAATATATATGTATTATATAATATATAAAATGCAATAATATATAATATATTCATATATGTCATATTATAAAAATATATAACTGTGTATTATATATATACATAAAAAAGGAAAGGGTAACATCTCACAAGAAACCCAAAACATTTTGGCAAAAAAATCCTGGATTGTGTATATTAAAATCACAAGCCAGTTTGCAACTACAGTTTTAGGTGATTCAGACCTCACACACTCTAAAACAGGACACGCAGAACTAGAATATTCCCCTAGTAATGACAGTTGTTGCACGGTTCATGAAGTGGACAGCAGCAGTGACACTGCTCCAAGTCGTAAGACATTTAGGTATCCATGTAGTATAATGTTTCTTAGGAGATGAGAGGAAGAAGAAAAAAAAAGTAGCTTAAAATGTTTCAGAATCTCATTGAAAATAGTACTTAAAAAAAAATTTACTACTCCCGCTAAATTATCAGTCACTAAATGCATCAGTCTTCATTTGCTGAATCACCATCCCTTAGAGCAAAGCTGTTTGAAGAACAGGAGGAAAGTTCAGGTATACACTGTGAGTGATTATCCTGTCCACCTTGCTTATTGTTAGAATATAGCAAACAGAGGAATCTGTGCTTTGAGAAACCTTATTTATAGGAGTCTGTAAAACAATATAGAGAGAAATTATTTGTGTCTCTATCTATAAAATCACTTTCTAAAAATACTCATAGAGCCACTAAAAAAAAATAAAATCATTACACTTTATTATGAGCATTTTGCTGGAATGGATGGTGAAAAGTCATGGGATATATTTTCAATAAAAAAATGAACAAGACAATAAAGTTTGAACTGAAACAGCCTGCTCAAATTACAGTTGTTATCCAAACAATATGCTACTACTATTGAAATCAATTGAGAAGAGCAGGTCATGATATTTATTGCTGGTTTCACCCAGAAGATTGCTTCTCTTCAGTGTTACTTACATCGTCTTCTTTGGTTCCACCCCAGAAATTAGTCCCACCAGCATAGCTGGGAATGTTCAGCACAGCTATGCCCTGCAGGCTTGGAAGGGGGATGTACTGTCCATCACACTGTAGTGGATAAAAGCTCATTCAGTATATAAATAATATGATAAAAGTAATCAGCCATTTTTAACACATGAAGCTTCAACAGAGCTGGCAGGGGAGGACAGAGTCATTAACAGGTCTGACACAGAACTATTCCCTCCATGCAGTGAAGCCCCTCTAATAAAAACCTCTTCTCCCCAGTCTTAGCATCAATTTTGCAGAGCTGAAAAACATGCAGATCTACATGCTGTAGTAGGTACAGCAGCGGTGTTCCATGACTCTTCAAAGAAACATTTTCACATTCCTTATTGTGAAATTCCTCATGCACTTAGACCATTGTCTGTCTACCAAGGATTAAAAATCTTTTTGCAGTGAAAAAAACATTCTCCCTGAGTGCACACAGTAAGAGCGCCATGAACATTACAAAAAGATTGATTCACCCATTCAGTAACTAGTCTTGCATCCTATATCAGCATTCCCAAAATTGCAACAGACTTGTTATTTTGGTAAATCCATTAAGCTGGAGTTGGGTGTGGGGGTGTGTGTGTGTGTCAAAAATGTCCAAGAATATTTATGGCATAGTCACAAACGTGACTAATTGTCAGGGTTAGCATGTATTGTTGAATTCCTGTAAAACTGACTTCACTCTCCTCCCAAAAGTGCAAAGACTAGGACTGACCCCACAGTTGTTATCCTGGCTGTGGCTAAGAGTTGTTGATTTTGCAGGTAAGAAGTCACCCTGGTATCCAACTATTCAGTTCTTTCTTACTGCTTTATCTCCTAAAACCCATAAGCAACTCCAAGTCCTACTCAACACGATCATGAGATGACGTAGGTCATTCTCATCTTATTTTTGGCCAAGAGTAAATTTACAGGCATCAGTGAAATTACTCTTGACTTCCAGCAGTACCCCAGGCATGGATTTGAAGCAAGTTAGAAATAAAAGGTTGTAAATGCTGGACCCAGGTGTCACTTTGTGGACCATGAAGTTGCAGATCTTTAAAGAAGGTCACAATATTACTGCAGATTTCTAGTCCCACAGAAAGATTTTAAAATTATACAAATGAAATAGAAATTCTCAGGAAATAAGGACAAAATTTGTAGCAACTTTATCAGGAGGAGCAAGACATGCAAAATTACTTCCAGAATGTGCTTAGTGCTCCCTTTTTATGATTTAATCTCAGTAACATGACGGAATTTAACATTTTAATCAAGATGTGACAGTATCCAGAATATAGTTTGATATTAATAGATGCTGCACAGCCATTTGTACTATAGTTCAGATCTGCCTCCGATTCCTGAATAAGGCTAACATTTTGCAAGGCAACACTAAATATGAAATTTCTACTTGTCAGCTTAATTCCAAAAATATTAAGAATAATTATGGAAAAGTCAGCAGTGAATGTATTATCGAATTTTATTTGAATCTGATTCGAAAGATCCTTAAATTAGGATTCTATCTGCAGTATACATAGCGTTCTTTCCTGTCATTATATTTGCTAACTACTGCATAATTCCTTGATAATTACTCATTCCTTAGCTAACTGCAATCTGCTGCTACCAGACAAAATCCTCCTGAATCTCAGAGGAGTGAGAAAGAGTTCCAGTAACCTAAAATTATTCTTTCCACTTAAAAATTTACCCTCATATACATACCACGAACTTCCATATGAGATACTTAGCGTGAAATAAAAAGAGACATTTTATATGTTCTCTGTCAAAATCCAGCTTAGATACTCTTTGGGTAAAAATAACAGTAACCATCCTGTAGCTTCTTTCTGCATTTGGTAATCATTTATATCTCCTTTAAGTTCTGACTATCATGAGGAAGACTTTGATGTGATGTTAGAGCTTAAAAGACAAAAAATAGCTACGTTTAGACAGTGCACTTGTTGTGATAATATCTTGCTTCTTTTGTGTTACTACTAGAGAAAGTCTCTACTGGTGTAGCTGGGCTTCTTGTGATGCACATTCAGAATCTCCTCTCTTTTGTCAGGAATTTTTGACTGTTTGTGTGCTCTCCCTATATGTGTAATCAAGCTTTCAGATACTTTAAAATGAACCTGAAGGATTAAGACTCCTGATCTCTTTCCTTCTGTTTATTTTATGGCCACTTCTGTTGTTGCCCTTAAAACCTGGTCTTCCTTTTGATGCAGTGAACACTAAGAAATCTATCTATATAATTCATTACTTTTTTTTAACCCAGTAATTACAAGAAACATTATACTAGGCATTTTCTGATCTTTAAGTACTGACATTTTACTCAAAAACTCCACTTGGAGAGCCAGCTTTTACATAGGACATCTTTACTCAGTGCCTTTGAGGGCAGATTGGGTTGTTACAAGAACTCTAAAAGGTTTCAAAAAGAAGCCCAAATTCTTCACTACACATTGTGGAAGCAAAAATACTCATTATGTCCATAAATAAAATTTACCTCAAGTTGAACTTTTTGTTCTAAGTTCTTGTAAGTTCTCTGCAGTAGCTCTTTTGTGCCAAGAACTCCATACCACATCATGTTTTTCGTCCGACTTCTGCAAGCAGGCAAGACAAAGCTCACATATTGAAATGTACACATTATTGTGTGTTGTATTTGTAGGAAGAGAAAAAATTAAGAAATTCAAATAAAGAGATAAGGAAAAAAATGGAAACATCTTGGCTCTGCTACTGACAATTATCTTACCTACACTTTTCAGGGTGCTCTTCTCGCTTGTTATTAAACTCTAATGAAATTTTTGCATCTAACCCAATTCCAAAGTAGTTGTTCATGACACATTTTTCTGAATAACCCTCCCTGTTAGAGGAAAAGAGATAATTAGGTGCACATTTGTACAGAACCTGAACGCACAGACATTAACCAAGACTGTGGTTGGTCTCAGAACAGAAGGGACTTCAAGATACCACAGCCCATAACCCAGATACCACCCATAAGTCTCTGCCAATGCTACACCCAGTTGTGAGAAGCAGAGACAGCTTAGGACACAAAATTTCCACCTCAATGCACCAGTCCTTAGGGGATCACTCTTCTTTCTCCACTACAAAGTGCCCAGACCCGCTCCAACATCTGGCTGACGGCTAAGACCAGCAGTTTGGGCAGAAAAACCCAGCTCTGAAAGACCACTGTCCTCCTCCTCCCAGTGAGCGAGGGGTAAGTAAGCAACTGCCTCCTGTTATTTCTGCTGCTGCAAAACAATTTTGCAGTACTCATAACTAAAATGGCACAATCCAGCTTGTTTTCAGACATTGAGGTCTACTGCCAAATGATAACAAACAAGAACTTCATAATGAAAAAACAGAAAGACTAAAAAAAAAAAAAAAAAGCCCTTAAGAAAAACGAAGTAAAGCGAACATTGTACATTTGGAAAAAAAGTATAAAAATATTTCTTACAGTGAATCTGGATCCGGGTCAATAAACGGTGTAGCACCAAAGGGATCGATGTTTGCTAGCAACATTTTGCTAATAATTGAACTTCCTGCAATGGAAGCAGCTAGACCAGCCCTCAAACCTGATTAAAAAAGAAAACAAAAGCAGAAAGAAAACAATAAAAAACCAATTTGTATTTGATAAACAGACAAAACATATCATATAAGCCACATACTGAGAAACAGAATTCATTAAATCTATACAGGGAATGATTGTGATTCTATATCAGTTTTTATCTATATTGGTTATCTTTTAGATTTCTGGCTCCCTTACGCAGAAAGGCAGATATGCTGCAAGTGAAGTGGTGGACCCTTCATGTACGATCACTGGAAAGAAAAAAACAAAGAAAATTCAGGACTTCAGGCCAACACTCACTGGCTGGTATAGTAACCAAATGGGGGGTGTAACATCCAAAACCACTGCTAGAGCTTTTCATTTAGTTTAGTCTTCATCTTCTACCTGTCCATGATTTTTCCTTGGTCCTATCCTTTGGAAATATTGCTTAGGAATATCCTCACCATTTTTACAACTGGTAGAGCCATAATTTCACTTAATTTGTGGAATTAATATGACAAAGTACAACAAGCGTACTTTGACTAATATAAATGCCATTTTGCAAAATACCATGTAGAGGACATAAACAAATAAAAGTCCCTTCTAAAAGCTTTCACTTAAATTTGACAAAAGAAAAAAATGTAAGCTCAGTTCCATTATGTTTTAACTATACCAACAAAGTTAATTAACCCAATGCTTTACTAGTGCTCTCTAGTGTTAATTGAATTTGGAGAAGCAGATATTTTTTTCATCTGTTAATTGCATTTAGGTAAGAACAGGGTGGGGGTTTTTTTCATCTGTTTTAACTACACAGCAGCTTTGTGTAGCCTCAGTTATGCACTTCCAGAGAGGTATCAGCAGAGAGCTCTTACTCAGAGGGCTGAACATGGCTTTGACTCTCAGCCTCTTCATCCTAATCAATAGCTTCCATTGATTAGGATAAATGATAGAAGGATTTGGGAGTACAGGTGAATGAAAAACTAGATGTGAACTGGCAATGAGCATTTGCAGCCCAGAAAGCCAACTGTATCCTGGGCTACATCAGAAGTGTGGCCAGCAGGTCAAGGGAGGAGATTCTGCCTCTTTACTCCACTCTCCTGATACCCTATCTGGTGTGCTATGGCCAGCTCTGGGACCCCCAACATGAGAAGGACAGGAACCTGCTGGAGTGAGTCCAGAACAGGGCCACAAAGATCATCAGGAGCCTGGAGCACCTCTCCTGTGAAGACGGGCTGAGAGAGCTGGGGTTGTTCAGCTCAGTTCAGCTCAGGAGAAGAGAAGGCTCCAGGGAGATCTTATTGTGCCCTTTCAAAACACAGAGGGGGTTATAAGAAAGACTGAGAGACTTTTTACCAGGGCCTGCCCATAGTGACAGGATGAAGGGCAATGGTTTTAAACTGAAAGAAGGTAGGCTTAGATTGGATAAAAGGAAGAAAATTTTTATGACAAGGGTGGTGAGACACGGAACAGGCTGCCCAGACAAGTTCCAACATTGGAAGTGTCTGAGTTCAGGTTGAATGGGGTTTTGAGCAACCTGATCTAGTGAAAGATGTCACTGCCCATGACAGAGGGCTGGACTAGATGATCTTTAGAGGTCCCTTCCAACCCAAACCCCTCTGTGATTGTAAGATCCTGAATTTTAGTTTTCACCTTCTTGAATCAAATGCAACACTTCTGCTACTTCTGGTGTTGTGCCAAATGATCAGAAATCTTCTATATTATTATGCATTTCCTCCTATATGATACAACACAAAGATGTGTATCTCAGTTCAAACAAATTCAGGGCATGAAGTAGAAGTTGTTATTTGACAGCAAGCAGGGGACTGGAAGGCAATATTAAAGTAGGCTAAAGAGCAGCAGATTTCAAAATCATAATTACCTGGGCAGATAATCCTCGTGTTAAGTACTGGGAGATTTTCCTTGCTTGCAGCCAAAGCTGGAGCAGAGAAGGAACCTGTCTGAGAATGGATACCTCGGCTTGTACGTCGATCGGGAGATCTTGGTGCAGTTTTAGCTGTGCAGAAGAAGTAAAAGTAAGAGAACTAATTAAACTGATTAGACCTATTTTGACATTACCAACTACATAGTTTTTACAGCCCTGAAAATGTTTCAAAAGCATTAATTTAGTCTGTTACCATTCGATGACAAATGTCCTTTCCCCTCACACCAGAGTTTTTCTTCTAAAGAAATACAACTCAGAAATAGATCAAGCAACAAACACAAATTAAAATGAATAAGTGTGCCTGGCACTCAACATGAGGAGTTCCCAATTATATTTCAAGCTACCAGCAAGTAAAAGTACTATATGTATTAAATGTAAATGTGTTCATAAAACTGTACTATACCCACATTAAAATGCAAAAGTATTTAATTCTGCAGTAGTCTTCTGATAAACACATTATTGAAATAATAAAACTTAAATTCAATCTATATTTACTTAAAAATATAGATATATTTTACCATATTATTATTTATAACAATATTAATATAGATAGCTATTCTAACACATAGGCCATGGAAATATCTCATCAACACCCACAGTATTTTCTTCAGGCAGCTAAAATGGGCCCCCTGCCTGCATCAGGTTTCTGAAAACGTCAGACAAAATTCTGACATCTTTATTTACAGCTAAACTGAAAACTGCAGGGGAAGAAAAAAAGCCATGTTCATACTTGCTGTCTACAGTTACAGAGGTTGTGGGGGGCATAAGTTTTCCATCATCTTTTTTCACAAAAAACAAACAAACAAACCACGCATTTCTAAAATGATTAACTTATTTGTTAAAATTCTCCAGAAGACGGACGAATAAAACCTTGAGACAGCAAGATTTGGTAGCCAACGTAACCATTCTCGGCAAAGGCTCAGGAAAAAGAAAGGGAAAAAAGTCAAGTGGAAAGAGAAGATATTCACAGAGTAACTGGTAGCTCAGAGAGGCCAGTTATCCCCTGGGCTGCCTCTGGAGGTGATGAGGGATAAGCTTTGCAGAGGGCCGACCTCGGGTGCTGTAATTTGTTTTCCTGTCAGATTTCATTTCATGCAGCCGAATACAGTATGCCAGTGCCTGCTCTAGCCTGGGGAAGTTAATCTTTGTGAAATTCAGCCCCATCAGACAGAGCCAGAAATTGGTGCCCAAGGAAGAAAATTTGGGTATTACCAAATGCTTTGTTACAGCATTTCCATGTGCATGTAAAAAGCTTTTGCACAACAGATGGTCATAGACAGACACTTCTTGGCTACCTCTGTTCCAAATTATCTCACATTAAAACTACTCCAGCTTAGGACAACTTCAACCTTGACCATCTGAAGAAGCTCAGAACAAAAAAAAAAAAAAAGAAATTATTTCAAGGTAATCTGATTTATTCCTCTCAAAACATGAAAACTAATTCAGCAAAAATAGAACTAGTAGAACCAGCACCAAGACAACAGCAGGAAAACAGCACCAGGAATGTGGTGGGAAGGACAGAATATATTCTTTCTAGTGGCAGGAGTAGGACAGGTCAGCTCATGTCAATCATAACTCAGCCTGAGAGTAACATGGATGTACTGTATGAAGACCTTAATGGGAAAAAGAGTGCTGACTGGGAAAATCTAGAGACAGAAGTAATGACTAGAACAAGGGTTTAGACATTGTGTTCAAATCAATTCAGGCCAGGATTTGTACAGTCACTTTTTTTTAAGTGATGATAATCTAGCATAGAACAGTCAATGGTATGGCAAATTCTTCACTTTCTTGTATCCCAGGAGTAAGATTACACACCTTTCTGGATAAGCTGCTTAAGTCAAACAGAAAATATTAAACACAGGACAGAGAAAAGTGGGTGAATTTTTCTGGGTTGTTTTATTTGACAGGTCTGACCAAGTGGACTAACAGCTCCTCCTGACTTTAATATCTGTATGCAACAGCCACAGCAGTTATCACAAAATGCTGTAGCATTGCATGATAGCAATACAACACAATGACTTGTGTCTATGCATGGCAAAACACTGTAATAATGTCAAAAAAAAGGAATAAAAATGGCAAGGGATAGCTAATGAGAGTTATTAAATATTTAGATGAAGGTATTAACATATGGAAAAACATTATCTTCATCAAATGACCAGGAATATCCTCAGAGGGTAAAATATAACACTCAGAACAAAATTAACATTCATTTTTCATAGTACTACTGAAAAATTCACAATGCTATTCACACAGTCTGTTCTCTCTGTACTTGTGAGCAAGGCAGTTATATTAAATAGGAAAAATCAACAGAGCAGCTGCTCTTTATTTGACAGATGAGACTCATGGGAATAACTGCAATAAAGATAAACTTTTGCTGTGAATGCTCTGATAAAAACAATGGAGCTTTAATGAGTAAAACCGATGTTTCAGTGCAGATAATTGAATTCATGTTTCGTGCTTTGTCCCTAAACATCTATCGTCCACTGACAGCATTAATTTGCACTCTATTTCACACATCTCACATATATGAAGCATAATACAGATTCCCATTAAATGCAGAAATTATACCACCAAGAAACAAGGAGTTTAATATATTTCTACACATATGTATATTTTTCTTTTATTACATAGTTATGGTGGTAGAATTGACTCATCTGTATAGCCAGCATCCTCTGAGCTACTATTGAAAAGGGACAACCAATATGCAGTAATTCCTCTAACCAAGGGGAAAAAAAAGGGATCAATCACTGGAGAAAGCCTGGCATCCATTTCTGGAGAAAATGTGAGCTCCTGGATCAAAAGGAGCCTAATATCTTATTTCTAAGGTAGGAACTACCAACACAGGCACTAGATTCAGAGCAGAGCCCCATAAGGACAACTTCTGAGGATGTTAATGTGGATTAGCGTAACAAAAAGAGATGCAAATCCCAAACAACTTTTCTCATTTGGCCACAAGAAGTTGCTCACCAATTATCTAGAGGATGGGCTTTGCTGTCCACCAGCTACCACTGTTTCTCCATGATTCACAGATCATCTTGCGACCTCATCTACAGTGCATGATGTCCACTTTGATAATATGGCAAAGACTGATATTTCCTCTTACACTGAGAAGCAGCTTTCCTAAAAATACTATGTAGCTTGAGACTCAAGGTGTCTGTGACTGAGACATGCTATTGCCACCATTACCTAGGCTCTGGTTCCTGCTCAGGTTCATGTGGAAAGGTGAGTGTAAACACCACGTTAAATTTGGCACTTTCCTCCCCAATAAGGACCTTCTCAACTTTGTAAATACATTCTAAAGACCGTTCATCTAATCTCCCTCATTCTTCCCTTAACTTTTATTTATCCAAATCTATTAAAATTCATGAATAATTTCCAGTGAGACAGGTTGCTAGTATTTTTAATTATGGAGCCAATTATGCTGCAAATGCAACTGTAAGGAGACCACATATTTCTATTTCATTCCTAATTTGCTCACTTGATGGAGACTCAAGTTCCTTTGTATCTTCGTCTTTTTCTTCCTCTTTGGATTCATCCAATTCTTTGCTGTATTCTACTGGAGACTGGTTCACTTGTTCTTCACTATGAGCATTCTGCTCATCCACAACTGCTTATTAAAACAAAAGACAGAAAGTTTCAAGATTTTTAAAGAAAAACTGCATACATGAAAAACCACGCTTTTTTTGTAGCTTTAAGTTTAAAATTATTAACAAAACAGATCTATTGCCAATTCAGTCAAAGAGTCTATCAATTCTTTGCACTTGATAAAGGTTTGCTGTCAGAATTTTTGTGGAGGATAACAGTTTTTAAAAAAAAAGCCAACTTTTATATGTGCACACACATGCACACATAAGTACTCACACCTGCAGACAGTCATCAACATTCGAACAAGCTGCACTTTTTTTACTTGAAGCTTCTAATATGTACATAATTTTATCTACGTAAGAATGTAGAAATCAAATTTTATCATGAAAACGTATTCTAGTTAAAAAAGAAACAAAAAACAACACAAACATCATGATCCTATAATAGTCTAGCAGCAAGGATCAAAATGTTGCTGACGTGCACCTTTTTCTGCTTGTTCAATGATCTGCCTCACAGCCTTCTTCAAGCTGTTTGCTCGGAGCATTAACTGTTCCCTTGGTTTGAAGAGTTTCTGGGTGGAAGACTTTGAGACACACTCTGCTAATTGCTCTTTACTTTCAGAAAAGGATTCTTCACTTGAGAACTCCTCTGCTTCTTCTTCCACGATGGGGGGGGCGATACCTGGGAGAATGGGAGCAGCCTGGGCTTCTGTGTGAAGAGCCTGGAGCAATAGGTCTAGCTTCTCATTTAACTCTGAGCACTAAAATGAAGTAGAAGAGAATACACACACACACACACACACAGAGAAAAAATTAACAGTGAACATGTGAATATTTTCAAGAGATAAGGTACCAGGTTATATTTGAAACGGAAGGTGTCTTTAGTGTCTGCAATTTCTTATGTAAAATCCAAACTGAGGTTCAACATTTTGGAATGACAGATTATGAGTAGGTCTGCATGACTCTGTGACACCCAACCAGATTAGAGTAATTATAACAGAAAAACCCTGTACTCAGAATAAAATACACCATGCTAAACTCAGCCTTATCCATAACTAGGGTACAGATTCTATCTTAGTCCTCTCTCAATGGCTTGCAGCACAGAAAACCACCCATACCATGCATTATGGGTGCTCAGTACCCCAGTTTGGAGAGATAATCCATGGAAACATGCCCAGCTGTTAGACTGAGACACATGGGGCTGTTTTTGCAAGAGAGCTGTACATTTAAGCAAGTTAGTTGCCACATAGCAAAGAGCCAGAATCAGACACTGTCAAACATCTCTACCCAACAGAAAGTAGTTGCTTTCTCTAGGTACACTGGAAAAGAAGTGATTTTCTGTGCTTAAGAGAAAGAAAACTGACACTGTCTGGCCTTGGAACAGTAAAAAAAAGAAAAACTCAATTTCTAAAATAGGTACCAGATAGAAATGTGAACCACAAATTGCCACTTAGCAAGTACATTTTCTGACTCTGGGATTGTCAGGGATTTTGTTTTCTTCTTTTTTTTTTCAGCTCATGTAAATTTTGTGTCTCATACCAAATCCCTCTGTTGTTTTAGCCCCAATGTTTTTGCAACATGATGTCCACGTTTTGTAGCTTAAACCACTATTTTTAACATTGTAGTCTCTCTCCCGTTCATTCTCACAGCCTACTCTCTTCATTATCCCATTGTTTTTCTGTAGCTAACTTAATCCGTCTAACTCCTAATGAAAAAAAAAAAAATCCTTTTATCTCTATGTGTGCTACCATGAACTTTATCCTTTATGAAGTAAGAAAGTGTAAACAGTTTATAGAAATCTCAGAGTTTAAAGACAGTTTGGAAATAATTGTTCTACGCAGTAAGAAGAGAAGAATTTTAACATCTCTGGTTGAAATGAAAGCAAAGCTGGGCATTCTGGAGCAATATGAAAATTAAAACATCCATGAGCTATAACCTTTAAAAACCCGACAACTTCAAACCTCAACATAGTCATAGTCTTACTTTAATGGCCATGGCATCAGCTTCCTCTGCATTTTCCATTGGTTTTTCGTAAGTCTTCCCTATTTTGGCAACAAAGTCCTTTACAGTTTCACATAATATTCTTCAGATAAAAAAAGGAGAGGGAAGAAAACAAATGAAATAAAATAGATATGCTTTGAATGTTAAATTCTTATGACAATTTATTTGCATACACACAGCTACAAATCCTTCTCATTGGAAACTGAACTCTGTGATCATACTTGCAAATCAGATGACACTCTTTTCTATAGCTTATAAAACTGAAGTGATGAGCTTTAAAGCAAAAACTCTTCCTCTCCTTTACCTAAGCCTTTGCACACATCGTATCTCGGTCTCTTATCTGCAATAAACACAACTGACTTTATCCATTCCCTTTCCTACCAGAGGACTTAGCAAACTTGGTAACTTCAGACACAAGTCATGCCAACTCCCATGCAAAAATGGAGCTTAGAAATCATGGAGAAAATCTACTGACTTCAATGGAGCACTTAGATGAAAGCACATGGCCACACACACCCCAGTGCACAGTTCATGCTTTCAAACCATTGTTGACCCTGAAGCATATCTATGCAAATTACAGTGGCTGCAATGAATCTTCACTGTGTAAATCAGGAAGACTTGGTTCACTGAAGACAGACAGCAAACTCACTAATGAGGTGTGGATAATTGCTTAGTACTGTTCATTTAGTTGACATTTATTTGACAGAAATTAAACAGACTTAACAAGATACAGACCCAGTTTAGCAATGGGAGTTGTAGTGATATCCTGCAGCCTTATTTTCTACATGTGCTACATATACTATAAAAATGAAATTTTGTTAACTTGCTTTTAGGAAAAGTAAAAAAAAAAGAGATATAGTGACATTTAGATGTATTTTTGAAGATTCTATGACTGGTCTTTTGCATATTGCAAAATGTAGGATTTGTTTTTTCACTGAGAAGTTATACACAGAATAGTTCTGATTTCAGATGATGTCCATGATTTGCCATCTCTCTCTCATTTTAAAGTGTTTCAGTTTGGGGAAAAAAACCCCATTACTGTCTGAGACCACTGTTGATTGAACTGATACAGACAGAGCTACAACAAAGCTACCTAAGCTGAAGTTCTGCTTCACACTGGTGAAGCTGTTTGGGTGCTTAACCCTATGGGTATGCATAAAACCCCAAAAAAGCCAGAAGAAATGCAACATGGAGTAGATCACATATTTTCATTAGTAACAATGAGTTTCATATTTAAGCCACACACTGATTTGGAGTGATTTAAAAGCACTTTCTATTAATATTGTGTGATTTTTTTTTTAATGTAGTATTAAGTCATCCATTACAACTGTACCATATAAAAATTTTGCAGAAAAAAAATAAATAATCCACTCTAAAAGATATAAATCAAGTTATAGTAAACCAAGCCAGTTGGGTCAGGCATAAGAAAAGCAGGCTTAGACAGAAGGCTATTATGGTGATGATGTTACACAGGGAATTTATCCCACACATTGTACATGATCGACTCACTTGGCAGATGATATGACAACTGAGTGCTGATCAGAATTGAGAATTTTTGCAAGATGAGCAGCAACTGAGTCCTCATAAGCAGATATCTGAAAACAGAGAGAAGGGACTTCAATTTCCACACATTTCAGCAGTTTAACACCAAGTAGTGAGTTTAAACACCTCAAAAACCAGCAGGATTTCAATTTTAGATCTAATACAAAGACAAGTGGCTGGGAATGCAGATTCTACCATTCTACCTGCATACTGTATTTTATGTACCAGATTTTTAATAGTCAAAGTAACACTGCATCTGAGAACTTAATCCACAGCTCTTTTCTTCTGTAGAGAAAACAGTGGGTAATTTCTAGGCTAAAAATACTCCATGAGGCAGAAAAAAAAAAACCACCTTCTTCTCAGATTTATAACAACCTAAAGTATTATAATCCTACATCTTTTATTTCTAAAATAAGCAAAAGTTTTCCTCAAACAAATTACTCAACTAGGAATAAATCAAAAGTTTGCAGTTATAATCTGGAATTTTCTTTTTACTGTCAGATGGGCTCTTATTCCTCAAGTACAACGACTGACAAATGCTGCTAAACTGGTACAATGTTGTCAAAACCAATCCTCAAGGGAAAAAACATTTAGGGCTTAGTCTTTACAAGAACATTAAGAACTACAAATTCTGAAATACTCAGGAAAAGATTTGGAATGGATCAGAAATGCATCCTCACACACCATATTCTATCTCAAAATAGCTACAGATCCAGACCTAAATTTTTAAAGAAAATTCTAAGCAAATTCCAAATCTAAAGCTAAAAATAAAAAATAAATGCAGTTCTGAAATATTCTGATGGCTTCTCTTAAAATATCTTAGCATGTTTTTGTCCTTGATTTGGAGCAAGTAGAAACCACTCTTTTTTTTTCTCCTAAGCCCCAGCCTTCATTATACAACTCTGACAAGTGAATCAGTTTTCATTTCTAAGGATAAAACAAGACGTAAATATCTGATCTGTAAGAGTGCACTACTGTTTTTCAAACATCAGTATAAGATTTCTGGAAACCAAGTGAAATTAGTCTCCTGAAACTACTGGAGGAAGAACCAGATATGTACTTCCATTTGGTTTTCAAACTGTTATTTAATACAATACCTACTGTAATGTCAATTATTTATCTGAAACATCGTAATTCAGTAAAAAATGCAAAAAACCCACTAAAATAGAGATTGTACAAGGTACTCAAAATAAATGGTTTTGTCCAATTCAAGCAATAACAGGTAAAATAGCCTTCAGAATACATTTGCCAAAAAAGAAGCTTTGTATGAGCAGTTCCTGCCATTTTCAGAAGGGACTAAAAAAATTTCAAAGCCAGAAATAACTAGAACAAAATGATGATGAAGACACTTGAAAATCTTAACTGTCTTGAAAAATTAAAGATAAAGGCTTGATCTTCTTTGCTGACACCAGAAGCAGAGCTGTGTGCAAAGCAACCCTGTCAAAATCCCAGCCTTTTTGCATCTCTGTATCCAGTTATCTGTCAAAGGTTATAACCTCCTTGCCAATTAAAAGAGTCTGAATTATTAAATTATTCAAGAGCCTGCTGATTAATTATTGCTTCTCAAGTACTTTTGAGCCAGAGTTGATATGCATTAACTTTCTTTGGAATATATTATTTTCTCATTTTAGTCAGACTTTTCATGCCAATTAATTTGATTAAAACATCTCCCTCTCTCTTAAAATTGAAACCTCATCAGATAGTACAAGTAAAAATCTAGTCTGGAAGACAGACTAAACTTTTCTTTGATGATGCTTGTGATTTCAAGCTCTGTGAAGAACAAAGGCAAAGTTGGGTCATATCACCTGATCAAACTCAAGCTGCAAAAAGCTTCTCTCTTTCTTAGGAATACAGCCCTTGCCTCCAAAATGCTGGTGTTTTTTCAGTGCTTATTCCAAACTCAAGATAGCAGACATTTTGATTTTATAAAATATTCTCTTTTAAATATTTACATATATTATCATAGTATATATAATATTAGATAGTAACGTAACACCAAATTATACTACAATATACAAAATTATAAAAAATATGTATTCTTGTATATAATAATGATATAAAATATATTATTATTATTGTTATTGTTATATTACATAAGGATACAACACTAGATTACATTCTTGGATAACAAATTATATAATATATAGCATAATTTCTAATGCGTATCAAAATACACATATATATTCACGAAGATATTTTTCTGGCTGCTTTGCTAAAACTTCCTTACCTTCACTCCTTCTTGGCAAATAATACAGAACTGGGAACACTAATTACTTGAGATACACAGGATTAACAGACATTACTTCAGTTCAGTTAGCATATCACAAAACATCTATTTCTATTTTTCACAAAAATGCTTCAATTACAAGTATTGTCATCCCAGAAGCTCCAAGTTAAGTACATGAAACAACAGAACAAAAGCAAAAGTCCACCTGGCATTCCTCAGACTCTTCTGCAGTCACTGGAAGAATAGAAGGCTTTGCTGGTAACTTCAGTTCATATGACATTATACTCCACCTGAAAGAAACATAACAGCTTTCAAGTTTCCAGATCATTAGCTTTATCTTCTCTCCAACATATTAACAAAAAGAAAATCCATTGTCACACCACAGAATACCTTGTTAAAAAAGGCAGCTTAATTTTTAACTGCAAACTATATGTGTGCAATAATTGAGATTAATGGTAATAATTAATTTTATTGCTCCAATTACTTGTTAGAGATTTGATTATTAGTCTCATTTGCAAAAAAAAAAAACATGGGACATTCAACGCAGGCAATAAAGATTTTCCAGAAAAACACATTCACATTATAAATCAAATTAGTGCAAACTAACTGCAGAAGTCAAAGGAAAACAGATGTCTTCCTAGAGAAAAACCTCTAAGGTGACATTAGTTTTTCGTCTCAACTACATGAGGCAGGGATGAAAACAAAGCAAGTGGTGAAGTATCTTCACTGACATACAGATATATATATATTTTCCCCCTGGTAAAGGACAGCACTCGACAGCATAGATAGTACAAAACCACTAAGAGCAACAACATCCTTCAAAGCCTGCTGAAAAGAACAAGTAATCACTGCAGATGTCCTTGGGAGCAAGTCTACTGAAATTAGACCAAAAAAATGAAACAGCTTTTTTTCAGTAGAGAAAAAAGGAACCATCATTTAATCTACAAATCTTTAAGAATCTGAAGATCTGTAACAAGCATTTCCCTGCACTCTTTGCTTTAAATCATCAAGTAGCCTGCAGAAAAACTTAAAAAAGGATTTGTTTCTCTATTTCATAAAAATTATCTAAAGTAAAATCCCTTTTGATGACATTCAAGTGTTAGTAACTAGAGCAAGAAAAGAAACACTCATAAGAGAAAGGAACATAGTATGAAATACTCCTTTCAAAAACAGTGCTAGACTTGCACTGGAATATAACCATCATCTTCTCTGACTTTTTTTAAATGGGGATTTCTGCTTTCCTATAGATGCTGCGATGGATGGAAATCATATAAAACAAGGATTGGGAAGATCTCATCTTTGACTAAAAAAATTAGCCCAGCATGGAGTCCATAAAACTGCTCAAGACACCATTTCTTAATGCTTACAACTTCTTGTAACAGGCGGTTATGCAGCTTCATCAGTTATGCAATCAACTGTCCCCTTTTGAACGTCTTTGGAGAACACACTTCCTTAGTTCCATCAACCACTCATCCCTCTGCCTCTTTAGCTTAAAAAGCATGCAAAAGAGCTGTCCTCATTACTACCTCAGCTTCTCTCATGATTATGACCTGCACTCAAAACCTAAACCCACTGAATACCAAGTCTCTAAGTGGATTTTTAGGCCATCAGAAACCCAAAGACAATTTGAATCTCATGGCAAATCATGTGTATGCACATTTAGGTTTACCTGTCTAACATTTTCGTGCTGGCTCGTTCTAGTTTTTCCAAAATCTGAGGAAGTTGCGTATCATCATCACAGGATCCTCCCCAACCAAGGACACGAGCAAGGTCATTTCCAGTACCAAGGGGTAACACTCCTAACTGACACTGAAACACAACACAGCAACAAATCTACTACTGAGAACTAGAAAGAACAAGTGATTACAAATGCTCATTATTTCAATCAACAAATGTTAGTTATACAGTGGATGTCTAAACCATGTAAGTCAAATCATGCCATTCCGATACAACTTGTTCTGTTTATACCAATAAAAACTTTCATTTAGCTTGACCCATATAGAGAGATGTGACAAAGAACCAAGTCAAGGGAAAGGTAAGCACACAAAATTAATTTTAGTCAGTATAGTCAAAGAAATTAAGTATGCACACTTGCCTGCTTGTGCAAGCTGAGCTTATCAATTTCCGACAAGACCCAACCCACACTTCCATCGCCACCGCACACAAGAATCCTGAAGTTGTCAAACTTCTGAAATAACCGCAAACTGTAGAGAAAATGCAGCCTGTTAGAGCCAGTTACATCCACTAGCAAGACAGCAGTTACATTCATTAGCAACTGGTACAAGAAAATACAGTGCACAGCACCTTTAGGGCCCTTCTTTTACTGTTCTGGGGTATGTGGATACAACCACCTACTTAATTAACCTATCTGCAGCCCATCTATTGCTGTATATTCCACTTATACTGACATTTCTGATAAATAACATGCCAAGCTTTTCTTTAAAAAATTGTCTTGATATTGTTTTCAGGATTTTATGTCTTATTACTTTTATTAATATCTAAAAAAAAAAAATAATAAAATCTAAGTGATAAAATTTCAACTGCTCCATGCTTCTCACTTCAGCTAGAAGCATAAGGCATCACTGGGAATTTTTCATGAGAAGAGGTTAAGACACAATGACAGAATGTGCTCCACAATATGGGTGGGCTTTTGTCGACGCACAGCTAACTAAATGTAAGGACCATTGGAGGCAATTATTACACATCAGGTGATCACGACAATATAGGACAAATAATACAAGTATTTCATATTAGGTCCTTAAAGCCATATTCTGCTTTCACTTCCTATGGCTCTTCCTCCTGTTCTCTGACTTTTAACACCTCCAGGATACAACACTTGGACAGTACAGAAAAGGAGGACAAGAGAGACAGCACAAGCAGAAAGGTGAGACACAGAGGAAATGGGAATGAGATGTGAAGAAACAACCAAGGAATTTAAACAAAAACAACAAGAACAAAATAAAATAATTGGACAGTATAAACTCCTAAAATATTAACAATAAAGATACTTATTTTTAACGCATGTTATTTCCCAGAATATGTATAATCTTTGAATCATTTCTACAAAGCAAAGATCACAAATGTTTGAAGCATTTATATTTTTTCTGAAGAAAATAATGTCACTTGCAGACACCTATTAAGAAAAGAAGAGGCTGATATTTAAGGGGAAAAAACAATACCAGAACAATTTCTCCTACCCTGAGAAAAGTGAGAAAGCCCCTAGAAACACACTATCTCATACAATGCAACTCTGCTTTTTATATCAACGAGATAAAAAGAAGACATTAACACAACCTTATAGAATAACTGCTAAGGACCTCTCTTTGGAAACCCTTTGAGAAAAAAAATATTGACCTACAATTACTGTGCAAAACCAAAATGAGCCTCCTCAGCCATGGTACAACTATATAAAGGAAGAGAACTTGCAAACATATTTCTCACACTGCCCTCTCTCAAAGATTGCCTCTCCAATTAAGATGAATTTTGTATGTCATTATAACTACATGTACAAAATACTAGCTAAATGCCTCTTAGATTCGGCTCTGATTATCAAGGTAATAATGAAAAGAACATTACACCTTAAAGAGGTAATATAACATGTCCATAACACAGTACCAATTTTAAAAACCCACAGCAGTATTCCATTATATTTGTATTATTTGTCCACTGTTCGAAGTGAATTTTTGTGCATTTGTTTCATCCACGTTTTTATCATGAGGCATAATTCTGCATCTTTAAGAGTACAAAAATTCGTGCTTCTAGTTGCTATAACTGATACTGATATGCCACTTCACCACAATACCATATCTGAGTGGAATTAAGCTAGGCAACAGAAAACGGACATGAATTTAATCTTTATGAATGTGCAAAGATGCTTGAGTTGTAGCCACCACTATGCAAATTTCATCCCTGTCTCTCAAGCAATCAATCCTTAGAAATGCCTGGTGATTTTAATTATGTTCTTGCTCCAAATTCTATGAGACGATAATTTTCTTGACCATTTGCATATGTTGCCTAAACCATATTTTGGATGTACTTTTCAGATGACAAAAATTTTCATTTACTTGTCCATCATCCACTGCAGAGTCCCCTGCTGACATTTGTGTTCAGAATTCAAAAAGATACAGAGCACGTTTAGACAATAATTTTATTCCATAGCTATTCACAACAAAGTCACAGGAATATCTGAATTACACATATGAAATGGAAGACAAGCACCCAGGTAACTGTGCTTGAAGGCCCTGATTCAGGAAAACATCTAAACATCTTTAACAGTTTTGAGCCTTACCAGTTAATAGAAGTCAAAGCTAGTCAAAGCTAACCAAGAGGTTTTGGTTTTGAATTTATGAGCTTTTCCAAAAAGAAAATATTATCCTACAATCCCTTCACCCACCGGAATTCTGAAATTCTGTTATCTCTTAGATTTTAAATATGAAGTCAGAGTAGATAGGGGTGGCAGAACTATTGCAACGAGGGGATATAACACTATATAACAAGGGGAGCACAACACTATATTTTGCACTGAATTCCCCTGTGGAAAGGATTGCTCCAGATTTCCAAGGTCATTACCCTAAGTGAGGTCCTCCATTCATTAAATCGAACACCTGAGCTGGATTTAACGACTGTTTGAATCGACGAAGAAACTTTACTCCCTGATTGTCTCCACTCTTTGAGTTAACAAAAACTAAAAGAGGACTGGCACAGGATGGCGGGCATGTGGCTTTCCAGAAACCTGTGAACATAGTTAGAAAGAATGAAATAAATAAGGTTTTCTAATATGAACAACACAAAAAGAAATCATGGGAAAGAGGAAGAAAGGGATGAAAGACAAAAAGGAGTACATTTTATCATGCATAATGTACATGCTGAACTATTAGCCTTGCAAGAAAAACATAATTGCGCAAAATTTATCAGTGATTTTTTTTTATTTCTGGTATTTTCAGTGCCTAGATTTAGTAAAATCCTGAAGACAATAGCTTTATTGTTTTTCAACAGTGAAAGTTTACTAACCTTTCAGAGTACTTCTTAAATCTCATCTTCACAGATTATCACACAATTAAATATATATTTCAGTTACAAGTGTTTGGTTTTGAATCTTATTTTGCTTTAACTTTACTGGGATGAACTGGGTCATCCCAGTCTGTATGAGCCTTCTAAGAGTACTCACAGATTTTAAAAGTGACTTGTGCTCAGCTGCTCCCAGGTGAGACTTTGCACAAGAACTTTCTTTTCAGACTGAAATTATACTATTACATATAATAGAATCACTGAACAACAGACCTTCAGCTGTGACTCAAAGCTTATTAAAGTCAATGCAGGTCTTAACTAATTAAAGCAGGCTTTCTACAAGGTCCTTAGTAGTAGTAGTTCTAATGGACACTCTTGTCACTAACATGATCAGCCCATGGAAGTCCTGGTTTCTCAGAAACACTTCAAAATCAGACACGACAAGTATAGGTTTTGACATTTGTCTCTGGCAATATTAAAATGACTATGTTGTTTGTATTACTAAAAAAAATACTAGAGCTACAAATAAAAAATTGGCATTAAAGGATGCTAATTTAATTCCACATTATCATAATGTCTAATTTAAAATAAGGATTGAGTAATTTATTTAAATGCCAAGAAAAATAATTTCACATATGGAACAATCTTCCTAGCATGAATAATAAATAGCAGAATCATGTCTAAGACACCACATAGCAAGTCAATAGAGTGAATATATTAAACACAAACAACAACTTTTACTAACTCTATATAACAAAATTCATTGAACTGTGTTAAAGTTCTCGGTTTCCATTTACCATCAACAAAAACTATAAAAATAAAGCAGTTAAGATTTCATGATACTCCTTATTCAAATCCACCCTCTGCCCTGAATTGCTGTCTCCCACTGCTCAGGAGTCTCTATCCTGAGCCACCACAGAGCAGCTCTGAGTTTTGAACATTTGCTGGGTTTTTATCTGTGTATTGCAGGATTCTTGCACTGCTTATATGTAAAGAAATTAGAGAAGCTATGGAAGCAATTCCTCTCTTAAGCCTGATAAAGTAGTTGTTGGATCTGAGCTACTCAGCTAGCTTACCTCTGCATAATGCAAAGTTGCCGAAATGCAAGAACTCACAGAATGAGTGGTGCATGCCAGGCAGGCATCAGTTCACTTCATCTGAGGACTATCATAATTCACTTGAAAAGTCTCTAGGGGTCATAAATAAAATGGGACAAAATTTCTACTGGGGAAACTTTAAAAAATATTTTTAAAAACATGATGGTTAAATAATTCTCTAAAAACCTACACAGAAAAGTATACATCTGTCTAAATTTGAAGGCTGCATTCACCTGCTCAGCAGAAAGATTTTAGTCTTGTTTATTGATACAGCTCTCAATAGGCACTGCAAGTCCAGAGCTACCAGTGAGCACACTACAGTACTACGTACCATCGGAGTCTATACTGTTTAGTGCTGTTGGAGGTATGATCGATACCTTACATTGGCCAAGTGGACATTTACGAGGATACAGATCTTTACAGGCAGTGTGAACCTACAAAATAAACAAAAATTTGTTTTCCTCCAGTGGAATTTCAAGGTGAAAATATAACTGATACAGTAACTATGTAACAAGAATGGACTCATATATAACATTTAGGTGTAGAGGGAAGAGAAGCTAGACTATAAAAAAGCCATGAATGTTCAACCACCAAGACTTGTTACTCATTCAAAAAAACGCTATTTTGGAGAACTTCATCTTCAGCCATGCCTACAGCAGATATGAATTGCCCTTTCAAAGGAAGCCCTTGTCCTCATCCCTGAGAAAGGGAGAACCAAGGTCCCAGCAGCCAACACCCAGGCTAGTGGCAGCAGGCACCCTCTGCACATGTAAAACAATAGCTCTGTGTCTGCCTGGTCCACCAGGTTGTTCTGGAAGATATATCTGCGTAAAGTCTAGCACCTCTACCAAGCCAGACCAACCTGCCAAAGGTGGGTCCCGTAAACTCCATGTTGCAGAGGTCTCTTCCACAGATACTGGAAGGAGAGGCACATGCAGAGGTTGCTGCACTTCACCTAAACTTCGCATCGCCTCTGAAGATGCCAATCTTTTCCTACTGCCTACACAGAGAGCCTCCAACATTCTTCAGAAGCCAGAAACTTCAACAATAAATAAACTGCTCACTTGCATAAGAAACCCATCATTTTAGACAAGTTGATAAAATTAAGAGAAAACTATATATTGGGGAAACAGCAGTAGTGTGCCACAGAATTTCAATCAGCAACCTACAGATTGCACTGAAGAAGAGAAAGTCGAGGTTTTGCACTAATAAAGAGAAAGTCAAGATTTTGCACTAATAAAAATATTACTATACTAATATTAATAAATATTAATATAACAGTAAAAATACAATAAAGTAGCATGATTCCTAGGCATGAGGAATTTAACTGAACATTCAGTTGTCAGCTAGGAGAGGGCAGAGAAAACACACTGGATGGCAACACCTATTAAAGAAAAGCTGCATCTATGGGTGTATTAAAAATTAACTGAAGCAAGTAGGACAGTCATCAGAAATTCGGAACGCTAGAGAGACCTGAGTCTGCAGATGCTGCCTGCTCCTACTTAATCCAAAAGCACAGTTATGAAATGACAAAATAAAAATAATGGCGAGCAATAAAGCTGGCAAAATCCTAGATGCTTGGACATGGTTCACTGCACCTACCATAGCTTTACACCAAAGGCACTTCCAATCTTGCAGGCGTAAAACACTGCCACAAGTCTTGTCGCAGACTGCGCATTTGGCACTGACGGGCAGATTACCCTCTAACCACTGGTGAGGCATAGCTATCTGTGGAGAAGTAGTCATCAAAGTTAAATACTCAGAAATAGAAATTAGAGGCTTTTGTCTCTCAAATATAGGTGGGTTTAAACTATTTCTCACAGCTATACCCTTTCATCAAAGAAGCAGCCAGGATAAGTGACACTGATGCTCACAAGGCAGCAGCAATGAATGTGGACTATTGTGGTGTTTCATGTGCTAGGCAGAAAAAATGACACATGAAGAAGGGAGATACATCTCAATCATGGTACTACGGTAGCAACTAACTATAAAACAACCGGACAGTTCAGTCCAGAGACTCTGTAATACAAAAAAAGTTCTCATTCAGATAATGGTGACTACATGACATAAATCCCATTAAAAATAACTAAAATTCAGTAGACTAGGCAGGATAGCAGAATGCCTCCATAGCTTTACTTACTTGCTCACCATGGCTGGTAAGTCACAACTTTATAAAGCAGTCCCTAAATGCAGTGCAAAGCTACACTCAGTGCACTCTTTGTCCCTTTAATACCGTGGGCAACTCAGGACACTGAGGTGTGCAATGTAGCTCTAACCTTCTAGGCAGAAGTTTCACACCAGTGCCTCATACTTGGTTGTGTTTGTGAAAATAGCCCATCTATCACAATAAACCTCTCAAAAGCTTTTGTTGTTTTCTCCTGCTAATTTTAAAATTCCTGCTTTCATCAGCAAAAAAAACGCCCTGCAATTCAGTGAATTCCAAACAGGCCTCCTGGGGAGGTCCTATAGGTAGGAGGACACAAAATAGATTGCCAAAACAGCATGGTAACCGTGCAAAATGCCACCTTTGCTTAAGAGCAGTAGGAACTTCTGGGAACAATTCTCCAGCTTCAGAGATTCTCTGCATGTGGCCTTTAAAAGCTTGTAATACAGCTGCAATTCAGTGCCCACAGTTGTGAGACTTGTCTTGTCAGATAGGAATATAACTTTTGTTCTAAATACTGTGTTAATCTTTGAAAGGTGTTCAGGAAAATAGCCACCTATAAATAACTTTAATGGGTCACATGGCTGTATTCCTATGCTTAGCCTTTTTTTGTTCCTCTAAAGAAGAAACAGCTTAGGGAAATACTGTAAATCTTAACAGTACTTACACCATCTTCATCTTCAATTATGTCTTTTCCAATTGAGGCTAACGTCGTCCATTTGCAGTTATTTGTTGCTCGGACAGCACATCTTTTATGTGCTTTAAACTTACACACTGGAAGACACACATAAACATATTTTGTGTTATTCACTGCATTTCAGTGATACATACCTTCTAAAAAATTCAACACAGATATTCCATAGGACAGCCAAATACATGTCACTTAGTGTTGCACACATAATACAACCCAATTCAATGAAAATTCAGTTCATAATCACTCCAGCTTTAACTCTCTAAACTGGGTTTAACTAGTTAGCTGTAACCCATGCTAATAGTGTCCTCAAACTCACATCAGTCCCCATTGTTTCAGGTGCAAGGCACAAATGTATCTTTAACCGTGGTTTTGACTTTTCTATTTCTCCAGTGACATAATGCAGATAACTGGTTTAAATTTGCAAGTGACGGGAGAGTGTTTTACATATTTTGAGTCAATAGCTCTCTTTCTTCACTCAAAGGATGCCTTTGGGGCACCATACTGGGCCTGTTTTATGAGAAGATGAGAAAGTGAGGGGTTAGGTGGTGATATTTTTATTCAGGATCCTGGATGATACAAGATTTTTCTAGAGCTTATATTAAATGAGGAAGAGCCTGACTTCTTACTGGTTTATTTACTAAAAGTCTACTAATGGGAATACTCATCACAAGTGTGTGGTACAGGCAGATATTTTGACAACCTAATAACTATTTGAATTTTGTTCAACTCAATCAATATGACTAGTTAATGAGAGCATAGTAGACCAAACAGACTGACACGCCCAACTGTGGGTATTTCTTTTACTGGAAGTGCATGACATCATTCTATTCAGAGTGCATTATATAAATTATTTTGGCAAAGACCATTAAAGGTTTATGAGAACTAGCCAGGAGATCAGAAGTAGTAGTCTCTTTTCAAACAAATATTTGACAGGAAATTGTCAAAAGCTTTGGCCCATCGCTTATCTACCATTACAAACCATTAAGCCATGGTACAAAAGGTCTTGTGAATAATAAATTTCCCATTTTAATTCCACTGATCCATTGCCAGGTCAATTTAAAAAGTGAATTGAGACTATGTAAGCAACATCTGAGTTTGAGAGCAATCCTCACTGTTCTGGGAGATGTGTGAAAGAAAGTGCACAGCTCTCACTTTCATGCTTTCTAGAAAGAAAGAGAAGGAAACAAACAAAACAAAACCAAACCCCATAACACAAAAAAAAAAGCAGCTTCGTTGCTTTTACAGTAACTCCCCATGTCATTTCACATTTCAAAAAGCAGTAGTCATATAATCAGAGAATTATTTGGGTTGGAAGGGACACTTAAAGATCATTTAGTTCCAGCCCCCCTGCAATGGGCAGGGACATCTTTCACTAGACCAGGTTGCTCAAAGCCCCATCCAACCTGGCCTTGAACACTTTCAGGCATCTACAGCTTCTTGGGGCAACCTGTTCCAGTGCCTCACCACCTTCTCAGGAAAGAATTTCTTCATAGTATCATATCTAAACCTACTCTCTTTCAGTTTCAGGTCATTGTCCTGTCACTACACGCTCTTGTAAAAAGCCTCTCTCCATCTATCTTGTAGGCTCCCTTAAGGTACAGGAAGGCCACAATTACATCACGCTAAAGCCTTTTCTTTTCCAGGTTGAACAATCCCAGTCTCCTTAGCCTTCCTTCATGAAGGACAAGAGCTCCAGCCCTCTGATCATCTTCATGGCCCTTCTCTGGACCCACTCCAACAGATCCATGGCTCCCAACATAAGAAGGACATGGACCTGTTGCAGCAAGACTAACATAAACCCAAAATGTTCAAATATCAACTAACAGGGTGGGCTCACATTTTCTAAACACCTCAGCATCATATAGTGTGTTTGCCAACCTAATCTGGTTCTAAACATCTAAAGAAGTCAGCTCTCATAAAAACACAGAAATAAAGGCTGCATTTTCAAGTGATGGACCTTCAGCAGTTTCACAGTTCGAGTATTTTGGAGATTTGCCACTGAATTCAGCTTCTTAGTCACAAATTTTATGCATTTTCTTTGCCACACAGATCAAAAACCAACAAATCAGAGATGAGCAGGAATAGAAAATTACAGATTTTCAAAGAGATAACAAAGTAATCGAACTTTCAAAACCTATTGAGCTATAATTCAACTAGATATTAAGAACCCTGTACCTAACCTCTGCTCTCTCAACAAGTCAAGGACAAATTCAACCCCAGGGTCTGAAGAGCTGCAGCAAGCTGCACCATAAATGGCAAGTGACAGCTCATGTTTGCTTTGTAAGTACAGTAAATAAGCCACCTACCAAATCTCAGATCAGACTCTGTGGGTCATCCCCCTGCAACCTCAATATCATCAAACAACATTTTATATTACTCTGAGCATTAAATATTACCAAAAATAATGACCTTAAGACACAGATATAACTTTTAAGCAAGAAAAGGAAAATTTTAAATAAAATCTCAATCTTAGTTACCACTATTCCCTAATTTATTTTATTTTGTCTCAAATTACACTGAATCCCATTCACAAATCACTCTGATATCTGAAATCTTTTGGAAAACATGAAGACATATCGCTAGACATCAACTGCCATTCCTTTGCTAATGAAAGTTAAAATATGACAAAAGGAAAAATTTAGCCAAACCAAATCAAGAATATTCATAGAGTGGTATTTCAAACTTCGATTTCCTGTGTAAATGCTCCTAACTGAAATATAAAGCAGGTAACCCAGAAAGTCAACTAAGACAACCACTTATAAGCAAACAGTTGTCACAGTGGGACCAACACCTGCTGTGAGACACGGTGACTAAATCCAGAGTTACTCCTATCTTAATGAAGAAAAGTCAACATTACTGAATGTTATCATGGGATCTCTTGCAGTGAAAATCTACACCTTTGTTACAGAACACTTCTCTCTCACAGGCCTGTCATTCTAACCATCCATCAACTAATTCAACTACATTAGGAGGGCACTCAATTTTGTTTCCCCCCCCACACCTACCAGTCTACCACCTATTTTATGAAGTTTTCTCTTCTGTGTTCTTCAAATAACAATGGGCTCAGACTGTTCTCATCCAACTTCGAAGGCCAAAGGAAAGGCTTTGAAACCAATCTGAAGATCCCTGATCTGGTATCTACAGTTTAAGTTGTTCAAGATGGCAGAATGTGTCTTCACATATTCCAAGAAACCTGCTGTCTTTTTTCCAAGAACACTCTCATATGATGGATGAACGAGCCACAGTGAAAACAGACTGACTCATGTGAAAACAGCAACCTCACTTCACTTCAATTTGAAGCTTATGTCTATGTCATAAAGCAGAAAAAGCAGCTTCCTGGTAATTTTTACTGTTTTCAACCAAATTAATAACACTCTAGGTTGATTTAATATTACAGAGTGCTAAAAGAATACTCATATTACAAATTCAAGTACTATAAAATGTTAAGGTACTCATGAAACTGAACATTGCAATATAGCTTCTGAATGCAGGTGTGAAGTCTTTGGTTATATGATCATACACTTTTGAAGAATAGGACCCTCCGTCACTGTACGTCATGGATGGTAGAGAAGGATGGAGTTGTGCCATACTCTGGTTCATAAGAATTTTCAACAGGTATTTGCCTTATTTACTAAAAGCTAATCAAATAGTGGTTTTATAAACCCATATTAATTTTTTCTTGGCATTTTAAAATTAATCTTTTTATTTTTATTGTGATTATTATTATTATTATGTTCAGTACTACTACTGCAATTAAAACTTTTTTCAATACTGTATATCTTCTTTTTGCAGTTATAGAAAACTCAGCATTTCTCTGAGACTAGTTTCAGATTTTAAACAATACACAACTACTGATTTGATTAAAAAAATCTTACTTAAATTATTTCCCCAGCATTACAGAGGGGCACAGTGGAACATAAAGTCACAGAACAGTTTTCTATTGCTCCTTCATTCTTTAAAATGAACATCCCTTCTCTTCCTGACTGCTTCACTCTCCAGTCTGTGCAGAAAATGTGGCAAAAATATCACAGACAATGACTGTGCAAGTAGTGCCTGTACAATTCCCTGGGCAATAGGTAAGAAGAAGAAGAGTGTTTTGTGGGCAAAACCCAACAATCATAATGAAAAAAGACCAAGTGCACAAAGTGCATTTGCAGATGTAATTTAATCCCAGTATTTTCTTATTGATTGACTTCACAATCCTAAAGTGTGCTTTCAACATTATTTGTTCGTTCAACTCATCGCAGGAGAAAGTCTCTCCTTTAAACTGCAATGTCCCACTTACTAGCTATATTTGATATTCAACAATCAAGATTTGGTCTTGATAATGAAAATGCTACATAAAGAAATATATTTTTGAGAATAATCATAAAGGCAGTGTTCCACTGGCAATGACTGGAATAAAAATGTACTATTAATACAAAGTAATTGAGGATAGAGAGCTCTGAAAGAGTTTCTGTAGAAAATGATCTATCGTTCCTTAGGCTTCTTTGCTTAAACACTCCATGTATTCCTGTGTTTATCTGACAACTGCTTAAGCTTAGATTCCTGAGTACACAGCAAGCTAAACTCTGAGTAACAGAAACACTTGAAGATCATAAAAACCAAAAGCCTTCCTTGATTCAGCTACTTTGGAGTAATTTCTAAAGCTGAGCTAAAAAAAAAAAAATCGTAATTTCTCTGTCCTAGTAAAGATTGTGGATGAACATTGCAGCTATGAGTCCTTTAGAACTAGCCAGAGCAACCCTACATAGGACACAGACAACATTTGAAAAGTACATTACCTTCTGAGATGACACAAAAGAAGGAACCCATGGGAGGAATAGCATTGCATCTCAAAGGAGCCTATGACTGAGCCTTATAAAAGTCAGTTGCTTTTTGAGCAGTAACAAGAATGAAGACTGCTCTGATATAATTTACATCTTCAGGTTGATATGCATATCAATTTGTTGACTTCTAAAAAGATGCAAGTTCACACTAGTCTTTTACCAAACAAAGGTAAAAAACAAAGGTATGTTTTGGAGAGCAGGAAGCTCAGGGGAGACCTTATTGCTCTCTAGAACTACCTGTAAGGAGGTTGTAGCTGAGTGGGGGTTGGTCTCTTCTCCCAGGCAACCAGCAATAGGACAACAGGGCACAGTCCTAAGCTGCACCAGGGGAGGTTCAGGTTAGACATTAAGAAGTAGTTCTTTACAGAGAGAGTGATTGGGCATTGGAATGGGCTGCCCAGGGACATGGCAGTCACTGTTCCTGGAGGTGTTTAAGAAGAGACTGGACGTGGCACTCAGTGCCCTGGTCTAGGAGGTGAGGTGGTGTTGGGTCATAGGTTGGACTCAATGATCTCAGAGGTCTTTTCTACCTAGTTGATTCTGTGATCTTTTTCTGCACTGGCTTCCACAAAACTTAGAGGAGTATCTTCAGGCTGGTCTGCAATTAATTTGATCAACCTTTGCCAAAGGCTCCTGGGAGGGAAGATGCCCCGAGGAAAGAAGTCACCCATCTTATCTCCAAAAGAAATGAGGCTTGTTGTGTGGTCAGACTGAAAAAAAAAAAATAGTTGTGCAGTGTTGCTGGAAACCAGCAAGTCTAAGAGAACAAAATATTACCAGAGTGATCTTCCAAAGTATCGAAAGCTGCAAAATATCAATGGGATTTATTTTTACCTACAGATAACAGTCAAGACTCAGACCACGAAGAGTACAAAGACTCTAAGCTACTTTCAAGACAACTTGGTGTGCCAGTAACTCAAACCACTGAGAGGAGAAAGAGCTCAAATATCTCTTGAGAAGGAACCTCTCATGCTTCTCAATACAAGGCATAATAGAGTAGCCTGGGATCAATGATCACACAAATAATTGAATTTAGTATAGATATAAATGGATTCTCAGTGTAAAGCAGTGCTGAAGGTTTCAGATGCCAGGCATGAATATTTAAACAAGTGTTTTTTAATTATGTAATGGGAAAAAGTAGCACAGAAAAAGTCTGGGGAATCTTAAGACTCCATACTTCCTACATTGTCTCTTCAAACCGCATACATTACTAACACAGTAAGTTAAAAAAAAAAATAGGTGGTGAAATGCATTAGAAGTGCCCAGGGCCGAAGCAAGTAAATACTATCTCAGTCACATAAGAATTTCAGAGAAACAAGTAATATCAAAATGAGCAGAAATTAAGGATGGTTAGCACAGGTTTTGAGAAGATTACAGAATTGTGGACAGAGTATGGAGTATTCCAGTAAAAGAGTTAAATGATTTAGATCAGATATATTACTAAAGTGCTTCTTTTATTAAAATAAACAAATAAAAACAACAAAAAAATGGGAAAAAAAAGAAAATAGGTATAAGCTAGTACATAAGAAGTAAGAGGAGGTAAACTTATTAATGGACAAAACATTATCAAAGTATTTACATGTAAAACCTTCCAGGTCATACACGATTATGAAACTGCAGAACAGTGAAAGCAAATCCAAACCATCTTCACAAGCTATATTTTAAAAACTGCTGAAAGAATAACTGGCATCAGAAATGTACGTAAATGCAGCCTTAGTTAGTAATACGTTATGCAGAAAGGTGACAAATTACAAATATGGAAATTACGGAAACTTCCCTAATGCAATGTCAATGCCAACACTCGTATATTAAAATCATACTTAGAAGCAAAATTAGACACTGAAAAAACATAAAATGGTGACCTACAAACATTAACATAGATAATCTTACAAGAATAATTCTCGCTAAGCAGCCTCTTAAAATAGCTATAATATTAACTTATGAATGGACACATTCTTTATGACAGTCTTTCTTCTCCTTTGCCTGAGCGAATAGAACTGTATTTGTACACAGAGGCAATACAACGGCATTTCAGTTTACGCACGATACATCCATCTGCCAATCAGAATACCATGATTGCCTTAAAACTGTCCAAAGGACTTACACACAGTGGAAAACATACACCACAGAAGCTGGAAGTAACTATGCTACTCCTGATTTCTATGAAACGGGTTTGTCCCTGTTCCTTGGCAACTGCACCATTAGCTACATTAAAAGCATGGACAACTCAGGACAGCGGGTTAATGCTTCCTGTTAAGATTTCCTTAATACACATTATGCTCAGACCTCAAGTATTGTAACAGCATCAATAACAGAAATGCATTTGCTGTAGGGCTACGTGCATCCAAAAAAACCAAAGTTATGAATCGTGTAACTGTAACTCCTTTCTGGGCAGTCAGCTATATTAGTAATTGCATATCTCAACATGTCATATATATCATAAGGTCACAAGGATACTTTATTTTCTGCTGCATTGTAACACAAGCAGACTTGTTAGCACTTTTCCATGGAACTTGCAGGAAAAATAAATAAGCTGTTTCAGGCTTATTGTAATTATTTGTTCGTGAATTATCATTTCTCCAAATAAGTTTAATGCTGAAGTCTTCAGGCACCCCTCATTTTTCTTTGCGCTGGATTTCACCTGTTGAACCACTAAAATGCAGTCATCTACATCTCTACCCCTTCACTGCATGAGAGAATTTTCAAAGCAATAAATCCACCCTCATCTACCCCACATGTACTGCAGAATCTGGCAGCAGCAACAGAGTGAACAAGAATTGGAGAGAACAAGGTAATAAGACTGGACAAATTGTTGAGAACTTTTATAGATTTTGGGCAGAAACTACCACCATGATTATTTTCCTGAGAAATGCTGATTCTGCAAACCAGTAAGACTATTTTGTTGCACACTTTTTATGTGCAATTCAAACAAATCCCATCTTTTCTTGCAAACCATCCACCCAGTACACTCCAAACTGGTTGCTGCAACAGGAAGAAACTGTGTTATTCAAAAAGGCACCTGGAGCATGAAGGTGAGCCAGATCATTAGCAGTCCCTCTGCCCAGAGGAAGGTCACTCAAATAGATTTCTCCCTTTTGGCTTTTTTCTTACTCACTATTTTCAGAGTCATTACTCATATTGAACTTGCAGCCATCTGTCCACACACAAGACATTATAAACGGGGGAGAAGAAAGCGTTTGTTTTACCTTCACAAGACAGGCCGTGAGAAGTGACTCCAGAGAGGCTCTCTCTACACACGTTACAGAAGGTGGGGCGGGCATGGGAGCAGGCGTACCAGTTATGCATCCCTGAGAAATGTTCCACATTAAACTGTGCGGTCTAGTAAAGGAGAAGTTAAGACAAATTTGCAAGTACAGAACACAGCTACGGTGACTGAAATTACGTACGGTTCCACATTACAGGGGACGACAATGCAGTGTTCACCAAGAGTATTTTCCGGAGGGTATTTAGCAAGCTCTCCCTCCAAAATTCTAAACAAAAGTGAGATAATAAGCTCTCATTTTGCTAGTGAAGCTCGTAACGTGAAGCTTCACTCTGACATTAGACACACTTCTCACATTAAGGAGCATGAATGCTCCAGTCCTGTGTCCTGTAGCGTGATCTGTTGAGCTAGAGCAGGTTGCACCAAGAGGGATGGTAGCTTACCTCATAGTGTTCTCTGGACTGAACAGACTTCAGAGAGCTTATCCAGTCCTCCATTTCTTTTCTATTCTCAGCACACAGTATTAGCCTCCTAAACGGAGTGATTATCTGAAAAAGATAACACATCCTGATTAATCCAGACAGTAAAAATCATGATAGACCACAATATTTAATGGACTCTTTCCTGTGAGATGATGCAAAAGGATGACACACACTACATCACAAGATAGTAAATGTTTACAAATATTTTCTTTAATGCACCAACAACAACAAAAGACTTTGCTTTTTCTTCTTCAGTTCCCGAGACTTGAATCAGACCTTAGAATAGGTCTCTAGAATCTAACATTCCTCATTCTGCCCTTGTCAGTTCTTTGTCTATGCACTGAGATTTAAATACTCAAATGGCAGGCAGTGAAACTGCTAAAACAACCATTCTGGAAATTACTAATTGAGTAAGATTGCAATCCTATTTCTTAACAGCATTATAGCAACTGCAAGGTCCATTCTAATTGCTAGAGACAAAAAAAATCAAAATCAAATGCAACAAAAGCCGTCATCATATTTCTCTTTGTATATTGATATTAAACTTACACAAATTTATACATACAAAAATTTAAAACAGTATTTTCTATATCAAACTCAGTATAAGAACATATACAAATCTTTAAAAAAAGGCACAGAGAACAAAAGCAAACAGCTGAAATTATATCCTACTAGGATGGTTGAATGAATTCCTGGAACAACTTGATGCTGGGGATTTTTCAGTGGTCTGGAGTTTGATTCTAGAAATCTGAAAATATTGTATCAAGGAAGTTCAGAGTATAAGCTGCTCTCCCCTCTCCCTAAACAGTAGAAAAATAATCAAAGTAACAGGAAGGCACCAGAAACTATCAGCTAACTCCCACTGAAATTATTTTGAGCATTGCACTAAAATAGACAAAGCAGTTACTTATATAGCAAAGAATTTAAAACAAAGTAAGTATAAGAAATTTAAGGAAAGTTTTTTTGTTGCAGAAAGCCTGAAAATCAGAATTAAATCCTTTATCAGTCTTATGCATAAATCTGTTGCATAGTATGCACCACCAACACTTGCAAATTACTTAAGTAAAGCAAAGAAAGGACCACAAAAATGATAGCTCTGATTATTCTTTAAAATGTTACAGGCTAGATACTGCAACATTTGCACAATATTAGTAAAGACTTATCTACAGCTGCATTTACTTACCCAATCTCTGCTGTAAATAGTCTCTAGCCTTGATTTGTCCTATCCACTTCTTCATTAAACTGAGCTGCACTTTAACATATCTCAGAGGCGACGTAACTGAAGTGCAGCAAGCTGCAAGTCACATGGAGGGGAGGCAAAAGCCCTGTGAGCTTGCCTTTGTTTTTTTCCTTTTCTTTTTTTTTTTTTTCCCCTCTCTTCCTCCTTTTTGATGTACTCACTTTACATGGAACGGAATGGTGTTTGTTTTATGTTTCCTTCAATCTTGCTTAAGCTTTTTAATAAGGTTTATTAGTAGCTCTCCGTGGCTCTTCCTAAAGAACAGTTTATGCAAAGAGCAACGCTGTTCTTATTAGTTTGGAGCCAAACAGACGCTTTATTACTTCAAAATGTTTTTCTAGGCCAGGTCATCAAATGAAGCCCAGAAAGTCATTAAATCATAATATAACCCTGGCTCCAACAACAATCTGCATTCTGCTGGAATTTCCAGGTTTCAGTGAATTCAGAAATCTTATTTGGGCAAATACACACAACAGAATATTTCCTATTATATAGCATTACATTATAATGTGGACTAAGTAATGGTAAGTCCACCCAAGACAGGACACTTTGCAGCCATCCTTCCACCATGGTCATTACTGATTCTAACCTGTAACCTGATGTGCAATGCCATTAAGCAACAACAGCTGTATTTATTGCTGAAAATTCCTGACTACTTTGGTCTTTTTAAATAATATTTATTTATATTACTGATGTCTTCAATACTACTGGTCACAGAAACGCACTGCGCATCCCTCCACACTCCCCTCCCAAAATTAAGACTCTAGTTCAGTTGTTCACACCAAGGTACCTAGTGCCAATGGAGACATCCTTTGGTAGTTTCAGCAGAGAAGAGGTAAATATGACAGAGGACCAGAACAGTAGCTCTAAATAAACCAGGTGGGACACCAAACCCCATCTCAAAAGGCACGGCGCACACATGCATTGGCAATCAAATCACACCACCCAACACTGCTAACTAATGCATGTAAAAATAGCAGGAATTCCTATATTCCAGCTCCTTATTAAATTCAAAGCACAATAAACTTAACAAAGTTCACAGCATTTCAACAGTCTAAAAGTTCAATTGTATAGTGTCAATCACATGAACTTAAGAGTAATTATTATTTGTGCTACAAAAATAAAGTGGAAAGTTGGAAGAGATACTTATTTGAAAATATGGCATGTGTAATATGATTAAACTACACATATTCGCTTTGATTTACTTATTTGTAACAACAAACATCAAGAAGGTACCTGATAACATGAAAAAAGACAAAATGCATTATATGCAAGATGTATCAACAAAGATTGGAATTTCTCACATAAAATAGGAACTAATAAGTCCATTTAGGTTCTCATCTATTTCAGTCCACAAAATCATGGAGAGGATGTACTCTCACTATTTTTTAGATATTTCACATAACATAAGAAGTCAGGGAACAAAGAAAATTATTAGCTAACAACGAGAATGGTTTTTTTCCTAAATGCAAAGCATTATTTAGACTTGAAAAGAATTATTAAAGGATGCTGAGGAGACCAGAAGTGTCCAAAAAGGTATTTGACAAATTCATCACAAATAGATGCACCATATACTATAACAGACAATATCGGAAAGCTTCAGCTTATCAGGTCCTCAAAATCCAACAATGAGTCAATGTTGGGAAGTTACTCAAGAGGAAGAATCACTGTATATGCTGTGCTGTTTCTACTTCTTTCTTGAGTACCTGCTACTGTTATTACAGTATTTTGATTCAATATGGTTTTACGAGCTTTACGCTAACTTCATATAGCAGTTCTTACTTGTCCTAAACAGAATGACTTCCTAAACCTCCTTATTTGCATTCATACAGAAGGGATGCTTCATTTTGAATGCATACGCAAAGCTAAGATCAACTAACTCATGTGATGTTTCAAGTGCATTCATTGAAGACAGTTGAAACTGCATCCAAACATAATCAAAATTAAATGGATGCAATTATTCTTAAAACTATTTTCCTGTCACGCAAATTTGGATTTTAGTAGCAATCTTATGTCATTGCATGCATTCATATTTAAAGTCCTGTATATTCTCTTCTACCAACCCAAGTCAGTATCTTTTCTTCAACTACATGTTACTTTTTTTAATACTCTCTGCTCCAAATATTATTATTTATATATCACACTGAACATGCTAAACTCTGAACAGACAAGAAGCAACCGTATAATACACTGCAAAGAAAGTGTTACAGGAATCACTGGAAGACCACTGAGGTAACATAAGAATAGGAAAATGAAATCTTGATGGAACTCAGGTGCTAATGGTTCACACGCTGACAAAGCAGGAGAAAAATCAAGAAGGATGAAACACAGTCAAAAGGCCTTAAAAAGACATAAATAAAGCAGATTTAATTTAGATGATTAAGTTACTTTGAAAATTTTCACCATTGTCAAGACGCCAAGAAGTCACCGTAGATTTTGGAAAAGAGAGTTACCAAAGGCAAGTACTGCAGTATATTGGAAATTAAATAGAGGTGGGGGGCGGGGGGAAAAAACACTTTTAATGCAGTAGATATTGGGAAAGAGTGATCATATACAGTCTTAAAAGCTGAAGGCAAAAAACACAAGTCCTAAAACGTCCAAAGGAGTAAAAAATGAATAGGAAGGAAAATGACCCACTCCTGCAATAATATTCCTGTTCTGTTCAGAAAATTAGGAGGCTTTTTTTGAGTGGAGAATGAAGGAGACAAGAAAAGGTCACTGTTCAGTCCATCACCACATAGGTCTTGCCATAAATTGGAATTTTCACACACACTACAATAATTTGGCTTCTAAAAATATACACATACTCATATATACATACACATCTTAGAATTATTTCAATAAAATTTACACAGTCAAGTTTTGGGCCACTACTGCATTTCTCCCTGCAGGCAACACTTATTAGGAACAACTTTAACTTAGTTAATCTTGAAATAAAATTGTCATCAAATTCAGTGTAAATTTGAAAGCACTTCCTATTTACAATGGGAATAACTTTACTAAGGACATTCTATATGCTTGCAGCCCAATGGGTTTAGTCTTACAATCTGTAAAATAAAATCACAGAGGGTTTGATTAAAGCCTATTGCCCAAATTTTAATATAGTTTGTACTATCAGCAATATGTAAGAAAATACAGTTCCCAAAGCTTGGTGGCTCCATTTCTCGTTTCTTTTACCAATTCAAAAATACAGACACTGTATTTGCTCATCAAGAAAACAATGATCTACATCTAAGCAGCAACAGAGCAGCTATTGTAAAGCACTCCGCTTCCTGCAACATGATATTTGCATTAAGGCACCTTCAGCCACTCTGAACTATTATCAGACATTACACTAAGAGCACTTTGTATGGCTGATCTTGAATTAAATTAGTAATGTAGAAACATCACTTACAATCTGAAAGGGGTGGGGAAATGTTTCCTGTTCTTTGGATGGATACTTTAAAAATATCTTTCTGGAAATAATGAAGAGAGGGTGATACAGAAAGAGCATCCTCTCTTCTTGGAGATCACATTCAATGCCTGGCGCAGGAACACAACAGATTAAATGCTCTGTAACTTCTCTGTGCTCATAGACATTGGTGAGTCAGTAGTGGCAAATACTAGGATAACATGCTATGCTTTCTCTCTGCCTCTCCATTCCCCTGTCCTCCTGCAGATGGGTCCATATGAATGTGATGAGTGAATGCACTTCCATCACAATGATGGGAAGGGACTGCTGGGGTCACTGATGCTCCCGTACCTACCAGAACTTGTCTGCAAAAATCACAGTGCTAACAGCTGGACAGTTTTCTGCAGTACTTATCATTTCTTGGATTCTGGATACTACATAAATTATAGCAGTACCGTCACTGTCAAAGGTGCAGTTAGTTGGTGCTTTATGGTGAATCGTCAAGATTATTTTTCAAGATGAGTCAAGCCAGGCAAAAGTATAAATTACAAAGAGAGCGGAAGATTTAAAAGCAAGGCAAATAATAAACGGCTATTATATTTGCCTGAGTACAATACAGAATTTATAATCAGAACAATTAGCTCTGTCTACTCCACTAAAACGTTGCTTCCCTTTTTTTTCTGGCCTTCTCCTATTTCACTGTTGCCAAGCTCACAAATATTGAAGTAATGTGTGGTTTTGGCCCCCACAGTAAAAACTCTTAGGAGGGGAAAGAAAAGCGTTAGTCCCACACAGCACTTCCCCCACCAGTATACCAGAACAAGTGGGCTTAGCTAAGAGACAAGGACAAAAATGGTTACACCACTGAAAAAGGCAAAAGGTCTACTGTGAGCTAATTCTGTAGTAGAATCCAGCCTGGGTAATTTAGCTGGCCTTGTCTTATACCACATCTAGCAAAAATGAAGGAGCATCTTCCAGAATAAAATCAGGCACATGGACAATAAAGTAACTTGGACTAGGAAGCATGGATTCATTCACCCAGGGGAAGTCATGCTTGACCAACTTGATAACCTGTGATGATGGCCTGACGGATGAAAAGACACAGATGGATGTTGTCCACCTTGTCTTCAGCAAGGTTTTCAGCACTATCCCTTAATATTCTCCTAGACAGGCTGATGAAGTATAGGCACGATCAGCAGACTGTGAGATGGGTTTGAAACTGCACGAATGGCTGGGCCCAGAGGTTGGTGATCAGGGCACCAACCTCTAGGGATCTAGTTGGAAGCCAGTGACTAGCAGCATACCCTAAAGGTCATTACTGACTCCAGTCCTGTTTAATATCTGCATTAATGACTTGGATGGTGTGGCAGAGTGTACCCTCCACACATTTACTGATGACAGAGAACTGGGGAGGAGCAGCTGACACACCAAAGGGTCTCACTGCCATCCACAGAGTCTTCGACAGGCTGGAGAAACAAGCTCACAGGAAACTCATTAAAAGTTCAACAGGGAGAAGTCCAAAGTCCTGCACCTGTGAAGGAACAACCCCAGCCATCAGTGTATCCTGCGGGGCACCCAGCTGAAAAGCAACTTGGCAGAAAAGGACCTGGGGTCCTGTTGCACAACAAACTGAACATAAACCAGCTACGTGCCCTTGCAGCAAAGCAGACCAGCGGTATCCTGGGCTGCAGATCCAGGGAGGTGAACCTGCCCCTTTATTCAGCCCTGGTGAGCCTCGCCTGGAGTGCTGTGCCCAGTTATGGGCTTCTCAGTGTAAGAGATACATTGACGTCCTGTAGAGAGTCCAGAGAAGGGCCACGAGGATGATAAAGGGACTGGAATATTTGACACGTGAGGAGAGCCTAAGAGAGCAAAGGACTTTTTAGCCTAAAGAAGAGGCAGGGGGATCTCACATATATAAATCCCTGAAGGGGGGGTGCAAAGAAGACAGAGCCAGGCTCTTTCCAGTGGTGCCCAGTGAAAAAGTGAGGCAATGGGCACAGACTGAAACACGGGAGGTTCTCTGTGAACACAATGAGGGTGACGGCACTGACACAGGTTGCACAAGGCAGTTGTGAAGTTTCCTTCCTTGGTGACTGAAAAGCCATCTGGACATGATCCTGGGCAGCCTGGTCTACGTGGCCCTGCTATAGCAGATGAAGTAGACAAGATGACCTTCAGAAATCCCATCCAATCCCCAAATTTCTGTGAAAACAGAATCCAGGTAAATCAAAAAAATCCAGTTACATGTCCAGCCTTGAATTGCAAAAGTAGACAACAAAGGTCAGTTTGTCAGAAATCCAGTTCCCCAGATCTGACTTCATGTATTCAACGTCAACCAACTGCTAACAGAAAAAGATTATTCCTACAGGAGCATAACTTTATAAAGAGACAGTTACAAGAAGCAGGGTAGGAAAGTTCCATGAATTTGGACTGAAGAATTAGAAATTTATTTTAAATCATCATTTAAATATAGAAAAACCAATAAACCATTCTTGTAAATGTAAACTGGAAACTGCTATATATAGTTCAAGGCCTGCATGTTTCTTTAAAGTTCTTACATAAAGATTTGTTAAGCACATCACTCAGCACTGCTGTGCCCTTAGCTCTGGCTTCACCAGCTCATTACAGGTCTATCAGATGGGATGGCTTCTGTGCTTTAAGGAAAATACTTAGTTATACATTTAATGGCATTAGGTGCAAATTTATACAAAATAAACCAGCAAGTGACTATTTTTTTAATCTGTAATAACAGATGCCTGTTTAAACATGATCCAGCTGCCTGAAGCCAGGGATCCTTGTTCACTAGAAACAGGAAATTTATTCAAAGTTTACACCAGTGGCTTTATTTATAAAATTATTTGGTATACAGGAACTGCAGTGAAGGATACTTTCTAAGGTTTCTCCAGGTATTTTAATCACTTTTAAAGCAAGAAGAGAAAGAAACATCAGAGAATAGGTTAAGTATAAAACTGCAGAAAGAATGAAATCTGGCAATCCTCAGTGTTTATTCTCCACACATCCCAACTGCTTCACCAGTGAAAAAGATAAATTTTCTGCAAGCTATATTTGAAAAATTTCTGCTAAGCATGAAATCTGTGGAAAACAAGCTCCAGGCAAATGTAACTAGAATAAAAATATACGATATAGTCCAGAACTGTCACATTTTTAAGCATCCCCTTGTCTTCCTCTTCTGAAAAGTGTTCAGCTTTCTTGTAAGAGATCAATCCCAAGTGCTTTATCTATGGATTTTACCCTCACAGCTGAAATGCTTTATTGCTTTTTCATAATGAAACTTAAAGGTTCAACATCTCCAGACACTCTGGGGAAGGGGAGTCAGTGCATCAAGTCAGAGATAAGGAGCTTAAAACTTAAAAGTCACACCCAAAGCTACCCAAAGAGCTCTCAGCTTCATTATAGTGTTTTGTCACTGTCAGGGGGTGGGGGGAAGATGAGCAAGTGCTAAATGGAGGAAAAAGCCCTAAGTGCACCACAAGCGCACACTAATTGCTTTTGTCTAATTTTTCTTTTCCTCAGCATATTAATTTGCTATTTCAGTTTTTGTTTTGTTTCTAAGGTGCCTGAATATCGGGAAAAAAACCCCAGCAAACCCAACCCTGAGTGGAAAATTGAACAAAATGGAATACAAAGCACTTCCCCTCTCTTTCTGAGGTTTGAGTATTGCTCGGGCTGGGAGCATCAAAAAGCCTTCCTCACTTAGAGGCTAATCACCATCTGTATGAAACAGCAGATAGTTCACAACTAGGGAAAAATGAAATCCATTCCAAGAGTTAGCTACTCGCGCAAAGCTGAGTCATGCTGATGAAGGCAGCACAGGAACTTGAGCCACTTCCAGCCATATTCTACCTCCCAGAGATAACCTGAGGCCCCGGGGTCTTTGGAGATGTCACTGCAGGACCTCTGTCAGCCTGCACTAGACTGCGAGCAGGGCATGGGGAATGTCTGGATATGCCATTCCCCCCTCTTGAAACGGTGCCATGCACTGACCCTTCTGATGATCTAGGGGCAACATTTAAAGCACAGTGCCTCTGAGAGTGGTATCCAGCTCACAGAGGCAGGCTGTTAAAGTAAAGACATCTGCAAATGTGTCTGAACTCCCACCATCATCGGTATATACTGTTACCAATGTCAGCAACTGGAATGTAAAGGAAATTTCAAAGCATACCCAAACCCAGGAGATTATTGCACATTCAAAGGGTAAAGAACAGAAACATGTTTCCGAACACAAATCCATTCCTTTCGTGTCCCTGTGGTTTATTAAAGGGAAAAGTCAAGCAAGAGTATCTCCCTTCAAGGGAACGTCAACAGAGTCTATATATAGACATTGACTCAAAATAGATTTTTACAAAGAAAAAAAACTGCAGATAGCTGTGCTCCAGAGTATTCCTACAGAGCAAACCAGAAAGGTTAATCTACCCAGGCTACAAAAAAGGCACTGAAAAAAGTTTGCTTAGCAATTACTGAAACAAGGGGAATCTGCCTCAACCCTGAAACAAACCAAAGCTTTTAAGGTAGCTACTGACCCCATGATCTTAAGGCACTCCCAGCACAGGAGTAACACAATGATCTCACCAAACTAAAGAAATACGTAAGACAGTGAAAGAAAAGCAGCAGAAAGACCAGGAAAGGTCCGGGTAACCCTCAGGTGAGTGGCCCTTAGAAAAAAAAACAAACCAGACTGAGGTAGAATAGCATCTGAAAGAGCTTTGAGACTACCAGTAAAGAAACCATCTACTGATGTCCACTGAGACGAACAGCAATAAACTGGATTTTGGAAACATGCAAGACAGCAGCAGAGAAACACCTCCACTGGTATCCATAACCTTTCTGCACTTAAATAAAGCTCAAGACCCTGAACTTTGGGCCAGTCAAGACTCAGTTATAAAACTGGACTGATGTCAGATGATTTAAATATGGAAAAAAAGACTGAGTTTTAGGATAATTATTCCCTGCTTTAGGACTATCTGCCTTTGTCTCTGATATCTGAAAAGACAGAAGACTGGAGTGCCCAAACCCAAAGATGAAAGGTTTTAAAACCCTTCGGGAAAAGGTTCTTCTCATTTCCTCCTGATGCGACTTGGGGGAGGTTAAGCAGTTCTCACATTCCCTGAAGTTCTTGTAGTCCCTAAAGAAAAGTCTCAAACAACTCTGAAAAAATCTGAGTGGCAATAAAGCAAGCAAAATATGTTCAAGTCCAGAGAAATTAACACTATCTCTGAAACATACTGCAAAAGTCTGGCAACACATTCTGTTTTCCAAGCCCAGAGTGAATATTAGAAGTTAATTCTCTAAAATCAATTAGAAGCAGCTAATCTCAATGATGAGCAGAGAGCCAACCGATGTCGGAAGCAGCAGGACAGAAATAAAGTGCTAGAAAGTAATATGCCTTTCAGGACCATTGGAATATTCAACTTGAAATTCTGATGAATCACAAGAATTGAGTTTCCAGTACAGCTGGGCAAGCTCCCATTAAAAACAGCAGCTGTACAGGAGGATTCAAAGATGAAAAGAACTAGTTTATTCTTTAAGCTGGTTCCACATAAATAATACGCCAGTAAACTTTACATCCCCAGTCAAGACATAGGATATGCTACATTGAGAAATATGGATTGGTAATCAGAGGTCTGGAAGAAAACAATATAAACAAGAAGGAAACAATATAAATTTTAACCACATTTGAAGCACAGTTCCTTCAATAGATTATTTGGCCTCACTAACATATAAAAAAACCCTGTCTCAAAATAATAGGATGGAAAATCAGCAAATATAAGTGTTTAGTTTTTTCAAAATGTATTCAGATTTACAGAATAGCAAGAAAACCACAGATAAATGCATACAGATTTTTTTGTTTGTTTGTTTAAAAACATATTAAACAGAATCCTCTGCTTTCAGGTCAAAGTGAACTGGTAAATATGACCAAAAAATTGAAAATCAGAACAAAAACCAACTTTAATGTTCTGTAAAAAAATTACATTCAGGGACTAAGCTTAGTAAAATGATGCTCATGTTTTGTTTGGGTCTTTTTAATATAATATGAAAAAATACTATAAAAAATTAAATCATAGAGGGATTAATTAATTAAAAGGATCAATTTGAACTAATTTTTTTTTTAACTTCTGTTCAAAAAAGTTAAAACATCAGTCTGACTCATAATCATGTTTAGTTCAGTTACTGAACTGAAAAGATTGATTATTTTTATTCCAAATCATGCAATGAGATGAAAAGTTAAGGGATGTAAAAAAAGTAAGAAGGAATAACAGAAATTTTTAATATGAGAAAACATTAACACATAATAAGCATCTTACTATTCTCTGATGAAATTTTGTGGTGTAATTCTTAAAACAGAAGAGGAGTGTAAAGTACCAATACAGTGATAAATATTCATTTACAGACAGCACAAAATTTTGATTACTTAGTTCCTTCCTTGATGTCCAAAGCACTTCAAAGTGAGCCAAGTAAGGTATTAAGCAGACAGTACAGTGACTCGAAAAAGTTCAGTGTTAGTAAATACAAAGAAATGCATACCCCAGAAAAACAACAGAAGCACAGATGAAGTATTTATTAATTACAGATAGCTCAAAATTCATAGAAAAAGAATCTTAGTATCAATATAGAGGGAACAAAAAAGCATAATATGCTGCTGCTGCAGAAAACAGACAAAGCACAGGATCCATAAGCAACGTAAATAAGCTTTAATTTATTACATAATCTCAAATGTCTGTAACTTGTTCTTCCGTGAGTGTCAGTCACTTCACATACAAGATGATGCTGCAGAATAACAATCGTGAGAACAGCAAGAATAGCAAAAAGTATAGAAAAATGGTTGCAAATATTATTTACCTTGCAAAATAGTTAAATCCAACGGGGGCAATAAAAATATATAAAATGCAACAACCAAACGGTTTATAGGTTTCTGCTGCCTTTGTGTCATAACATTAGATGAGAATACTTTATTAAAGTCCAGCACATTAGGAGTTTTCTCCAAGGAATTATTTTTCTATAGAATAAATACTTATAACCCTGTGGTCTATATGGTCTATAGCATTCCTAAAACCAATAAATAGACAAAAATTTATTATGTTAGACATTTTTGCAAGCATATCCAGAATCCTAGTAATCAGTGCTATTAGCTGGAATATAAAGTCTCCTTTCCAGCCAATTTCTAATTACTAAGAATTGCAGTAAGTTTTCCAGGACAGCAAATCTGCCTACTGCAGCTTCCTCCCTCTCAAGATGACAACTTTCAGAAGACGCATATTCAACAAAAAGCACTTGATTCAGCACCTGATTCCAAAAACTGAAGGCAAGAGTCTACATTTTAGGTGCCCTGGATGACAAAGCCCTATTGTAGCTAAGGGAGAGTTAGTTACTGATTAGTGGAGTCTAAACTGAATTGAGTAATTAGAGAAATCTGCTTTAAAGAGCTATTAATCTTATATTAGATACCTAAATGTAGGGGTCTATAAACCCATCGAGTCCCACACTGAATTAGGGCAAGCTGAATCTCCATCCTGAGTATCATATAGTGAATTAATTCTCATATTCCTAAAGGAATGACAGTGAAATTTTTTCCTCTGTTACTCTCAGATGCAATCAAATAACAGAATTATCTAGCCAGAATTTTCACTTTTCTGAATATACATACAGTAAGAAAGTGAGTGTCCGTGGCTTTATGTAATTCTTAGATGCACTAGAAGTTGACCTAACCCAAATCAAATGTCTAAAGCCAGGTATACAAAGCAGTGCCTCAAAGCCAGTATTTCTACCATAAAATTATTATTTCCCATCACATTTGTAACCAAAGAACCCGTAACTGAATTAAATGTATCAAACAAGGGTTCAAATAAATTAAATACATACGCTGTCACATGATACCTGTGCATTTAACACGAGGACAGATTTATAACCCAAGGCATTTTATAGAAACATGTGGCTGAACAACTGAAACGCAGCATGGTTAACACCTACAGATTTTTTGTTTTTCCGTGTTAATGTGCATAAGTTTTTCATCATGAAAAAGAAGGCAGAGTCAGAAATTTAAGCCAGAAGTTAACTTTCTCTCTTCCCACAGACTTAGGAGACTGGTACCTAACAAGGCAGTAGGAAGAATCTGGCCTCGAGTGTCTTATATAAAGACTCTGAAGTCAAGGGACATCTTTTGTTCTGTTTAATAACCTCTAGGTGAGGATGCTCAGAACTACAAAACACCTATAATCTCTTAAAATGCTTGCATTAGAAGATAATTGCTAGAAGTGAGTTGATTGTTCAGTGAAAAGTAATATCAGCAATAAAGAAAAAAAAAGAAACAGATAAACTGACTTAAGTTTACCAGCTTCTCATTTTAATTAGCAGATATTTATTTATCTCAACTTTCCCCTCAATCTCAAATTGTTTGCTGAAAAAAAAGAAAAGTAATTCTGGTGAATAAACACTGATATTTAGTTACATAAAATATTCTGCAAGCTTGTGCATTACAAATAAACTCAACCTTAAATCTGTGTGTTATGACTAATTTTAGGACTTGAGTTTTATCCAAAAAAAGAGCATGGAAAATCTTGACACATACACCTCTGCCTCCAAACAGACAAACTAGAAAGGGCAAAAGAAGGCAAACAAGTAACTTCTACAAGCTGGGGGTGGGAAATTGAGAGGAGTGGGGGGACTTAAGTGGAATGACAAAGGATTTGTAAAAAAATAAAATAATAATTTTAACATAAATATTTAAAGGTGTATTTTCCTGGAAAAATGGCCATTTGGTGTATATTCCATCTACGTCAGTTTGTGTTAAAAATATTCTCCATTGGAACAAAGAAACAAGAGAAGCACATTAACTAGAGAAGGCTAAAGTTAAGGATTTAATTTTTGCTTTTATAACAAAGACAATGCTAACAGAGCATGTAGAACAAAAATTTAAAAAAAAATCTTCATAATCTTAAGAAAGGCAGGATTGCCTTTCTAATGTGGAGAAAAATAAAAAAGCAAAAAGAAATGTTTCTTTTGATTTTATAAGAAGTATTGCTGGAAAGCTAATCACCCACTCCACCCCCAATCCCGACTGCAACCCAGCGCAGGCGAGGTCAGAGATGTCGTACTGCACGGAACTGTGTTGCTGGGAGACTGGGTTAGGCAAACACAAAGAAAGAAGCCAAAAGATTAAGCGAGATGACGACTATTACAATATGTCACGGTCAAATCAGATGACTCTTCGATAGAGGAGAGCTTTAAATCCAAATAATTTTTCAAAATGAATTTGTAGACTCCTTAGAGAAAACACTGTTTGCCCTAAATTACCCAGGACATGAAAGCAAACAGTGGCTCCGAAGCTGCTAAAGCTGTAGCCCCTGAGATTTCTTTTTTCACTGCTGCCTTCCCCAGAAGTCTTGATACTAGAATCAAAACGTCCTTTTGATGCAGAATGAGATACTGAAGGGGCTTAAAGAATTATAAAGGATACCAAAACACCAAACATTGTACAAGGGGGGGGGGGGGGGGGCACGAAAAAAGCACCCCAAACTGCCAGACTTCTGAAGAAGCAAAGCTTCCAGACAGCAGAATGAACCTTTTCAAAATGCAAGCTGGTACCGTGTACACAGCCACCACTTGATCTGAGACCTTCTGTCAAAGAAACTCTTTTTAATTGAATTCTTGGTCAGTAAAGAAGCTTAGATTGACACAACACACCAGACTGTCCAGGCCAACTGAGGCACATCTTTGAAGTGCTCTCAGCAGCTGCCTGGAAGGTACCACAGTAAGGAAGAACTACCAAGCTTTCATAAGGCTTGCATTTGACTGCCTGGGAGAAGAAAAAAACAAGACTGGTAATACAGACCACCTGTAGAATTAAAATCCTCAGAAAAATGGAAAAATTACCATTTTACTAGAGACTAATGGGATGTGTGATTTTAAGAAAAATTACACCATTGCAGTCAGTGGGACAACTCAACACCTTCAGAAGAACCACTTTATCCATGGTCTTCATCATAACTAGTTGTTCAAAAAATTTACTTTTCCAGAGGCTGAGAATCAGCAGAAGAACTGTGTCAGACAGTCTCATTTAGTTCTAACAAGCAGTAAATGGCAAGACTTGTGTGTAAAACACACCTGTGAACTTACAGAAATAGGCATTTTTGAACACTGTGTTTTCACACCAGTATCAGAATCAAGGTGTGACTGTAAAGAGAGCTTTTCCACATGACTTTGAAACATACAGGGGTATGACTGGCAATGAAACAAATAAAATACGCTTCAGTAGGACAGAAAACCAAAAATGTTACAGCAAGAAATTAAAACAAAAACACAGTTATATTTAATTCAGCATGTCACCTCAAAAAGAAACTACATCACAAACCCAAGCTGTACGAATAATTACTAAGAAAGTACTAATACTGATTCTTGCTGTATTTTTAATTCCTTATACCATCATCTTTTGAAGCAACTGCATTTTTTGACATTTCTGCTAAAAAAACCCCACTGAAATAAAATGTTCTATAGTTGATGTGATACTGTTCTCATATATTACACCATTTCCAAATGAAAGACATTTTATTTCCAAATGGAGGAAAATAAGCAATAGAGAGGATTGTTGACTTTCTTAGTAAGTCTACCCACAGCTTTCAAGAACAGTATTAAAATTGTTCCATACCGTGAAGCTGTTGTTGACATTTTTTGTGCTTGATTCAGCTACGCTGGCATCTGACAGGTCAACTTCATCAAATATTAGAGACTGTGAATGGAAAAGAACATAAAAGCATTAAATTAAGTCTGAGTCCACTTTTCAGGTGAGTGAGTTAATTTCATTGTGTCCATTCCAATTAGAAAATAAAAATAGAAAAAAATAGTGAAAAAAACAGAACACACTGATGATGTGATAAAAGTTCATTGCTAAACTCAGTCCTATTTGCAATCTAAGTGGTACACGAGAGCATAAAAAAAACTGGTTCCAAAATTATAGTTCTTTAAAATCTCTTCTAAAAGAAGGGTTTTTTTTAAATGGATGCAGCTTTAGGGTATCTATTGTGTAGCATAAATGTGGTGTCAGAGGAAAGAGATTCACACTTAATAACATATAAATTAATTAATCAGTATTAGGATGGAACTCTAAACTCATGAAGCAATCTATGATACAGTATCCATACCAGAAAATGGAGCTCAAGGGCCTGAAGAGATCCCTTCCACTCCTTTGTTTGATGTTCCAACAAGAGAAATGTATGTCTAGTGTAAACATCCCAGCCTCTGGCAAAAGATTAATTAGGTTCTGCTATGCTCATGACGGATTTTAAAGCCCAGAAGCGAACAAAACAGAAATGCCTCTTTTGAGCCCTACCATATCCTTCTTCTTCCATCCATGGGAAGAAGAATCCAAGCTGGGGGAGTTTCAGTATGTCTGGATTGAACCTTACAGAGTATTTGCACAATTGCTTACTCATAACACCTTCTTTTCTCATCCCGATTATAGAATTACAGAATGGTTTTGGTTGGAAGGGACCTTAAAGATCATCTAGTTCCAACCCCTCTGCCATGGTCCAGGTTGCTCAAAGCCCCATCCAGCCTGGCCTTGAACACTTCCAGGGATAGGGCACCCACATCTTCTCTGGGCAACCTGTTCGAGTGTCTCACCACTCTGACTGTCAAGAATTTCTTCCTTATATCTAATATCCAAATCTCTTCTCTCTCAGTTTAAAGACATTCCCCCTTGTCCTATCTCTACATGCCCTTGTCAAAAGTCCCTCTCCAGTTCCCTTGTAGCCCCTTTTAGGTTCTGCTAGGCTGCTGTAAGGTCTCCCCAGAGCCTCTGGTCTTCTCCAGACTAAACAACCCCAGCTCTTTCAGCCTGTCTTTATCTGAGAGGCGCTCCAGCCCTCTGATCATCTTCATGGCCCTCCTCTGGACACACTCCAACAGTTGCATGGTTTCCAAGATAGAAAGAACACAGATATGTTGGAATGGGACCAATATAGACCCAAAGAGTGCAAATAGCCCATATTCATCATCCAACAGGGTAGGCTCACATTTTCAAAACAGCTCAGCATCATATTGTGAGCTGACATTGCCCTTCTCAAAGCTCTTATCTTCCATGTTTATTCTTTATATAAACTGCTTGTGGTAACACCAGGTGCAGACAGGTGTGACCACAGAGGTATCTTCAGTGCTGGACTCCTTGGAATGACGATACTTTTGCTGCTTCATTACAGCCACACAACTGTGCACCATACAATTACAGTCCTGTAGTCCTAGAAAGAGAGATCCCTGTGCCTTAGCAAGAATTTCACTGAGAAGACCAGGATACAGAAGATGACAGAGACCTGAACCATCTCACCCACAGCTCTCATGAGATGCTGCAACCCTACAGGGTAAAGGAAAGTAACACCCACTGCCATGGAACAGCACCATCTGAGTCAGCCCAACATGCCAAAATGCTCTAGGCCCCAGCCTTGAGGGGGAGGGAGGAAATGCCTTTCAAAAACAAGACAAGTATTCCCCTCTGCCCACCCGCAATTTTCCCACTAAACAAAAAATTCAGTTTATGGGAAACAGCTTTTTCCCTTATATATCGGTTTTGGCAGAAAATCAGCCCTTCTTGATTTCACATAAAAATTTCTACCCAGTAAAACAGGCATCAGACTAGAAGAGTTTTAATGGAATTCAGTTTGAGGGATAACTTCTGAGCATTATCCAGATTTTACTTTTTTTGACTGTATGAGAGCCATTCCCCAAGAAAAAAACCCAACTTCTTAAAACGAGTTTATTATTTGTCTGAATAGCCAAAAACGTTGAAATAACTGTGATAAACTTCATTTAAAAACCAAAAAACCCAAGAGAAATCACCAATCTTTCCTAGGCAAAGTTAATTTAACGCACTACATCTTATATACAGCAGTTTTTAAATAAAGCAACCGTGAACAAATCATTATTATTATTGAACTTACAAATCTAAACGAAATTGTAGTTACATGTGTATGGCATTAGACACTAATAACAGACAATTACCTTTGAATCCTTAGCATAGTAAAGGGTACGACCTCGAAGTTTAAAATAACGCTTTTTCCACCTCTGAAAAGAGCTGGTTTGCTTCAGTAGTAATCCTTCTTTTATACTTGTCTGAAAAATATTAAAATACAGAAGACAAGGTAAATACATATAGAAATAGTTACGTATATAGATTAAAGTTATGCTTTTTTAAATTTATGTTACACCTCACATAACATTTAATCTTGTATTTATTGATACTAAATTGAGACATTCTCTGGACAACCAGATTTTGCACTGCTGTTTTTTAAACAACAACAATGTTGGCAAAACACTAATTTTACATGTAAACTGAAAAGGCAGTCAAGAGGCATATAATTATCGTGAAGGTAAAACCAAATAATTCAATTGTCTGGATAGCTGCAAACCCACAAATATGAAAGTGCGCAACAACTGATGGTGGCACAACTCAGGAAAAAAAAAAAAGCTAAAATCATCTACACAAGGTAATTTCCAGTTCCAAATTTAATTATGTAGAGGAGAAAAACAGTTTCCACATAGGCAATAATTCAACATGATACTTAAATGTGTGTCTGATTCAAGCACATGAATTCCACCCTTAAAATAGAGGGAACAATCCAGTATGATGCAAGTCATGCACGACTTCAAGTGCATTGCTGAACTGCAGCCTTCAGCATGAAATCAGCTTACCATTAGGGGTAATTATTACATGGCAAGTGTGAGAACAGTGACAGTTAGGGATATTTTTACCACACAAATATTTTTAGGCAAAAAATGATTGGCCGATCCTAATCTTTCCACTGCAGACAGAACCCTGCCTATATAAAGCCCATATTTTTAATGAGTAAGAGACAAATTAGTATACTTTAAACGTGTATGCTGCTTTCACCAGCATGTGTGGGAGTCATCCAACCAATTACAGAAATTCTCCACTTAATCAGATGAAATGACATGACACAGCATACTAATTGCACGAGTCTCAACATAAATTTTCTTCCGTTTTGAAGCACACAAAAGGTATGAGAAAAAGCAAGCACGTTTGGATGTTATATTCCAAAATTAGTATTTCTAGAATATTTCCAATTTGTAGTGTAATAACGTAACGAGATCCTCATGATACAATTTCTAGACAATGTGATATAAATATCATTTGAAGTTATTATGGATCTTTTCAAAACTTAACCAAGACCTGACCTAAAGCTCATAAACATCATCTTCTATTATCAGATGTCATATTCTCTGTGAATTTAATGCAAGTAATGAAAACACAGGAAAAGCAAAAAGCACTTTAATGTTCCTACCGTTTCCTTGAAATGAGAAATGTTGCTGTTACGCACACAGATTGCACCCTTCATTTAGATAGTCCTAATGTCACAAACTAAGGATACGGTCCAACAATCACAAAGCAATTGAATAAATGCTCTCAAAAAAGCAGACCTCTCAAGATCAAACATCACAGCTGAAAGTCTGGATTTGTCACAGTGTGTTTCACCTGCCAGCAACCCGGACCAGGGCATTCAGTCAGCCCTCCTGCTCTGGCTAAGGGGTAGCAATTCCCAGCAGAAAGGGTCTGCTCACCACACACCATCTTAAGCCAGTTTGCAATTTTCTGACCAGACCCTAAGATAAGCCAGTTTTACACAATATAAATAGATGTAGTCAGTGAATACAAGTGCTTATTGAAAGCTGCCTGTTACAGCCATGCAGCACCTGTGCTTCACATCGCTCTCTGAGATTTTAGAAGCTCATCACATGGGATGGGAGTAGATGACTTGTGTGTTTATTAAGGGTCAGAAGATGTTAAGACCACAGAAATTCGGTTCTAAGGGAACAGTACTCTGCATTCATGGCAGGCACTGACTTGCTAGATGTTTCCAAAATGGAAGGAAATCCTAAAACACACTGTGTATACTAGGAGACACAGAACATATATTATGCTGAATCCTTTCAGGAATTTTAAACTCTATTCAGAGAACATAAATCACCCTAAACCTTGCACTGTTACTCACTAAAGAATTAGTTAACTCTTTCATGTCATTTTTATGCCTACATAAACCATTTTCTCCCATTTCTACTCACCCATTAAAGACTAATATCCCCAATACCAAACCAGTAACTTCAAAATTAAACCTGTTTTGCAAATCAGCCATTTAAAATTAACTTCCTAAACCTGGCAGTAAATAACCATGCAGGCTCTACAAAATTTATTTTTGTATCAAAATTTTCAAAAAATACCCGACTGGTAAGCAGCACTTCAGAAGTATACATCTGAAGTTTGCATTTTACCACCAATAACTATATTGAGCTGAGGTGTCAGCATCTTAAATAGACAATTCTATAGCTGCAGGTATCAAAATTGAGCACAAAGCTTTAGCCCAATATCCTTAATTAACTTAATTTAGACTTTAAAATTAAGTCAAAAATTTCATCTGCCAATTGAGTCATTAGGTAATCTGCTAATAATGCTTTCCCAAATCTGTACCCAAGTTACAGCACTTCCAGTGATCTGGGATTGGAAGGGACCTCTCGGGTTGTTGGATTTGGGTCCACATCATTGCCTACAAACAGGTCATATTCAAAAGCATTGATCAGGCTATAACTACACCTCAAGAAAGCAGTCAGTTTCTTTTCTTCCACTAGTGGCAATTAAGACACTGCTCCAAGATCTCACTGTTCTGAGGAACCTTTTTATAATTAATCTCAGTTGGACATTAAATCTGAAGCATAAGCAATAACCACTCCAATTATATTAACTACCTTCCTACTGTAATTTAGGAGAAACACAAGTGCAGATCCTACAATCTCACTCTACTTCTCACTTTTACAGAATCACCTCTCATTAGCTTGCCAAAATCTCTAAATTCCCCATACTGCAGTTCATACCACCTAGTAATATAACATCCCTCCAGAAGTATGGGAATATAATTAGAAGAGAACAGAATAGAATAGCATCACTATTATAGAATTACTAACAATCTTTGCTACTTTAGCCATTAATAAAGGAAAATGATTGACAATATTACAATCACATCACAGTGCTTCACAGTGGCATATTTTCCTGAAACTCTAATTATAAAAACAATTTTTTCATAAAATTAAAAAGGTGTACATATGTATGTGTTCAATTATCCTAGAATGTTGAATGCAACTCTACATCTCCAAAATCTACATGACAAAAAAAAATGGATTTGTGGGCATTCTGATCACTAAAATTGAGAAATATCATCTCAGCAGGTTTTAACACCTGAAAATTCAAAACTAACAGTTTTCATTTCAAAGGCAACTAACCACATTGCCTTACTTCTAATTCACTCAATTTGTAAAGTCCCACATCTCTGCAAAAGACAAATTGTTTACTTGTGCAGCTGCTGCTACAAAGACCCAAAGAAAGGAGAAAATATTCGGAATTTAGAAAACCGTAAAGTGACTATGCAGCCATTATTGGCAACTGCAAACCAAAACACTGAATGATTAAAGATAAAACTCTCCCCTCTGCCCCTTTTCATGTGTATAAGTGGATGTGCTGCTCAAAATGTGTCAGGAGAGTAAGTAAAACAACATGAGGAAATTTCTGAAAGTGAGCAGGATGAAAATGAGAACAGGAAAGGCCATAAATCAGGGCAGTCAAATGCAAACAGGAAATTAAGAGGGTGAAGAAGAATTTTCAGATCACCTTACAACAGATGCTCATGCTGAGACTAAAATGTTCATAAATACTTTGAAAGATGAAAGACAGCTAGGAGGTTGGCAGGATCATTTTCCAACAAGGGTACAAAAAGGGTACTCAAGGATAAGCTCACAGCAAAGAAGCTCTTCAAATTCTTGGCATCTGTCTTCACCAATGAAGATGATGAGACGGTGTCTCACACAGCATGTTCTCTGTAACATCAGAACAGCTTCATCCACACGGAGGGCATATACAGGAAGCACTAGACCAGCCAAATCACTAAGCCATGTGGACCAGATGGCACTGACCTGAGAAGTCCTGAAAGGACCATTCAAAATAACATCCACTCCTGGTAAGACAGTAGAATCCATACAAAAGAATACTGCTGAACACATACATATCCAACAGGAAAAAAGACAACAGAGCTTTTGTAAAGGAAAATACTGTCCTGTTACCTGCCATCAGTTCAGGGGGTGTAGAGGAAAGCAGTGTGGATAAATGAAGATCCTGTAGACCTGGATTTTCAGAAAGCCTTTGACAAGACTTCCTGCCAAAGAATACTGAAGAAATTTTGTTAGAATTGAATTGGGGAAAGGGACATGTTGTGAACTGAACATTGCTTCAAGGAAAAAATCTAAGCCTCATTAACATTCTCACATCAACTTTGAGTGAAGAAGAGATCTGAGAGCCACAGTTCACAGCCCTCTGAGCTCAACCACAGCCAGAAATGCCAGAAAACTGTGGCTGTCACTAAGAAAAGCAACAAAACCAAGACAGAAAATATAATTTTGCTGCTATATAACACTGTTGCACCAGACAGTTCTGCTCTCAAGAAATGGGTTTAAGAGAAGGGCAACACAAATGATTCACGGAATAGCAGCTGCCTTACAAGAGACTAAAACCAGCTGGAACTCTTCAGTTTGAAGAGCAGAAGACCAAGGGGTAATATGATTAATGTTTTAAAAAGCATTAGAGAAGAGTAAGGTGACTGTAGAACTATGGCTCACCAAAGCTGACAATATTACAGTAAGGAGGAATGTGATGAAACTATATTGAGATCAGCTTAACAAAGATAAAAAGCAGCACATCTTTACATAGCAGGTAGTGATTTTATGAAGTTTGCTGTCACAAGAAATTACAGAGGCAGACAGAATCAGCAAGTATAAAAAAAGGAACAGACAAATTCAAGAACACCATATCTGTATGTGGTCCCTTCAATGTGCATGGGGAAGTACCAGGGGAATGGACTGCCAGCACACTCCTGTGCTGCTCCTGAACAGCCTTTTCTATTTCCATTGTTGAAAGTGGATCATTGTGTAACCCAGCAAAAAATTTCACCGGTTCAATTTTTCCTGCTATGTAGACAGCATCTCTTTTGCTTTCAAGTCTGATGTTTTTGTTTGTAAGTGGTCCTAGGTCCTCATTTACCAAAACAATTAGCATTTGGATTGTTGACAGACCAGGCCACTACAGGAAAAGAAGAAAAGAGAGAGGGCACAAGAGTGAGAGTGAATACTGTAATACTATTTATTTGATATTGTTTAACTCCATCCTGTGATACTTCCTATTCCTGTGACTTTGAAAAGTTGAATACCAAAGTAAAATCAATCCCCTTCTTTTTAGAATTATTGACAGTTTGGTACATTTTCACCATCTGCAGAGATATGGCTTTAAGCAGACAGTGTCTTCATTATGTTACAAGTCTCACAGCTCATATTAACTCAGAGCTTCTTAAAATATTCCATGTGTTCAGTGGATTGAGAATTATTTTTATTATTAAAAATGTGACAATCAAACACTTGATTTTGATTAAAATTATGACTCGGGAACTCCAAGCTTGTGATTTTCTTGACAATCTCTGTATAGCAGCTTCCATTACTGTCACTTATGCTGACAGATTTTTCATTAGTTATGTCAAAATAAAAATAGATTTTTTTATCTACCAAGACTAAAAGCTTCATCAGTTGTTCACTGCAAGGTTACATTTTTATCTAAGATTCCTGTTCATAATGAAAGGAGTCTAACATCTGAAAACTAAAAACAAACAAAGAACCTATGAATTTGTACAGCTAACATCATCAGTAAAGGTGAAAATCAATACGATCATATTGACTATATAACATTGCTTTAATTTCATGAAAACCTTCATAAAAAGAAGTACCATCAAGAAATGGTAGCTCAGTGGAGCTGTATCACCTAAAGCACCTTGCTTGTCTCAGCTGAGATGCCGCAGGCTGCTGGAGCTAACCCATCCTCCAGGTTACATTAGTGACAGAGAAATCACAAAATGTAGCAAGTTGCATGTGCTCAGTCTGTCATTGTTGATGACAATTATCCCTGTCCCATTAAAGAAAAAAAATCAGACCAGCTAGCTTTGGGAAAACAGCTTTCCAAAATCTCAGAATTAAAGCCAGCCACACCCCACCACCACCACAACACTAACCTGGGACTAAGCCTAACCATTTATGTGTAATAATAAATAATAAGGTTTTCCAAAGTTATTTGTATATTCCATATTTTGGGGTAATTTATGTAGATGGACTCTAGCCTAAGTGAAATTGTAATACAAAGAAATGCAATTATACAGCTTATGCAGTGCACTTCTTCCTTAGCCTTGTTCTCCCTTCATGTTCCCTTCCAGCCTACGCTGAGGAAACAGATTTTGCATCACTATTGGTAAAAGAAATAACAAAAAACCCTTTCAGCTACCTGTAATTGGAATATATGGTAATGTAGTGAGACATTAAGTACATATGAAATTGCTGATAAATTGCCATAATAAAAATATCTTTGTAGCAAGGTCAAGTTCAATTAGCAGATTGATTTAAAAATAGAGTTTGTAGCACTTATCAAAAAATGAATAAGATATTTCCATATTAGGATAAAACATTACGAAAAAAACAAAGAAACAAAACTCCTATTTTAGATATAAAGTTGACACTAGATTGAGAATGGAGAATAAACTTTATCTGCAGTTCAAGTACTTAAACTCCTAACTTCCACTCATGTTGATCTCACTCTCTGTTCTCATTAATCATAAAACAGCTGCAATACACTCAAAAAGGATAAAACACTTCATAGGACTGTGACTTGGTGCCAAAGATTTAAGAGTCTTGATGTTATTACACAACTCAGCTAACTTAGAGCAGTATTTCACTGCTACCATTTGGAGCTTCAATAATTGTTCCTTTTAAATTACTCTGCTCTGATCAGAGAGAATTAAACCAACTAAGCCTAACTGATGTTGAGGGGAATAAAAACTATAGAAAAATGAAGCCCATAATAAAGAGTAAAAGCACCAAGCTGGCATGATTTTTTCCTTTGCCAGAGTCATTTAGGACTTGGTCTCAGCTAAAGAGGAGTGCCCAACACACTTGCCAGTCTGTAAAATATATGCAGTATATATGTTCAAAAGAAACCATTTTGTCACCTCACACAGCAAGATGCAGAAAAAAAAATCCCAGTACATTTGCACAGGAAAGAGCAAACTCTTCCTCCAGTTCTATCTGCTGTTAATATGCAAATAACAGTTCATCAATTACTCAAGGAAATTACAAAAGCATCATATAACAAAAAAACTCTAAACAACCCTACAAACTTTTAAGCAATCTTTTCCTGAAAACAAACCATAAGTTAAGTGTGTCATAACAAACCTTCTGTGTTTTACTTCTTGCAGTTTTCATTTTTGTCATTTTGAGAATGTTTAAACAAATTCCAGTGACACTGTCAGACTTCCTAGAAGCTACACTCGGTAGCAAGGAGCCTACGCAGAGTCACTTAGAGCTTGTGGGTCTCCAGGGAATGCTGGAAAACAACTCATTTCCTTCTTGCAGGCTTTTTCCACACCTCTGTCTGACTTTAACTGAGCAAGTCAGGAATGAGAAAAAGCTTTTAGCAACAGAATTCACACAAGGCCAAGAAGAGCTGCAGAATAGAACTGATTAGAGTAGAATAGAGCACGAAGGGACCTACAGGCATCATCTAATCCAAAACATACACATTGTAAATATACAATTTCAGAAAATCTCAGTATCATGCAAAAGTGTTTTTTTAAAAAAAAATTCTTAGAATCTTTGTATTTATCACTTTTTCTAAAGGATGAGAAATGCAAAAATATCATCCCATACATTCACTCCCTAACCTTTCCTAATCAAGCAGTCCCTGTAAGACACTGATTGGTCATTGCAGTTGGTATCTTAGTCAGTTGTCAGGTCTACAGAGACAAACTGACACCAGCTCTGTGATATGCAAAATCCAGTATGTTTAGAATTAGAAACAAAGAAGTTTATTAACAGAATACCCAAGCATTCCTGAATTTTTATAGTGTTTCTGATAGCCACACTTACAGAGACTACATGCTTTAATCTAATTCAGTGGCTGCACTACATTGGAAGTCTATATTGGCCCAATTTTTGGTTCACTCTATGGCACATAGTATAATAGATATACATTAATGCTCCTTTGATTTACATTTTCTAGTATTTTCCCCACTAACAGTCATAGCTAAATACTCTTCTAGAATAGTTTAGTCAATAAAATTTTTAATTCCACAGTAACTCAAATGTAAAGACCTCTCACCTATATATATATATGGACAGACACTAAAGTATTTTCCACTATCAGAAAATTAATCTTTAAGTGAGAAGCTGGAAATCTAATTTGAGTAAAGACAGTAAAATCATACTAGTGAAATATGCAACATGGGAAAAAAACATAACGTACAGCAACAAGCACTCAGAAGAGTTAATTGATTACACATTGTGAAAAATCCTTCTGATTATCATCAAAAATATTTAGAGGAAGCAGAAATATAGGATAGTTACTCCAGAGACTGGAAATCTATTCCCAGCTTGACTGCAGATTCTATGCATGACCTGAGGCAAATTAGTCACTGTGTGTTCTATGATCTCCACACTGAAAAAAATACCTCCTTTATTCTCCTCCGCAAGTCTTGTAGTGATTTCTTACCATTTTATTGAGCATCTCACTAGAGGTGACATTTCATTTTAATCAAAAATGTTCATAAATGGCTTTCTGAAAGATGGGGACTTCAGGAGTAATAAAAATGGAACTGAAAAAAAAAATTCACAATCCCTATCCTTATAGATCAGAATTACAGGAAAGAATGTTGAAAAGCACGGAACAGTAAAAAAAGCTGCAGGATAAAAAAATCCACTTTTGAGACAAGGAATAACACGAAACTTTTTAAATACTTGTATGTGTAACTAATACTGGTACTGCAGGTTCAGATTAAATATATTCACCATTAAGGAGCACAGTTGTTGCAAAATCACAGAACAGTTCAGGTTGGAAGGGATCTTAGGAGACCCATCTAATCCAGCTCACAAAGCAGTCACCCAGTACAGTTCAGCCAAGACTATCTATATCCAGTAAAAGACATTTGCTTTCTTTCAGCCCTCAAGATCCCAGTGCCTTGGGAAGCTAATGGAGAATAGCATTGCAAAGCCATCAAACAGTTCCCTCAGCACTTGGAGAGGTAGCCCATCAGGCTCAGAGGACTCATGCAGTTAACTGTTCCCAAACTTGGTCCTTCTTCCGCTTCCACCACCTTTCCACTGGTTTTGGGCACGTAGGATTGCACAAGGCTGAACAGTAAGGACCAAGACTGAATAGCTTGGCTTTTTCTATGTCCTTAAGGAGGCCCCTGCCTCATTCAGCAGTGTGCTCCAGTCTTCCTTCTTCTGTTGATGTACATGTAGGACACCTTCTTGTTGGCCTTCACATCCCTAACTAGATTCTACTCCAAGTGGGCTTTGGCTTTCCTAACCCCACCCTTGTATGACTGTTCCCTAAATTACTTCTGGGTCATTGTCACTGCTTCCGCCTTTGGTACACTTCCTTTCTCTGTAGGTTTTTCTGGAAGCACCTTGTTCACCCTGCAGCTCTTAAGACTATAGGACAATCCCAAACTGCCAGATTCTGACTCTCTGTCTTTCACTCTACCTTCTGATAGTTCTAAAATTGAAAACCCTTGTAGCAACACCACACCTTCGTTCTAAGATTGCTTTTTCTATAATTCCTTACAAATATTACTGAGGTACCCCTTGCACGTTTTTTCCCAGTGCAGATTCTCTCTATATGAAAATCTAGCATTTCTAGACAATGTCAGGAGCCCACACTGGCACCAAAATTCCAGTTCCAGTTACTGCATTTTAATTCTTTTGGAATTATTGAATTTTCACAAAGAAGCTGTGGATTCCCCATCCCTGCAAGTGTTCAAGGCCAGATTGGATGGGGTTTTGAGCAACCTGGTCCAGTGGAAAGTGTCCCCGCCCATGGCAGCGTGAGTGGAACTAGATGATCTTTGAAGTCCCTTCCTACCCAAACCACACTATAATACTAGGAATTGCACAAAGCAGCAGGGTGCTTTTAATAAAGCACAGGGTTTCAGCTGTTTCGAGTGATTCTCATAGTAAAATCATATTTTCCTTCCCAGTCGTTGGAAGCAGCCCTGGTGAAAACAGAATTCTCATATTACAAGAGTGGAGGAAATTCTCTCTTTTGAGACAACCAGATTGAAAAGCAGAAGAATAACATACATCAAACCCTCCCTTCCCTTCTGTTTACTGACAGGAAATAAGAGCCTGTAATTACCTTTGAATTCACATTCCCTTTGTGACCAGGCTCATTCATATACATGCTATTTTCTCTCATTCAGAAAATACCGTAAAGCTTCTTCTCCAGAAACAAACGCCCATGACCAGAACGGAGCAAAGCAGTACTTCTCAGAGTTCTATACAATGTGGCTCATGTTTGTTTGTCTATCAAGGAACTTCTCCTTCTGCTCTGTATGGGCTCCGGCTCTTACTCCATGTCCAAACCCTTGAGTTGTAGAATACAACACCATGCCTCGCTTCAAACCACAAGAAAAGGGAGTGGATCACCCTGAAACATATTTCTGACCACAGGTGGAGAAGGAGATAACCAGACACAGTTAGCATAGACATACCAAAGGTAAATCATGCTGAACATTGGAGAATCTTAGAAAAGACCCCTGCATCATACAACAGAATAGCACTTTCCATTTCACTTCCTGTTCAACAGGTCTTATTGTTGAAATACAACAAATGTAGTAGTTACTCACTTGTCTCTTTTTGGCAATCTGAGTTCTTAAGTATGGACTTTGCCTTTTCAGTTTTAAACAGGTTGATGGTCATTTTTTCCATTTAAAAAGTTAAATTGCTATTAAAAAACCAGCTTTAGTATAAATCCAAGCAAAACTAGAAATATGGAATAAATGTGCTAGAATAAAACTTGAGTATGGTTGTTGGGTTTGTTTGCTGGTTTTTGTTTGTTTTAATTGAGGAAAGTATTTTCTATATAAATAAATTCTCAGTTTTTTAAAACCTGTCACTTTACATATCCATTGTATAAGAGGATTTGGCACCTTAAAAGAGCATCTCTATGTTTTACAGCATGCTTCCTTTCAGATTGCAATGCAACAGCTACTTTTCATGGGAGCTAAAAAAGGCAAATTCTACTCCAGCTTCAGTAAAACTCAAAAGTATTCTGAAATCTTTGTTTAATGATGCATCCTTCATATCCACTAACAAAATCAGAGGCTCAAAAAGGACCTAGAAGAGGTATAGAAAGATCTTTTAATCCACACTCTCCTCCAAAGTAGTACGAACTTCATACATATTCGCAGGAACAGCTTATCTATCATCTTATTCAGGTGTCCTATCACTTGAAACTCTTTCTGGCCCACTTTCATCCAACAGCTGCATCAGAAGGCAGAAAACACACAAACACTAATGGTCCTGCACCTCATAAACCTCCATTCATTTTCTCTGTAGTTAATCTTCACGTGTCCAGCTTCCAACCACAGACAGAATACTGGGGGCTCTAAAATCTGGCTTATCACATAACCTGACTGGCATTACAAAAATACACTGTCTTTCTTTCCCTTCTATTTGAATGAGGTCTGCATTTGTCTTTGTCAGCCACCCTTGGACTATTCCCAGAATGTATTTGCTTAAGATCTTCTTAAACCCTCAGTTACAGAGATTGTCTACCACTGAAATGCATTCCCTTGTGTAAACCTTCCCTCTCGCACTTTAATTTCAAAGTGCTGTTGTAGGACAATGATACAGATGTAAAACATCAAAAAGTTAACTCAAAACCCAAAGGCTGTTTCTAACTCTCAGTACTTTGTAAGGGAAAAAAAAACACTTCTTAAGACAATTGTTACTGATCTTCACTTGTACCCCCCAACTTTCTTTTGTTCAAAACACATTAACTTTCAACAGGAGAAAATATTATGAACACGCGACTATTAGATGAGTCATAAGGTCGTTCTGCTTTTCAACCAAACTGATTTATAATCAACCAATCAATGACCAAACCAAATTTACATCTAGAAGTATTTTTAAACAAAACAAAGACAGGGAATGGTTTTCCAGAGAGGATGTATGTTAGGGAAGTCTTATATCCTGCAATGTACTAAGATTAGGCTTAGCATACAGCCCTAGAGGTAGATATAATTATGTTGTGTGAAACCTCTCAATGAAGTACTGTCTTCAACAGCATTTGTGAGCGAGAAGCTCTACTCTCCTCTGGAATAAATTACTGTCCTATTTATCTTGCCCATGTTGTCTCCTACGCTGTGACAGTCATGAAGGGAAGGTGCAACCACTGTGCAATGTCTGCGGTCAAGTAACCAACAATAGTTAAGTCTGAGTTGAGACAACACCATTAGATGCTTCATTGACTGAGGCACAAGCACACATGTTTTGGGGCCAGTAATTTAGACCAGAAAGGTAGGGCTGGTGCTCCTTAGCACTAAACCCACCAAAACTTCTGAGCCAGAGCATCCCCTTAACTTTGCACACTTGTGCTGGAGGCTGAGTTGTGTTAGAACTTTCTCCACACACAGAGAAAGACATAAAAAACCAGATAAAATAATTAAAAAAATATTAATCAGATCTAAGGTATATGATGAAAGTTTTAAGACTACAGGATGATCTTCAATCTCCTTCAAATTAGCCAGGCTTCAAAGAACAAGCTGGATAATTGTAGGCCTATGCTATCTTAATTTCAAGAAAAATAATTCTAGCTATATTTAAAAGGCCTTTCTTGTTAGAAAACCCCTTTAGGTGAAATATTTTAAGAAAAAATGATTAGTCAAAAATCTCTTTTGCACAAAGATACTGTGAGTTAATTAATTGGTTGCAGAGAGCAGACAGAGGTGCTGATTACAAGGACTTGGATGAGAAAGCTGACAACAAACTCAAAGCACCCATATAAAGAGCCAATTTCTGAGTCACCTGAACTTATCACTCAATTCTTCCAAACAGATTCCTGATATGGCCTTAGACTAGCAGGAGGTCTAGGAAAAAATGTGATTGATGCTCCCCTTTCCCCCTCCCCCTTCCTTTTTTTTGTTTTTGGTACATCAAAAAGGTACTTCTTGAACAATGAAACCACATGTGTACTTTGTACTTTGCTATGGTAGCCCTGCTGATTCATCTGGGGAAACAGAAGAAAAACTGCACTTGCCTACCTATATGTATGATATACTGACCTTACTTAGCTGGGCTGAAACTGCCCTCACTAGCAGTTCCAGAGACATAGCAGTTAACACCAAAAAATAAAAATAGATGTTTCCTACAATCAAGACAAGTTTCAAATCAGCAGTGCTGATTTTAAAGGCATTATGTTGATTTATCCATCACCTGCAGAGACTGCAAGGGTTTTCCTTCAACACCACAGCTCCTAGCCAATTTTCAGATTGCCAGTTGAAAGGTGATCAATCAGTGAAACTGGTTAACAGCACCCTGATTTCTCAGGAGGGCATTTCATCAAGTTTCATTGAGCAGCAGCTTCTAAGGGTGCTCACTTGCTCTTACCTAAACTGGGGGAGGATTATTCACCTAATGACGTACTTGCTGCTTTTAAACTATCACTCAAGACGTTGAATAGGTTTTACACACACGGCGTAAGCACACAGCAAAAACGCAAGGTATTTTAATTACAAAAGACAAAAAAACTGCTCACCAGACTTTTCTCTCTGAACCTCAAATCGGAACTGCTAAATCCTCAGAAACTTTCACTTGCACTTCAGCTCCGTAACCTCAGAGGGGGAAGAATATATCAAGGTCTATGCATACATTTCATTAACTGGTGTGGTAAATGGCCTGTTAACACAATACCATGGGCGCCAAGCCAGAGCCTGGAAGACATGGTTTGATGTATGCATCTGTTAGTTAATGAAGGTCTTAAACTCACAAGATAAGCCAGTGGGGCAGAACACATGGACAGGCACTGACAAGCAAACAGATGATGAGAATGGCAGGAGGCCCTGAGGCAGGCTGGTTATTGAAGGCTAACGAGATCCTCCATCTTCCTGGTGCCCACCCCATCTATCTGGACTGCAGCACCAAGCCACAGAAGCCCATTTAATTAAGTGGTCCTGCTAGGTATCAGGCCTTCTGTCTTTTATCTGCATTAGAAACCTGTTGGGTTATAACTCTGAATGACAAGGCTGAAGTTTTCTTCATGTGTTTTCTATTATACCTTCAAGGTTGATAAAATGAAAATACTAATTGTCTTTGTGTAAAAAAATTGACCAAGTTTGGACAAAAATTAGTGATATTGTGATTTTTACATTTCTAATACAGACCATCTTTTTATTATTATTTATCTATTCAAGAATCAACTTCAATGGGGTGGGAGTTTAATAAAAAACATAACTAAAAATAAATATTCTGACACACAAAGCACAGTGACTGGAGGGGGAAGTGTTCTCTTTGCAGGTTACAGGGTATTTCTAAACAAGTTTTATAGTAGTTTTACTTTCTGCTGCCCTAAACACTAAAGATGAAAGCAGGATTCTCCTGCTGTGCCTTGGAGCATCTTTTTGGTGCCATTTATATTTGGACCAAAAATGATTTGATACTGGCCCAGGGCACAAGAGAAGGAGTTACCACGCCAAAAAGCCTGCAGCTTTAAACAATCAAGATGTGGAAAGGATGCACTAAGACACCCCAAGGAAGCCACATGCCAGTTTTTAACTAAGCAGCAACAAGAGAAGGAGTTACCACGCCAAAAAGCCTGCAGCTTTAAACAATCAAGATGTGGAAAGGATGCACTAAGACACCCCAAGGAAGCCACATGCCAGTTTTTAACTAAGCAGCAACAATAGTTGTATTGCTGTTTGAATACCAAAAGGAGACAAAGACATTTAAATGGAAAGGTGGTGCGATGTGCATGAAATGAGAAAGAGGATTTTTAACATAGAGCTGGCACAAAAAAGGACAAAGAAGGAAAAAAAAAAAAGACAGGATTACTAAGTCTAGCATCACTGACAATGGAAAAAGCACACACAAGTCAGCAAGGGTCTCTTGCAGTGTGAGCCTATGTCCTCTGATTCTGAGTAACCATTCACATATGCTATGAATAATAAAGAATTATTCGTATGAATTGTATTCGTTATGAATAATCAACCATTGAGATAAACTACACTTTGGAGTCTGCATAAATTTGTTATCATTGGATAAATTCGTGTCCCTGAAATATTGTGATTCAGTTTCACTGTTCGATTCACCTATCTAAAGACCCTTTCAATAAACAAACAGGATCAACAGTGAAACAGAGAGAATGTGCACCATCAGGAGGAGGGACATCTTTCTGGATAAGAAAGCCCCAACAGGATTAAAAAGGAGACTGGTATAAAGTAC